>CM076995.1:117264769-117864769 GCA_039090855.1 Macrothele yani | reverse complement strand
GTGTTGAGGTGCATCTTACATCTCACCAATCAATGGGCACTACCTGTGTTGAATTTGTTTAGCACACTGCAGTCTTCTATGACGAATTTTTTATTACATATAATAAAATCAATTCCCCTTGTAGTTCCATTTGGATGTCTCCATGTCCATTTCCTGTGTGGCTTTTTCTTGAAAAAATGAGTTCAAGATGAAAAACCCTTCTGCCTCTGCAAACTCAACGAGAGTATTTCTACACTGGGTTCTGTTGCCGTGACCGAATTTACCTACTGAAGTTTCATTCTGTGGCCGTTGCCCTATTTTCGCATTGAAATCTCCCATAATTATCTATAAGTGCTGCTTGCCTTTATTATTTATATGACGAATTTCCTCATAAAATTCTTCAATTTCTTCTTGAGGATGACTTGTGGTGGGTGCATAAGATTGAATAATCTGAGCCTGGTATCTTCTCGAGAGTTGGATAACGAGTCGTGCAGCTCTGTCAGAGGAACTTTCAACTTCTACAACTTTATCCTTCAGTTTCTTGTTTATTATAAATCCAACACCACACTAGTTCTGCCAGTATCTGTCCCACGATAGTAGAAGAAATGTCCACTTTTCAATTCAATGAGATCTTCTCCTTTTCTTCTTACCTCACTTAGCCCGACGATGTCCCACTTAATCCTTCGTAGTTCCTCTTCCAATTTAAGAAGCCTTGAATCAGAAGATAGGGAGCGTCCATTGTAAGTAGCCAAGGTCATCATCAAATGGCAGTCTAGTCCGGTTTTCCGGGGATTCTTAGCACCCTTCTGCCTTCATGTCGCACTGGCCGCTGCCTTGGCCAGGTACATTCCAGCTGCCGGAGACTGAGGGCCAAGATTTAAGTTGTGTAGTCCTTTTAGAGGGGTTTGGCCATAACTCACCAAGCTGACCAAGCGGGTTCGTGACTGTGGGATAGGATTTCCTCTAATCCCGATGGTATAGTTATACCACTATTGGCGGTCGTCAGAGCCCCTTTAGTGGGAACAGGATGCACCACGAGAAGGCGTGGTTGACATTTGTCAAGGACAGGCTGCGATGTTGCGCATCAATTGACCGTACATCCCGTATATACACTGAAGAGCAATTGAATCAGAGACAGCTGACGTTATGCAAATGTGGCGCTGTGGGCAGCCCTGTAAACGGAAACGACTTGACGTATGCAGCGATCCGACAATATAAGGAGTGATGCGACGGGAATCAGTAAAAGTCTGAAGCAGTATGGGTAAGACGAAGGATTTAAGCGCATTTGATCGTGGGCGAATTGTCGGGGCCCGACGAATGGGTCACTCCATCTCGAAAGTCGTGCAGGTACTGGGATTTTCACGAGCCACTGTGTCACGGGTGCACCGTGAGTACATCGAATCCGGTAAAACCATCCCTGCAAGGGACAACAGCGTGTGGATGAGCTGGGTCATCGTCGGCTAGCTCGTATTGTAACAGAAGATAGACGGGCCACAGCGCAAGAAATCACTCGGCAATTTAACGCTGGTGCACAAAAACGTGTAAGCAGCCACGCCATACAGAACCATCTCCTCGCTATGGGGTACAGAAGCCATCGTCTCACGAGCGTACCACTGCTGACCGCACTTCACTGGGTGCAAAGATTAGCATGGGCGCGGGAACATCGCCACTGGATCCTAGACATGTGGGAAAATGTTGCATGGACTGATGAGTCGAGATTCACGTTGGTACATGCGGATGGCAGGATACAAGTGCGGCCCAAATCACATGAAGCGATGGATCCTTCTTGCCAGCTGGGCAGTCTTCAAACTGGTGGGGGTGGCATTCTCGTCTAGGGACTGTTTACGTGGACTGAAATGGGACCCCATAGTACGTGTGACATCGTCCTTCACAGGTCAACATTACCAGGATATCCTGGACAACCATTTGCTTCCGTTTGCGCGTTTTCAACATACCACTGGGGACCTCATCCTGCAACAAGACAATGCACCGTGCCATCGCTCCCGAATTGTATCCGTATATGGTTGGATCAACATTCCACCGACGTGACCTCGCTTCCTTGGCCAGCTAAGTAAGCTGACCTCAATCCCATCGAGCACATCTGGGATGCTATCGAGAGAGATGTTCGAGGCTCTGACCCCCGTCTATCAAATCTTCGTGACCTGTGGGAGCTTGTTCAGGGGTCGTGGATCCGTATGGCTGCTCAATGCTTCCGGTGTCTTGTCGAGTCCATATCTCGAGACGAATCGCCGCCGTCATCAGGGCGAAAGGTGGTGCTACACGTTACTAGACAGGTATCTCTAATTCAATTGCTCTTCAGTGTATATATATATACAGGGTTACAAGGAAAGTTCTTGATCAGGCCAATATCTGACGAACTATGGCAGTAAGCGATTTACTTCTTGTGCAGTTATATAGGAAACCTCCTTTGGCGCACACAATAACACCACGAGGGATCCCCTCGCCCTCTTTTTTTGGGGGGGGGGGGTGAGCGGACCGTCGCGCTTCTTTTTGCAGATAGGGCAAAAAAGTCAATTACAAACTTGTTCAGCGAGACAAAAATAGTACATAAATGTTTTTGTCCCATAACAAAAGATGGAAGGGACCGGGAATGTGGCCCCAAGAAAATCGCAAAATCCGGAAGCAACGACAGAGTATTTACACAAGAACTTATTACTTAGAACTTACCTAAACTGGTAAGTTTTAAGTAAATGAAAGCGCAACGGAAATTTTTTTCTACAAACCTTATCAACAGTTCTTGTTCTGAAATAAAACGCAGTTCCTTGACACATTCAATATCAGACTTTGATGTCCAGTACAGTAAAAAATACACTGAGACAAGGAGAAATTGCATAAAGTGGCGAAACACTTATCCAATATGAAAACTGTATGCACATCTAATTGACTTGCGTACGCGGCAAAGCTTTAGACTTCCCGTCACTGGTTCACGAAGTGTTGGCATACCGACCACGCATATCATTTTTGTATTCTGACGACGGAGCAGAAAGCACATTTGAAATTCATTCAAATATGATTCCGATACAGCGACTCAGGTGGCTTTCCACTTTTTTCGCATTTGGAGAGTCCCCTTCCATCTTTTGTTATGAGACAAAAACATTTATGTACTATTTTTGCCTCGCTGAACAAGTTTGTAATTGACTTTTTTTTGCCCTATCTGCAAAGGGGCTGAGTTAGCCCCCTCAACCCCCCCCCCTCAAAAAAGGAGGCGAATGTATCCTTCGTGGTGTTATTTTGTGCGCCATAGGAGGTTTCCTATACAACTGCACAAGAAGTAAATCGCTATATTGGCCTGATCACGGACTTTCCTTGTAACCCTGTATATATGTACTGTATGTATGTATGTATGTATGTATGTATGAATATATGTGCGTGTGTATGTGTAATCATGCACTAGCTGAGAAAGTTGTGAAATATTTGCGCTAGAGTTCGTAAAGAGGTTGTTGTTGTACTGGGTAGCATCATTCTCGGTTTATTCGGGCACAAACTACGCACACTATTTTTAGCACGTCTTTTGTAAAAAGATCGTGCATATAGTTCCACTCTGTTTGTCTGTCCGTCTATAGACACCATATCTCTGAAACTGTTAGTCCGATTTGAAAAATTATTTTTGCAGTGGGAAGCTAGAAATGTGAGAATGATGATCCTTGCATCCAGTTTTTTTCCCCGAAGCACAACTTCGCGGCTTGAGGATGGAAATGCAGATGATATCAAATTCAAAATGCATTTTATTCCATACATTTACTTCTAAATATCCGATTGAAAAAATAAAAATTCTTTCGATCCCCTTTATAGCGAAAACTACTTCAGGCACAGTCTCTTTTTCAAGTAATGCACAGATTTCCAGCTATTAGGGGAGTAAAGGCAAATTCCGTTTTTCTCGATATCGCTTCTTCTAAAAATCCGATTTAGAAAATTCTTCCTTCATCGAGAACAACTCCTGATGAGAAATGTTTTCCATGTAATTTCTAATTTTTGGTAAGGAATGGGTTGACCACCAAGGGGCATAAGTGTTTTTTTTTTTTTTTTTTTCTACTTTTAATGTATTTACTGCAAAATCTGAGCTTTTAAAAACTTGACTGAAAAAACTGTTTCGTGGACCGATACTGCTCACTCAGAAAACTTTTTTAGAATATCAATGAATGAAATACGGGATTACACCATTGTAATACAAATTTGGAAGATGTGAATCCGTTTATTGGTGTAAATATGACATGGGTGCTAAGACATATAATATCCGAAAATTTCGTCGTCCTGGAGGGAAATCGAATCCGCGTTTCCTGGATAGTACCCGAGTATGCTAACCACCACACCACACAGAACGGCCAAGTTTCAAGTTTCCGATTAATTTGAATATAAAACTCATAGAATTCGCCAGTCGAAGAAACCGGCATTCATATATAGCGAATCTGGAGGTTTTGAAATCATTCCCCTGATTACCCGGAGTCGCAGAATATCAATGAATGAAATACGGGATTACACCATTGTAATACAAACTCGGAAGACGTGAATCCATTTATTGATAAACGGATTCACATCTTCAAAACTTTTAGAATATCTCATAACGAAGTAAATTTCTCCGTCATTTTTGTCTACGCCGGTCATCGGAGCCGGATCCCCTCACTCCGGAGTAAGTCGCTCTCCCAACTGAGCTACGCGGACGTATGCTCTCGCTGCTATCTGCCTTTACCTCATGTGCATCCTGCGTGGCAGGTACGTCACAATCTTTTGCTTAAAATAGTGCATAGTTTTTCCTCCAGCCCATTGCCACTTCAAGGTCTTTATTTGGATGTCATCAACTCTTACCATTTTTCGATTCATAAGTTTCTCTTCCTTGGTTTTTTGGTTGCATTACGCATACATGCGTCCGTGCTTCTTTCAGTTGTCCGCAGCCTCTGTATATCTTTTTTATAATCCAAGTCAACTTAAGAGTGCACTGTGGTCGAAGGTAGGGTAGCCGGTTCACACTACGTGTCCGGGGGAACGCGAAAACGGCATCACTCCGAGTCACAACGCATTTGTGCTGTGTCCGTGCTGCCAAACCTAATTCCCGCACTGACATCCCTTATTCACGTTCATACTTCGAAAAAATGTCTGCCCCACCGCTACTTAGGTGCATCCCTCGCTTTTTCTCGATTATCAATTTATTGTCTCTGTATTGTGAATGTTGTGGGAATCTTCTGTCACTTCGACACCGTGCCTTCTCCTTCAAAGTTCCATTTCCCGACTATATATTCAGATGCCAAAAGTGCGAGGCTCTAGATTGAGTAACTCCGTTCTAAAACGTTCTGTCATTTTGAAAATTTGTTTTAAATAGCAATTTTACCTGGAAAACTTGTGAGCAAACAAAAATGATACACCTTATTATACCTTTCATATACACTTTTAAATTGACTTGGAGTACAGTTGAGGTCCATGTCTCTGATCCGTATGTAAGACCTGGAAGGATTCATTGATTAAACACTATTCCTTTAAGACATAATGTTAATTGCTCTTGATAATTGCACCTTTTCTTCCAAATGCGCTCCAGCCAAGTTTTATATGTCAACTAATTTCTTCTTCAACGCGGCTCTCGCTTGATATTTGCTGTCCAAGGTAGTCGTAGGACATTTTCTCTGTCAACTTCTAAATCTTCAGTTCTTATAAAAGCAATGTGCAACAATTTTTTCTTCTATAAGTTTATCTTTAATCCCACTTCTTTACTCTTGTTAGAAAGTTCCTGGATCATACACTGCAGCTCTGATGGGGTAGCTGTAAAACTGATTATGCTCAGTAAAACCAAAGTCCGTTAAACAATCTCCATTAATCGTAAATTGACGTTAACGAACCTACAATGTTCTCTACAGAAAAAAAAAAAAAAAAAAAAGTGCAGACGAAAAAAAAAAAAAAAAAAACAGTAAAAATGACGCTATGAAAATTTCATGCCAGATTAAAATATGCAACTACGCCACTCAGCAGAAAACTTTAAAAAACGGCTTCAAAATTTGGATCCAATCTTGGCGGTGACATGGGCTATCTGCAATTTTCCAAACTAAAGTGCAAATATCAAAGGCACAAAATTGCAACAAATGTAGGTTTACAGTTTAGGTTACGTTTCAAGTACGTAGTACACCTGGCCACAAGATTATGTTTACTGCTGTTTTCCAATCCGATTGTCAGAATCTGAGATATCGATGAAATAGCTGTGCAGATTTCCGCTACCTAACAGAAATATTTTGCATCAGAAAAGCCGGAAAATTTTGGTGATGCTCACGGCTATAAGATCCCGAAGAATTTTTGAAATGGAAAATATATAAATCGAAACGCAGCGCGAATGAAACTGAATAAACTGTTACGCCACCTAATGAACATAGTTCACCTGGAAAACTATAAAGCGTGTATATAATTATTATAATCGTTACAGCTATCCAAGTAAAAATAATTTTTCTGTGAAATTACTGTCAGGAATATAATCAAATGTAACGCGGAATTCACATCCACGCTCCGTGGAGAAAACTGTGCATCACGAAAAACGAAAAGTGCCATGATTATTATTAATACGCGTTCAGGCAAACGGAAAGACAATTCATCTTATGGGATCTATAGTGCAGAGATATCGTTTTTGCAGATGGAAAAATTAATGCCGTCAGCACCTAAATTGTACCCTTTGTGAGTAAGTTTGGGCATGAAACAGATAAGATGCAAGCAACTAAATTCTCGGTTTCAGTAAGTACATCTTTCGAACAATAGCGTCAGCCCTAGCCTATTGAAGTTACAGTGAAACCTGTCTAACAAGGTCATCCACGGTTCTGTGAGTCTGTGACCGCCAAATAGAGTGATTCAGTTTGTCAAAATATCTCTCTCCCCTCCACTTGAAAGTAAAATGAATTTTTTTACCGCTTACCGTTTTTAAATGCAGCCTGCTGTGAAGTACTTGTTCTCTCTAAGAGCCAGATGTAAGACTGAGGAATACACTAAGGTGTTCGGAACTTACGTACGTTGTCGCATATTGGGGGCTCTTATTACATGATCCCCCTGGGGAAAAGGAAGGTAAGGAAATGACGAACGCAATAGCAGCATTACTGCGGTTGAGTTTTGAAGCCTCCCCTTCTTTTCCTTAAAGTCAGTGATGTGTTCATTTGCCATCTGCAGCGGACCATCAAGACTGCTCAAACAATACGGCAGCCATATGTGAGACGGTTCTTTGGAATGAAGGAGGCGAACTCCTCTGTGGGCTTCACGAGCTAACGTAAGACAATTAAAGATCGAACACGCTTACCCTGTTTAACAGATAACCATACTATCTTTAAACAAAATTTTAAGAACTTTACAGACTCCGAAGACCAACCACTTTATAAAACAAAGTACAAGAGTTCTGCCTTAGATGCACGATTGAAACTTGCAGGGTAAAATAAAGTGTTTATTAAAAGTTAAAAACACACCATGAGATCTTTCGTGGCTGCTACAGCCACATCTTCAGATGGAAAGACCCGAGTGCTCGAAATCCAACATATATATATATATATATGATATGATCATATGTAGAGGATTTTAGGAAGGATGTGTCTGACCCCAGGTCTTAAACAATCCTCAGAAATAGGAAGCTAGGAGATTTGGGCTAGAGTGCCCGAAAGGAAAGTGACACGGAAGCGAAGTAGAAAGGGAGAAGAAGACGCTCTTATTTATTACCCGGGGGGGGGCAGTAACCCGGGTCCGACGGCTTAACGTGCCCATCCGACGCACGGCGGATATTTAGTGGATCGAACCTGAGGTCCTTTCCGCGGCAGTGACGAACGTTGCCCACTAGGCTACCAGCGGCCTCGGAATCCGACAGTTAAATACAGCAGCATAAAACAGGTCGTTGCCACTTAATCCGAAGAAATACCCGATAATAGAGGAAATACACCATCATATTAAGGCTATGACGGAGAAATTTAATTCGTTATAATGGCGCCCGAACTATCCGGATGACCCGGCCGTTCAAAATCTCGCATTGGTGTGATGTTATTTCCACACCGCGAGACAGGAAAAATCAGAGAATTCCTTCTCCAGCGCTTCGAAAAATAAAAATGTGTGATGTTGCATTCCACACAGCAGATTGACTGGGAGTTCTCAAGTGCACGTTCTACAGTGGATGGCTGCCTGCAACGATTCATGGTCACGGCTGACCCTTGGGCCATGCCCCCGGCCCTCTTTCGGGGGGGGGGGTATGTGACGTACCTGCCAGCAGGACGCACACGACATAAAGGCAGATAGGAATCAGAATAATCGTCTGCGTAGCTCAGTTGGTAGAGCGACTTGTTCCGGAATAAGCGGCCTCGGGTTCGAATCCCGGCGTAGACCAAAAATGACGGAGAAATGAACTTCGTTATACTATGTATACATGTAGCCTAAATATGATGGCGTATTTCCTCTGGTATCGGGTATTTCTTCGGATTAAGTGGTAATGATCTGTTTTATGCTCCTGTATTTAACTGTCGGATTCCGAGCACTCGGGTCTTTCCATCTGAAGATGTGGCTGTAGCAGCCACGAAAGATCTCATGGTGTGTTTTTAACTTTTAATAAACACTTTATTTTCTCCTGCAAGTTTTAATCGTGCATCTAAAGCAGAACTCTTGTACTTCGTTTGATTTACAGCACGAATATTTTACTGCACTTTTTAAAATCTCGTTAAGGGCGGTGACAGAGAGAGAGAGAGAGAAAAAAAAAGAAACAGGTATATTTCATAGTTTTAAATTCGCAGACTTATAAAATGTTTCGACAGTCTCCTAAACAAGCCGATTGATGATCGCGAAATGCAGATATATTTTCTTATACGTTTCAAAAATGGCTGCTCATGGCCACGTCCTGCAGGTGGCTTCCAAATAAAGGTATCTTATTCTTCGTTTCTATCGGTGATAACATCCGTGCCAGACAAAACTGCCTTCTTTGCCAGATGACGGCAGAATGCAAGTGGCGCCAACACAGGTTTCACCGCATTTCAAAGTATTTTAAAAGTTTTTTTTCATTGGATCTGGAAACAATTAAGATTTCTTAGATAGCACACAGATAAACTTGGTCGTGTTCTCTGCTGTCCGAAACCAAAGGATTTTCAACTGCATTTCTAGTAACAGAAATATCGTGCAGATGCACATGGTTCCGTCACCGAACCAAAAATTTGAATCACACGTAAAAAAAAAAAAAAAAATGCAAGAGTAAATCTATAAAAATATAAAAATACCACTACTTTCTACTGTCCTACGATAAAGAGGGTAACAGCTTAACACATCGAATGTAAATGCATTTCACGCTACGTAGCGAGAAGAGGAAAGTAAGTATACATTTGGAAAATCCAAAACCAAGTGGAAAATATGATCACCCTTGCAGCTAAAAGATCATAAAATAATTTTTCCACGTCGAAATTGTAAGAGATATCGTCGAGGCAAAAATATAAGTTTTCTCCATGCAGCAAGATTTTTTTTCACCAAAAAAATATGGGAAAACGCCGAAAAATTTTGGTCGTAGTAAGGGAAAATCGTGCATTCGGGGTGGGAGAAGAAAGAAAGAAAATCCAGAATCATGATTCTCATAATCTCGCCAGTGGAACGCAATATTAATTTTTTTGGTCTGATCAATAGATGCAGAGATATCGTTTCTACAGTCGAGACGACCAACAAGCAAAATAATTCCATGTACAAGCACGCCCCCCCCCCCCCTCCCACAACACATGTTACGAGTGAGGCCAAAGTGCAGTCCATCCTTCTGTAGTTGCGATATATCTCATGCATTTTTTGGATTCTAAAACTGTTTACCGTTTCATATAGCTCGCACGTTGGAGAATGGTTTTTCTGAAAAATTTCCCCCTCCAGATGCGATTTTCCGGCTAGTCAACCTGAGATGTCCTTTTATTTATTTACTTATTTATTTTGCACGTAGCATAATATCCTTGCAACTAAAAATGAAATAGAAAAATCCATTTCCATATTGAATTTTCCACCTTTTTCCTGCTTTGTCGAAATTTTCCGCTACTTGACGTAAATCCATATTTATGCGAGATGGCACAAATGTACATTTGCATTTTGCGTTACGGTTCCGCTTCAGAGAATCCAATTGCCAAAACCTTTGGGTTTCGGTTTTGTGATTGTTTTTCTGTCATTGCGATTTAAAAAAAAATCGTACGCGGTCGAGCTTTATGATGCACTAATTTTTTTTTTTAAGACATGAGTAGCCACTATAGCCAGCTGCAAGGCCATATACTGTATATACACCCATGAGCCATTACCTTGTGACCACCTATACCGAATAAGATGTAGGACCCCCTTTAGCCCGCAAAACAGCGGCCACTCGGCGAGGCATTAATTCGGTGAGGTGGCGAGAGGCATCCTGGGGTATCTGGTACCATAACGTCAAGAGCAGGTCCTCCAGTTTCCCGTGCATTTCGAGGTGGTGGTAATTTAGCGCGAACCCGCTTTTCCAAGTCGAACCACAAATATTCGATTGGGTTTATGTCAGGTGAATTCGGAGGCCAGGGCATTAGCAGAAAGTCACCAGCACGTTCCTCGAACCACTCCTTACGATTATGGCAGTGTGGCATGGCGCATTATCCTATTGGTAACGGCCACCAGCAACCAGGAACACAGTTGCCATGAATGGGTGAACTTGGTCCGCAACGATGTTCAGATATCTAACAGCTGTCAGGGATTGTGCTATTGGGATAATGGGGCCTAAAGTGTCCCAAGAAAACATCGCCTACAGCATAACACCGCCACCACCGCCGGCCTGTTTCCGTCCAACAGTGAATCCAGGTGCCATAGCCTCCTTTGGTAAATGGTGTATCGGCGCTCAGCTGTCTACGTGATGAACCAGGAATCTTGATTCGTCAGACCAGGCCACTTTCTTCCGATCATCCATGGCCCAATCTCGATGATCTTGGGCCCATTTCATGCGTTGTTGGCGATGACGTGCAGTGAGCATGGGGACTCGGCTGGGTCTTTGGCTACGCAGGCCCATGCGCAGAAGGATGCGATGAATTGTGTGCTGTAATGCTATTTTTGGGCATATTTTCACTGTATTCCATGTAACCACTTCCTTCAGAAAACTTGAAAATTTTCGTCGTCCTGTGGATAACAGCATTACAGAGCCTACCATGTATTTATGAAGAATTATTTCTTCGAGAAAATCTGTTTCCCAGTTGTATATGAACTGTGTGCTGCGACACATTGCCCTGATCACCACTGTTGAAGCTCGGGTGATTTGTCGCACTGTGGCCCTGTGAACAATGCCCGACATTTTCCACTCCCTTCTGGCATCAGTGAAGTACGGACAACACACGGCATGAAGACGGTTCGTCGTTTGGTCATCTGTGCACCACTTTTGATATGCACGTGAACAGCCTACAAGCCGCGCCGTTTTTGAGATCGTAGTTCGATGGGGTGTGCCATCACAATTTGTCCTTCATCAAACTCCGATAAATCGGCAGCTTTTCCCATTCTGACTCCGAACAATCTACTAATCGAAAGCCGGTCCTCAGGTGGTATATGTACTGCTCTGTGAACTTCACCTGCGCCACGATTCGGTCTCCAGGCGCTCTCATTTCTCTAGGCTGGGGGTGGTGTATATTCTGGGCACTGCTCCTACAATTCTTAAAATCCCGTTTGAAACATTCTTTTCCCATCTGACAGCTGTAAACATTTGCAAATTTTCCGCACTTTTGAGGTACTGTGTACAATACCGTTAAAAATTTCATTTTCCTTCGGGGATATGAAAATTACTAAATTGTTTTGCATTTTTGTAGTCGGTAATCAAATCGTGTCCCCCCAGCAGCAATTTAACGACCCCCACATCTCCTTAACAACAAAAACTATATGGAGCTACCCATTCTCAAGTTCAGGGCGACTGGTTTCAGGGACGGAAGAGAAGCACCACCGTAGGCAGGGCCCGACTCAGACACTTGGGAGATCTGATCCAGGAAAGTAGCGCGGCCCTATCGAAATGAAATCTTTCCACCAGTTTTGATGGAGATGTCACGGGATACGTATGACACAATATAACCATATGTACAGGGATGATATGTAACCGGTTCGCGCGAACCGTTTGTTAAAATCTGGACGGCTCGCCAGTACCGTTTGTTAAATTGTTCGGATCGGAACTATGAAGGCCAATATGGTATTTGTCAGTTTATTAATGAGTTTCTTGTCTTTTTTTTGTTTTTTTTGTTTTTGCTCCTTTTTATTTTCCCCCGATGCCAGATGAACCCGATTTAGCATGAGGAAACCCGGGACCTACCTACAAATGGGGGCCCTAAATTTAATGGAAGCACATAGAACTTTATGTTTTTGTTCGACACAATGCACTTTGAAGAAATTTTGGTTCTCTCTGCAAATGAGACCCAAGAGCTTGGGCACTGTACAGAGCTGAAGCTAAACTTAAAAAAGAAAAAAAAAGATTCAGTTAATGATAAAACATGTAACTCTTTAGAAACAGTAATTAATTTTTATTGATAATGCCGCCCATTCTGTTGTTACAGAGATTTTATACGGGAAAAGTTTTTTAGACATACTTACGAATCGCAAGAATTATTTGCATACAATTTTACTATCATCTTCAACTACATAAGACTTAGCAACTCAACCACGCAACGTTTATGAAGTTAACAACAAGAATAAAAAGATAGCAACGAACTTGTTAACACTGTCACAATTATCTTTCACTTCATCATTCATGCCGCTGCTCATGCGAACCTGTTCTTATCAATTTGGCATGACTATATACATATATTTCCTTCTATGCAACTTTTGCATCAAATGAGGTAGATATTTCATATCTCATCCTATACAGCATATTTGATTTGTAGCAATCTACAAACTTTCAATAATAATATTTTTTTAATAATACACTGGTTTCCATAAATTGTGGAACAAAAATCGCGACAAGTTATCTAATTATCCTTAAATATGCACGAAATTTGCATATGGTGCAGGCAAAGTAGCTTCATGCAAATTCACAACAGCATAAATCTAGTTGTTTCGCAGAGAGTGGCCAATTCAACTGCAGAGATTGAAGAGAGGATTTCGTGATAGAGATTGTGTTGTAATGACTTCGAGACGTCATTTACCAGTGGAATTACGCTACAGAGCTGTAGATAGACTCAAAACAGGCCAAAGTCAGACGAACGTAGCCAGATAACTGAACGTAACTCGTGCTGTGGCCCAAAGGCTGTGGAACCACTTCCAAATCATCATAAACATGTTCCCGCAGGTACAGCCAAGGAAGTCCTAGGGTAACAACTTTCTCACAAGATCGATATTTCCGACTTTCTGCGCGCAGGCACAGGACTGCTACGCCGACCCATCTTCGATCTATGCTTGCTGTAGCTACCAGAAGGACAGTATCAGCTTCTACATTACGCAGAAGGCTACATGAAGGAAGGCTCTATGTTAGGCGGCCCGTAACGTGTGTGTGCCCTTAACCTCCTGCTACAGGAGGAAACGTTTGAATTGGGCATGCATGTGAATTGGAGTCCAAATCAATGAAGATTTGTACTATTCACGGACGAGTCAAGGTATGCTTTACAGAATGATTCTCGACGAATTGTGATATGGAGAGAGCCAGGGACCAGATATCATCCCTCTCATATCCGTGAAATGGACACGTATGGTAGAGGTAGTGTGCTTGTAGGCGGAAGGGCATCTCTTTAGGTGGACGTACCGACCTCTACGTGGCCCCTTGTGGCAACTTGAAAGCTCGAAAGTATAGAAATTATATCCTGGACCCCTTTACTCGTCCATATGCAGGTACAATTGGCGACACGTTCATACTGCAGTTCTAGATGATAATGCTCGCCCACACACAGCGCGAAGTTCTCCTTGAAGAGGAAACTCCGTATGGAGTGGCCAGCAGGCTCTCCTGACCTTAACCCAATCGAGCATGTGTGGGACGCTCTAAGTAGATATACTGCTGCCCTCAACCCTCTCCCCAAACCCTGCAGGGGCTTCAAACTGCTTTGCTACAACAATGGGCATTGCTATTTACGGATTTCATATAGACACCATTGTTAACAGAATGGAACATCGCGGTCGGGTCTGTATTGCTGTTTGGGGTGACCACATTTCATATTAAGACACTTTTTGATTTAATTTTTTGGAATTCTGATTTATGTTGTTTATTATTTTTATAGCAAGTGCAAAATGTAAATGCTTTGTATAAAATGTTCTTGCGATTTTCTGCTACATATGGTACAATGCAGATTTTCACCAAATTTCATTCAAATTGGTTGTATCATATTTTTTGAGTTATAACATTTTTTAAATGCATTCCTTAATTTATGGAAATCAGTGTATTAGAATTTATAATAAGTTCTAAAATAAAATTGTTTTTCTTGAAGTGAGGCAGAAATTTCAGAGGAGAGCAGCAATGGGTTTTGTAAAAATTGGAACTGTTTCTTTAATGAAAGCATTGGAAGATTGACAGATAAGAGGGTGCAACAACTTTCTCAATAATAATAATTATTATAGCAATACTAATAATGATAACAAGTTCAACAATTACTAGGACATTTTCAGGAGCAATTTTAAAGAAGGAGGTCCTTGTTAAATAGGGGGCCCAGGGAAGTAATCAGGTCCTGACCGTAGGACAAACACAATACCCATTGCCTCACACATGATCAGAATTCGCGGCCAGCTACTTCGGTTTTTGGAAAAGTAGTAATGTTTATGTTAAGACGGAATTAAAAACGTTTGATTCGCTAGCTTTGAAATTGGGGGCAAAAAGACCTGCTCATTAAACCCGAATATTCGGTGTTGTGCTTTCACGTTAAAGTACATTCCTATGGCAACAGATATGTTACCAATTAGCCTGTGCTGGACTGTGAGATGAATCGACAGTGAGTCCTTCGATTTCTCGATAAGAGCTTGGAAATAAACATTTGAAATCCCAATTCTTGGCAATTGCCGTAATGGTAATTTTGCGTGATTTGGAAATTCGAGTTATATTACCATTACAATGTAATGATTAATGCTCAATGCATGACAGAGCGCGCCTGAAGTATCGGATTCGTGTGAAACTCCCACGATTCATGCTTAAATAAAGTACTCTAAAACCGTTTTAAACGGTATTAGAGTGGCAGGGAATTATGACAGGTGGAGTGCCGACAACAGGTAATATATTAAGGCGGGTGACCCGAGCAGATGTGCGGAAGTGGAGTGAATGGGACTTCTTCCACGCTGTCTGTGTTACCCGCGGTCTCTGTCAGTGTAACTGGTTTGTCACACCCGGCGCGAGTGCTCAAGGTCAAGCACGCTTGCACACAATGATACCAAAAAAACGTTATCGCAGCATCTCTTTTTTTTGCACAGGCAACTCTTGTTGCAGCTGTGACGGTGATAACGGCGTTTACGAAGACAATTAGCGCAGATGTAATGCTAATGACATTAATGGTAGCTCTTCTGGAGCGTGGAAGATGAAAGCTTTCGAAAAACTACGATTTCCGAATTTTGCACCTCGTCTGGGTTGATTCTGAATGGGAATCGCGAACATCGATATTGTTTGAATGACTAATTGGTAGTTTTTTTTGTTTTTTTTTATCTTCTCTAGTTCATCCATTCCAAATTAATGGGGGAAGCGGCCTATGTAGGAAAAAAACTACCAGCATGGGCCACACCGGCTAGTAACGAATTCTACTTTAATGTGAGTGTCAGTAGCTGACCGAGTGTGATGGTAAAGGTTGCTTTTGGAACATCCCAA
Organism: Macrothele yani; assembly: GCA_039090855.1. Lineage (NCBI taxonomy): Eukaryota > Metazoa > Arthropoda > Arachnida > Araneae > Macrothelidae > Macrothele > Macrothele yani. The sequence continues at coordinate 117,849,072 of CM076995.1, read as the reverse complement.
TTTTGCTGTGTTCTGATGTTTAATTGCATATGCATGATTCAACTTCTCGTTTTCCCAAATTTTAAATAACTGTAAAGCAGTAGAAGAATCATATTTCAAATTTTCAGTTTAGACGAAACATAGTATCGAAGATAAGTGAACAGGGATGTAGTTCTATATAAAAAAGTGCTTTAGCCGTGAACGAATTAAGAAAAACAAAGCGGGAAGAATTCCTTCAAAATTTTCAAATGCCCCGTAAAATCGGATTTGTTGTCCTTATTTTTTAGTATTTTTATTGGATTTTTCATTACTAATTACTTTTACCAATTGATGTTAAAATTGCTTAATTTCAGCAATTTTAAATAAACGAATGTTACGTAAAAGTCACACGCTAAAAACATCAAATTTTTATTTAAATATGGCTCTGTCGTTCTACAAGATTCCGTCAGACAAAGCATCACCCATGCTCCACCGGAACTCGAATCATGACCATCTTAGGCGAATGGCCAGAACTCAGCGCCTCAGACGACTCGACGACAGGGAGTACGAATATTTGGTTAAGACACTGAGTATGTTTGTATGAAGACCACAGTTTTTCTCTATTTTTGGATACTACTTGTGCTGAGGGGGGCTTTTGGATTGCCCCGCGTCATTATTAGTAATAAGGGTAATCACTCGAATCTCAAAAACTATGTTTTCCCAGTATTAGAGAAAACACAGGCTCGCTATTCGAGGATGGGCGTTGTGTTTCACCCAGCCGACGTTCCGTGTATCGGGGTCCGCTGAGTGCCGCAATGTTTTAAAGTAATCGTCTAGCTTTTCATTTCTTTTTGAATAATTCGTTAACTTACAAATTTTGATTTGTTTACTAGCACTGATGCGTAAGTTACTCAGTATTGCACTGGAGGATTTTTCTGAACATTCATCCCAAATCATTTATTCACACATCCAACACTCAATCGTTATTAACCTTTTTTTTTCTTTACAAAATTGTACACTCAAATGAAATGTAGCCGACTCATAATAACGGGAAAATAAAATATGTTTATTTTGCCTGATGAAGGCTTGAAATCTAGTAAAATATACACTCATTCATATGAAAATGTTTGAAGACCCTTTTAGCAAAATTATTTATTTAAAGGTTAACTTTAATTTCTTATTTTCATTTAATATAATTCTGAAATATTTCGAAACATAATTTACTAAAAATGATTCCCTATACTACACAATTTCCTGCTCTGATCAATGGTATTTACTTTACTCAACCATTTCATTATTCTTCTATTTCTGCCCTACTTTTCTCAGCATTAGTTTGGAGCTGGTTTTACTTTCAACCTTAACTTAGTCTATTTCTGCCCTACTTTTCTCAGCATTAATTTAGAGCTGGTTTTACTTTCAACCTTAACTTAGTCTACTATGCTCTTCTTTAATTTTCGGTTCAACATACTAATTATGTAAACAAGAGGAAACTTTAAGGTCGGATTATCCTACCTTCTATCCCACGATGAGGGCTGGAATATCATTCTAGCGAAGTTTTTATGCTATCTCCTCTCTTCCTGAAGTGCTTATGCCAACTCTGACTTCTGTCATCCTTCTTTCGCAGTATTCATGCTATCTCCTCTCTTCCTGAAGTGCTTATGCCAACTCTGACTTCTGTCATCCTTCTTTCGCAGTATTCATGCTATCTCCTCTCTTCCTGAAGTGCTTATGCCAACTCTGACTTCTGTCATCCTTCTTTCGCAGTATTCATGCTATCTCCTCTCTTCCTGAAGTGCTTATGCCAACTCTGACTTCTGTCATCCTTCTTTCGCAGTATTCATGCCGACTCATATAATTCTCTCGCTCCTCTTCCTGACCTACCAAAAATTTTTTTCTTCCCGGATCCTCCTACCAATTTACAGATTGGTCAAACAATTATCATTTCCCGATCTGATTTGCTCTGGGTTTCCCGCCATTTCTCTGACTTGCCATCCTTCGCCCCGTCCAAAATCTGTGTCCGCCCTCAAATTCTAGGAACTTCGTTGCCTACGGATCTCTGAGGTCGTAAATCTTACTATCATAAAACTGCTATAGTTTTCCTTGGCCTGGCGTCAAGCTATTCTTTTCTTCCAGACCTGGTGCATCAAATCTCAAGACGACTGGCGCCGAGCTCCAATAAAATGTCTACCCGCTATTTCTCTGACTTGAATTACTATGTCTTACCCAATATTGCTGGCTCGTAGCAGTTAGGGAAAGGATGCCCCGCGGTCCCATGCCACAGCAAGCGGACTGCTGGAAACCGTTCGACTCTGAGAGAAAGAGAGAGAGGGTGGGGTGGGGGTGAAGGGGAAGAGCGGTACTTTCCCGACCTTCCTAGGCGCGAACCCACGGAAGAAAATCTAAGGGGAAAATTAAATTGTGAAATGCAGAGCGTCTGAAGAGCGTGAAGTTTATAAAATCCTTATTTTAATAATTCTTACACCAGCTCCCCAAAATCTCTCCCATTCATTTGATTAATTTTTTTTTTTTTTCCATTTCTTTTCCGCTTTTCCGATTACTTCTCAATTTCCAATACAGTGAAAAGGTGCGCACTCGCTCCCGAGTGATGCAACACTTGATCATCTAAAGAATTCTTTTGCCCTGATTTTCACAAAAACCGTCTTTGCGCCACTAAGCCTAGAAAAGTAATGCCTTACAGCTGCTAAGGCGCGCTAAGTCCTTACCTAATTGTCTGCTGCATTTTATTGCGCTGTGCACCAATAATGCGGGAAGTGAATGGAGCTTTATCAGAACTAGGGTTTTTTTTTGCTCGGCGTGACATTCGAACATCTCTTCGCCGGTAAAGGTGTCGCCTTTGGGAGTAGAAGGCTACGTAGGTCACAGGAAGAATTATATCTTATTTGGAAGTAGTGGCGGTTTGGAAGATGAGAGGGAGAGAGGGTATCGCTTTTGGTAGCAGAGAGAAGCAGGCATGGAGAACGAACGGAGGGACTTGACAGGAAGAAGAATCTGTTAAAGTCGATTATGCCTAGATCCTGAAATCCGAACGAAGTAGAATAAAACAATAAATACTGTAACTTTCGGGCTAAGCGCTACAACTCTCTTAAGGTAAAAAAACGTAACATTAAAAATACAATGCTCATAGTGTTTTTTAACGCCATAGTTTGTGGGCTTTCACTCTTTTCAGCTGGGAGTGGTAGGCTAAGTCTGGCTCTCTCGCTGTGTTTTTATAGGTAAGTTCTTTCTCACAGTCCACTAACACATGACGTTACTAACCATCAGGTGGCTGTCCTGCGTCCTCTATCTACCTGCGAGGTTAAAGCCAAGGACAAGGACTACATTTCTCTTATACATTATACATAGCACTAAACAAACAACCTACAGCTCTTCTGAGAATTTAGTTTTGCTCCAGAAAATAGGGTTCAAATTGTTATCAAAAATGGCATTCGTGGTTTTCATACAAGCAGTAAAAGTTCCTGAAATTAAAATATTTCTTCTTGCCAGAACAAAAGTTCCTGAAATTAAAATATTTCTTCTTGCCAGAACAAAAGTACCTGAAATTAAAATTATTTTTTCTTGCCAGAACGTTTCTTCTTGCTTCATTCATTCATTCATTTATTTGTGCTTTTTTCATGAACATACTTCTATAAGAGACAGGGGCGTCGACTTCACCAAATAATTGGGGGGGGGGGGCGCAAGACGTGAGGAGATCAGACGAGGGAGGGGGCTGACCATGGAAGAGACTTCGATGGTCAGGAGGAAAATAATAAGAAAAAGGGCAAAAAGATAAACTATGAGATTCGACGTATATTTTAAAATACAATTTTAATTGCTCTTCAGCAAACAAACAAGACAACAGAAATATTCTGTTGCTGAATATTAATATTTTAAAAAATATAATTCAACTTGTGATTTAATAAAAATATCCAGAGACTTTTTTTTTCAAATTTTTATAAAAAAATGAGAAATTAGAGCAATTACTCAAAGAACAAAAAGTACAAAAAATAGATAAATAAAGGCGCTAGAGATTAAATGTTTCTATATTTTTATTTATTAATTTTATTTTTGATAATTGTCTTAAACATTTACCAAATATCACGACAACATGTCAAACACAATATACGGGGTCTGCACGGAGGTCTGCACGGACCTTAATTTGGAGAGCCCGGCCCGTTTCAAATTTTTTAATTAAAGCCCGGCCCGTAAAATTTCAACAATTACCAAAACACGAATTTGACACCTGGTGCATTCGGTCATTCGACTCCTGAAGAGTTTTCGTTTTCTGAATTGCTGCACGTGTTCTATTGCGATAAACGTTAATTCAGAATATTTCTGAGACTCTGTGCAAGCCACGTGACGTCCGAGGGGGGGGGGATTTATATACTCAAAAATATTGCATGAAAAGGACAATTTCCGTGCCTTTCAAATTTTCTGGGTTTTCAAATTATCATTCCCTACCGCCGGACCCGGAAATATCCTTGGTGATAAGAAGGGGGCAGGGGTTGAAAAGTACGAAATATCCAGAATTATGATTCCGATCGTTCTACTGGGAGAAGATTTTATGGCTTTATAAACTGCACCTATCTCTACTGGCATATCATATCGCTGGAACCCAATATGTCTGTAGTGTGTGTGGAGAGCACATTTGTTCCGCTTAAGATGCGATGTTCCAGACTTTGTGCTATCGTAACTCAAAAAGTTTTTGCATTTAGTGCACTGCACGTTTTCCGGCCGATTAGTTTCAGAACGTGACAGTAACTTAAAATATTTCCAAATATCACTTTTCCCCTTTAGATTGTCTATAAGCACATATTCTCCGGAAGCCATTTTTTCCTGAAAATCTTTCGCATTCTTAAACTCCATAATAAGTATGGAACAGTATTTATCAGCAACACTGAACTGAGCATACGCTAAGGGAAAACAACGACAGACTACCCAGCTAACCAGCGTCACAGAAGTTTTGAAAATGGCTGCCTGAGAGTACAAATGGAGAAAATACGGCACAGATTTATACACTCTAGTTTCTCCCAGCCCATTTCTCCTGTGCCATTTAAGACAATTAAAAAGCTTTTCACATATCTGGAGAACAAAGTGCAGCTGACCAGAACAATAAACAAGAAAGATGACACCGAATTTTTGGGTGTAATAAGCACGTCTTTTGAATCCGTTCTGACGCAAATTAAATTTAACAAAGCTATTCAAAGTCAATGGAATCGGTATGGAAAACAATAGATCTGACCAAAGAAAGAAGATTTTCAATCGGGTTTTTAATCCCTCAGATATTGCTGTAAACGGAATCGTGAGCTTACGAACTCTTAGAAACAGAGATATCGACAAAAATAAGATGTGGCTTTACGTCCCCTGGTGGGAAAACCATGCGTTATTTTAGAAAGAAAGTATTCCCAAAAGGTTTTTCCATATGATTGGTATCGGTCCAAAAAAAAAAAAATAAAAAAAAAATTAGTCGAGTTTTCAGGAGCCCAGATTTTGGTATAAATACATCAGAAGCAGAAATTAACTCTTATGCCCCCTGGTGCCCAACTGATTCTTTACCAAACATTATAAATTATGTGAAAAGTATTTTCCATCAGGTCTTGTATGCGATACAGGAAGAATTTTTCAAATCGGAGTTTTAGTAGCAGAAATAACGCAGAAAACGCAATTTACCATTCTGCCCCCTAGCGGAAAGTCTATGATTTACTTGAAAATTTTTAATTTATGGGAAAAACATTTCGCATCGGAAACACTATCCAACAAAGAAGTAATTTTTCAAATCGGACTCCTAGAAGTAGAGATATTGACAATAATAAGATATACCTTTACGCCCCCTGGCGTAGAAATCATGCATTATTTCAAGAAGAAAATTTTCCTAAAAAGTTTGTCGGCATGATTAGTATCGGTCAACAAGCGACGTTTTTTCAATCGAGATTTTAGAAGCTCATATTTTGCTGCAAATACACCAGAAGCGGAAATTAAGACTTACGCCACTTGGTGGCCAAACTATTCTTTACAAAACATTGAAATGTGCAAAGGATTTCCCATCAGGAGATGTATCCGGTGCAGAAAGAATTTTTCAAATCGGAGATTTAGAAGCAGAGATATAGGGGAGAAAGCAATTTACCTTTACGTCCCCTAGCGGAAAGTCTGCGAATTACTTGAAAATTTTGAAATTATATGAAAAACTTGTCACACTGAAAACACTATCCAACAAAGAAGGAATTTTTCAAATCGGTCTCTTAGAAGTAGATATATTGACAAAACTAATATATATGTCTACGCCCCCTGGCGTAGAAACCATGCATTATTTTAAGAAGAAAATGTTCCTCAAAGGTTTATCGACATGATATTATCGGTCTACGAACGACATTTTTTTCAATCGAGAATTTAGACGCTCATATTTTGTTGCAAATACATCAGAAGCGGTAATTAAGATTTACGCCACCTGGTGGCCAAACCATTTTTTCACAAAAATTAGAAATTATGTGCAAACGATTTCCCATCAGGAGCTGCATTAGGTGCAGAAAGAATTTTTCAAATTGGAGATTTAGAAGCAGAGATATAGGGGGAAACGCAATTTACCTCTACGCCGCCTAGCGGAAAGTCTACGAATTACTTAAAATTTTTGAAATTATATGAAAAATATGTCACACTGAAAACACTGTCGAACGAAGAAGGAATTTTTGAAATCGGACTCCTAGAAGTAGAGATATTCACAAAAATAGGATATACATTTACGCCCCCTGACGGAGAAACTGTGGAATATTTTAAGAAGAAAATCTTCCGAAAAGGTTTATCGATGTGAGTGGCATCAATCCACGAAATAATTTTTTCAATCGATATATAAGAAGCTCAGATTTTATGGCAAATACATCAGAAGCAAAAATTAAAGCTTACGCCCCCTGGTGGCCAAAGTATTCTTTACAAAAAACTTGAAATTATATGCAAAATATTTTCCATCAGGTGATGTATCCGCTGAAAAATAAAATTTCCAAATCGGAGTTTTAGAAGAAGAGTTATTGAAAAAAAATGTAATTTACTTTTACGCCCCTAGCGGAAAATCTATGCGTAATTTGAAAAAGTAACTATATCTAAAATACTGTTCTACATAAATGGAATCGAAAGATAAAATAATTTTTTCAATCGGATGTTTAGAAGCAAATATGTGAAATAAAACGTATTTTTGAATTCGACATCAATTTTGCCCTCTAGTGGCAAAATTGTACATCGTAAAAAAAAAAAAAAAAAAAAAGACGAAATAAAGGATCATCATTCGCATATTTCAAGCTTCCCAATGCAAAAAGAATTTTTCAAACCGGACTAATACTTGCAGAGATATCGTGGGTACGGACGGACGGACAATCCGGTAACATAAGTACGATCTTTTTTACGCTTTCCAACCGTAGGTTAAAGAAGCGTATATGCTCCAGCTTTTTCCGTCCGTCTGTCGGCACGATAACTCAAGTAAAAATTGTTCGATTTCGATGAAATTTTAGTATGTGGTAGGGGACAACCAGGGGACGAACCCTTTTGAAAATGGGTGAAGTGGGGTCAAAGGTCACGCCATAAGAGTGGGATCCATTCAATTGCCCTTATGCGTCATAACTTGCGTGAATATGGTTCGATTACAATGAAATTTTAGTATGTGGTAGGGGACCACCTGAGGACGAATGCTATTCAAAATGGGTGAAGTGAAGTCAAAGGTCAGGACATAGGAGCGGGATGCATTCCATTGCCATTATGCGTCATAAGGTGCGTAAAAATAGTTCGATTTCGATGAAATTTTAGTATGTGGTAGGGGACCACCTGGAGAGGAACTCTATTGAAAATGGGACAAATGGAGTCAAAGGTCAGGTCATAGGATCGGGATCTATTCCATCGCCCTTATTCCACACTATTAAGGTGGACGTCAAGTAATTTTACTTCCTGTATTTCCAATGGAAAACCTTTTATACATATTTCCTTCGCAATTAGTGTGTTCCCAAGGATGGAAATTTAAACATCGATTAAAATAACTTCATACTATAACTTCGAATACTTAACATTTTCTAAAACATAACCATAATTATATTAAAAAACAATAACGTTTCCTTTGGTGGTGTTGAAACCAGAAAAAAGATGGCGCGACCTGTACTTTGATGACGTCAGTGGACAAATAAATGTTGGATTGCATAATTACGGTTATGGTTTAGAAAATATTATTACGGTTATGGTTTAGAAATATTAAGTATTCCAAGTTATGAAATGAAGCTATTTTAATCGATGTTCAAATTTTCATTCTTGGGAACGCATTAATTGTAAAGAAAATGTGTACAGAAGTTTTTCCATTGGAAGTATAGGAAGCAAAGTTACTTGACGTTCACCTTAGAGTAGCAATTCTTGTGTTTATGTATGTATGTACATTTTATTTTAAAAACGGCTCTAAGAATTTTGATGAAAGTCGTTAACCTACCGTTTCCTGGTACTAGAAATCGATTTAGCTTGATCTCGACTTTAGGAGAATTCGTTTAGTGGGTTAAATAACCACCCCGAATCATAACGTTTTTAGTGTCATGGCGTCGTTCCATTAATGTTTCCAATGCTTAGAAATCTTATGACGTCACAATCTCGCGTTTGAGAATGTTGGCGCGCGGTCACGCCATCTGTCTCATTACGTCACGCGTTGTGTATGGATACTATTAAAGTTTTATGACGTCAAACTTTTGCCAGCAGATGGTCGCGATTCCCATCTGCTTCATTACGTCACGCGGTGTGTGCTTATGTCCGTCCGTACGATAACTCGCGTAACAATGGTTCGATTTCGATGAAATTTTAGTATCTGGTAGGGTATCACCTGGGAAGGAACCTTATTTAAAGGGAACGAAATGGGGTGAAAAGTCAGTACATAGGAGCGGGATCCATTCCACTGCTGTTATGCGTCAAAACTAACGTAAAAAAGGTTCGATTTCGATGAAATTTTAGTATGTGGTAGGGAACCACCTGGCCACAAACCCTATTGAAAATGGGCGAAATGGGGTCAAAGGTCAGGACATAGGAGCGGAATCATGCGTCATAACTTACGTAAAAATGCTTCGATTTGGATGAAATGTTAGAATGTTGTAGGGGCCGGCCTGGAGACGAATTCTATTGAAAATGGGCGAAATGGGGTCAAAGGTTGGGACACAGGAGCGGGATCTATTCCATAGCCCTTATGCATCATAACTTACGTAAAAATGCTTCGATTGCGACAAAACTTTATCATGTTATTTTGGAGGTATACCGAACCGGTTCTGTTGAATAGCATCGATATGGGATCAAGGGTCAGGGCACAGGACCGAGATTTATTCCACAGCCATTATTCTCATAACTTGAGTAATGATTTCTGGTATGTTGGAAAGCGTATTATAATCAATGCATTGCATGATTTTACTAACTTGTTTTACATCATCATCATCATCATTGTCAACCATTATCAATCCACTGCTGGACGAAGGTCTCCCCAAGTTTCCTCCACAACGGTCTGTCTTGTGCCAGTCTCCTCCATGTCACTCCTGCATATTTACGAATTTCATCCACCCATCTCCCATGTGGTCTTTTTCTGGGTCTTTTCCTGTCCCTTGGAATCCAATCTAAAATTTCGGCTGTCCATCGATTGTCTGTCCTTCTGGCAGTATGTCCAGCCCATTGCCATTTCAGGGATTTAACTCTGATCATGATGTCTTCCACTCTCGTCATTTTTCGGATCCACGAGTTCCTCTTCTTATCTCTCCTGGTTATACCAAGCATGCACCTCTCCATGCTGCTTTGAGTTGTCTGCAGCCTTTGTATGTCTCTTTTAGTTAAGGTCCACGTCTCTGCACCATACGTAAGCACTGGAAGGATGCATTGATCAAACACTTTTCTTTTAAGACATAATGGCATATTGCTCTTGAAAATTATGCTGTTTCTTCCAAAAGCTCTCCAGGCAAGTTTTGTACGCCGATTAATTTCTTCATCAATGTGACCCTCACTTGATATCTGCTGTCCAAGATAAACATACGTATCTGGTATCTCCAGTTTTTCTCCATCAATCGATAAATCTTCATTTCTTGTAAAAGCATTGAACATCACTTTTGTCTTCTGAAAGTTCATTTTTAATCCCACTTCTTTACTCTTGTCAGCAAGTTCCTGGATCATACTCTGCAGCTCTGATGGGGTAGTTGCAAAAATGACTACGTCATCAGCAAAACGAAGGTGGGTTAGATAATCTCCATTAATCTTTATCCCTTTGTTTTCCCAGTTCAGTGATTGAAAGACATTTTCCAATGTGGCATTAAAGAGCTTCGGAGATATGGTGTCACCTTGTCTCACTCCCTTTCCAATTTTTATGGGTGTTGTATTTTCAAACAGCCGAATCTTTGCACTTGCATTTTCATAGATGTTATTAATAATATTAATGTATGCATCTTCAATACTGCAGGATTTCAGAGCCGTGGTAACTGCTGATGGTTTCACCGAATCAAAGGCTTTTTCATAATCGATAAAAGCCATGCACAATGGAAGTTCATATTCCCCTCGCTCTTTCAATTAGTTCTCTCAGTACGTGGATATGATCTACTGTGCTGTGGCCACTCCTGAATCCAGCTTGTTCTCTCGGTTGAGCCATGTCCAGTGTTACCTTCAAGCGGTGTGAAAGAACTTTAGTGAAGATTTTATAAACCACTGATAGGAGGCTGATAGGTCTGTAGTTCCTGAGATCCTCAATGTCACCTTTTTTATGTAGCAGGATCATTGTAGCATTGTTCCAATCCTCAGGAATCTTCCCTTCATTAAGGCATCGAGTGAAAATTTGGGCGAGTACTGTTTCAATTTCTCCACTTGCTTCTTGTATGATGTCTATAGTAATTCCATCTTCTCCTGGAGCTTTCCCCCGCTTCATGTTCTTGATTGCATGAGCAACTTCTGCTGGGAGGACTGGAAGAACTCTGGTACCTTTCATGATGTCTGGAGTACATGCATCATCCCTTTCATATAATTTGGAGTAGAAATCTTTCACTCTTGTCAAAATTTCGCCTCTATTTCTTGTTACAGAACCATCTTCTTTTCTCAGAGCCATAATCTGTTTTCTTCCCTTACTGAGATGTCCCTTTGCTATCTTAAGGCTTTGGTTGTTTTCAATTGCTTTCCTCACAAGCTCACAGTTGAATTTCCTTACGTCTTCAGTGATACTTTTTCGTGCTGTCTTGCATAGCTCTATATATTCCACTTTGGAAGTCACATCTTCTTTAGTTGTCCTCATCTCTCTTCTTTTTTGCATCAACATTTTGGTTTTTCCTGATAATTTGTTCACATGCAACTTGTTCTTAGACCCAGCTAATTTTGTTGCTGTTTCCATAAGAGCTTTGGTTACTTTTCTGTTAACTTCCGAAATATCCACTTCTTCCGATGTTAGGCCTTCTAAAGCAGAGAATCTGTTCTTCAGTTCCAACTTGAAGGTATTATGTTGTTTTTTAAGGTTGGTTATGTCAATACATTTTGTTTGTCTTATGAGCTTGCTAAGACGTGCTAAAAAGATCGTCGAGCTGGTGGGTCGGTTTAGAAATGCTGGAGTTAATAGCCTAACCTGAAGCATGAGAGGAGGGTGAAAGTTCGAGAGAGAGAGAGAGGGTGAGAAGGGACCACATTCACATTGAAAAACTAAGGGAGCTGACCTACTCCAATTGTTTTGTAGGAGGGGAGGGTGTCGTAAATTTTCTATTTTTTCCATCAGCGGAAATTATTCAATCTTATCTTGCTGCTGTATGTTGCGAGTTTTCCAAACGAGAAAGACACCATGCAACGATTGTTTTGCTCATAAAAAAAAAAAAAAAAGAGATAACCTTGCTCGGCCCGTGTGTGTTTTACGTTAAATATTGAAGCCCCGGCCCGGCCCGTTTTCCCAACTTAGAAATGAGCAAAGGCTCGACACGGCCCGGACCCGTGCAGACCTCTAGGCTGACAACCGAGTTTCTTATCAAATGAGCAACGCTAAATATATGAGACAAAAAAGCTTTTATTTATTTATTTATTTATTTTTGAAATAACCTCATAAGTTGGAGCTAGGCACATGTTATAAAGAATAATACAACTCTATAAAGGAAAGAAATGTATTTTTTGAAATAGCACAGCTTACAATATAGCCCATCACACACACAAACTTATTTAGTTAAACAGGGCAACAAATGTTGGGTCCCCCTAGTAAAATTGTTGGCGGACAAAACTGACCTTGCTCCCCCCCCCCCCAATAGTCGGCGTCTGTGATAAGAGATGTCTATTTAATATTTCTCACTTAATTTTCGGTCAAATATTTTTTTGATAGCACAAACCAGTTTTTTTTTCAATTAAAAATCACACCGGTAATTCATGTCATGAAAACTGCATCTAGAAGTTGGAATCCATAATCAAATAAATAAATAAATATATATATATAAATAAATAAATACATAAAGGAAATTATAAAGAAAAGAACATTCGCGATTTCCAATGCTATCATTCATTTGATTTTTGTATTAGCTCATTATATTATCGAAAATAACATTAAAGGTTATGAAGTTAAGAAAAAATGATTTTAAAAATATGAAGTTGGTTCAGATAGTGATCCAGACGTGTTACGATTTATCTGTCGAAGCTCTTGCATCGATAACTGAGAGATTACGAAATTTTGAAGTGCGGTGCTTAGCACGAAAAGGACGGTAACTGTTTGATGGTCTCCACTCCACGGGATTCGTTGAGGAATAAATTTGAAAAGTGTTCTGCTGCGTTTTTCCTACGTAATATCATCCTCGATTTCAATACAATAATTTAGAATGGGCAAGAGGAAGCAGCAATCTTTGTTGAATTATTTTAAACGAAGATAATGTGCACAAAACGTTTCGCAAAAATGCAAAACAAGGTTGGGCATTATTTTGTGAAATTTTCTGTGAGCGTTTCGCGATATCGCACACAGAAAATTTCACAAAATAATGTCAGTAATTCGTAAAGTTCTGAATTTCTCAGAAATTCTAGTTTGGTATTGATAATGCATTTATTTCAATTCTGATCATTGCTTTTTTCTTAATTCCATAGATTAAAAAAATTTTTTAGAACAATTCAGTATATGTTTATCGCTTAATCAAATATCTAGGATTGAAAGACTTGTTTGTATGGAAATGCTTTCCGAATTCGAATCGGTAGATGTTTGCGTCCTTACGAAGAATCAGTGTGAGGAACTTTATTGTGGTACGGATTTTAATTGCATTTTTAAAATCATATTTCATGTTTTATTTCTTTTTGTTTTGGAATTGCAGTACTACCTTTGAAGAAAGGTTTTTATACGAAGCCCAGTTGTTGCTCTTTAATTATCAAAGCCTAATAGTACTTATACCATGATTAATAACAATAAAAGTATGATTAATTGGTTTTTAAACAGATTCAAGAAAAGATGCAACCCCCCCCCCCCTTCCCCTCCAATTATAATAATAATAATTTCAGAGTGCGCCACTACTGAGAATCGAGTTCCCAAACAGTGAATTAGCAATTCCGTTTTAAACAGAGTGAACAAAGAATTTTAAGATGTCTTTACGTTAGTGAATTTCATTTGCTAACACTACAGAAACTTTTGATGAATAAATTATTTAAGGCTACTTTAGAACATCAGTTCAAATTAAGATGGAATACAATTGAAAAAATACTGAAATGAGACTTCCCACAAAGGTGCCTTAGAGCACCTTAGTGGCGCTAAGGAATTCTTTTTTCTTTGCTTAGTCACAATAAGCATATAGTCTGACTTGTTTGCACATAAGTACGCATCCTTGAGAATATAATGAGCTAAAAGGTGTTCTTCGAAGAAACGAAAAAAACAACAACAGAGACCTGTGTCACTTTTTTATAAGAGTCAAAAGCAAAGACTTATACTATGTGCAAAACATTGTGACATTAAGCGTGTTTGTTTTATATTCAAGAGTAAATAATTTAAGTAATTTCCGGGCCAGAATTCTTAATTGCCACGTTTTTATTTGCTTACTATGTTCTGCATTTTCGTATAAATCGGAAAATGTCGTTAGACAATATCACACGGCAGTTACGTGTTTTGTGTGTGTGATCGTGAGGCATTTCAAAGTGTCTGGCCTTAGTTCCCTAAAAGAATAAAATTTGCATGATGTGATTAATTTTGGGCGTAATCACGTCAGGCAAAAGTGTTTTTGTAATGCTTTGTATTAGTGTACAACTAGGGCAATCACTTTAAATCTATTTGAATGCAAATAGATTTTTGCAAAAGGGCCTCGAAAATATATTTTCTGGGGGCGGGGGGGGGGCTCACGTACGCCAGTGGCTCTCCTGACTCATTGAAAAACAGCGGTATCATTACATCATTATACTCAAACAGCGATTATCGAAGTAACTAGAATTTAGGTACAGCGAAAAAAGCATAACCCTATTGATACATTCAGGACACAAATCCTATAAAGATTGAGAAACAGAAATAGGATGGAAGTGGTGTTGTACAGTACGCAAATGGCTGGCGAAACTGTGCGAGAACGCCAGTGTTTCAGTTGTTTCACAATCTGATTTGTGCCACAATCATGACCCACAAAACTACTGTTCCGTAAAATCATATCAAGTAATGTTAAGTGAAATACAACAGACGATATTTCGGAATGGACATTAAAACTGTTTACAAAAGAGATTTAAAAAATAAAAATGAGGAAATGAAGATAATAATAAATATTTTGGGGGGATGAAGAGTCAACCTCCACGTGGTATCCCTTGGGCAATGCTAATAGACTGTGTCGCCTTTACCAGGTAGAAATGCAAGCTCACATATTAAATATATGTATAATAACAGAAATTAATGCCATACGTATATATGCATACCCACACGTACTTACGGTTCTATGAGCCCAATTTTCCAACAGTGGAAAAGACTTTGAGGGAGTCTCTCCGTGCAGTAATCTCTCACCTGGAACAAAATACGGAAGGGGGTTCTCTTGAGTGCATGAACCCGGAAAAGCTGTGAGTGCAACTGACCCTTTACGGAGTTTCTTGAGTGCAACTGACCCTTTACGGAGTTTCTTGAGTGCAACTGACCCTTTACGGAGTTTCTTGAGTGCAACTGACCCTTTACGGAGTTTCTTGAGTGCAACTGACCAACACCCCTCTGAAGCTCTGAAGCTCCGTCAAAGGCAAAGAACGAACATCGACTATACTAACTGATCAAAAGAATGTAAACCCTTGTTTATCCACACACACACACACACACTCTGTAATTGGAAAGAAATTGAAATCAAGTTGATCCACTCATTGCTGCTATCACAGTCTCCACTCTGTTATGATATGTAACGGTTTTTTTGCATATGAATTTGAACTAAGAAGTTATCCCCGCCGAACAACCCCACCCCCTGTGATTCATTTTTAATTTTTCCAATTTTTATGAATTATTGAAATATTTACGAATTTATGGGACATCCTCTCTGTGTGTGTGTGTGTGTGTGTCGTTTTAAATTCGTGCTCAATCCCCCTCAAGGGCGGTCCGGACCCGAGAACCCCCTCGCCCTTGGCTACGCCTATGGATGGCATCAGAGCAGCCGCGGCTCACAACATCTCCTTGGAAACTCAAGAACGGTGCCAATCTGCCTAACAATCCGCACTTCTGCTATGTACTTGTCAAGCATTATCCACGCACTGACGCGCACACACACACACACACACTCATTCCCCCTTATGTACGTCCGTACTTCAGAAAAATGTTTCTCCTACGGCTGCTTTAGTACACCCCACTCACATTTCCTCGTTTGTCAATTTATTGTCTCTGTGTTGCGAATGTTAGGAGAAATATTCCGTCCCTTCCAACACGTCCCCTTCCTCTCAGCGTTACATTTCCAAGCCGGACAGTCAGTGGCCGAACGTGCGTGATTCTTGATTAAGTAAATTCTCATGTCAAAGTCCTGCCATTTTGAAAAACTTGTCTTAAATAATAATTTTGCCTGACAAACTACCGAGCAAACAAAAATGATGATTCTGAGCAATAATTCTGCAGCTTTTTTGCTCTGGACGCTGGGAGCTACTTTTCGTAGCGAAGGTAGCGTTCCGTACCTTCCAGGCTTCCACAGTAGTTGACCCTAAAGCTGTTTTTGAATAGAAGATCAAAATGTGACTGCAAGAAATTTTTGTTTGTTACCCAAAGGGAATCAGAGAAAGATAGCAGGAGATTACTTTTGGCCTGGTGTTTAATAGAAATGCCCTTCTACGAAACATTTGTCACTCATCCTTTGCGCATGTTAATTTTTTTCTGCCATTTTTCTGCCTGGATCTTTACCTATACGGAAAAGTAACTTCGGGTGACTTTATTTTGATCACTGCCTTCTTGACAAAGGAGCCCCTATTCTCTTTACAGTAGAACACTTTTAATTCGTGAAACTCCCCAAATGTGTCATCCAACAGTTTTGTTTCGTCCCTACAATATGAACATCCGCTTGCATAGCCGGGTGCAGCTTTTGTGGGGCCCGCGGCGAAATTTCATTGCGGGCTCTAGAAAATAAATCTCATAGTTTAATAAAGTCGTTTCGTGAAAATTTTCGTCCGTAAAGAACATACACCAAAACTGTCTTAAGGACGAAATTATTATCTCAAAGAAGTATTTGCTTTAAGCTTAAGTAAAAGCCTATAATATGGATTGAAAGTTCCGAGATGGAGAGAGAGAGAGAGAGTAAAAAAGTATTAAAATATACGATTTCCTTTACGGAGAGAAGGGTTGAGATTGAATTGTGACTCTCATGAAAACTTCGTCACAAAATTATATAAAGATACCTGCGTAGTGAATATTTTTGCATTGCAAATATTTTTGTGCGGGAAATAATAAGGATCCCTCTAAAATACTGTAAATTCGTATAAATAGTTTTTTTCCCTGGTGCATGCTTTAGTGATTGATTTTTAATGCAAAGTAGAGTAACTGACAAATTAGTGACTTTTTGAATTTTTATACGCGCGCATATGAAAGTTTTTTTTTTTTTTAATTTCTAGTAATGTTTTTAAAGTCACTGTATAATTGGCCTCTATATATAGCCCAAAACCAGCTTTGACATTGTTCTTTTTATTTTTTTAAGTTTAAGTATTTGGTTCGCACACAAATTTTTGAATATACATAAAAGTAGGGACAACAAAGTGATGAAATTTATTTTGCTATCTCATGAATGCGGAAAATATTTAAGTGGTTACAATAATCATTTGAAATCTAGAAATCTCAGAATCTGTGTGGCGAAGGGCGATAATCTATTCAACAAGAAAGATGACACCGAATTTTCGGCTATAATGAACATGTCTTCTGAATCCGTTCTGACGCGAATTAATTTTTTTAGAAGTCAATGGAAGCGGCACGGAAAACAGTAGTATCTGACCGAAGAAAAAAGTTTTTCAATCGGGTTTTTAATCCCGCAGATATTGCCGTAAGTGGAATCGTGAACTTACGACCTCTGGTTGCAGACTTGTGCTTTAAGAAAAATTTGAAATATATGAGGAACATTTCCCAGCGGAAACGCGCTCCAACAAAGAATGGATTTTTCAAATCGGACTATTTGAAGCAGAGATAACGACAAATATAAGAGAGGCATCTACGCACCCTGGCGGAGAAAACATGCATTAATTTAAGAAGAAGGTATTCTCAAAAGTTTTTTCGATGTGAGCGGTATCGGTCCAGGAAAGAATTTTTTCACTTCAGTTCTCAGGAGCTGATATTTTGCTGCAAATACATCATATTCATAAATTAACACTTGTGCCCCCCCGGTGGCTAGACCATTCTTTACCACATATTAAAATTACATGAAAAACATTTCCCATCAGGAGCTGTATGCGATACAGGAAGAATTTTTCAAATCTGAGTTTCAGAAGCAGAAATAATGGGGGAAACGCAATTTACCTTAACGCCTTCTAGCGGAAAGTCTACTTGAAAGTTTTGAAATTATATGCAAAACATTTCGCACCGGAAACGCTGTCCAGCAAAGAAGGAACTTCTCAAATCTGACTCTTAGAAGTGGAGATATTGGCAAAAATAAGTTATACATCTACGTCCCCTGACGGAGAAACCATGTATTATTTTAAGAAGGAAATATTCCGAAAAGGTTTATCGACGTGAGGGACATCGGTCGACGAACAAATTTTTCCAATTGAGATTTTAGAAGCTCAGATTTTGTGGCAAATACATCAGAAGCATAAATTAGATACCTGGTGGCCAAACCATTCTTTACAAAAAATTAGAAATTATATGCGAAAGACTTCCCATCAGGGGTTGTATCCGTTGAAGAAAGAATTTTTTTAAATTGGAGTCTTAGAAGCAGAGATATCAGAGAAAACGCAATTTACTTTTACGCCCCTAGCGGAAAATGTATGCGTAACTTGGAAAAATGATTATACCTATAATAATCTCCGACATAAATGGAATCGAAAGATAAGATAATTTTTTCAATCGGATGTTTAGAAGCAAATACACTGGCGGAAAGTGAAAAAAGAACACCAAGAAGAAGACGTCTGATACCAACGAAATTTATACAGCATAATAACGGAATACAGAGGATAACGTGATCAAAACATTATGGCAAAATACAGCTGTATTTTCTGGTAAACTGAAAAATAACATTTCCATGTAACATGCTTAGTACGAAGTTGAACCGCCATGAACTGCGTCACACTGTGCAATTCTGGCATGGAGTCTGTCGTACAGATGTTGGATGTAAGTTTGGGGTATTGAGTTCCAAGCATCCTCAACCTGGACGCGTAAGTCGGGGATGGTTGTGGCTGGCCGTGGAGACCGGATAAGTCCTTGTCCCATAAAATCCCACACGTGCTCAATGGGGGACAAATCCGGTGAACGTGCAGGCCATGGAAGTTGTCTCACACCCTGAAGTGCATGTTGCGTTGAACGTGCCGTGTGTGGGCGTGAGTTACCTTGCTGGAAAACACCACGATGGACCGACCTCACAAATGGCACAACAACGGGCTGAATGATGTTGTTGATGTAGGAGATGCTGTTTAACGTACCCGGTACAAACACTAGTTGTGTACGGGAGTGATAGCTGATCGCTCCCCACACCAGGAGACCAGGTGTAGGCCCTGTGTGTCGCTGGCGGATGCAAGAAGGGTGGAGACGCTCCCCTGTGCGTCTGCGAACACGCATACGGCCATCGGAGGCTCCCAAGCAGAATCTGCTTTCATCGCTGAACACGACAGATCGCCATTGCGTTCTCCAGTGCAGACGTTGGCGACACCACTGCAGCCGTTCCTGACGGTGGGCTGGAGTCAGAGGTACACGTGCACGTAGTCCTGCATCCAGTAGACGGTTGCGGATTGTTCGCACATTCACCTCAGGTGCAACGGCAGCTCGGATTTGCGTCGCAGTGGATGTTCTGCTTGACAACGCCGCTCTTCTTATGTGTCGATCGGTCCGCTCATCAGTCCGTCTGTTACTCCCGGTTCCACGTCTTCTCGTGTGGGAATGTTCCTCGGACCATCTACGCCACCATCGTACCACCACCGATACTTCCCGTCCAATTCGCTCAGCAATACGACGATACTACCACCCGGCCTCGCTCAAAGTCCGATAACTGCTGAAATCGCACACGTCTTCCATGTCCAGGCATTGCAGCTTCTTCAGGGTCTTCGCACGTGTCCGTACGCCGACGACTGATTACATTCACTTCGCCGTACTCCTTAAATACCACCGACGATAATTTGCATATTATGCCGTGCTGTGGCGTAAGCGCTCACCGGTTGGTCCCGAAATTAACATCACACCTACGTAAACTCAACCCCATTAACATATGTAAATTTCATGATCGTCCGCTAATTCCTTCTTGGTGTTATTTTTCACTTTCCGCCAGTGTATATGGAATAAAATATAAAATGTATTTTGAATTCGATATCATCTGCATTTACGCCCTCTTGTGATGAAATTGTATGCCGTAAAAAAAAAAAAAACGAAATGAAGGACCGATTTTTGCATATTTCAAGCTTCCCAATGCAAAAAGAATTTTTCAAAGCGGACTAATAGTTGCTGAGATATGGTGTCCTCAGACGAACGGAAGGATGGACGGAGAAACCGATAACATAAGCACGTTTTTTTTTTTACAAAAGAGATGCTAAAATAGGGGTATTGGAAACAACAACCAAAATCTTTTAGAAAATATATTTTTAAAGGACTCGCGCCCCAAAACGGATAATAATAATAATAATAATAATAATAATAATAATAATAATAATAAATTCTACCGAAAATGATGTGCTTTATCCCCTAAACTGCGGTGCCCCTTGAATGGGCGAAGCCCGGGGTGACCTCCCCGGTTGCCTTTATGGTCCAGCCGGCCATTTGTGCTTGCATGTAATACGCAGTACAGTAGATTTCGGTTAATAGGGCCATCGGCAAATTGAGGCAACCGTTTATTTGGGACAATTGTTGAAGAACATCCCAAATTAACTCTTTGGGATAAAGCTTCGCATAACTGGGGCAGCCATTTAAGTGGGCCAAAGTTATCTAGTCCTTGCCTTACCTGGATATACTGTTGAAATGCATCCCAGGAGCCGCATTCATACCTCAGTTTATCGCAAGCCAACGTTTGTTCCAGTGATGATCCCATATAACTCGTTTACTCCTAACAGTTATAAATCCGGTTCACTTCATTCTCTGATTCGCCGAGCCTATACACACTCTTCATCAAACTCTGGTCTCTCACTAGAACTTCAGCACATTTCCACCATGGCCGAGTCGTCCGGATATCCCCACCGATATTTCATTAAAACTCTTCGCAAGTTTCAGCGCCATAGCTCCACCATACTCCGAACCCAACGTTAATTGCCTGTCATCAGGTTCGTTGGCTCTATTCCTTACCACCCCACCATAGTATCCATACTCTATAGGACGTGTCGTAAGTTCAACTAGAGTTTCGGTATTTCTTCTGAACGCCTTTTCAACTTGGTCAAGACTGATCGTGACCATGTCTCAATCATGGAAAAATATGGTGTATATTCCGTGCCACTACAATCTGTTGATGTCTCTCTCCCTATGACAGCCTACATTGGATCAACTTGTCGGTCACTCGGGGTGAGAATCGCCGAACATAAATACAATGTTCGCACCCATTCTTCCGCAACGGCCTTAGCCCAAACAGTCAACAAAGGTGATTGTTTCCCACTATGGAATGATGCTGAATTACCGTGCTCGGCCAGAACTAAAACTGCAGTGCTCTTTTTGGAGAGTTTATATATTTATGATTTTGCCGAACGATGTTGTAATGAAGAAACCCCGCAAATCATACCTGCTCCCTGGAGGTTCCTGTTGGAGAATCTCACTTCTACTGTAAATATATTTTGATTACTTACTTCCTGCCATTTGTATTTCTGTTCATGCATTTGTACATAGTTTCATTTGTTACTTTCTGTGTAAAGCATGCATACCTGACCTTGTAGTACGGCGCATGCGTTGTATCTTGCTAATGCAGAGAGGTGCGTATATAAGCCAGCGTGCCCCGTGTGAGTTTTCTTGTTGTACCTGAGGATGGGTCTGTAAAAGACAGACCCGAAAGATCTCGCGCATTGTTTTAATCATTTTAACCTTTTAAACAAGTTTTAATTTTCGTAAGTAAAGATGTTTTCACAGCTTGCGATGATTTGACCTGGTTTATTTCGTGTTGAAATGGGTTATGTCTTGTTCTTCGTGCTTAAGACAGCAATATGGTCTACCGGTAAATCTTAATTAGCACGACAAAAACTTCGAATCATCGTTTTAGTCCTGATGTGTCCCAAGTAACCGTAATCTACTGTATTCCTCATTTTTGCATTCACGATCATCTGAAAAATTCTGTTGCTCACCTTCTTTTGCCATTTAAACATGAAAAGAGTTCCTCTATATTACAAGTGTAATATACCTCTGCATAACGTCTTATTCTCATCGACATAAAAATTTGATTTATTCAATTGACATTTCATTTACATTCGCTTGTTATTATACAAGTACAGGAACTATTGCTATGACTGAAAAGGGGCGTCAAGTCTTCTGGAATAGCTGCTTTACCGTCACCCACTTTTTATAAACTAAAGCGAAAATGAGTTGTTGGATATTTTACTGATATACTGAAAAAAAAAATCCTTTTCTTTTTAATACTTCATTCAAAGCCGCCGTCAAAAATTCCTGGCTATTTCTTTAACCAGTTTCTTATGAAGTTTCCGCAAAAATTTTGAAAAATCCTTCTTCTGAGGTTAAAGGCCTTCTTACCTATGAGGCACTCCCCCCGCATTGCGGGGGTTGCGGGGGGCTATCAGTACGCCCATAGGTGGAGAGCAATCAGTTGTTAAGAGATTGTAACGGGTCGTTTCGTTATGCACTTTCGATTTCGATAATGCGCAGTGGCAATTCATTGCGAAAAATACATAGCAAATGAATAATTGAGAAAATTATAGTCTCAAGTTGTTTATTAACTCATAAGTCACACGTGCAGGTAGTCCCAGGTTGATCTCAGATCATTAGTAAATTATTCGCTCTTTCTTATTCATACTACAATTCTGCGTAATTTTTCTTCTATTTCATTTTTTTATTGAGAGAATGGTTTCCTCGTTTCCTAGTACGCAAGCCATTCTCCCCGAAGACCTTTACTTCTTAGACCCTTTTTCTCTCTCTCTCTCGTTTACTCTCTCTGACCCTCTGTGCCCCTCGTTGCTCGTAGGGCAAATCCGCTCGAAGCCTTCAATGCAATAAATCAATCTAGCCCGTCCCCAATCGCATTGGATCACATTGCACATGATTACAGCGTAGGCTAATAAAACGATTTACGCATTTAAGGTTTCTAAAACGACTCTTCCATACAATAAAACGATTTCCTGGGAACACTGCCGGGTGGAGCTTTCGTGGGGCTTCGGTACGAATTTTCATTGCGGGTCCCTCAGCAAAATCTCATTGCGGGACCTAGAAAAAAATCTGATAGTCTAATAAAGTAGTTACGTGAAAAAATTTGTCCGTAAAGAACACACACCAAAACTGTCATAAAGACAAAATCATTATCTCAAAGAAGTATTTGCTTTAAGCTTCAGTAATATAGACTATTTTAAATTGAAAGTTCCGAGAGAGAGAGAGAGAGAGAGAGAGAGAGAGAGAGAGAGAGAGATACTGAGAGTAAAAAAGTGAGATTAAATTGTGATTCTCATGAAAACTTCGTCACAAAATAATAACAAGAAAAATGACACCGAATTTTCGGGTGTAATGAGCGCGTCATTTGGATCCATCTTGACGCGAATTAAATTTATCAAAGCCATTCAAAGTCAATGGGACCGGTATGGAAAACTATCTGACCAAAGAAAGAAGTTTTCGATCGGATTTTGCTGTAAAGTTATTGTGAACTTACGCCCTCTGGTTGAAGACTTGTGCGTTAAGAAAAATTTGAAATTTTATGACAAATATTTCGCAGCGGAAACGCTCTCCAACAAAGAAATTATTTTTCAAATCGGACACTTAGAAGCAGAGATATCGACAAATATAAGATATGCATCTACGCCCCCTGGCGAGAAAAACGTGCATTATTTTAAGATGAAGGTATTCTCAAAAGGTTTTTCGATGTGAGAGGTATCGGTTCAAGAAAGAATTTAAGTCGAGTATCCAGGAGGTCAGATTTTACAGCAAATACATCAGAAGCAGAAATCAATACATATGGCCCTGGTGGCAAAACCAAATCTTTACCAAATATTAGAAAAGGAATTGAAGTTCTCGAAACTGTTTTTGCACGATAAAAAATGTAGTTAAAAGCTGATGATAGATTAAAAGACTTTACTAAGTACAATTAAAACACCACAGTTAAAAAACATAAGACCTTTCGGGACCGCATCGGTCCCATCCTCAGATGTAACGAAATCACACAATACATGAAGGAACAATGATATAAATACATCAAGAAATGAGTCACGTGATTAGGTGGCGTAGTTTGTATGCGCAGATGAACCGAGAAGAAAAAGGCTTAATTGATGTTATTTACAAATGTTCAAGTACAGAATGCAATTGTTCCTGGCTGTCAATGCGAGTTTCCATGCACTAGGAATAATAGAAGGGTAATCATCATTACAGCACGCAGACCCAAATTCGTAAATAATTAAGCTTTCAGCAAACAGAGTATTAGGCTTCGAAGTTAGGGTGCTTAGAATGCGTGTTTCGTCCCAGCAAGGCTGGTGAGACCCTTTCAAAGTAAGTCGAGATAGTACAGTATTTTGGGAACCCATTTCGACTGTGTATTTGTGTTCTTTCAATCTGGTCTGTAATGAGCGCATGGTAGATCCCACATAGACAATGTTAGCAGGATGTGAGCTCGTTGAAATTAGTGGAACACAGTAAACACCGTACCTTTGGTCGTTATCTTTGGGTGGTCTTTCGTTTCTGACCAATGAAAAAATGTTTTTAGACCGAATGCCGAAGTCAATATTAAGAGGTTGGCAACAGTTTTTCAAAACATTAACCAAATCAGGTACATAATCCAAAGCTCCAACATATCTGGTATTATTATGTTCCCTCCTAAGAGAGGACATAAATTGTCTCTTAACTTTGTTTAAAACACTGGTAATAATGGTACCGGGGAATCCGTGGGCTGAGGCAATATCAAGAATCCTAGAAATTTCAAGGTTTCTGAATTTTAATGTAGAAGAGTGCGTAAATGCTCGTCGGAAAAGGAAATAAAAAGCTGCAAGCTTGTAGTTGACGGGGTAGGTGGATTCCATAGGGATAATAGTGGAAGTTGAAGTAATTTTACAATAAACTGAAAAAGAGATGGACTGTGAGAATGGGTTACGAACTAATAAGAAATCTAAAAATGGGAGGCTGAAACTAGATTCTAGATCGTTAGTGAATTTGATAGTGGGGAATTCGGAAGATAATCGATCAGCAAAGTGAGAAAGTTCGTCTTGCGTTGAGTCCCAAAAGACTAGAACATCATCAACATAACGAAGGTAAAGATAGGGTGAATTGGAGAATTATGTAGAATTTTTTCTTCGAGGTACTGCAGAAGCAGCTCTGCAAGAATAAGGGATAGAGGGGAGCCCATAGGTGCACCCTCAAGTTGACGATAGATTTGATTATTGAAGGTAAAAAAAGAACGATTGAAAACTACTCGAAGAGCACTCATGACAGCATGAACTTCTTGAACGGGTATATGGCCAAGGGAAAGGAGTTTGGTTTCGATAAAGGTGTGAACTGTAGCTACCGGAATATTAGGGAAAAGAGCAACGACATCCAGAGACGCCATAAAAAAAGGGGCGCCACGTGAGTTGAAATGTTTAATCCTGGAAAGGTTTCAAAATCGCTTTATTCTAATTTATCATAAGAAAACATAAGAGGGAGGCGTACAGTATTGGGCATCTCACTGGGAAATAATACAAAACTGTTAAAAACATGATGGTATATACACTGCAATGACAATGGGGATGAATAACAAATGCTGCAAGCAAAGCTTATTGAATAAAAAATTGCAGAAGTGACAAAGAGAAACACATCGTGTCACATGACATTGGCTGGGCATAATTTACAGGATAACACAGGCGAAACAATAGTACACAATTAAAAAAAGAACAGCACAAACACCGCCGTGAAGGTAAAACATTACATACATGAGATAAAAACACAGCGTGCACAATTGTGCAAGTTATTTAACGAGGGCACCAAAGCGACATAATACAGGCGGGGTGAAAGTAAGTAATGTACACGAGTAAGCATGAAAATACACTGAGATGGCATTAGCATTCACAATTCAACGGTAGTGTGGATTGCACGAGTCGTAGAGTGGAGGAGGGCCACCAGGGTGCCAAGGAACTCAGCAAAGGAGGTGTAGAATGTCCTAGGGTTCTGATAGGTGTAGCAGTCCAGAATCAATCGCAAACCATGGAGCGGCCGGCGCCCAGGTAGCATAGAAGGTGGCTTCTCGACGACTGGAAGAAGCCGACTGGTACTCCAGGCGGAGTCGAGAAAGCAATCGATCTTGAAAATGGCACAAAAGTGCTGCGCTGGCCTGGTGTAAAGAGACCGGCGAGGAAATGCTGCGGAGTTGTTGAAGGTATACGTAAATAACGTGTTTAACCAGCACGAAAAGATAGGCACATACTGAAGGAAGAGTTGTAGGTGGATGAGCCCGCAGAAGAAGATGTCTGTAGGCAGTGAACGGAAGATCTTGAGAACAAGAGCGACTGGCAATCCGGAAAGACTGGTGGAGGAGAGGCATCAGGATGGGACAGTAAAGGTAGACGTGAGAAACGTCTGCCTCCTGTGCGCAGAAGGAGCAGAGAGGGGAGGAGAGAAGAGACATGCGAAAGAGAAAATACGGAACAGGGAGGCGATTATGCAAAAAGAGCCAGTGGGTATTAATTTCAAGAGGGGCAGATAAGGGTGAGCGGGCAGCGGCCCAGACAAGAGGAAGAGAAGCAGGGGGAACCTCCAGAATAGAAAGCGGTGAAGGGGTGGCAAGGTGCACTAGAAAACGATAAAGAGATTTAGAGGAGAGAGAGGAGAGAGGAAGAACCGAGTTTGTGAGTCGGAGGAAAAACGGCAGCGGAAGAGGGGCAGAAAAGACAGAGACGAGACCGGTGGGGGAGACAAGATCAGGGAAAAGCGAAAGAAGTGCAGTTAGCAGAGAGTCATAGACCAAATGGGCGGATGGGGACGAGAGAATAGCAGGGGGGAGGCCAGAGAGAGGGCGCCAGGATAGATCCGAGTTAGTGAGGTCTTGTACAGTTACTACACCTGCTCGGAGCCAAGAGGGGAATGAAAAACAGGGGAGATGGGGGGGATGAACAAGGGAGTTGAAGAAGAGGGGTTCAGAAAGAAGCTCTAGAGTTGAAGAGGGAGGGGAGCGAATGAGGGGGAGAGAGCGAAGGTGAATGAGGGCTTCAGAACATGCAGGTGGGAGTTTGGAGGGGGGAAAGGACAGCAATCCATGAGAACTAAAGAAAGAAAGGAAAAATGTGGGTTACGCAAGGAGGCAAGAACGTCACGTACCTGAACTGCGGAAGCCACTGGAGCCGTGAAAAGGTGAATGAAGTTGATCACTCGGCTTGCTTTGTAGCACAGCGGGACATCAGGTAGGCCAGCACCACCATAGGAGGGAGGAGCACAGAGCTTGTGGACGTTAATCCAGTGATGACCCGCCCACATTACTCGAGTAAGGCAGCGTGTAACCTCCTGGAGACAGAAAAGCGAGGTCGTAGATGCAATCCAAGAATGCTTGCAGATGGACAGAAGGTATGTCCTGGTGAGATTTGCACGCTGGTAGTAGGACGTACAGAACTGCGCACGACACCAGAATGCAGCTGTGCGGAGGAGGCGAGGATGGAGTTCCGAGCGAGTTGCACTGGATGTAGCTTGTGGTGCGCCTAAGTGCACACCCAGGAAGCGTTGGGTAGTGGATGACCATGTGGCCCCCCATGGAGCATCCAAGCGATTGGACCACGACCCGCACCACAATCCAGTGCTCTTAGACGTATTCAGTTCAGCTGCAGAACATGAAGCATATGCGGAGAACAAACGACGAAGCAGTTGGAACTGTGAGTCGCTACGAATGCAGACGGTGATGTCATCTGCATAAGCAGAGTAAATGACTGAGTGATGCCGTGAGCTGGCAACTGGTGGTGGAAGTTGTGCTAGAAGAGATGTTTGCAGAGAGCGTAGAAAAGGCTCGACGGCAATCGCAAACAGTTGACCAGAAAGCGGGCAGCCCTGACGAACTCCCCGCTTGAAGGGAACATGTGCTGTGAGAAAAGATGCCGTCTTGACATGGAAAACGGCGTCCCGGTAGAGGGAGAGGAGAACGGAGACAAATTGTGGAGGAAAGCCAAAGTGTAGCAGGGTTTGTGTTAAATAGGCGTGTGAGATATTATCGAAAGCGGAACGGAGGTCTAAGGAAAGGAGAGCAAGAGGTTCAGAATGAGTCTTGGCAAGATGAATGAGATCGCGAAGAAGTTGAACATTGGAGGAAAGAGAACGGCCAGGAACAGTATAGGTTTGAGAGTCAGCAAGGATGTGAGGGAGGATAGAGTTTAGTCGACGGGAAAGAAGCTTAGTATAGAGTTTATAATCTTGATTGAGAAGAGAAATGGGGCGCCAATTTCCCAAGTCAAGAGGGTCACCCTTCTTGGGAAATAGGACCACATGTGCGTCCGTGAAACTCCTCGGGAGGGGGAGCAGTTAAATGCAGCAGAAAAAGCGGAGAGGAGAAAAGGCAATAAAAGAGGCAAGAACGCACGGTAAAAAGGAAAAGAGAGGCCGTCCGGACCCGGAGCGGCATGGGGGTTAAGGGAAGAGAAGGTGTCGGACACCTCCGTGGATGTGGGTGCAAGAGACAGGGTGGGAGCAAGATGAGACGGAACTTGAGGTAGGTTATTGAGAAGATGGGGGAGAGCAGAGGGAGAAGGGGGAGGAGTTTCACTGAACTTGGTGGTATAGAACTGACGAACGTGAGAGCAAATCGCTGCCGAATCGGATGTGATTTCGCCAGAGGGGAGGCGAAGATGACAAAGCGAGGTAGAAGACTTACGTGCAGATTCCATTGATGTTAGAAAATCATAGGTGCATTCCTCCGGATTGAGATGTTTAATGCGCAGACGTAAAAGTGCTTGCTGCGCAAGAGGTTTCAGCAAAGCCTGGAGCTCCGCCTGAAATGCTGGAAAAAGCGGATCTGATAACCCAATCAGTGTGAGCATCTGCCTGGCGTGATCGAGGCGCATCTGACTAGAAGTCTTCATGGTGAAGGAAAGTTGCTTGATATGTAAGAGGAGCTGATGCTTGACACGAAGCCAATACGTCAAGGTACAGGGTGCGGAATGCAACCCTGCGCGACGAGCAGCGAGAAAAGAACGGACAGAGGCACAAAATTCAGGATCAGTGAGGAGATTGGAGTCAAATGTCCACGGACGAACAGTCCGAGGGAGTGACGCCGCAACAAACACTGTGAGGGTGACCGTGCAGTGGTCTGAGGAAGCAGTAGGTTGATGTTGCAACTTGGTAATAGACGCAAGAAGCGGTGTGGAAACGTAAACCCGATCCAAGCGTGCAGTTGATGGAAGCTGACTCCCAGACGAGCGCCACGTGTGTGAGGTCTCTTGTGGATGAAGGCGCCTATAAGCATCGGTGAAGGAGAAATCAGCAACAAGGTCATGGAGTAGTGCGACGAGATCCGTCCGACGCTCTCGTGACGAAGGAGAGCGATCCAGAGCCGGGTCAAGGGTGCAATTGAAGTCTCCACCCAAGAGCACACGATCCGAAGGTGAGACTTTCGAGAGAGCTTTACGGAGTTTGGTGAACAAGATGGATAAATGAATAGAGGTGCATGGAATATACACATTAAAGATGTGAAATCGAGCTCCACCAACTGTGAAGGAGACTTGCTGGAGTAAATCTCGGCATAAGTTCTGCACTGAGAGTGCAGTGAGGGTGGATCGGAAATGTTGATGTATTCCGCTAGCAAGTCCACCATGAGATGAGTAGCGGAAAGCATGATGGAACACATAATCGCTAGCACGCCAGCGAGTAAACAGAGTGGAGGAATAGCAGTTTGTTTCTTGTAGTAGTAACAGATCGGCCCCGAGGGGCGAGAGGTCTTCCATTACAAGAGCATTCGCTAGGGGGCTAGCGAACCCTCTGCAATTAAGGGTCGTGACCTTGAATGGACTGGTCAGTCGTTGGTTGGAGGAGTCGCGGAGCAACTTTCAGGAGTTGTTGTAATCGGTTTACGCAGCCAAGGGTCCATGAGTGGTGCAGGGGGTCATGAACAAACCCACGAAGGTACTTAGCAATGCATCCGGCTTGCAGGAGCAGCGCGGGAAGAATGTCTTCGCGCTCTCGGAGGTAGTCATACGTCGACTCCAGGTTCGTGGTGTGGGTGCAAAACTGATAGTAATCTCCAAGATTGAGAGGTTCTGAAGGAGCACCACATTTGGAGAGAACGCTTGAAAAGACCTCAAACGAAGGCGGAGACCCATCATCATCAGTGTCCCTTTCAATTTCTGTTGGCGCAGGAGAGGGAGAGATATCTCCTGAAGATTTGGTAGTACGGAACGGTTGCCCATCCGCAGAGGAAGATTTCTTCTTCTTCCTCTTACGTCGGGTACCTGTACGAGTGCCAGAAATTCGTTTTCCAGGGAGCGACGATGCTCGGGAAGCTGACGCAGAGTCAGAGGAGTTATCGACACCGCCGTCACACTCGGAGACACCAACAGTGAAGACTGGTGGGAAACCAGCGGCGAAGTCTCCCGATGTTGCCACGGGATGAGGAGTAATAGGTGAGGTGAGCACTGGAAATTGAAGGTGGGAGGTGAGATCAGCATCAAAAGACGCTCGTGGACGAGAGGCTGTAGATATACTTTTTGTGTAACTCGGCCCTGGGGCAGTTGGCACATTTGAAGACGGTGCAGGTCGAGAGCGAGATGTAGCAGGAGGCTGCTTAGAGGCGGTAGGCACTGTAGAAGCCGTGGGAGCTGGATACTGGTTGTTGGGGCATCGAGCACGCTGATGCCCAAGTTCTTTGCAATTAGCACAGTGTTCTGATGTTAGTATGTCAATTCTGTAGGAGAGCTGCCCACATCGGACGTTTAGGATCCGTGGGAACTTACGGAGATGCTCTTCTGATGGAAAGATGAGTCGAACACTCCGGCGAAAACTACGAACATTCTTATTTGCAGGATCCTTGGGCGCAGCTGAATGTGTGATAACAGGACCAACAATCTTACCACACTTACTAAGTGCAGTGCATATCATCGCATCCGAGATTTCGGGGGCACCGGATGCAAGGAGACCTGAACAGGGCGCCTGGAAATCGGTTCAGCTTCCAGGTGGTGGTCTCCCAGGTCAAGGGCTTGAACAGAGCTAGATATGGAAAAAGTCCGAAATAAGAGGTTTAAGGAATTTGGAAAGAGCTTTCTCAAGAGAACGAATAGGGTTACAGTGGCCTGAGACTAGAGGTCGAATAGGTTGGCCAGGTTTATGTAATTTTAATTTACCAAAGAGATTGGGGACACTAGGTCCAAAAGGGGGTGGATACAAGAAGAAATACAAAGCGGAAGTGAACCTGATAGTCGAAGCCTACTTAGGGCTGAAATAATAGCTGCAACAGGGTGATTTTGGACTTCCAGATGAGGAATATCGACAAGTGTATCATACATTTTAGAAAGATAATCAGTTTTATTTAAAATGACTATTTGCGAAGATTTATCAGCAGAGACTATGGATACATTAGGGTTACAACGAAGGAGATTTAATTGCTTTTTTCTTCCTTGAAAAGGGCAAAATGTTGTTGATTGGTTTTAACACTATAGGATTTTAAGTCATGAACAGAGTTAAATCTAGCATGGTCCCGAATGGGAGAAGGAAGAGATTTAATAATACTTTCAGATTGTGGAATTAATTGGAATTTATTGATGCGAGTGTTTAGATAACAAAATTTAGCACCTCGGTTTAAAGCAGAAGATTGAAGTGGATTAAGTGAGACATTACTGAGATTAAGATATGCCGAAGGATTGGACGTCTGTTTAGGTTTTGAACGAAGTTTTGCAGAAGGCAGTCTTGTCAAGAGTTCGTCTGAAACTAAATATCTAAGTTTTTTAATATGGGTTGACTGTAAGTGTTCAAATGTTGAGTAAAAGGTAGCTGATATAGAAATAAAAAGTCTATCCAAAATAAGATAAGGTACACGTGCAGCCAGGTGTGAGTAAGCAAGATACGACTTACTTTGTAGAAAATCAATGAGGCCTCTTTTTGTCCGGATTTCAATGATAAGTCTTTTTCGTTCTGCTGTATGCAGAATGTTGGAATCCCGTAAAGAGGTGGGGGTGCATTTGATTCTAAGGAACTTAGGGATGACTTGTAAACTTCTACAGTTCAACAAAAACGATAGATGAGTTTCCTCACGTACCAGTTTGAGGCGCCAGCGACGAAAAATCTTGATGGAGTGTTCCATTGCGTGGAAAAAGGAAAACGTAATACATTGAAGTTACTAGTTTAAAAACAGTAGACACATAAGAGATCGAAAAACATGCGTGCTGAGCAAGACAAGGAATTGAAGTTCTCGAAACTGTTTTTGCACGATAAAAAGTGTAGTTAAAAGCTGATGATAGATTAAAAGACTTTACTAAGTACAATTAAAACATCACAGTTCATCGGTCCCATCCTCAGATGTAACAAAATCACACAATATTCGACGTCTGGTCTCAGGCCACTGTAACCCTATTCGTTCTCTTGAGAAAGCTCTTTCCAAATTCCTTAAACCTCTTATTTCAGACTCGGTTTTTCCATATCTAGCTCTGTTCAAGCCCTTTCCAGGATTAAACGTTTCAACTCACGTGGTGCCCCTTTTTTCATGGCGTCTCTGGATGTCGTTGCTCTTTCCCCTAATATTCCGGTAGCTACAGTTCACACCCTTATCGAGACCAAACTCCTTTCCGTTGGCCATATACCCGTTCAAGAAGTCCATGCTGTCATGAGTGCTCTTCGACTAGTTTTCAATCGTTCTTTTTTACTTTCAATAATCAAATCTATCGTCAACTTGAGGGTACACCTATGGGCTCCCCTCTCTTCCATATTCTTGCAGAGCTGCTTCTGCAGTACCTTGAAGAAAAAGTTCTACATAATTCTCCAATTCACCCTATCCTTTACCTTCGTTATGTTGATGATGTTCTAGTCTTTTGGGACTCAACCCAAGACGAACTTTCTCACTTTGCTGATCGATTATCTTCCGAATTCCCCACTATCAAATTCACTAACGATCTAGAATCTAGTTTCAGCCTCCCATTTTTAGATTTCTTATTAGTTCGTAACCCATTCTCACAGTCCATCTCTTTTTCAGTTTATTGTAAACCTACTTCAACTTCCACTATTATCCCTATGGAATCCACCCATCCCGCCAACTACAAGCTTGCAGCATTTTATTTCCTTTTTCGACGAGCATTTACGCACTCTTCTACATTAAAATTCAGAAACCTTGAAATTTCTAGGATTCTTGACATTGCCTCAGCCCACGGATTCCCCGGTACCATTATTACCAGTGTTTTAAACAAAGTTAAGAGACAATTTATGTCCTCTCTTAGGAGGGAACATAATAATACCAGATATGTTGGAGCTTTGGATTATGTACCTGATTTGGTTAATGTTTTGAAAAACTGTTGCCGACCTCTTAATATTGACTTCGGCATTCGGTCTAAAAACATTTTTTCATTGGTCAGAAACGAAAGACCACCCAAAGATAACGACCAAAGGTACGGTGTTTACTGTGTTCCACTAATTTCAACGAGCTCACATCCTGCTAACATTGTCTATGTGGGATCTACCATGCGCTCATTACAGACCAGATTGAAAGAACACAAATACACAGTCAAAATGGGTTCCTAAAATACTGCACTATCTCGACTTACTTTGAAAGGGTCTCACCAGCCTTACTGGGACGAAACACGCATTCTAAGCACCCTAACTTCGAAGCCTAATACTCTGTTTGCTGAAAGCTTAATTATTTACGAATTTGGGTCTGCGTGCTGTAATGATGATTACCCTTCTATTATTCCTAGTGCATGGAAACTCGCATTGACAGCCAGGAACAACTGCATTCTGAACTTGAACATTTGTAAATAACATCAATTAAGCCTTTTTCTTCTCGGTTCATCTGCGCATACAAACTACCCCACCTAATCAAGTGACTAATTTCTTGATGTATTTATATCATTGTTCCTTCATGTATTGTGTGATTTTGTTACATCTGAGGATGGGACCGATGCGGTCCCGAAAGGTCTTATGTTTTTTAACTGTGATGTTTTAATTGTACTTAGTAAAGTCTTTTAATCCATCATCAGCTTTTAACTACATTTTTAATCGTGCAAAAACAGTTTCGAGAACTTCAATTCCTGGTCTTGCTCAGCACGAATGTTTTTCGATCTCTTAAATATTAGAAATTATTTGAAGAACATTTCCCATCAGGAGTTGTATGCGATACAGGAAGAATTTTTAAAATCTGAGTTTAAGAAGCAGAAATATCGAGGAAAACGCAATTTAACTTAACGCCCCCAAACGGAAAGTCTATGAATAACTTGAACATTTTTAAATTATATGAAAAAAATGTAGCACTGGAAACGCTATCTAACAAAGAACGAATTTTTCAAATCGGACTCTTAGAAGTAGAGATATTGACAAAAATAAGATATATATCTATGAATCCTGAAGGAAAAACCATGCATTATTTTATGAAGAAAATATTCCAAAAAGGTTTATCGACATGAATGGCATCGGTTCACGAACGAATTTTTTCAATAGAGATTTTAAAAGCTCAGGTGTTGTGGCAAATACATCAGAAACAGAAATTAACACTGATGCCCCTGGGGGCCAAACCATTCTTTACCAAATATTAGAAATTATTCCAAAATATTTCCCTCAGAATTCAGGAGTGTATGTATTAGCTGAATTTTTTTCCCCCTTCAAGTCGGAGTTTTAGAAGTACAGATATCGCGGGAAACGCAATTTATTTTACGCCCTCTAGCGGAAAACCTATGCGTAACTTGAAAAAGTTACTATACCTAAAATACTCTTCGACATAGATGGAATTGAAAGGTAAAAGTTTTTTTTTTCAATCGGATGTGCAGAAGCAAATATATGGAATAAAATATATTTTGAATTCGAAATCATTTGCATTTACGCCCTCTAGCGGCGAAATTGTACATCTTGAAAAAAAAAAAAAAAAAAAAAAACGAAATGAGGGATCATCATTCGCATATTTTCAGCTTCCCAATGCAAAAAGAATTTTTCAAATCGGACTAATAGTTGCCGAGATATGGTGTCCTCAGACGAACGGAGGGATAGATGGACAACCGATAACATGAGCACGATCTTTTTTCAAAAGACGTTCTAAAAAGGTACCTGCGTAGTGAATATTTTTGCATTGCGAATAATTTTTGTGGGAAATAATAAGGGTGCCTCTAAAATAAATTCGCATCAATAGTTTTCCCCCAATGCATGTTTTAGTGATTGATTTTTAATGCAAAATGGGGTAAATGACTAATTAGTGACTTTTAAAATTTTTGTACGCGCTCATATATGAAAGTTTTTTTTTTTTTTTTTTTTAATTTCTAGTAATATTTTTAAAGTCACTGTATAATTGGCCTCCATATGTAGCCGGAAACCAAATTTGACATTGTTCTTTTTATTTTTTTAAATTTAAGTATTCGGTTCGCCCACAAATTGTTGAATATATAAAAGTAGGGACCACAAAGTGATGAAATTTAATTTGCTATCTCATTAATGCGGAAAATACACTGGCGGAAAGTGAAAAAAGAACAGCAAGAAAGAATTGGCGGACGATCATGAAATTTACATATATTAATGGGGTCGAGTTTACGTAGGTGTGATGTTAATTTCGGGACCAACCGGTGAGCGCTTACGCCACAGCACGGCATAATATGCAAATTATCGTCGGTGGTATTTAAGGAGCATACGGCGAAGTGAATGTAATCAGTCGTCGGCGTACGGACACGTGCGAAGACCCTGAAGAAGCTGCAATGCCTGGACATGGAAGACGTGTACGATTTCAGCAGTTATCGGACTTTGAGCGAGGTCGTCTAGTCGGACTCCGCGAGGCCGGGTGGTCGTATCGTCGTATTGCGGAGCGAATCGGACGGGATGTATCGGTGGTGGTACGATGGTGGCACGATGGTGGCGTAGATGGTCCGAGGAACATTCCCACACGAGAAGACGTGGAACCGGGAGTCACAGACGGACTGATGAGCTGACCGATCGACGCATAAGAAGAGCGGCGTTGTTAAGCAGAACATCCACTGCGACGCAAATCCGAGCTGCCGTTGCACCTGAGGTGACTGTGCGAACAATTCGCAACCGTCTACTTGATGCAGGACTACGTGCACGTGTACCTCTGACTCCAGCCCACCGTCAGGAACGGCTGCAGTGGTGTCGCCAACGTCTGCACTGGAGAACGCAATCGCGATCTGTCGTGTTCAGCGATGAAAGCAGATTCTGCTTGGGAGCCTCCGATGGCCGTATGCGTGTTCGCAGACGCACAGGGGAGCGTCTCCACCCTTATTGCATCCGCCAGCGACACACAGGGCCTACGCCTGGTCTCTTGGTGTGGGGAGCCATCAGCTATCACTCCCGTACACAACTAGTGTTTATACAGGGTACGTTAAACAGCACCTCCTACATCAACAACATAATTCAGTCCGTTGTTGTGCCATTTGTAAGGTCGGTCCATCGTGGTGTTTTCCAGCAAGATAACGCACGCTCACACACGGCACGTGCAACGCAACATGCACTTCAGGGTGTGAGACAACTTCCATGGCCTGCACGTTCACCAGATTTGTCCCCCATTGAGCACGTGTGGGATTTTATAGGACAACGACTTATCCGGTTTCCACGGCCAGCCACGACCATCCCCGATTTACGCGTCCAGGTTGAGGATGCTTGGAACTCAATACCCCAAACTTACATCCAACATCTGTACGACAGACTCCATGCCAGAATTGCGCAGTGTGACGCAGTTCATGGCGGTTCAACCTCGTACTAACCATGTTACATGGAAATGTTATTTTTCAGTTTACCAGCAAATACAGCTGTATTTTGCCATAATGTTTTGATCACGTTATCCTCTGTATTCCGTTATTATGCTGTATAAATTTCGTTGGTATCAGACGTCTCCTTGGTGTTCTTTTTTCACTTTCCGTCAGTGTATGTAGGTGGTTACAATAATAATTTGAAATCTACAAATCTTAGTATCTGTATGGCGAAGGGCGCTACTCAATTCAAAAATAGGGGGATTGGAAACAACAACAACAACAACAAAATCCTTTAGAAATATCTTTTTAAGGGCCTCGCATCCCAAAACCGACAAAAAAAAAAAAAAATTATAAAAATTTCTACCGAAAATGATTGTTTTTTGTTCCTGTGGGGCCCAGTGTGACCGCCCCGGTTGCTCCTATGGTCCAGCCGGATTTACCTGGGAAACACATTTTTACAACCTGTATTTACCAATTGCCATCGTAGATGTCCCCTTTCAAACGTTTCAATATTTATTCAAAAGGACTTGAAAATGAACTAATACTAAGACATGTAACAGATTGGCCAACAGAAAGCAACTTCCAAGCAAAAACAGCGTTGCTGGGCCAGCACTGGCACAGCACTACGTTGCCGCTGCCCAACCGTCAATAAGATGTCTCGGCGGCCACCACATTGGCCAGAAGTTCAGGCCAGCAGCTGGCACCCCATCAGTTGTCATATACCAGAACAGGGACATCAATTATTATCCATCACAGGCAGTCGGTGCCACAAACGGCCCTTCAGTGGCACTGCAAGCACGTGTCATAAATGATGGCTAGCCTAATGTAGTCCGCTAGTTTATCGGCAGTGGCAGCCGGCAATCACGTGACGCAACTGATGGCTTGCCGAATCTTGTCCGCGAATTTCCCAGTAGTAGCCATAAAAAGAAAGAGAGAGAGTGAAAAAAAAAAGACAACCGCAGTTTCCCAAAGGCACAACTACCCCCCTGTCCCCTACGAAACTTCGGCATGTCGCGACGGCGCTGGGGAAATTTTCTCAACAGGTCCTGAAAAACACCTGCTTGGATATCTGGCTGGAAACGAATCAACGGCAGTCTGCTTACGAAACGAGCGCTCTAACCACTACACTGGTTTGCCACGCATGAGCCTTTGCTTGAAGCTGAGCCTCTTTCCAGCGCGCTGTGAAACGAAGGGCCCTCTTTTTAATTTTGAAATATTCCGAGGTATTTTTCATAAATGTCAATTTCACATAATTCATAAATTTATTTTTTCAACGTATCGATTGTTTTTATTTAGAGCATAACTTATTTTCAAAGAGTGTACCAACTTAAAGGCGCTTTCCAAAGTTTCGTGTTGTCCTTTTGGTCTTGAAAGGGATTGTTTAATTAATATATTTACCCGTTCTTGTCACATTCTGTTACATGTTTAACGTTGTATCTTTCCTTTCAGCGGTTCGAAGCTACATTTGTTCTAAAGAGGAAAGATATTTCATTTTACTTGTCGTTATTTTTAACAGTGAAGTTCTCTAACCTCATGTATTCAACCCATGGATGAGTACATTATATCCACATAACGTTGCTTTTTCTGTTTTTTTTCAAATATTTCATAAATTTTGTACCCGTATAATTCTTATTTTTTTCCCAACATAACGATTTTTTAATCTTTTTTCCGGGATTCTTGTTTGAAGCGGTTTAGTGTATGTTGAAACGAAAGATTACACAGAAATTATTTCTTGTTATTCAAGGAAATCGAGTGGGTGTATGTAGTTCATGTCTGTAAATACACGAGAGTAACTGACTATTTCTTACAGTACATTAATAATTATTTATACATTTTTCTCCGGGCGGTAATCTTCGTCGACGTGGCATTTCATTAGGAAATTAATTCTCCTCTCTACATAAGGCTTTTTTTTTCTTAACATCCACTAAAATAACACGATAGCGATCGCGTCGTCCTCAACTAACTGGTACCATGAGAGACACAGCACGTGTTGCTTCTGCGCCAGGGAAATCGCTAGACTTCGAAATCTAAGGTGGGCGAGCATTATTTTTGGTGGGGCAAGTTTGATAGCAAGTTTTTTTACGAAACACTGATAGAACAAATTTTTAATGCTTTCACTACCCGCTGTAAAGGAATTCGTGCAATCCTCACCCCCTTGACATGGACACACACACATACATGGATCTGAATAGTTACTCCATTGGCGTGAGATACAAGTATTATACTGGAATGTTGCATTCGACCTTTTGCTTGCTCTGAATGCCTTGTCTTAAATTGCTTTTCAACATTTTACATTTTTGTTTACGAAAATAGTACCGTACTTGGGCAATTTAAA
This sequence comes from Macrothele yani, assembly GCA_039090855.1. NCBI lineage: Eukaryota > Metazoa > Arthropoda > Arachnida > Araneae > Macrothelidae > Macrothele > Macrothele yani. Next base: position 117,810,269 of record CM076995.1, on the reverse strand, counting down.
ATAACATGTCACTTTTGTTTATCTAAATCAAGTTTTAACATCGTGCCACGCAGACACAAAGCCTCTCCTCTCCTTAACTCTCTTCAAGCCAGCGACTTTGCCTTGCATTCCTCTCCAACAAAGCTGTCTTGGGCCACTTCCTGCACTCTCACTGTACCGGAGCTGTCTTAATAGAGCTGAACCACTGATGTAGCTTTAGACTTCACTTTCCGTGTTGAAATCCCCTATTTTGCAAACAGCAGAATAATTATAGTAATGACTCCCTCTTCCTATACACCCTCCAAGTTAGCCCTCTGGCTATACAAACATGGAAAGGTGGCTTAAAGTAAGGAATTGGAAGAGTGGAGGACAATTGAATTTTCATGGCCCTTCGGATGCGATTTTGATAACCTTTCTACGGAGACGTAAACGACGCATTTCCTAGGGGAAAATACGTGAGGCTACATGATATAAAACACAAAACTTATAAATTGAAAAAGTCCAGATTATATTTTAAAGTTAAATATATCGAAAACTGTCAGATTTTGAAGTAGTTGGGTGGTAGGGTGGACAAGACAAATTTCAGGGCGGACTCAAGCCTACAGCCGCACTCCCTTCCCCTCCCTCGGCGACGTCCCTATTCTGCGCATGCGCAGTCCCGTTGCTTCCACCTCGTGTTGGGGTTGCTTCGGTAGCCAGCTACGGACCACTAGCGGCTCTTGCTTGGTGGCCCGCAATTCACTGCGATGCTGCAGGGCTATCAACGACTGCCAACTGCTGACGCTGCCACCAACGGACCGCAACCGTGCCGTGAGCGGCAGATTTCAGCCAGACGTGACCCATCATTGCCAGCTGGTGGCCAGCAGTTTCCCAACACTTGTGTTTTTGCTGGGTTATGCAGGAGGCTCCCTGTTCCACCAACTGGTTTTTTCACATTCTCCCTCTAACAAGCGAGGGCTGTGTGAGCGTAGTCGATAGTTTTTTTTTTTTGCTTTATGAGTGCAACTGATTTATAAGATAAGGATTAGAGATTGGGATGAGAGCAACTTATCCATGCCCCTTTAGAAAACGCTTGAAATCGACTAATTACTGCATGTGTACCGCGACTACGTCGATAACTAGCTTTATTCCTTGCGCTCAGGTAGACCGTAGGAATCTCACCGCTCGGCGTTGCAGTTGTTTTGTTCTCCTCTGTATTTTTCTTCTTTTCTTTCTTTTTATTTTGGTATTCCACGTATAGTAAAGCGCATGTAAGGTATGTAATGCTGAAAATACTAATAACGCATTTTATTAGCGCAGAACTAAAAAAATAGTCCCAATTTTCGCTTCAAAATTGTAAAAATAATGAATACCTTTTTTTGAAAATATTAAACACAGAAGTATACAGAGCCATTATCCGTCTACAGAAAAATTTAAAATTTACATATTTTATCGTTATAGTGTTAATGTTTATGCATTCTCTCTCTCTCAGTCAGCACTTCATATTTCCAACTCGTGAATTTCTGATTTATCTTGTTTCCACATTTCTAATTTCTTTCAACGATGGTATATATGCCAATAGTTTAAATGAATTTCAGTTAATTTTAGTTAAATTTCTCAGTTGCATTAAACAGATGCCAAAATCAAAGGAGAAGCAAGAAATCGATAAGTGAATGAACCAGATTGTCTGTGAAACGTTGGAAAAGTGTTACACCTCTACTGTTTTCCCCTCTGGATAATTAATGGGAATCCAAGGAATATCGAATACCTGTCCTTTGTCCCAAATTATTGCATAAGAGAAATATACAGTTATATAACTCAAATCTAGATCCTACGGTGTTTTAAATTTGATAACCAGTCGATAAAAAGATGCACAGCCCAATTTTAAGGGGATTTCATTACTACTGCTTACATAAATAGTTCCAACTTTACTCGTCAGAACTTCAGATGCTAGAGAATTTCAGACAAAAACTATATACTGCTTTTTCCGTTGACTTCTCTGTCTAGAAATCTCTGGACAACTGTAGACAAAAAATCTCGGTATGTATGCTTTGTTGGTTCCAAAACTTGATCGCGTTATCTTTCATGTCAGCAGTGTTTTTCACTCTGCCATGCAAAACAGAGTCCAAACTTGAGATACACTGTTGTAAATGTGAAATCCGAATCAGTGATGTGAAGGAGATGTGGTATGAAACTGCAAGCAAAAAGCGATCAATACATACCCAGACTCTAGTGACAGTGATTGATCGTAGAAAGAACCCCAGGGATGGATGGGAGGGAGGGAGGGAGAAAGCCCTGCTCGCAACTGCAGATGTTCCACGGGTGGGATCACGCAAAAGAGTTCGTTTGTTTCAAAGCACTTGCGCCGTCTCCTGATGCCCACTCCCTCTAATTCTACCTTTTCGAAAACCCTGACCGCTCCAGAGTTGTGTACTTTGAATGCGTTTGAAATGTCGGAAGTTAAAAGGGGAAGGAGGAGGGAGGGATTGCAAGAAAAGGAAACTCAGTTGACGAAACCGGTTTGTGAGTGCGTGTGTATTTGCTTTAGTGTCACATCAAGCGAGGTGCGTGTCTCAGGTAACCTCTAATTAAGCCAAGGGGTAGAACATTCTGCAAAATAGGGATCATTTCACTTAGATTTCTGGAAATCTACTCCCAGCAAACATTGTGTTGAAAACCCTTGGAATAGGCCCTGTGCGTGCGTTAGCAGAATATTCCTTTATACCCATTTGAACTTACAGGACGAATTACATTAAAACGAGACCATATCGTGGAAGACTCAGATGCAGAGGAAAAGTAACTAGGGCAGGAGGGTTGGCTGCCCCCGATTCAGCTCGAAACAGCGCGCAAAAATAACTTCTTATATTACAGGAAATGAAACTTTTCCATCGCGCAATACTTTGTCATTTGTCCACTTACAGAAGTTGCTTACAAAATGTTTCACCAGTATTGGTAGTGTTGGCAATTTAAAATTCACATTTCTCCCTCAAAATGTTCTAGGAATATTAGTTGATCACATTCAACAATGAAGGTGCGGTTGTACATACACCGAAGTGATGAAACATTGGATGTAGGTAAAAATACCCCAGGGAAAAAATACCTCCGGAGAAAATACCCCTGAAAACTGAGAAGCGGAAGAAAAGCCCCCGTAAAAAAATTCCCCAGAACAAACGGTTCACTGTAAACTGCCACACAGGAACACTGATGTGTGACAGTATTCCGGTGTGGCAATTTACCGCCAACCCTGCCACACATCTTTCAGCAATTTGGCTACAAAAGTTCAAAGGGAGGGTGGGGGGGTGTCCATAAAGATTGCCGTTTCTGAGCCTACACTGATAACTGAATTGGGAACTCCAAACGAATTTCGCGAAAACGTTCCATGTAAGCCAAGCGAGAATTATACTTTAATTTGAAGAAATAAATTGCAGAGGATCCGAGGTACACTTGTTGGGGGGGGGGGGGGAGCTCTACCCCGAACTTCCGTAATAATATATTTTGGGCCGCTGGAGTCTGTCACGGTATCCAGGAAGTTCCCCTTGAAGTGTCCGCGAGGCCCATGAGTTGGTAGGGGGGTCCCCCAAAATGTAAAAATGGAGGTAGAGCTGTAAACATTAGTACCATGCTTTACATAATGATACTGTACACGACCACGAATTTTCAGGAGGGTGGGGTAACCCCCCTCGTTTCTAAGAGCTATTCAGAGGTAACATCGAGTATACACTGACCGACTCTAGAGATCCAGAATATAAAATTACGGAAGTTGGGGGTAGAGCTCTCCAAACCTAACACCTCGTATCCCTTTCACAGGCTTCACGAAAATTCTGGGGGAGGGGCGAAGGGCATACATAGTTTACCATTAAACACACCATGAAGCATAAAAATTGCGAGCAAATCCCTTACCTTAAACACTTGTCTGCGCTCTTAGAAACTTGCACCCCACCCTCCTGAAAATTCGTGGTCGTGTACAAAATCACTATGTAAAGCATGGTTCTAATGTTTACAGCTCTACGTCCATTTTAACATTTTGGGGGAACCCCTCAAAGCTCACTGACCTCGCGACGCTTCAAGGGGAACAGCCTGGATACAATGACAGACTCCGGCGGCCCAGAACCTAATATTACGGAAGTTGGGGGTTGAGCCCCCTCCCCCTCAATCAAAAGTACCTCGGATCCTCGGCAATTTATTTCTTCAAATTAAAGTACAATTCTCGCTTGGCTTCTATGGAACGTTTTCTCGAAATTCGTTTGGAGTTCCCAATTCAGTTCTCAATATAGGCCCAGAAACGGCAATCTTTCCCAGCAAAAACACAAGTGCTGGGAAACTGCTGACCTCCAGCTGGCAGTGATGGGTAACTGCTGGCTGAAATCTGCCGCTCACGGCCCGGTAGCGGTCTGTTGGTGGCAGCGCTATCAGTTGGCGAGTCATTGATGGCCCTGCAGCATCGCCGTGAATTGTGGGACTCCAAGCAAGTGCCACTAGTGGCCCGTTGCTGGCAACCAATGCCACCCCAACAGCAGGTGGAAGCAACGGGACTGCGCATGGGCAGAAGCAACACTTGCTGTGTCTTTCATGGGGTACCAGTTAGTTGATGACGACGCTATCGCCATCGTGTTATTTTAGTGGATGTTAAGAAAAAAAAATCCATATGTAGAGAGGCGAATTAATTTCCTAATGAATTCCACGTCGACGAAGATATCAGATTAAGGCATGAAATACTAGATTACAGCCATGAAATACACCCAATAACAAGAAAAAAATTGAAACCGCTTAAAACAAATGTCCTGGAAAACCATTAAAAAAACGTTTGTTGGAAAAAAAAAAAAAAAAAAAGGAGAATTATACGCGTACAAAATTTATTAATTATTTGAAAGAAAAGAAAAAGCAACGCTATGTGGATATAATGTACTCATCCATGGGTTGAATACACAAGACTTGGAGGAATTCGCTTCTAAAAATAACGAGAAGTAAAATAAAATAACTTTCCTCTTCATTACAAATGTAACTTCGGACAACGGAAAGGAAAGATACAACGTTAAAAATGTAATTGAATGTGACATGAACCCGGGTAAATATATATTAATTCAACAATCTCCTTTCAAGACGACAAGGGCAGTACAAAACTTTGGAAAGCGACGCTAAGTATGTACATTCCTTGAAAATGAGTGTAGTTCCCTTAAGGTAAAAAAAACAAAAAAAACTATCGTTACGTTGAAAAAATAAATTTATGAATTATATGAAACTAACTTTTATGAAAAATACCTCGCAGTATTGTAAAATGAGAGAGGGAAGGAACCATTCGATTACATACTCCGCACAAAACAGAGAGCTTCAAGCACACGCGCGTGCGTGGCAAATTAGGCCGACCTGTAGAAAGCTTAGCTCCCACGCAAACGGCCTTGGTTCGTATCCACTCAGATTCAAACGGGCGTTTTTCCGGTCTGTTGAGAAAATTTCCCCAGCGCAGTGCTGTAATTCACAAGTTTCGTAAGGGTAGAAAAAAAAAGAAAAAAGAAGTTGTAGCTTTGGGGAAGCATGGTTGTCCATGATTTTTTATTTTTTTTTATGGCTGCTACAGGGAAATTGGCGGACAAGATTCAGCAAGCCACCGGTTACGTCACGTGGTTGCCGGCTGCCACTACCGGAAAACTAGCGGACCACATTAGGCTAGCCATCATTTCTGGCACGTGCTTGCAGGGCCGCCCGGATATTTTATTGACGGTTCGGCAGCGGCAACATAGTGCTGGGCCATTGCTGGCAGTGCTGGCTGCCAGCAAGACTGTTTTTGCTGGGTTTTATCCCCCCCGCCCCACCCCTTGAACTTTTGTGGCCAAGTTGCTGAAAGATGTGTGGCAGGGTTGCCGGTAAATTGCCACTCATCAGTGTTCCTGTGTGGCAGTTTACAGTGAACCGTTTGTTCTGGGGATATTTCTTCCGGGGGTAATTTTTCCAGGGGCATTTTTTCCGCTTTTCTGTTTTCAGGGGTATTTTCTCCGGGTTTTTTCCCCCGGCGATATTTTTACCGTTTACCTGAAACATTCTGGCCGCCCGTTGGCGCAGTGGTCTAAAGCGATGGCTTATGACCATTCGTCCGAGATAAGTCCGGGTTCGAATCCGTGAAGCATGGATGTTATGTTTGTCTTATGGCATTGACTCTCTCCCTTCCCTGGAACCAGTGGCCCTAAATTAGGGACAGGGGACTGCTTATAGCTCATCGAGTTGCTCACTGTGGCCGTTAATCCCCCACCCTCTCCACCCCGAAAAAATCCATTATAGCCAGCGTGTCTTTATGCAATGTAACTATATATTATGTAACTGTATAAATAATACCCTACAAATAATACTCTGTTAATCAGTGTTATTCTGGTAATTGGAAAAGTCCCCCTCAGGAAAACTTCCCCACATTCGGAAAAGTTCCCCATAAGAAAACTCCCACACAGGAAAAGTCCCCCACCTTTTTCAGTCAGGGACCATGCACAAACTGCATTTGACGCAAAATATCAAACGTGGGGGAGATTTCCGGGGACATAATTTCCATTTCCACGCTGTTTAAAAGAAGATGCAGCAGAACAACGTGCACAAACAAGTGGGGGAATTCCGGCCGCCCTGGTGGCGCAGTGGCCTAAGCGATGGCCTCTGATCTTTCGTTCGAAAGGGGTTCGGGTTCGAATCCCGGTGAGGCATGGATGTTGTGTTTGTCTTACGGCACTGGCTCTCTCCCTTCCCTGGAACCAGTGCCCCTAAATTAGGGACGGGCGACTGCTTATAGCCCATTAAGTTGCTCACGGCGGTCCTTAAACCTCAAAAAAAAAAAAAAAAAAATTCCGGGCTTGGCATTTCGACTTTTAGGATGGGGTGGGGGAAATTTCCGGTGTCATCATTTCTCTTTTCATCTACTTTAAAACAACATTCAGCCGTACTAATAGCACAAATAATTGGGGAAAATTTCTGGGGTCGGCATTTCAAACTTTTATCGCAGTTTATAGTACTGCAAATAGCTGGATGCATTGAGTTGCTCACGGTGGTCGTTAAACTTCCAATCACACACACACACACACAAAAGTAGCTGGATGAAGTGGGGGAAATTTCCGGGTTCGTATTTTCACTGTTACCGCGCTTTTTATTGAAAAACGGTCTTACAATAAGCAGGCTGATAGGTGGGGAAAATTCCGAGGTCCGCATTTCAATCTTTTACCGTTGTTTAAGGTAAAAATCGGTTTACAATTAGCAGTTGGGTGGGGGAAATTTCCGGGTTAGTATTTCCACTCTTACCGCGGTTTTCAATGGAAAACGTGTCTTACAGTCAGCAGGCTGACAAGCTGGGGGAAAATTCCGGGGTCGGCATTTCAAACTTTTATCGATGTTTATAGTAAACAAGATGACACCGAATTTTCGGGTGCAATAAGCACGTCTTTTGAATCCGTTCTGACGCGAATTAAAATTTTCAAAGCTATTCAAAGCCAATGGAACCGGTATGGAAAACAATAGTATCTGACGGAAGAAAGAAGTTTTTCAATCGCGTTTTTAATCCCTCAGACATTGCTGTGAATGGAATCGTGAGCTTACGCCCTCTGGTTGCAGACTTGTGCGTTAAGAAAAACATGAATTTATATAAGAAACATTTCGCACCGGAAACACTCTCCAACACAGAAATAATTTTTCAAATCGGACTCTTAGAAACAGATATCGACAAAAATAAGACGTGACTTTACGTCCCCTGGTGGGAAAACCATGCATTATTTTAGGAAGAAAGTATTCTCAAAAAGTGTTTCCATATGACCGGTATCGGTCCAAGAAAAAAAAAAAAATTAGTCGAGTTTTCAGGAGCCCAGATTTTGCTACAGATACTCAGAAGCAGAAATTAATACTTATGCACTGTGATGGCCAAACCATTCTTTACCAATAATTAGAAATTATGTGAAAAATATTTTCCATCAGATCTTGTATGCGATACAGAAAGAATTTTTCAAATCGGAGTTTTAGAAGCAGAAATAACGCAGAGAACGCAATTTACCTTTGTGTCCCCTAGCGGAAAGTCTATGATTTACTTGAAAATTTTGAATTTATAGGAAAAACATTTCGCATCGGAAACACTATCCAACAAAGAAGCGATTTTTCAAATCGGACTTCTAGAAGTAGAGATATTGACAAACATAACATATACATCTACGCCCCGTGGCGTAAAAATTATGCATTATTTCAAGAACAAAATGTTCCTAAAATGTTTGTCGACATAAGTAGTATCGGTCAACAAAGGACTTTTTTTCAATCGAGATTTTAGAAGCTCATATTTTGTTGCAAACACATCAAAAGCGGAAATTAAGACTTACGCCACCTGCTGGCCAAAACCATTTTTTACAAAAATTAGAAATTCCCATCAGGAGCTGTATCCGGTGCAGAAAGGAATTTTCAAATCGGAGATTTAGAAGCAGAGATATAGGGAGAAACGCAATTTCCCTTTACGCCCCCTAGCGGAAAGTCTATGAATTACTTGAACATTTTGAAATTATATGAAAAACATGTCATACTGAAAACACTATCCAACAAAGGACTTTTTCAAATCGGACACCTAGAAGTAGAGATGTTGAAAAAAGTAAGACACACATCTACGCCCCCTGGCGGAGAAACTGGAATATTTTAAGAAGAAAATATTCCGAAAATGTTTATCGATGTAATGGCATCACTCCACGAAAGAATTTTTTCAATCAATATTTTAGAAGCTCAGATTTTATGGCAAATACATCAGAAGCAAAAATTAATACTTACGCCCCCTGGTGGCCAAAGTATTTTTTACCAAAAGTTTGAAATTATATGCAAAAGATTTTCCATCAGGAGGTGTATCCGCTGAAGAAAAAAGTTTTCAAATCGGAGTTTTAGAAGAAGAGTTTTCGGGAAAAATGTAATTTACTTTTACGCTCCCTAGCAGAAAATCTATGCGTAATTTAAACAAGTAACTATATCTAAAATACTCTTCGGCATAAATGGAATCGAAAGATAAAATATTTTTTTTCAATGGGATGTTTAGAAGCAAATATGTGGAATAAAACGCTTTTTTGAATTCGACATCATCTGCATTTACGCCCTTTCGCGGCGAAATTGCACATCGTAAAAAAAAAACGAAATAAAGGATTATCATTCTCATATTTTAAGCTTCCCAATGCAAACAGAATTTTTCAAATGGGACTTATAGTTGCAGAGATGTCGTGGGTACAGACGGACGGACGGACAAACCGGTAACATAAGCACTGTCTTTTTTTACAAAAGACGTGCTAAAAAACCGTCTTGCAAATAACTGGATGAGGTGGGGGATATTTCAGGGTTAGTATTTCCACTCTTACCGCGCTTTTTCGTGAAAAACATTCTTACAATCATCAGGCTGACAGGGTGGGGAAAAATTCCGTGGTCGGGATTTCGACTTGTAGGACGCGGTGGGGGAAATTTCCGGTGTCATCATTTCTATTTTCATCCACTTTAAAACAACTTTCAGCCGTACAAGTAGCGCAGATATGTGGGGAAAATTTCCGGGGTCGGCATTCATAGCTTTATCGCAGTTTATAGTACTGCAAGTAGCTGGATGAGGTGGGAAAATTTCCGGGTTAGTATTTTGACTGTTACCGCACTTTTTAGTGAAAAACGGTCTTACATTATAAGCAGGCTGACAGGGTAGGAGGAAATTCCGGGGTCGGCATTTCAAACTTTTATCGATGATAATAGGAAAAAAGTCAAAAAACCGTCTTGCAAGTAGCTGGATGAGGTGGGGGAAATTTCAGGGTTAGTATTTCCACTCTTACCGCGCTTTTTGTAAGAAAACGGTCTTACAATAGGCAGGCTGACAGAGTGGGAAGAATTTCCGGGTTAGTATTTCGACCGTTGTTGCGGTTTTTAGTGGAAGATTTTCCGACGCACTTTGGTAGATTCAATAGAACGCTGTGGGCAGAAATTTTCCGACAGTGTTTCATAAATACGAAAGATTCACATACGTATATCTGAGTTTCCTAAAATCTTAGAGGGCTGCCCTCGACATGTGTTCTAACTGCGTAGAGATTTTCTTTTGGCAAAGGGTGGTGGTGAAGTGTGTGTGTGTGTGTGTGTGTGTGTAGGGGGGGGTGTACTGATTGCAAGACCGTCTTTCACAAAAAAGCGCGGTAAGAGTGGAAATACTAACCCGGACCCCCCCCACCTCATCCAGTTACTTGGAAGACAGTTTTTTACTATAAACAACGATAAATGCTTGAAATGCCGTCCCCGGAAATTTCCCCCACATATTTGTGCACGTTGTTCGGCTGCATCTTGTTTTAAACAGCGTGGAAATGGAAATGATGATCCCGGAAATCACCCCCTCGTTCGATATTTTGTGTCAAATGCAATTTGTGCATGGTCCCTGATTGAAAAAAAATGGGGGACTTTTCCGATGTGGGAGACTTTTCCGAATTTGGGGAGAAGTTTCTGTGGGGGACCCTTCCGTCCATCGTTATTCTTGTTCTTCAGATAGGGAAAGCAGCGGATTTCAGAGAGCTATACAACGGCCAAATTACAATGGCCAGAAGACTACGTCAGAGCATTTCCGAGACGGCAAGGCTTGTGGAGTGCCCACGGTCAACCGTACTTAGTACTTTCAAAAAGTGGTCCGAGGAGGAAAAAACCCCAGACCGCTGGCAAGGTGTGGGCCGTCCACGGCTAATCGATGCTAGAGGTGACCGAAAGCTCGTAACATATCCCGTATGTTACGAGCTAACAAAAGCGATACTGTAGCGCAACTTGCCGGTAATCTGAATGCTCGTGATGGAAGTAATGTGTCACGACACACAGTACATCAAATCCTACTGAAAATGGGGCTACGTAGCACCATGCCGCTCCGAGTGCCCATGCTAACCTCAGTTCACCGTCGAAAACGCCTACAATACCCAGTAAAAACACAAGTGTTAGGAAACTGCTGGGCACCAAATGGCAGTGATGGATCACTGCTGGCTGAAATCTGCCGCTCACGGCACGGTAGCGGTACGTTGGTGGCAGCGCCATCAGTTCGCAGCCATTGATGGCCCTGCAGCATCACTGTGAATTTCGGACCTCCAAGCAAGTGCTGGCCTGTAGCTGGCAACCGAAGCAACCCCAACACGAGGTGGGAGCAGCGGGACTGGGACATGCGCAGAAGCAACACGTGCCATGTCTCTCGTGGTACCAGTTAGTTGAAGACGACGCTATCGCCATCGTGTTATTTTAGTGGATGTTAAGAAAAAAAGCCATACGTAGAGAGGCGAATTAATTTCCTAATGAAATGCCACGTCGACGAAGATTACCATCGGAGGAAAATTATATAAATAATTATTAATGAACTGTATTAAATAGTCAGTTACTTTCATGTATATTTATAGAAACTCATTTCGTAGCAAAATTCCTACAGTAACACACAGAGAATCGAGAATACAGACAGCCATGAAATACATCACGCATTCCGTACCCATGAATAACAAGGAATAATTTCTGTGTAATCTTTCGTTTTGACACGCACTAAACCGCTTCAAACATAAGTCCCGAAAAAACATTAAAAAAACGCGATGTTGTAAAAAAATAAGAATTATACGCGTACAAAAATTTTCAATTATTTGGGGAAAAAAAAAAAAAAAAAAAAAAAAAGCAACGCTATGTGGATATAATGTACTTATCAATGGGTTGAATACACAAGATTGGAGGAATTCGCTGCTAAAAATAACAAGTAAAATAAAATATATTTCCTTTTTAGAACAAATGTAGCTTCGGACAGTGGAAATGAAAGATACAACGTCAAAAAGGTAACAGAATGTGACATGAACGGGTAAGTATATTAATTAAACAATCGCCTTTCAAGACCACAAGAAGGACTGTACAAAGCTTTGGAAAGCGCCTTTAAGTTGGTACACTCGTTGAAAAGTTCCCTTAAGGAAATAAAAATAATCGTTACGTTGAAAAAATAAATTTATGAATTATGTGAAATTGACATTTATGAAAAATACCTCGCAATATTTCAAAATTACAAAGAGGACCCTTCGTTTCACATCGCGCTGAAAAGAGGCTCAGCTTGAAGCAAAGACTTGTGCATGGCAAACCAGTGTGGTGGCTAGAGCGCCCCTTTCGCAAACAGACTGTCGTTGGTTTGTTTACAGCCAGATCCAAACGGGCGTTTTTCCAGACCTGTAGAGAAAATTTCCCTGTGCCGTCATACAGAAGTTTCGTAGGGGAAGAGAAAAAAAAGTAGTTGTGCCTTTGGGAAACTGCGGTTACCTTTCTTTTTATGGCTACTACTGGGAAATTAGCGGACAAGATTTGGCAAGCCATCAGTTATGTCACGTGATTGCCGACTGCCACTGCCGGGAAACTAGTGGACAACATTATAGGCTAGCCATCATTCATGCCACGCGCTTGCAGAGCCGCTTGTGGCAGCCACTACCTGTGACGGATAACTGATAGCCCAGTTCTGGCATATGACAACTGATGTGGTGCCAACTGTTGGCCAGCTGCTGGCCCATGTGGTTGACGCCAGGGCATTTTATTGACCGTTGTCCAGCGTGCCACTGCTGGCACTTCTGGCTGCCAGTACTGGCCCAGCAACACTGTTTTTGCTGGATAAGAACGCGAACATCAAAACTGGACCTTGAATGATTAGAAGGTCATCTGGTGCGATGAACTTCGTTTCCTGTTGCACCATGTGGACGACCGGGTACGTGTTCGTCGTTTACCTAGGCAAGTATTGGCACCAATATACGTTGTGGAAACAAGCCGGTGGAGGAAGTGTAATGTTTTGAGCAATGCTCTACTGGAAAACCCTGGGTCCAGTCATTCACGTGTAGGAAACAGTGACGTCTACCACCTACCTAAATATCATTGCAGACCAGGTACATTCTTTTATGGCAACGATATTCCCCTCTAGTAGTGACATCTTTCAGCAGGAAAATGCGTCATGCCGTACCGCCCAAATTGTTCCACAATGGTTCGAGAAACAGGAGGATGTCTTCCAGATATTGCCCTGGCATCCAAATTCCCCAGACATCAGTCCAATCGAGCATCTGCGGTTTACGTTGGAACAGCAAATCCGATATACGGCGGCTCAAACACGTAGATGTCAAAAATTCAGTCATTGGTTTCAGGGAACGGAGTGAGCCAATGACGTAAGACAAACACAATATCCATGTCTCACCTCGATCCGAACCAGTATCAAAATCGGATGAGTAGTTATAAGCCAGAGTTTGGACAACTGCGGCACCAGGATTTGCAGTTGCATTCGATCTATTTGATATGGTACCGAACATCCAAAATCTGAAGCAGATGGGAAAGCCGTACACAGCAAAATCATATTGGAACGGACAAGTAGGATTGCGAAAACTTTGTGAGCTGTTACCCATGGCTATCTCAAGGACCATCATAAATAACTCTCTCTCGTTTCCACATAAACCGATGAGCCATTACACTGTGACCACCCCCAGTGTAGAGAAATGAGCGCGTCTGGAGACCGAACGGTGACGCAGGTGAAATTCACAGAGCAGTACATATATACAACCCGAGGACCTGCTTTCGGTTAGTAGAGTGTTCGGAGTCAGAATGGGAAAAGCTGCCGATTCACCGGGGTTTGATAAAGGACAAATTGTGATGGAACGACGTCTCGGAACTACGATCTAGGAAACGGCGCGGGTTGTGGGTTGTTCACGTGCCGCTGTAGTGAGTACGTATCAAAATTGGTGCGCAGATGCCCAAATGACGAACCGTCAACCATCCGCAGCTCATTGATGCCAGACGGCTGAGGAGACTGCCGCGCATTGTTCACAGCGGCCGCAGAGCCACAGTGCGACAAATCACCCGCAGTTACAACAGCGGTGATCAAGGCAATGTATCACAGCACACAGTTCATCGCAGCCTTTTGCTCGTAGGGTACTCATGCTCAATGCAAGTCATCGCCAACAACGCATGAAACGGACCCAAGATCATCGAGATTGGACCGTGGATGATTTGAAGAAAGTGGCCTGGTGAGACGAATCAAGATCCCTGGAGCATCACGCACACGGCCAAGCGTAGATACGCCGATTATCAACTGAGGCTATGACACCTGGATGCACTGTTGGGCGGAAACAGGCTGGCGGTGGCGGTGGTGTTATCCTGTGGGTGATGTTTTCTTGGGACACTTCAGGCCCTATTATCCCAATAGCACAGTCCCTGACAGCTGTCAGGCATCTGAACATCGTCACGGACCAAGTTACGGACATTTCATGGCAACTGTGTTCCCTGCTGGTGATGGCTATTACCAACAGGATAATGCCCCATGAGACACTGCCATAATCGTCGAGTGGTTCGAGGAACATGCTGGTGATTTTCTCTTAATGCCCTGGCCTCCAAATTCACATCAGAGCACATTTAAGGAGGCAGGGGGCTGGACAGTATTTTGGGGCCCCAGTATTAGTGCTGTATCTAGGATTTCACTATGGGTGGATAAATAAAAATACCCATGAGAAAACATTCCCAAAATATGACGAGGAAGCCATAAAAATTTCCCCTCCATATTGAAAGTGGGTATCCCATGATTCATGGACGAATCAGTGGTAGGAAGAAAATGTAAAAATGCATGGTTGAAAAATGGATACCACTTCAGTTCTGCTTTAATCACCCCCCCCCTAGGGTTGGGTTCAGCTTGTTGAAAGTATACCAAAGTAGTGCGCTAAAATAAAGTGATCCAAATATAATGATTCAAATGAATTCTTAATCTATGAAAATTTCCTCCAATTACAGATGTGTATAAAAAAAAAAAACACTTCTGTAAGGCATTAGAAAGATTTGACGATGAACTGAGAGCGAGTATTTTTCTTGCGGACTCCTCCTAGAAAAGCAGAAAGAAACAGAAACGTTTTTCACAAGGCAGTTTCTTATAGTTTTTGCTGCGTTATCTGAAAAATACAACAAAGAACAACAACAAAGCAAAAAACTTTAGAACTCTGCCGATTCTTCAAACATCCTGCATAATTCTGCGGCCCCTTGAAAATGCGGAGCCTGGGGCTGCAGCCCTCCTAGACTCCTCCCCCTCTTAAATGGGCTCTGCACCTTACATGAACCCAACAGAACATTTGTGGCTCGACCTGGAAAAGCGGGTTGGCGCTAAATCACCACCACCCCGAAATGTGCGGGAACTGGAGGACTTGCTGTTGACTTTATTCTACCAGATACCCCAGGATACCTATCGCAGGCATTTCTGCGCCCGGGGAAAACCGCAAAATATTGCGCCCCAATCTGCCTCTTTCTCTCTCTGTCAATCTATCTTTCTCTTTCACTCTCTCTATCTTTCTCTCTTTCACTCTCTCTATCTTTCTCTCTTTCACTCTTTCTCTATCTCTCTTTCCTCTTTCCCTCTCTTTACTTCTCTTTCACTTTCTCTCTCTATCTTACACTCTTTATCTCTCTTTTTCACTCCCTGTCTCTTTCTCTATTTATCTCTCTTTTTCACTCCCTGTCTCTCTCTCTCTCTCTCTCTCTCTCTCTCTCTCTCTCTCTCTCACACACACACACACACACACACCAAAAGAACAAAACCAGCATTGAAAATCTAATCGAGCACAAGCTACAGAAAAGAATTAAAAAAAAAAGAGCTTTAAATTAAACTCATATGGAAGTAGACATTCGTCATACATAACACGATATGCAACTTGCTCATTAACCACCTTTGACGAAATGATGAAGATCACTTCTACATTTAATGAAATTAAAAACGGTATTTACAAGTTAAAACATATGATAGATTAAAACACTAGATCTTTCGATCACACTAGTGATCTTCATCAGGTAACTCACCTAATGACATCAAGGTACGTCGACACGCAATATATAGGGATTTTTGATGACCCAAACAATGGGTAAAGCGCATGCTCACGAAAGTTGTTGTGAACACAGAGAGAGAGAGACATAGAGAGACAGGTAACAGTACTGCAAACGAAGAAAGTAAAAATGATGCTACACAAGTATTAATAATTCAGCTGTAATGATTATTTCCGCAATGTTCAAGTAGAGCAGTCCATGTTCGTGGGAGGAAAGAAGGTACATCGTCATTACAGCAAATACCTCTATAATGGTGAATATATAAGCTTTCTGCAAAGAGGGTCATGCTTTTCGTGCTGTGTGTAATGAGGATTTTGCATTCATCCCATGATGGTCTATGTGTGCCGCTAGCTACCAATCGGGCTAGGGCAGTCGAATGTGAGCCTGTTCTGACATCGCGTGAGTGTTCAAGCAAACGGGTTTTTAAATTACGTAGGGTGGAGCCTATGTACACTTTATCTATTTCACTGGGGTTTAACGCTCTCAGGGGAATAAGGTAGACTCCGTACCTGTGTTTGGTTTCAACGGGATCCCTGTCACGTTTAATTAGAGTGTACAAACTGCGTGTTTGTAAACCAAAGTTTATATTAAACTTGGCACATGCATGTTTTAGAACGCTGGTGCAACCTGGAAAATAGCTCATGGAGCCTACGTACCTGGCAAGGGTGCGGGTTTTTCTAATGCGGTAAACGCAAGTCGTCGATGCCTGCGGAGAATGGTGTGTACCAGGTCTTTCGGGTACCCGAACTCACTAGCAATGACAAAAATTCGTTGAAGTTCAATGCGCCGAAGGCGTACAGATGAGAATGTGTAAATGCCCGTCGTACCAGGTAGCGCAGGGAAGCCAGCTTAACATATAAAGGCTGCGCTGAGTTGTATGGGGCTATAATAGGGTGGGATGTGGGTTTACGGTACACTGAGTATTTTAAAGTGAAATTTAAAATACTCAGTGGTTAATGAGCTAGTTGCATATCGTGTTATGTATGACGAATGTCTACTTCCATATGAGTATCACTTGTAACACGAAGTTCGTCTACAGTCTGTTGGAGCTTTAAATTAAAGACAGCAAAACACAGATACAATTTCTGAAATATAACATTACTACAAAGACTTTCTAACGAAACTAGGCGTAAAAATGTACTTCTAAGTTCTAACGAAACTAGGCGTAAAAAGACACAATCAAAACGTGACTGTTTGTACAGCTTTTCGCAACTGCTTCCGAGTTAGGATCTTCAGCACCGCATCAAGCAGACCGAATGTAGCTAAGAGTCGTGGCAAGCAGCCACAATAAAGACTGAATAGCCTCCACAGAATCTTCAAAAATGTGAATAACATCCTTATCTTGCAACGCTCATAACCATTATAGTCCATTCAACTGAAGAAGTGCTGGGGCCCCATTGTTGTAGAAGGGGGCTATGGTTCTTCTTCAGTTGGACGGACTATACAACCACGCCTTCATTACTGAATGTGAGCAACTAACAACTCCTGAAAATTTTGAAGAGGAAATTCTAATTTTAATTCTGCCAAAAACTTGTGTAAAAGTTTCAGTTCCAATTGTAATCGCATTCCAAACAGTGATTTCTGCGCCCTCTCTTGAGCTGCGTCTGGGGCAGACGGTCCTAGTTGCGGCTCTGCCAATCGCTACCTCATCGAATCGATTCCTTGCCGAATGACCGTTGTTTTGCGGGCTAAAGGGGGTCCTACAACTTATTAGGTAGGTGGTCATAATGTAATGGGTCATCGGTGTAGATCCAGTAGAACGTGGACTTCTGTTGTAACACATTTGCATGTGGGGAGGTGGAGGAATTACCCTAGTAAATAAGCCTTAACCCGTTTTTACTTATTGTGAATTAAGTAGCATGAGAAGAAACCCCATTAGAGATAAACAAGAAGGAACTACCTATTTACTCCATAAAAAACTTAACTTGCAAGATCCGTTTTAAACAAAATTCATATATACGTATGTTAGACAGTCCTGACCTGACGTCACCGACCAGACCAAGAATATTGCTGAATAAAAGCTTGACACAGATCATTGAATTATTTACATCACATTGTGATTCTATTGTGTAGGAAAATATGAGCTGAAATAAACATATTAGTGTAAAGCCAACAGAGACTGAAAACTCTACCTCTTGGCAAGACAAAGCAAAAAAGCTACCAAAACAGCAAAGCCAAAAAAGGACTCAAATGGCAGGAAAAAAAAAAAAAAACAAGAAGGATGACACCGAATTTTCGGGTGTAATGAGCACGTCTTTTGAATCCGTTCTGATGCGAATTAAAATTTACCAAAGCTATTCAAAATCAATGGAACCGGTATGGAAAAGTATCCGACCGAAGAAAAAAATTCTTCAATCGGGTTTTTAATTCTGAAGATATTGCTCTAAACGGAAATGCCAACTTACGCCCTGTGGTGGCAGACTTATGCGTTAAGAACATTTTTAATTTATATGAGAAGCATTTCGCGGAGGAAACGCTCTCCAACAAAGAAATAATTTCTCAAATCGGGCTCCTAGAAGCAGAGATATCGACAAATATAAGATATGCATTTACGCCCCCCCCTCCGGAAAAAAACATGAATTATTTTAAATATGAAGTATTTTCAAAAGGTTTTTCGAAGTGAGCGGTATCGGTGCATGAAAGAATTTTTCAATCCAGTTTTCAGGAGCTCAGATTTTACTGCAAATACATGAGACGCATAAATTAACTCTTACGCCCCTTGGTGGCCAAGACGTTCTTTATCAAGTATTAGAAATTATATGCTGAGAATTTCCTATCAGGAGCTGTATCGGGTGCAGAAAGAATTTTTCAAATCGGAGTTTTAGAAGCAGAGATATTGAGGAAAACGCTATTTACCTTTACGCCCCCTAGCGGAAAGTCTATGCATTACTTGAAAATGTTGAACTTATATGAGAAACATTTTACGCCGGATACGCTATCTAACAAAGAAGGAGTTTTTCAAATCCGACTTTTAGAGGCAGATATATTGACATAAATAAGATAGACATCTACGTCCTCTGGTGGAGAAACTGTGCATTATTTTAAGATCGAAATATTCTCAAATGTTTATCGACAGGTGCGGTATCGGTCCACGAAAGAATTTTTTCAATCGGGCTTTTAGAAGCTGAGATTTTGCTGCAAATACCTACGAAGCAGAAATTTAACGCTTACCCCTCCTGGTAGCCAAACCATATTTTATAAAAAATTAGAAATTGCAGTATAAAAATTTCCCACCAGGAGCTGTATCCGGTGCTGGAAATTTTTTTCAAATCGGAGTCTTAGAAGCAGAGATATCGGGGAATGAGCAATTTACCATTACTCCCCCTAGCGGAAAGTCAATGAATTATTTCAAAATTTTGGAAATTATATTAAAAACGTGTCGCACCAGAAGCTCTGCCCAACAAAGAAAAAAATTTCAAATCGTATCATTAGAAGCAGAGATATTGACAAAAACAAGTTATACATCTACGCTCTCTGGCGGAGAAACCAGGCATTATTTTAAGAAGAAAATATTCCCGAAAGGTTTGTCTACGTGAGTAGTATCGGCCTACGAAAGAATTTTTTCAATCGAGATTTTAGAAGCTCAGTTTTTGCTGCAAGTACATTAGAAGCAGAAATCAACACTTACGCTCCCTGGTGGCCAAACCATTTTATACCAAAAATTAGAAAATATATGCAAAATATTTCCCATCTGGGATAGCCCAATTTACTTTTACGCCTCCTAGCGGAGAATATATGCGTAACTTGGAAAAGTGACTATGCCTAAAATAATCTTCGACTTGAATGGAATCGAAAAGCGAAAATTTGTTGAATTGGATGTTTAGAAGCAAATATATGGATTAGAATGTATTTTAAATTCGATATCATCTGCATTTACGCCCTCTAGTGGCGAAATTGTACATCGTAAAAAAGCAAACGAAATAAAGAATCATTCGCACATTTCAAGCTTCCTAATGTAAAAGAATTTTTCAAATCGGACTATTGCAGAGATATCGTGTCTACAGACGGACGGACAAACCGATAACATAAACACGATCTTTTTTTACAAAAGGCGTGCTAAAAAAAAAAAAAAGGAAGGAAACTTCTTCAAGAACAGCCAAAGGTAAATTAGGCAAACATCTATTAAAAACCAGCAAAATAATACACCAAGAAGAGACTTGCGAACAAACACATCGGAATACAACTGTGTGACGACAGTGGTCGGAGGAAGGCAACGTTTCTCCCCCGTAGTGGGACTGGCGTACGTAGGTAGACGTCCGAAAACCAAATATCGCCGCATTCGACGGCAAGCCGTATAGTGGAGTGAGAGAGCTGAAAATAATGCTAATATATTTCACATCTGGCAACCAATGCTCCCCTTTAGTTTCAGATAGAACATGGGTAGACGAATCTAAAAAGCCCTGGACACAAATTTTAACTGCCTTCTAGCAGCTATGGTGGCACCATCCGCTAGAGGACCGTTAAAATTCCCGTCACCCAGTTTTTATAAACCAAGGCGCAAACGATTTCTTGAAGACTTTACTGATTTACTAAAAAAAGTACGAAAAATTGCTTTTCATTTTACTACTTCATTCAAAGTTGCTGTCAAAAATTCATTACTATTTCTTTAGTCAGTTTCATATGAAGTTTACGCAATTGTTTTTATAAAATACACCTATTGAGGCTAGAGGCCTTCTTAGCCTTGAAGCCCCCCCCCCCGTCATTGCGGGGGTTGCGGGGGTTGCGGGAGCTATAAGTGTGCCCATGCTATTGCCGCAGCCATAGTTTAGCGAATATTTACTTTTATGCAGCTGTAGCACCGGGACCCAGAGCCCGTTTCTAAAGTAATTTTCTTCTAATTATTATTTTATGGTGTCCGAATATTTTTCAAGCTATACCGTCACCAGGGTTGGAAAGTTACGGATAAAAAAATATTTTCTACGTGACGCGTAAAAACGCGTAACTTATGTCATAAATGTAAAAAATGTAATAAATTCAAAACTTGCTTTAAATACAATGAAAAATAAAATAAAAGTGTTGTTTCGAAAGTGTTTTTAATATCAAATTTTGTTGATATACACGATATTTGATTTATATGTACTACCACTACTACTAAATACACATTAAAACATGTTATTTTTGAAAAAAAATTTAATTAAATTTTACTTCACTTTAAAAAAATCTTGACCTTGAAACTCCAATCATAATTTTGGCACAACTGTTTATTTGCAACGACATATCACTGATGTGCCGAGGGGAGAAAATGAAAAATTATTCACCGCGAAAAAGAAAAAAAGATTGAAGAGTTGCAACCGGGCGCGTTGTCGGGAAGTAGGGAAATGGTGGGTGGGGGTAGGTGAGGAAACGGAAATATGGATTATGTGGTTAGTGGAGAAGCCGAGATGGAGGGGCCCGGAGATTTCATTGCACTGGGGCCCGAGCCATCACCCCTAATAGCTTAAGCTACTAGGGGGTGATGCCCGAGCTCGCCCTCCACGGCCCTGCTTTTATGATTCACATATCTTTTGTCATTGGTTTAACGACAGCATTCATTAATCCACCTACCTAAGTACCGTTCAATATCAAGAACTGTTATGATTTAATTCCACTTAGTATGTACCGATTGTGGTTCGGTGTGGTCATTAGCGATGTGAATAAATGCTATGTGTTGTACGTAATAAAGGTATACTCTCGAATCATTCGATTTATTCCACACCCACAAAGATCTTGACATGCTAAAGATGTATAGAACAAATTATCTACAAACAGTACAAAGGTACTCTTTCGATGATTTTTTTTTTTTTTTTGGTAACTGATCATTTATTTAAGATTAATAATAATATTTTTTAATTTAAACGAAAAACTGATTTGAAGATTATTCCAAGATTATTAGAAAACTGAAGAAAGTTTTCCAGTATAGTTAATTTCCCCCTCATTTTAAGATTAATATTCATTCATTTTATAGTGCACCGTTTAATAAAACAAATAAAAAGATGAATTACTTGTGGACGAAAACTATATCAGTGATTAAATTTTATTTGCCTAAGTATTGAGAGATATGTATTGACAATGGTGGTGATACCTTATTACAAAAAATGAATAAAATCCGATTTACCGGATATTTTAAACTTACCTGTATTTTATGTTTTTATTTTTTTTATTTTTGCCGAATTACTCGGCATCCTGAATTTCTTTTAAATAATTAAAAAACAACTAATTAATCACAGACATGTAATTTAAAATTGCTAATTAAAAATAATTTATACTTTTTAGACCACAAATGAAGGATTAGACAAAAAAATGTAAAGCACTAAAAAGTTTTTTAGGAGGGAATACGTGCTCTGAAACGTTGAAAATTTAATACACTCCATGAATTACCACAAATATTATAACTACAACAGTAAATTAGGATCAAAGGCGTTCATTGAATACATTTTAACAAAACTACTTGGTGAAAATTCGTTTAAAGACTCCTAAACCACTTTTAAATTAACTTAAAAATTCAAAAGAGTTTATATCACTTCAAAATTGTTTAAGAAAATCCTTTTCGGTGTTAAAATACGTCGTATTCTAATCATCAAATTAGATCACCCGTAAATACAAAACTTCGTTCATCATTGCACCAACGAAAAATAGTATTATCACGTTGATGATGAGCGTCTTTTAAGCGATATTTTATGGTTGTATTAAGAAAGATGATAATACTGAATATCCAAGTTATTGAGCGAATTCATCGGAAAAATTACTATTTCAATACATTCGTTACATCATTTTCGAGAAAGTCTTTCGGTACAAGTGCTAGATCGATGAATTTGGTTTCGATGATAGTGCATTCGATGATTTCGTCTCTGTAAAATCGTTATCGATAATACAGTATCACCTCCATACGCCACTCTCAGATAACGTTGAATCTAATTAAGAGAATGAAACCCATTGTTGTCGGCTCGGGGGCGCAACGGTAGCGCGTCTGACTCCAGATCAGAAGGTTGCGTGTTCAATTCACGTCCGGGTCAAGGGGTAGTATGAGGGTAATTAATATTAGCCTTAATCAGTGTCCTTCAAATTTTTTTGACCGCGGAACACCTTTTTATATAGGTAAGAAGAATTACATAGAACACCCACGGAGACGTGTTACTTGAAGGGCTATAACGAAGTAAATTTTTCCGTCATTTTTGGTCTACGCCGGGATTCGAACCCGAGTCCGCTTATTCCGGAACAAGTCGCTCTACCAACTGAGCTACGTAGTGTCACCTTTTGCAACAAATATTTCTTGGCCGTTATTAAATGTGATTTAAAAATTAATACTGTGCGACCGAGACGCCTACATCCATGTTTTTTAATTGCAGGGAAACTACATTTTGTCATCAGACGAAGATTTTATCTATAAAAAAATTGTTGTTGCTGGCTAAATGAAAATTTCATGTAACTGAAAATCACATTATTCTAAATCTCCTGCTTTACGTTAAATACCACCTTTCCTGTGCGGTGCAAGAAACGTTATCAGTTTAAAAAAAACAAAAAACAAGCGACTTAACTTCTTGGCTACCGCTACAACTTATCTGTTATAAAAATTCTGAAATAATCGTTAGTCCCTAAACTTCGAAGTCACTGAAAATAAATTTTTTTGTGTGTGTAGTCAACATTTTCCATAATAAATTCGAAAAAAGATAAAAGTAATACGGCTTTCTTTAGCGTACATTGTAAGAAGAAAACAGAAGAGAACCGGATTGTTTCCTTGGAAACTGGAAGGATATCCCATTATTATAAACTTATTAACAACAGCATAAGTTTTAATAAATAAAATACTTCGCGGGATTAAGACACGAATCAAAAGTAACCGAAACATAAAAGTCATCAGATATTCATTCTTCTTTACTTCACAATTGTATTTTTTTTTAATTAGGTTTGCTGCTTTCCTTCCCATAAAGGTGCGCGCACAGTCACAATCTCTAGCGACCGTCTCGGTGGCCGATTGGTAAGAGGTGTGAGCCTCGGGCTGGTTGACTGTTCAGCCTTGGCTCGGGCAGTCAGTCAAACCCCAGCTTTGGTGTGGCATGGGAGATCAGAAGGTTGCACCCGCCGTACGGCGAGAGTTCTGTCCCTCTGGAAGACAAGTAACCCTAATTTTGAGACAAGCGACTCCTAATTGCTTTAAATTGAAATGTTAAAACAATCCTTGTGACATCACAAGCGAAGCTCCGACATACGTGTTGAATGTTTTTGTGCGCCAGTGCCGGATGGAGTTTTTGAATTTTCGCCAGGGGCGAAATTTTGTTGCGGGGCAGGGGGCAAAGTTTCATTGCGAGCATTAGGAAATAAATCTCATATTTAAATAAAGACGTTACGTGAAAATTGTCGTCCGCAAGAAACACACACAAAAACTATCATTTATTATCTCAAAGAAGTATTTGCTTTAAGCTTAAGAAAAAGACCATAATTGAAATTCAGAGAGAGAGAGAGAGAGCGAAAAAGACAGAGGGAGAGAGTGAGGCAGCGAGAAAGACAGAGAGAGACCGAGACAGAGGGACAGACAGAGGGAGAGAGTGAGGCAGCGAGAAAGACAGAGAGAGAGAGAGAGAGAGAGAGAGCGAAAAAGACAGAGGGAGAGAGTGGGGCAGCGAGAAAGACAGAGAGAGACCGAGACAGAGGGAGAGAGTGAGGCAGCGAGAAAGACAGAGAGAGAGAGAGAGAGAGAGAGACCGAGACAGAGAGAGACAGCGAAAAAGACAGAGGGAGAGAGTGAGGCAGCGAGAAAGACAGAGAGAGACCGAGACAGAGGGACAGAGAGAGGGACTGACAGAGGGAGAGAGTGAGGCAGCGAGAAAGACAGAGAGAGAGAGAGAGAGAGAGAGACAGCGAAAAAGACAGAGGGAGAGAGTGAGGCAGCGAGAAAGACAGAGAGAGAGAGAGACCGAGACAGAGGGACAGAGAGAGAGAGAGAGAGAGAGAGAGACAGCGAAAAAGATAGAAGAAGAGAGTGAGGCAGCAAGAAAGACAGACAGAGAGAGAGAGAGAAACCGAGACAGAGGGACAGAGAGAGAGAGAGAGAGAGAGACACTACATGGGCGGCGGAAGGGGGGGGTCCGGACCCCCTCTGGAATTTCATGGTCCCCCTCAGTGAGGAGGTCCACCCAGGAAACGTCCTAAAGTTATGTGGTTCTTATATAATTTATAGGGTTTTTTTTTTTAATTATTTTTTTACGATTTCCTGGAAACCATTACCATGCTTTGCAGTTTTCTGGTAGAACTCTTCAAGTACAATTTTGAAAATTGTTTTCGCTCTCGGAGCAGTTGACCCCTCCCCTTCCCCCTGAAAATATTAGGTTCCGTCGCCCATGGAGATACACACACACAACAGAGAAAGAGAGAGAGAGAGAGAGAGAGCGAGAGTAAAAAGTGTTAAAATCTAAGATTTTCTTTTCGGGGAGAAGGGGGTTGAGGTTGCATTGTGTCTCATGTAAAAACTTCCTTACAAAATGATAAAAATATACGTGCATTGCGAATATTTTTGTGTAGAAAATAATAAGGATCTCTAAAATAAATTCCTATAAATAGTTTTATTCCTCTGATACATACCTTAGTGATTGATTTTTAATGCAAAGTGTTAACCGACAAATTAATGGCTTTAAAATTCTATACAAGCTTATACATGAAAATTGCTTTTCTTTTTTACGCTTTCTAACTGTACGTCGACGAAACGTATATGCTACAACTTTGCTCGTCTGTCTGAACTCACGATAACTCGTGTACAGATGGTTCGATTTCGATGAAATTTTAGAATGTGGTAGAGGACAACCTGGGGACGAACCCTTTTGAAAATAGGCGAAATGGGGTCAGAAGTCAGGACATAGGAGCGGGAACCATTCCATCATAACTTACGTTAAAATGTTTCGATTGCGACAAAACTTTATCATGTTATTCCGGAGATACACTAAACCGGTTTTGTTCAATATCATCGAAATGGGGTCAAAGGTCAAGGCACAGGAGTGAGATTTATTCCACAGGCATTATCCTCATAACTTGACTTAAAATGATTCTATTGCCACAAAACTTTAGTATTTTGTTCCGGAGGTATAATTAACCAATTCTGTCTAATATAATCGAAATGGGGTCAAAGGTCAGGGCACAGGAGCGAGATTTATTCTACAACCATTATCCACATAACTTGAGTAATGATTTCTGGTAAGTTGGAAAGCGTATCATAATCAATGCATTGCATGATTGTACTCGTTTAAATTTTAGTGATGTTCTTAAAGTCACTGAATAATTGGCCTCCATATGTAGCTCAAAGGCAACTTTGATATTGTTCTTTTTACTTCTTTAAATTTAAGTATCTGATTTGCACACAAATTGTTGAATATATAACGGTTGAATATATAAAGCCACAAAATGATGAAATTTAATCTGCTATTTCATGAATGTGGAAAAGATTAAGGTACAACAGTCAATTGAAATCTACAAATCTCAGTATTTGTACAGCGAAGGGCGATAACTTATTCGAAATTGGAGGGATCGGAAACACAGAAAAACTTTTTTAAATATCTTTTAAAGAGCCTCGCACCCCAAAACTTACAAAAAAAAAATTTGTAAAAAATTCTACCGAAAATGATCTAGTTCTTTTACCCAACCTGCGGGGCACAGGCTTGCCCCTATGGTCCAGCCGGCTCTGGTAAGCGCAAATAATACGATGCATCTTATTGTTCCAGGAATTGTAAGACTGATTCCACTGCACCAGATTTCAAGATGATTACCTGAAGGAGAAAAAACAAAAACAAAAACAAAAAAAAAAAAAAAAAAAAAATGCAATTAGTGAACCCAGTAAATAAAAAAAATGCCTAAATCCTTTAAATTGAAGTGCAATTCATTTTCAAAAACTTTCGACTTGAACAGCTTTGTAATGTGTGCGAGATAAATATTTGTTTCGATCGCAGAGATTTCCAAGACGTTAAACACATTCTTTAATACTCTCTAGAATCTGCATGGAGCGATAGTTCAGAGCGTAATTGGGAAGAAACTGGGATTTAAAACTTCCCCGATCCTTACAACTTTTTGTTTTAGCAGGGAATGGTCTATGACGTTAAGATGCATAAAAAAAAAAAAAAAAAAAAAAAAGAACTAAAGGAAAAAAACACTTTCATTTTTCGCAATTGTACATAAGGCGGTTCGGATCACACACACACACACACACACACACACACACACACAAAAAGGGGTTTCCTTTTTTCAAAGTATAAAAATAACAAGTGCTGCTTCAAACAGTGTTCGAAACGTCCCAAAACAACAGCCGAGAGAGTACATTGATATTATAGTTGAGGGTCGAAACGAAGTACATCATAAAAAAAACAAAAAACGAAGCACTCAGAGTAACGACCCCCACTCTATGCACCAGCCTTTTTGTCTAAAACTTCCACGATCCTTACAACTTTTTGTTTAAGCAGGGAATGGTCTATGACGTTAAGATGATAAAAAAAATAACGAACTAAAGGAAAAAAACACTTTCATTTTTCGCAATTGTACATAAGGCGGTGTGGATCACACATACACACACACAAGGGGTTTCCTTTTTTCAAAGTATAAAAATAACAAGTGCTGCTTCAAACAGTGGTCGAAACGATACAAAACAACAGCTGAGAGGGTACACTGATATTATAGTTGAGGGTCGAACCGAAGTACATCATAAAAAAAAACAGAAAACGAAGCACTCAGAGTAACGACCCCCACCCCCACTCTATGCACCAGCCTTTTTGTCTCTAAGCTTTGTTTTTCTAATAACACATACCATACTACCTGTGCAATTTGTGCTCAATGGAGTCCCTAATGAATGCTTAAAATATGCAGAAATTTTTACTGTACGAATTTCTCGTTGTTTTATTTTTTATATTAACAAAAAAAAATATTGATTAGCCAATGAATGAAAATTAGTTTTATTTTCACCATTATACCTGATCTTTCGTGCTGTTCTAGTTTTTGTTTCTTTAAAAATGAGTAGAATACATTTTGTGTGGAGCAAATTTTTAACAATAAGGAAGCGATGCTTCTCTTCTCTGCGATACGAAGCATTACACCAGTATTATGTGCTTGCATATATGTACAGTAATGTTTTACCCCCGTTTTTACGATATAATGTAAAATATAATACACTCCATGAATTACCACAAATATTATAACTGCAACAGTTAATTAGGATCAAAGGCGTTCATTGAATACATTTCAACAAAACTACTTGGTGAAAATTCTTTTAAAGACTCCTAAACCACTTTTAAATTAACTGAAGAATTCAAAAGAGTTTATACCACTTCAAAATTGTTTAGGAAAACCTTTTTCGGTGTTAAAATACGTCGTATTCTATTTACCAAATTAGATCACCCGTAAATATAAAACTTCATTCACCATTGCACCAACGAAAAATGGTATATTATCACTTTGATGATGAGCGTCTTTTAAGCGATGTTTTATGGTTACTATTAAGAAAGATGATAATACTGAATATCCAAGTTATTGAGCGAATTCATCGGAAAAATTACTATTTCAATACATTCGATACATCATTTTCGAAAAAGTCTTTCGATAAAGTGCTAGATCGATGAATTTGGTTTCGATGATATTTCATTCGATGATTTCGTTTCTGTAAATTCGTTATCGATAATATCACCTACATACGCCACTCTCAGATTAGTCTGAATCTGATTTAGAGAATGAGGGCCATTGTTGTATGCTGGGTGGCGCAACGGTAGCGCGTCTGACTCCATGTCAGAAGGTTGTGTGTTCGAGTCAAGTGACGGTGTCACCTTTTGCAACAAATATTTCTTAGCCGTTATTAATTGTGACTTAAACATTAATACTGTGCGACCGAGACGCCTACATTTATGTTTTTTAATTGCAGGGAAACTACATTTTGTCATGAGACGAAGATTTTATCTATGTAAAAATTGTTGTTGCTGGCTAAATGAAAATTTCATGTAACTGAAAAACATATTATTCTAAATCTCCTGCTTCACGTTAAAGTAAACAACACACCAACAACACACCACTCACAGACCCACCAGCAAGCACCAGCCTGCTCCACCACTTCAGGAACAGGGTCGTCGCCCGCCTCCAGGCAGACTACACAGAAGCACACAGGACGGCGACCCTCAGCGAGTTCTGGAAGCGGTGGAACCCACACATCAGCTGGTTCACCATCACCAGCGACGACCAGGTCCGTCTCAACTAAAAGCAGCTCAAGAAACTACAGCAAAACCCCACGCTGTGCACCACTCCAAAGAGCCACCTGCCAGCACCTGCACCAAACAACTGGAAGCAACCCTGCAAACCAGGATTGGAACTATGACACCGACTGTAAAAAGCATCTTTCCTTCTGTCAACAATTTGCACCATCTTTTTCAGATCTCACCCAAAAAGACTCTGGACTCACCAACCAACGCACCACTCCCAACTCTAACAACAACTAAATCATCCTCTGTAAATTTTGTATGTTCATCTGTCAAACTGCACCTCAACACACCTATTCTCATGTTATAGCTCAGCCAACGTACACACATGCTGCTCAAATGAGCAAAACAACTGTAAAAACTCACCACATTTGTAAATATTCACCTTACTCTTACCATCATCAATTTCCTGAGGAGTGAAAGCTCTCTCGCCTTGTCAGCCACAAATGTAATTCATCTTTAAATTGTAAATAAAGTTTGTTTTGAAAGCTTCACGTTAAATACCACCTTTCCTGTGCAGTGCAAGACACGTTATCAGTTAAAAAAAAAAAGCGACTTAACTTCTAGGCTACCGCTACAACTTATCTGTTATAAGAATTCTGAAATAATCGTTTGTCCCTAAACTTCGAAGTCACTGAAAATAATTTTTTTTGTGTGTGTAGTCAACATTTTCCATAATAAATTCGAAAAAAGATAAAAGTAATACGGCTTTCTTTAGCGTACATTGTAAGAAGAAAACAGAAGAGAAACGGATTGTTTCCTTGGAAACTGGAAGGATATCCCATTATTATAAACTTATTAACAACAGCATAAGTTTTAATAAATAAAATACTTCGCGGGTTTAAGACACGAATCAAAAGTAACCGAAACATAAAAGTCATCAGATATTCATTCTTCTTTACTTCAAAATTGTATGTTTTTTAAAATTAGGTTTGCTGCTTTCCTTCCCACAAAGGTGCGCTCACAGTCACAACCTCTGTCGACTGTCTCGGTGGCCGATTGGTAAGAGGTGTGAGCCTCTGGCTGATTGATTGTCTAGCCTTGGCTCGGGCAGTCAGTCAAACCCCAACTTTGGTGTGGCATGGGAGAACAGAAGGTTGCACCCGCCGTACGGCGACAGTTCTGTCCCTCTGGAGGACAAGTAACCCTAATTTAGGGACAAGCGACTCCTAATTGCTTTAAATTAAAACGTTAAAACAAACCTTGTGATATCGCAAGCGAAGTTCCGACATATGTGTTGAATGTTTTTGTGCGCCAGTGCAATATGGAGTTTTTGAATTTTCGCCCGGGCGGAATTTCGTTGCGGTGCACGGGGCAAAGTTTCATTGCGAGCATTAGGAAATAAATCTCATATTTAAATGAAGACGTTACGTGAAAATTGTCGTCCGTAAGAAACACACATAAAAACTATCATTTATTATCGCAAAGAAGTATTTGCTTTAAGCTTCAGAAAAAGACCATAATTGAAATTCAGAGAGAAAGAGAGAGAGAGAGAGTGACAGCGAAAAAGACAGAGGGAGAGAGTGAGGCAGCGAGAAAGACAGAGAGAGACCGAGACAGAGGGACAGAGAGAGGGACAGACAGAGGGAGAGAGAGAGAGAGAGAGAGAGACAGACACACTACATGTGCGGTGGAAGGTGGGTGATCCGGGGTTCCGGACCCCCTCTGGAATTTCATAGTCCCCCTCGGTGAGGGGGTCCACCCAGGAAACGTCCTAAAGCTATGTGGTTCTTATATAATTTATAGGGTTTTTTTTTTGTTTTTTTTTACGATTTCCTGGAAACCATTACCATGCTTTGCAGTTTTCTGGTAGAACTCTTCAAGTACAATTTTGAAACTAGTTTTCGCTCTCGGAGCACACAGAAAAACTTTTTAAAAATATCTTTTTAAGAGCCTCGCACCCCAAAACTTACAAAAAAAAAAATAATAATTGTAAAAAATTCTACCGAAAATGATCTAGTTTTTTTCCTAAACTGCGGGGCCCAGGCTTGCCCCTATGGTCCAGCCGGCTCTGGTAAGCGCAAATAATACGATGCATCTTATTGTTACAGGAATTGTAAGACTGATTCCACTGCACCAGATTTCAAGATGATTACCTGAAGGAGAAAAAAACAAAAAAACAAATGCAATTAGTGCACCAAGTAAAAAAAAAAAAATGCCTAAATCCTTAAAATTGAAGTGCAATTCATTTTCAAAATTTTTGGAATTGAACAGATCAGTAATGTGTGCGAGATAAATATTTGTTTCGACCGCAGAGATTTCCAAGACGTTAAACACATTCTTCAATACTCTCTAGACTCTGCATGGAGCGATATTTCAGTGCGTAATTGGGAACAAACTGGGATTTAAAGCTTCCACGATTCTTACAACTTTTTGTTTTAGCAGGGAATGGTCTATGACGTTAAGATGATTAAAAAAAAATAAAGAACTAAAGGAAAAAGATCACTTTCATTTTTCGCAATTGTACATAAGGCGGTGCGGATCACACACACACACACACACATACACACACACACACACACACACAAGGGGTTTCCTTTTTTCAAAGTATAAAAATAACAAGTGCTGCTTCAAACAGTGGTCGAAACGCCACAAAACAACAGCCGAAAGGGTACATTGATATTATAGTTGAGGGTCGAACCGAAGTACATCATAAAAAAAAAACAAAAAACGAAGCACTCAGAGTAACAACCCCCACCCCCACTCTATGCACCAGCCTTTTTGTCTCTAAGCTTTGTTTTTCTAATAACACATACCATATTACCTGTGCAATTTGTGCTCAATGGAGTCCCCCAATGAATGCTTAAAATATGCAGAAATTTTTACTGTACGAATTTCTCGTCGTTTTATTTTTTTATATTAACAAAAATCAAAATATTGATTAGCCAATGAATGAAAATTACTTTTATTTTCACCATTATACCTGATCTTTCGTGCTGTTCTAGTTTTTGTTTCTTTAAAAATTAGTAGAATACATTTTGTGTGGAGCAAATTTTTAACAATACGGGAGCGATGCTTCTCTTCTCTGCGATACGAAGCATTAATTACACCAGTGTTATGTGCTTGCATACATGTACAGTAATGTTTTACCCCCGTTTTTACGACTTAATGTAAAATATAATGGACTACATGAATTACCACAACGATTATAACTGCAACAGTAAATTAGGATCAAAGGCGTTCATTGAATACATTTCAACAAAACTATTTGGTGAAAATTATTTTATAGACTCCTAAACCACTTTTAAATTAACTGAAGAATTCAAAAGAGTTTATATCACTTCAAATTTTTTAAGAAAATCCTTTTCAGTGTTAAAATACGTCGTATTCTAATCATCAAATTAGATCACCCGTAAATATAAAACTTCGTTTACCATTGTTGCACCAACGAAAAATGGTATTATCACGTTGATGATGAGCGTCTTTTAAGCGATGTTTTATGGTTACTATTAAGAAAGATGATAATACTGAATATCCAAGTTATTGAGCGAATTCATCGAAAAAATTACTATTTCAATACATTCGTTACATCATTTTCGAAAAAGTCTTTCGGTACAGTGCTAGATCGATGAATTTGCTTTCGATGATATTGCATTCGATGATTTCGTCTCTGTAAAGTCGTTATCGATAATATCAGCTCCATACGCTACTCTCAGATTAGATTGAATCTATTTAAGAGAATGAGAACCGCAGGTGTCGGCTCGGTGGCGCAACGGTAGCGCGTCAGAAGGTTGCGTGTTCGAATCACGTCCGGGTCAACTGACAATTTCACCTTTTGCAACGAATATTTCTTCGCCGAAAGATTTGATGCAAAAGGTGACAGTTTGCAACAAATATTGAAACAAAAAAAAGAACCAAATAAAAAACCATATTAAAACAAAAAAATCTTTTTTTTTATTTGCAATAACAACAACAACAAAAAACACCCAATAATTATATGTGAACCACTTTGCAACTATGTGGTTCACATATAATTTATAGGTTTTTTTGTTTGTTTTTTACGATGTCAGGATACCGTTACCGTGCTTTACAGTTTTCTGGAAAACTCTTCAAGTACAATTTTCAAAATTGATTTTGCTCTCGGAGCAGTTGGACCCCTCCCCCGAAAATATTTGGTTCCGCCGCCCATGGAGACACACACACACACATTAGAGAGAGAGAGAGTAAAAAGTGTTAAAATCTAAGATTTTATGGTTCTATGTGTCTCGTGTAAAAACTTCCTTACAAAATGATAAAAATATACCTGCATTGCGAATATTTTTGTGTAGAAAATAATAAGGATCTCTAAAATAAATTCCTATAAATAGTTTTATTCCTCTGATACATATCTTAGTGATTGATGATTAATGCAAAGTGTTAACCGACAAATTAGTGACTTTAAAATACTATAACGCTTATACATGAAAATTGCTTTTCTTTTTTACGCTTTAAAACTCTACGTCGAAGAAGCGTATATGCTCCAACTCTGTCCGTCTGTCTGTCTTTCTGTCCTCACGATAACTCGTGTACAGATGGTTCGATTTCGATGAAGTTTTAGAATGTGGTAGAGGACAACCTGGGGACGAACTCTATTGAAAATGGGCGAAATGGGTCAGAAGTGAGAACATAGGAGCGGGATCCATTCCATCGCCCTTATGCATCATAACTTACGTTAAAATGCTTCGATTGCGCCAAAACTTTAACATTTTGTTCCGGAGATATACTAAACCGGTTTTGTTCAATATCATCGAAATGGGGTCAAAGGTCAGGGCAGAGGAGTGAGATTTATTCCACAGCCATTATCCTCATAACTTGACTTAAAATGATTCTATTGCCACAAAACTTTAGTATTTTGTTCCGGAGGTATACTGAACCAATTCTGTTTAATATAATCGAAATGGGGTCAAAGGTCAGGGCACAGGAGCGAGATTTATTCTACAGCAATTATCCACATAACTTGAGTAACGATTTCTGGTAAGTTGGAAAGCGTATCATAATCAATGCATTGCATGATTGTACTCGTTTAAATTTTAGTGATGTTCTTAAAGTCACTGAATAATTGGCCTCCATATGTAGCTCAAAGGCAACTTTGATATTGTCCTTTTTAGTTCTTTAAATTTAAGTATCTGATTTGCTCACAAATTGTTGAATATATAACGGTTGAATATATAAAGCCACAAAACGAAATTTAATTTGCTATTTCATGAATGCGGGAAAGATTAAGGTACAACAGTCAATTGAAATATGCAAATCTCAGTATTTGTACAGCGAAGGGCGATAACTTATTCGAAATTGGAGGGATTGGAAACACAGAAAAACTTTTTAAAAATATCTTTTTAAGAGCCTCGCACCCCAAAACTTACAAAAAAAAAAAATAATAATTGTAAAAAATTCTACCGAAAATGATCTAGTTTTTTTTTCCTAAACTGCGGGGCCCAGGCTTGCCCCTATGGTCCAGCCGGCTCTGGTAAGCGCAAATAATACGATGCATCTTATTGTTACAGGAATTGTAAGACTGATTCCACTGCACCAGATTACAAGATGATTACCTGAAGGAGAAAAAAACAAAAAAACAAATGCAATTAGTGCACCAAGTAAAAAAAAAAAAATGCCTAAATCCTTAAAATTGAAGTGCAATTCATTTTCAAAATTTTTGGAATTGAACAGATCAGTAATGTGTGCGAGATAAGTATTTGTTTCGATCGCAGAGATTTCCAAGACGTTAAACACATTCTTCAATACTCTCTAGACTCTGCATGGAGCGATATTTCAGTGCGTAATTGGGAACAAACTGGGATTTAAAGCTTCCACGATTCTTACAACTTTTTGTTTTAGCAGGGAATGGTCTATGACGTTAAGATGATTAAAAAAAAAAAGAACTAAAGGAAAAAGAACACTTTCATTTTTCGCAATTGTACATAAGGCGGTGCGGATCACACACACACACACACACACACACACACACACAAGGGGTTTCCTTTTTTCAAAGTATAAAAATAACAAGTGCTGCTTCAAACAGTGGTCGAAACGCCACAAAACAACAGCCGAAAGGGTACATTGATATTATAGTTGAGGGTCGAACCGAAGTACATCATAAAAAAAAAAACAAAAAACGAAGCACTCAGAGTAACGACCCCCACCCCCACTCTATGCACCAGCCTTTTTGTCTCTAAGCTTTGTTTTTCTAATAACACATACCATATTACCTGTGCAATTTGTGCTCAATGGAGTCCCCAATGAATGCTTAAAATATGCAGAAATTTTTAATGTACGAATTTCTCGTCGTTTTATTTTTTTATATTAACAAAAAATCAAAATATTGATTAGCCAATGAATGAAAATTACTTTTATTTTCACCATTATACCTGATCTTTCGTGCTGTTCTAGTTTTTGTTTCTTTAAAAATTAGTAGAATACATTTTGTGTGGAGCAAATTTTTAACAATACGGGAGCGATGCTTCTCTTCTCTGCGATACGAAGCATTACACCAGTGTTATGTGCTTGCATACATGTACAGTAATGTTTTACCCCCGTTTTTACGACTTAATGTAAAATATAATGGACTACATGAATTACCACAACGATTATAACTGCAACAGTAAATTAGGATCAAAGGCGTTCATTGAATACATTTCAACAAAACTATTTGGTGAAAATTATTTTATAGACTCCTAAACCACTTTTAAATTAACTGAAGAATTCAAAAGAGTTTATATCACTTCAAATTTTTTTAAGAAAATCCTTTTCAGTGTTAAAATACGTCGTATTCTAATCATCAAATTAGATCACCCGTAAATATAAAACTTCGTTTACCATTGTTGCACCAACGAAAAATGGTATTATCACGTTGATGATGAGCGTCTTTTAAGCGATGTTTTATGGTTACTATTAAGAAAGATGACAATACTGAATATCCAAGTTATTGAGCGAATTCATCGAAAAAATTACTATTTCAATACATTCGTTACATCATTTTCGAAAAAGTCTTTCGGTACAGTGCTAGATCGATGAATTTGCTTTCGATGATATTGCATTCGATGATTTCGTCTCTGTAAAGTCGTTATCGATAATATCAGCTCCATACGCTACTCTCAGATTAGATTGAATCTATTTAAGAGAATGAGAACCGCAGGTGTCGGCTCGGTGGCGCAACGGTAGCGCGTCTGACTCCAGATCAGAAGGTTGCGTGTTCGAATCACGTCCGGGTCAACTGACAATTTCACCTTTAGCAACGAATATTTCTTCGCCGAAAGATTTGATGCAAAAGGTGACAGTTTGCAACAAATATTGAAACAAAAAAAAGAACCAAATAAAAAACCATACTAAAACAAAAAAATCTTTTTTTTTATTTGCAATAACAACAACAACAAAAAACACCCAATAATTATATGTGAACCACTTTGCAACTATGTGGTTCACATATAATTTATAGGTTTTTTTGTTTGTTTTTTACGATGTCAGGATACCGTTACCATGCTTTACAGTTTTCTGGAAAACTCTTCAAGTACAATTTTCAAAATTGATTTTGCTCTCGGAGCAGTTGGACCCCTCCCCCGAAAATATTTGGTTCCGCCGCCCATGGAGACACACACACACACATGAGAGAGAGAGAGAGTAAAAAGTGTTAAAATCTAAGATTTTATGGTTCTATGTGTCTCGTGTAAAAACTTCCTTACAAAATGATAAAAATATACCTGCATTGCGAATATTTTTGTGTAGAAAATAATAAGGATCTCTAAAAAAAATTCCTATAAATAGTTTTATTCCTCTGATACATATCTTAGTGATTGATGATTAATGCAAAGTGTTAACCGACAAATTAGTGACTTTAAAATACTATAACGCTTATACATGAAAATTGCTTTTCTTTTTTACGCTTTAAAACTCTACGTCGAAGAAGCGTATATGCTCCAACTCTGTCCGTCTGTCTGTCTTTCTGTCCTCACGATAACTCGTGTACAGATGGTTCGATTTCGATGAAGTTTTAGAATGTGGTAGAGGACAACCTGGGGACGAACTCTATTGAAAATGGGCGAAATGGGTCAGAAGTGAGAACATAGGAGCGGGATCCATTCCATCGCCCTTATGCATCATAACTTACGTTAAAATGCTTCGATTGCGACAAAACTTTAACATTTTGTTCCGGAGATATACTAAACCGGTTTTGTTCAATATCATCGAAATGGGATCAAAGGTCAGGGCAGAGGAGTGAGATTTATTCCACAGCCATTATCCTCATAACTTGACTTAAAATGATTCTATTGCCACAAAACTTTAGTATTTTGTTCCTGAGGTATACTTAACCAATTCTGTTTAATATAATCGAAATGGGGTCAAAGGTCAGGGCACAGGAGCGAGATTTATTCTACAGCAATTATCCACATAACTTGAGTAACGATTTCTGGTAAGTTGGAAAGCGTATCATAATCAATGCATTGCATGATTGTACTCGTTTAAATTTTAGTGATGTTCTTAAAGTCACTGAATAATTGGCCTCCATATGTAGCTCAAAGGCAACTTTGATATTGTCCTTTTTAGTTCTTTAAATTTAAGTATCTGATTTGCTCACAAATTGTTGAATATATAACGGTTGAATATATAAAGCCACAAAATGAAATTTAATTTGCTATTTCATGAATGCGGGAAAGATTAAGGTACAACAGTCAATTGGAATATGCAAATCTCAGTATTTGTACAGCGAAGGGCGATAACTTATTCGAAATTGGAGGGATTGGAAACACAGAAAAACTTTTTAAAAATATCTTTTTAAGAGCCTCGCACCCCAAAACTTACAAAAAAAAAAAAAAATAATAATTGTAAAAAATTCTACCGAAAATGATCTAGTGTTTTTTCCTAAACTGCGGGGCCCAGGCTTGCCCCTATGGTCCAGCCGGCTCTGGTAAGCGCAAATAATACGATGCATCTTATTGTTACAGGAATTGTAAGACTGATTCCACTGCACCAGATTTCAAGATGATTACCTGAAGGAGAAAAAAACAAAAAAACAAATGCAATTAGTGCACCAAGTAAAAAAAAAAAAATGCCTAAATCCTTAAAATTGAAGTGCAATTCGTTTTCAAAATTTTTGGAATTGAACAGATCAGTAATGTGTGCGAGATAAGTATTTGTTTCGATCGCAGAGATTTCCAAGACGTTAAACACATTCTTCAATACTCTCTAGACTCTGCATGGAGCGATATTTCAGTGCGTAATTGGGAACAAACTGGGATTTAAAGCTTCCACGATTCTTACAACTTTTTGTTTTAGCAGGGAATGGTCTATGACGTTAAGATGATTAAAAAAAAAAAAAGAACTAAAGGAAAAAGAACACTTTCATTTTTCGCAATTGTACATAAGGCGGTGCGGATCACACACACACACACACACACACACACACACACACACACACACACAAGCGGTTTCCTTTTTTCAAAGTATAAAAATAACAAGTGCTGCTTCAAACAGTGGTCGAAACGCCACAAAACAACAGCCGAAAGGGTACATTGATATTATAGTTGAGGGTCGAACCGAAGTACATCATAAAAAACAAACAAAAAACGAAGCACTCAGAGTAACGACCCCCACCCCCACTCTATGCACCAGCCTTTTTGTCTCTAAGCTTTGTTTTTCTAATAACACATACCATATTACCTGTGCAATTTGTGCTCAATGGAGTCCCCAATGAATGCTTAAAATATGCAGAAATTTTTACTGTACGAATTTCTCGTCGTTTTATTTTTTTATATTAACAAAAATCAAAATATTGATTAGCCAATGAATGAAAATTACTTTTATTTTCACCATTATACCTGATCTTTCGTGCTGTTCTAGCTTTTGTTTCCTTTAAAAATTAGTAGAATACATTTTGTGTGGAGCAAATTTTTAACAATAAGGGAGCGATGCTTCTCTTCTCTGCGATACGAAGCATTACACCAGTGTTATGTGCTTGCATACATGTACAGTAATGTTTTACCCCCGTTTTTACGACTTAATGTAAAATATAATGGACTACATGAATTACCACAACGATTATAACTGCAACAGTAAATTAGGATCAAAGGCGTTCATTGAATACATTTCAACAAAACTATTTGGTGAAAATTATTTTATAGACTCCTAAACCACTTTTAAATTAACTGAAGAATTCAAAAGAGTTTATATCACTTCAAAATTTTTTAAGAAAATCCTTTTCAGTGTTAAAATAAGTCGTATTCTAATCATCAAATTAGATCACCCGTAAATATAAAACTTCGTTTACCATTGTTGCACCAACGAAAAATGGTATTATCA
Source organism: Macrothele yani (assembly GCA_039090855.1). Taxonomy (NCBI): domain Eukaryota; kingdom Metazoa; phylum Arthropoda; class Arachnida; order Araneae; family Macrothelidae; genus Macrothele; species Macrothele yani. The sequence goes on along the minus strand of CM076995.1, from coordinate 117,771,027 downwards.
CGTTGATGATGAGCGTCTTTTAAGCGATGTTTTATGGTTACTATTAAGAAAGATGATAATACTGAATATCCAAGTTATTGAGCGAATTCATCGAAAAAATTACTATTTCAATACATTCGTTACATCATTTTCGAAAAAGTCTTTCGGTACAGTGCTAGATCGATGAATTTGCTTTCGATGATATTGCATTCGATGATTTCGTCTCTGTAAAGTCGTTATCGATAATATCAGCTCCATACGCTACTCTCAGATTAGATTGAATCTATTTAAGAGAATGAGAACCACAGTTGTCGGCTCGGTGGCGCAACGGTAGCGCGTCTGACTCCAGATCAGAAGGTTGCGTGTTCGAATCACGTCCGGGTCAACTGACTATTTCACCTTTTGCAACGAATATTTCTTTGCCGAAAGATTTGATGCAAAAGGTGACAGTTTGCAACAAATATTGAAACAAAAAAAAGAACCAAATAAAAAACCATATTAAAACAAAAAAATCTTTTTTTTTATTTGCACTAACAACAACAACAAAAAACACCCAATAATTATATGTGAACCACTTTGCAACTATGTGGTTCACATATAATTTATAGGTTTTTTTGTTTGTTTTTTACGATGTCAGGATACCGTTACCGTGCTTTACAGTTTTCTGGAAAACTCTTCAAGTACAATTTTCAAAATTGATTTTGCTCTCGGAGCTGTTGGACCCCTCCCCCGAAAATATTTGGTTCCGCCGCCCATGGAGACACACACACACACATTAGAGAGAGAGAGAGAGAGAGAGTAAAAAGTGTTAAAATCTAAGATTTTATGGTTCTATGTGTCTCGTGTAAAAACTTCCTTACAAAATGATAAAAATATACCTGCATTGCGAATATTTTTGTGTAGAAAATAATAAGGATCTCTAAAATAAATTCCTATAAATAGTTTTATTCCTCTGATACAAATCTTAGTGATTGATGATTAATGCAAAGTGTTAACCGACAAATTAGTGACTTTAAAATACTATAACGCTTATACATGAAAATTGCTTTTCTTTTTTACGCTTTAAAACTCTACGTCGAAGAAGCGTATATGCTCCAACTTTGTCCGTCTGTCTGTCTTTCTGTCCTCACGATAACTCGTGTACAGATGGTTGGATTTCGATGAAGTTTTAGAATGTGGTAGAGGACAACCTGGGGACGAACCCTATTGAAAATGGGCGAAATGGGGTCAGAAGTCATGACATAGGAGCGGCATCCATTCCATCGCCCTTATGCATCATAACTTACGTTAAAATGCTTCGTTTGCGACAAAACTTTATCATGTTGTTCCGGAGATATACTTAACCGGTTTTGTACAATATCATCAAAATGGGGTCAAAGGTCAGGGCACAGGAGGGAGATTTATTCCACAGCCATTATCCTCATAACTTGACTGAAAAGGATTCTATTACGACAAAACTTTAGTATTTTGTTCCTGAGGTATACTTAACCAATTCTGTTTAATATTATCGAAATGGGGTCAAAGGTCAGGGCACAGGAGCGAGATTTATTCTACAGCCATTATCCACATAACTTGAGTAACGATTTCTGGTAAGTTGGAAAGCGTATCATAATCAATGCATTGCATGATTGTACTCGTTTAAATTTTAGTGATGTTCTTAAAGTCACTGAATAATTGGCCTCCATATGTAGCTCAAAGGCAACTTTGATATTGTTCTTTTTAGTTCTTTAAATTTAAGTATCTGATTTGCACACAAATTGTTGAATATATAAAAGTTGAAAATATAAAGCCACAAAATGATGAAATTTAATTTGCTATTTCATGAATGTGGAAAAGATTAAGGTACAACAGTCAATTGAAATATGCAAATCTCAGTATTTGTACAGCGAAGGGCGATAACTTACTCGAAATTGGAGGGATTGGAAACACAGAAAAACGTTTTTAAAATATGTTTTTAAGAGCCTAGCGCCCCAAAACTTACAAAAAATAAATAAATAATAATGATGGTAAAAAACTCTACCGAAAGTGGTCTATTTCTTTTTCCTTCACTGCAGGGCAAAGGATGGCACCTATGGTCCAGCCGGCTCTGGTAAGCGCAAATAATACGATATATGTTATTGTTACAGGAGTTGTAAGACTGATTCCACTGCACCAGATTTCAAGATGATTACCTGAAGGAGAAAAAAAATAAAAAAATGCCTAAATCGTTAAAATTGAAGTGCAATTCATTTTCAAAATTTTACGACTTGAACAGCTTAGTAATGTGTGCGAGATAAATATTTGTTTCGATCGCAGAGATTTCCAGGACGTTAAACACATTCTTCAATACCCTCTAGACTCTGCATGGAGCGATATTTCAGTGCGTAATTGGGAAGAAACTGGGATTTAAAACTTCCACGATCCTTACAACTTTTTGTTTTAGCAGGGAATGGTCTATGACGTTAAGATGATTAAAAAAAAATAACGAACTAAAGGAAAAAGAACACTTTCATTTTTCGCAATTGTACATAAGGCGGTGCGGATCACACACACACACACACACACACACACACACACACACACAAAAGGGGTTTCTTTTTTTCAAAGTATAAAAACAACAACTGCTGCTTCAAACAGTGGTCGAAACGTCCCAAAACAATAGGCGATAGGGTACATTGATATTATAGTTGAGGGTCGAACCGAAGTACATCATAAAAAAAACAAAAAACGAAGCACTCAGAGTAACGACCCCCACTCTATGCACCAGGCTTTTTGTCTCTAAGCTTTGTTTTTCTAATAACACATACCATATTACCTGTGCAATTTGAGCCCAATGGAGTCCCCAATGGATGCTTAAAATATGCAGAAATTTTTACTGTACGAATTTCTCGTCGTTTTATTTTTATATTAACAAAAATCAAAATATTGATTAGCCAATGAATGAAAATTACTTTTATTTTCACCATTATACCTGATCTTTCGTGCTGTTCTAGTTTTTGTTTCTTTTAAAATTAGTAGAATACATTTTGTGTGAAGCAAATTTTTAACAATAAAGGAGCGATGCTTCTCTTCTCTGCGATACGAAGCATTACACCAGTGTTATGTGCTTGCATATATGTACAGTAATGTTTTACCCCTGTTTTTACTATATAAAGTAAAATATATGTTCAACTGAAATCCTAATTTTAGAAATTTTACACACCTCCCCCTCCCCCTTTATCTTTGGAAATAAGATTAATTTCTACTCCTTTTTTTTTTTTTTTTTACGTTTCTTTAAATCCTGATCTAGCATTTTTTTAATAACTCTTTTCAGAAGTAACTGAATAAGTTACGTAAGCCGTATTTCATAATTTTTCATTTTGAACTATATTTTGATGTAATTTCCTTGATAAAAAGACTGGACGCCCGGGATGCTTTTGTCCATATCTTTTAAAAAACGGGATGACATCTTGCCTCCATCCCACCCCACTTCGATCACTGGTTTTAAACCAAGCGTAGACTGAATGTTCTTCTGTGTCAACGTAAACCCAACACTAAGCAATTTTGGAATTACCCTGTGTGGCTAAAAAATGGAACATTCCACCAGATCACGTGAGCTAGATATTCTTTAAAATTGCCGTAAGCTCCTCAGACGTCGTATGGGCCGCGGGTGGCCTAGTGGTCAGCGTTCGTGACTGCCTTGTTGATAACCTCAGGTTCGATCCTGGGCAGGTACGAACGTTCGAACCACTAAATACCCGCCGTGCGTCGGATGGGCACGTTAAACCGTCGGACCCCCGTAACAAATAAGGGCGTCTTCCTCCCTCTTTCTACCTCGCTTCCGTGTCACTTTCCTATCTGGCACTCAAGCCCAAATTTTGTAGTTCTAAGGATTGTTTAAGACCTGGGGTCAGACACTCCCTTCCTAAAATCCTCTACATATGATCTGATCTGATGATCAGACGTCGTATATCATCTACTTGTGAGACATGGCCACTCGTGTTGAGCTTACTGACTTCCATCGAATTGTTATAATAGGGTGCCCTATCAGCAATCCGTCCGTGCGTGCGTTTGAAGAACAATTGCAACACCCACGGTCAACTGTTCAAGACGTTTTAAGTAAATGGAAACGTGAGAGACTTGCGATTGCCACGAAGCGTTCAAGATAGCCAAGTAAATTAGCTGAATGGAACAAGAGAATTCTGAAACGTGTCATCCGTGGGAACTGTCGTTCCTCTACACAAATCATCGCCAAAGAATTATAGGTTTCAACTGGGGTGTGTGCACTAATACAGTTCGGAAGAAACTACACAAGTTAAATTTCCATGGCCGAGTTGCTACATAAAGTCGTTAATAACTCGTAGAATGCGAGTAAGTGACTTGTTTGGTGCAAAGCACATCGCTCATGGACCCTAGATAAGTAGAAAAGAGTGTTATGGAGTGACAAATCACGCTACACCTATTTTTAAATCCGATAGTTGTTGCTGGGTGCGGCGTATACCATGTGAATGATATCTGCCAGAATGTATCATCCCAACTGTTAAATTTAGTGGTGACAGTGTCATGGTCTGGGGATGTTTCTCGTGGTATGGACTCGGACCGTTGGTGGTTGTGGATGGAAAACATGAACGCCACGAAGTGCCGGGGCATTCTAGACAACGCTGCACTGTTTACACTTTACCAGTTTTACGGAGACGGGCTATTCTTGTTTCCACAAGACAACGCGGCGTACCATAAAGCACGCTCCATTTCGACATGGTTTGAGCATATGGGTGTAGGGAATTTAGAGCAGCCAGCTCAAAGTCCCGACCTCAATTTTATATTGGCCCTTTGGGATGAACTTGAACGTCGGATTCGGACTAGAAATACATGCCCAACTTGTGTGTCTGAACTGACCACTGCTTTGCGGAAAGAATGGAGCAATTTACATGCCACTACTAACTAGAATCTTATTGAAATCGTACCACCGAGAGTGCACAATGTAGTTGAGGCCAAAGATGGGCCAACTCGTTATTGATTTTGCCATAGATGCAATATTGTATAAAAAGCACTAGTGTCCGGAAACTTTTTCCCGCATAGTGGAAAAAAGGAGCTTCAAAAACGGGTCAGAAAGTGAAAACACTTCTAAGAAAGTGATTTTAGCCAGTAGAATGTGCCTTTCTTAATGTTTTTGTATTTCGATGTACCGCCTTAAAAACAGGGATTTTTTTTTCTTTTTCACAAAAACTGGGAAAAGACTGCACCTCCACTAAGGTAAGATTGTAAGTTCTGCAATGACTGGTTCCAGAGAACAGTTCTGTTCCTCTGAGCGCTGTCGGAGCCATTTACTAGAGCTACGCGAGAATCGTACGCTCTGTATATTTGACCAAACAAGAATGGGGGCGCGGTCTTCTGGTAGTTGTTTACAACATATTATTCAAAACATGCATACCGTACCGCTGTTTCTCTAGGTGGGTTTATACAAGCACTTCAAAATAGCCTTTTCCCCCATTATTTTAGGCATCTTCTTTCTTTGCTGCAAAGAGCTGTTATTCCTTTCCTATATCATTACAGTGAAATTAAGAGTTCCGCTCACAAGGACTGGACGATGCAAACCTTACATACAGTACACTGTATTTAAAAAAAAAATAATAATAAAGGCGCAGCTGGTGGTCAAGTAGTTGAAAGCACAGGTCCGAGTTCCGCGCAAGGCGTAACAGGCGCGTCCTAAGCCATGATATTACAGAGATGAATGCCCTCTTTTAGTGACGTCACGTGGAAACCAAAGCTTTCCATTGGTTTCCAACGCTGACGTTTATGACGTCAAACACAACACGGACGCATCAGACCGAGTAACATGAGAGTGACGTCACAAACGGTGGGAACTCATCTCTCTAATGTCATGGCCTTGTACTTTCTAGACGGTCTTGCGACCTCCCCATTCACCTCAAACAATCAATACCTCCAATTTGGAATGATCTTCTCTCTATGTCGAGACTGCGGAGCCGTTTTTAAACTGAAAGCTAAATCTACAACAAATAAACCCCCCCCCAAAAAAAAAACGAAGAAAATAAAAATTTTTGAGGGCTTCAATATATTTTCTAGAATTATATATATCACAATAGAATATGGTACTTGAAAACGACAAAAAAATAAAGCGATTTTCAATTATTCATATTAAAAAAGCTTTTTGATCACTTTTATTTTTTATTCGTCTATCTAAGCCATTGTTTTGCTTTTCTTTTTTTATTGGAGGTTTAACGACCACCGTGAGCAACTCAATGGGCTATAAGCAGTCGCCCGTCCCTAATTTAGGGTCACTGGTTCCAGGGAAGCGAGAGAGCCAGTGCCGTAAGACAAACACAACATCCATGCCTGACCGGGATTTGAACCCGAACCCCTCACGGACGTATGATCAGAGGCCAGCGCCTTAGACCACTGCTCCACCGGGGCGGCTTGTTTTGCTTTCATTCTATGTATGTTAGGAGTCACTGAAAGAAATGTAAGAATCACAAGAACGTGTTTTCGAGCCGTCCCGGTGGCGCAGGGATCTAAGCGACGGCTTCAGACCATTCGTCTGAAAGGGGGTCCGGGATCGAATCCCGGTGAGGCATGGATGTTGTGTTTGTCTTACGGCACTGGGTCTCTCCCTTCCTTGGAACCAGTGGACCTAAATTAGAGATGGGCGACTGCTTTGTAGCCCATTGAGTTGATCACGGTGGTCGTTAAACCTCCAATAATAATATAAAAAAATATATATATTTTTGAATGCTACTTCTTTCCATAATGCCATATTTTGAGAGGAAAGGATAGTTGTTTCGGACCTAGAGTCCCAAGCACCTTTGAACTTTTCATATGTTATGGTAAAGACCATACTGAAATAAATTTCAAAAACTTACATGACCGCGAAAAAATACATGTGTTTTTTGCACATTTTTTTAAAGTGATCTTATGTATTTCACAAAGCCCTAAATAAAGCAATTTGTAAAAAAATCTCAACTTACTGCTAAGTAGATTTTTTTACAAATTGCCAGATGTCTTAATGAAGGAAAGATTCCTGAGGATTGGAACAATGCTACAATGATCCTGCTCCATAAAAAAGGTGACGTTGAAGATCTCAGGAACTATACAGGCACATCAGCCTCCTATCAGTGGTTTATAAAATCTTCACTAAGGTTCTTTTACATCGCTTGAAGGTAACACTAGACATGGCCCAGCCAAGAGAACAAGCTGGATTCAGGAGTGGCTACAGCACAATAGATCATGTCCATGTACTGAGACAACTAATTGAAAGAACAAGAAAATATGAACTCCCATTGTGCATGGCTTTTATTGACTATGAAGAGGCCTTCGATTTCGTGAAACCATCAACAGTCACAATAGCTTTGAAATCCTGCGGTATTGAAGATGCATGTATTAGCATTATTAATAACATCTATGAAAATGCAATTTCAAAGGTTCGGATATTTGAGGATACAGCACAAATAAGAATTGGATAGGGAATGAGACAAGGTGACACCATATCTCCCAAGCTCTTTAACGCCACATTGCAAAACGTCTTTCAATCACTGAACTGGGAAAACAAAGGGATAAAGATTAATGGAGATTAACCTTCGTTTTGCAGATGACATAGTCATCTTTGCAACTACCCCTTCAGAGCTGCAGAGTATGATCCAAGAACTTTCTGACAAGAGTAAAGAAGTGGGATTAAAAATGAACTTTCAGAAGACAAAAGTGATGTACAATGCTTTTACAAGAAACGAAGATTTATCGATTGATGAAGAAAAGCTTGAGACAACCGATTCCTACATTTATCTTGGGCAGCAGATATCAAGTGAGGGTCACATTGATGAAGAAATTAATCGGCGTATAAAACTTGGATGGAGAGCTTTTGGAAGAAACGGTAAGATTTTTAAGAACAGTATGCCATTATGTCTCAAAAGAAAAGTGTTTAATCAATGCATCCCGGCAGTGCTTACGTATGGAGCAGAGACATGCACCTTAACTAAAAAAGACATACAAAGACTGCAGACAACTCAAAGCAGCATGGAGAGATGCATGCTTGGTGTAACCAGGAAAGATAAGAAGAGGAACTTGTGGATAAGGAAAATGACAGGAGTGGACGACATCATGACTAGAGTGAAATCACTGAAATGGCAATGGGCTGGACATGTTACCAGAAGAATGGACCACCGATGGACAACCGAAATTTTAAGGAAAAGACCCAGAAGAAGACGCAATGGGAGATGGATGGATGAAATTCGAAAGTATGTTGGAGTGACATGGAGGAGACTGTCCAAAGACAGACAATTGTGGAAGAAATTTGGGGAGACCTTCATCCAGCAGTGGATTGATAATGGTTGATAATGATGATGATAAAAAAAGTACTGATAAAAGCCTTAAAGGTTTTTACTGATGACTTTAGCAGCCTGAGAAAGTGTGCCTTCGTCGGTGAGATCGGAATTACGTTGAGACAGAAATTAATCAGTAAGAGATAGTATTTGAGGTTTTTTCGCTTTAAGGAATTCTTATTTGAAAAAGTATAATTTTTGGTATGAAAACTTATTATCCAGATAAATTTTCGTACGAAAAATTTGAGCTGCAGTATTTCGTGCCCGGAGCCGCCGGTTTCCAAATCTTTATTTATGTGCTTAGATGTCTACGCAAGTCGTTAAACAAGGAAAAAAAAAGAAAAAAATTATAACAAAAGGCTTGGTTTTTTCGAGTGATCACGTTCTTCAAAAGTAATCCTAGCTAGTCGCAAGTTATTACCGAACATCCGGGATTGAGATTTAACGAAAGCTAATTTCAGATACCTAGCTCGATACTGTTGCATTTAATTGTATCGACACAATTTTCGAGAGAAAGTCAGCAAATAAGTCAGAAACCGTTATATGTATATGGAATAGCTGATAATGGTATAGGAATTAGTTTCTAAAGGTGCCATTAGGTGGCAGCACAATCTAGATTACTCGTATTTCTACGTACAGACGCTAGGTATCGGATGTGCATACCCTGCTCAGATTGCAAATGGCGACCGTGTTCGATTGGTGCACGACAGAAGAGGAGCGTGCTGTTGTGCGTTAACTTTGGACAAAAGAACTTATTGCAAAGGATATTCATAAGAAAATGTTTCCTGTTTACGTTGAGAAATGCTTGTCGCGTAAAGTGGTACACAATTGAGTCGACAAGTTCCTTCAAGGACACTCAAAAGTTGCTGATAAAGCCCAACCAGGTCGTCCTGTTCAGATTCCGACAGAAGCAATTTCGAGCTCACAGGCGAATAACGAACGATAGACAGTGTAGCAACTGCAATACGGTGTTCTCATTGTTTAGCCTAGAGCATAATCCACGATCGTTTGAAATTTCGGTAAGTGTGCGTGCTAATTTTCGGCAAGTGTCCGGGTTCCCAGAGAACTGATTCAGGAATACAAAATAAACCGAATTGGCCTGTCCTTGAAACATCTCTCTCGGTACGCACGTGAAGGAGAGGACACGCTTAACAGGATTGTTACATGGGTGTATCACTACCAGCCAGAACCAAAGCGTGCGTCAATGCAATGGAAACATCCCTCTTCGCCTTCAACCAAGAGATTCCGAATTTTGCCATCAGCAAGGAAGGTTATGCTTACAGTGTTTTGGGATTCTCAAGGTGTCCTGTTAGCCCATTTCCAGAAGCGAGGTCAAAAAGTGGTGTTAGCCCATTTCCAGAAGCGAGTTGAGAATGTGAATGCTGCATCATACTGTGAAATTCTTTTGATGTTTCCGGATGCAATTCGAAAAATATAAAATAAAATAAAATAAAATAAAATAAATTAATTTCCAGGCCTTCTGACTAGGGAAGTACTGCTCTACAACGCCAGACCTCGTACGCAATGTTCCCTCTAAGCTGCGCACGCGCGGCAGCGCAACTGAAATATCTTCCGCGCAGTAAGCATTTTAGATTAAAATTCCCAAATCCCTAATTGATTTTCATAAATCCAAAAAACAATTACCTGCAAAAATAATGATAAATAAATACAATTCGGGCTCTCAAAGTCAAAACAACACTTTTCTTAAATGCCTTTTTCCTCCTTCTAAGTTCGTCTCATTGTCCTCTTCATTCTCAATGGCTTCCTGCAAAGTAGCCTCGTGCGAGCAGATAGTGAACGCGAGAATACGGATTAGTGATTTTCCCACGCCGAGAAAGAGGCAGATATTGAGTCTTTTCTCAAAACAACACGTCAACGCCAGCCAATCACAGCAAACCGTAGCTAAGTTAATTGTACTAACTAATGCACCGATGCTAGTTGGCGGGGTAAAAGCATTCCGGTCAGGTAAATTTAATTAATAAAATGTTTTCAATATATATATATATTTTTAAATTTAAAATCAGTTGCGGAGAGAACGGTGATAAAACTGGGGAATTAGAAAAAATAAAGGTTCCAATCCAAGTTCCAACTTCTGCTGCATTACATTAGTAAGAGAAGCTGAGAAAATAAAATATTTTGCCCAAGTGGTTTTGATGCCTACGCAGCTCATTGGGTTCGGGGCGCCTTGCGCATAGCCGCTTAGAGGGAATATTGCTCATGCGGCTCAATTGACCCAGGGGAAAATTGAACAACGAGGCTGGTAACTTCTTGAACATCCGCCTTACAGCCCCGACTTATCCCCAAACGATTTTCACCTGTTTGGACTGCTAAGCAGTCACCTTGGCGGCAAACGTTTCGCGGATGACGAAGAGTTTGAACGTGAAATGCCAATGTACAGCTGAGACAGCAGACCCAACTCTTCTATGTTGAAAGCTTTGACGCACTGACAAAGCGATGGGATAAGTGTATCAGTATTGGTGGAAATACATGTTGAAAAATAAGGAGAAATGTAAAGGTAGTAATAAATGTTTTTCAAGTTCGTACTCCACTTAGTATTTAAAAAAAAATACATATTTATTTAGTCTTTTTTAAATACTTAATTAGAAATATAATTTCTTAATTTCTAATTTTTGGTAAAGATTGGTTTAGCCATCAGTGGGCGTAAATGTTATTTTCTTCTTCTGATGTATTTGCCACAAAAACTGAGCTTCTAAAATCTCGATTGAAAAAATTCTTTCGTGGACCGATATTTCTCACGTCGGTAAACCTTTTCGGAACATTTTCTTCTTAAAATAATACATGGTTTCTCCGTCAGGGGCGAAGATGTATATCTTACTTTCGTCAATATCTTTATTTTTAAGAGTCCGATTTTAAAAATTCCTCCTTTGTTGGATAGCGTTTCCGGTGCGAAATGTTTTTCATATAAATTCAAAATTCTCAAGTAAATCATAAACTTTCTGCTACGGATCGCTAAGGTAAATTGCGTGTCCTCCGATATTTCTGCTTCTAAAACTCCGATTTTAAAATTTCTTCCTGAATCGCATACAGCTCCCGGTGGGAAATGTTTTTTCTATATAAGTGGTTTGGCCACCAGGGAGGGAGGGGGGGGCATAATGTTCATTTCTGTTCTGATGCATTTGCAGGAAAATCTGAGCTCCTGAAAACTCGACTAAAAATATTCTTTCTCCTGGATCGATACCGCTCATATCGAAAAACCTTTTGAGAATATTTTCTTCTTTAAATAATGCATGTTTTCTCCCGTCAGGGGGCGTAGATGTTTATCTCTGCTTCTAAGAGTCCGATTTAAAAAAATCTTTCTTTGTTGGATAACGTTTCCGCGGCGAAATGTTTCTGATATAATTTAAAAATTTTCTTAAAGCACAAGTCCGCGACAAGAGGGTACAAGTTCACGATTCCGTTTACAACAACATCTGCCGGATTGAAAACCGGATTGAAAAACTTCTTTCTTCGGTCAAATACTACTATTTTCCATCCCGGTCCCATTGACTTTGAATGGCTTTGATGAATTTAATGCGCGTCAGAATAGATTCAAAAGAAAGACGTGTTCATTATACCCGAAAATTCGGTGTCATCTTTCTTGTTTTTCATGCGTTGACTCGTTACACTATATGGAGCAGTCGTTTAGGATCTTAGAAGGAGTTGGACTGTTCTCACCACCCCTGTAAAATGAATACAAAAGTATCCAGATCTAAACACTTTTATAATCTCAAAACCGTAGCACTAGAAACGCTGCTTGCCAGTAAGTACGTACGTCTCCATAAGGAAAGGTCTTACAATTTCTCCGTTTGCAGTTTTACTTCCCATGACTTGAATTTTAAAATCATTTTGATGGGTTCTTCGTAACGCAAAGTGTAAGACATGACCAAACAAAGCATAATTCTGATGAATATGCCAGATATATTGAAACCTTGATGTTCATTAATAGCCATCACAGCAGCAAGACGGATAGAGAATTGTTTTCCCGTTGAATTTCGTTTATCAGCAAGTCGCCCGCTCAGTAATCGTTCTGCTACTTTCACGAAGTAATTCTCTTTTTAGTATTTGCCAAAATGGATTAGCATATGGGTATCAAAATAATGTCATTGTACCATATTGTTTCACGCCTCGTTGACTCCTTTCACTTTCTTCTTTTTTTGACGTGGCTCTCTGAAGAAGCAACAAGCTTTTTGTTCTTCATCTGTCTATAACGTTCAGTCCATGTGACTGTATGACATGATGGAGCTTACATCGTTTTCTATGTTTATATACACGGTCGAGTCACAATTTGTGACCACCAGCTAATATCCAGAGTAATCGCCGTGAGCAACGCGGCGATGAAGTGACTCATCGCCGCGTTGCAAGACAGTTGAGATTGATTGCACGAATTGGCCCGGGATTCCGGAATTCGATTGCTGGGTAAGACCTGGATGGTGCAGTTGATCCGTCTCGAAGTGGTTTTTTTTTTTTTTTTCTGCATTGCTTTGGTATTTAACCAGGCCCCTTGAACACACCGGCATCGGAAGCCCTTGTCGGAACCGCGGGGGCAGAGGGGGCATTTGGCCGCGCACGCAAATGAGTGTGCGGGCAAAACATCACATTTGCCTCCTCAATTTTCTTTCTTTCCGAATTACATATGTTCGTGATTGGAAACCTCAAACATTCGGGTTTTTTTTTTTTTTTTTTGTAAGTTCATTTTGATTGAAATTGTGTATTGCTTTTCATTTTTTTCCATGAACTATCTAGAAACCTGATTTTTTTTAATGCAACTCCTGAGACCCCAAGAAATGTTAGCCCCATTAAAACAGTCCAGTGGGCTGATTCCCGTTTGAAGACCAGTAACGTTTTGTCTCATTTAGTGTAAAAAATTAGTCTTCCTCTAAACAAATGAGTAAAACTAAATAGGGAAATGGAAACACGGTGAGGAATGAGATATAGGTTCCTTCAATTTTTAATTACAGCGTTTACGGCTACAATTCCTGCGGAGTTCGTACCAATCCGGAAGTATCAAATTCTATAGTTCAAGGCCGTTTATGTGTACAGTTAGAAACCATAGAAACTATTAAGTGTGTAACTTAATTCTCGGCCACAGGCACGACACTTTGACAGCAAATTATAGCAAATCGAATACGTACCTAATCAGGGAAATAATCCCCGTCGTGTTGGATACATTTGAGCCATCAGTCAGCGAGCTGCCGAATGCCATTGCGGAAAAAAGAGGGCTGTTTCGAGTTGATAAAGTCATCAATACTTGTGTGGACCTCCTCGACAGAAGTGAAGTGCATATCACTCAGGTGATGTTGCAGGGAGCGAAAGAGGTGATAATCCAACGGGACGAACTCTGGAGAATACGCCGGGTGGTACAAAATCTCATATCTCAGGTAGGTGATCGTGTTTAAAGTCGTTTTCGCGGTGTGAGGACGCGCGTTAACCTGAAGCAACAGGACCGACCTTCTGCCCTTTCCGGTGTATGGCATTTTCGCCTCCAGTGCGTCACTCACACGAATGAGTTGCTGACAATAACGCTCAACATTGACCGTTTCACCAGGTTTGAGCAACTCGTAGTGTACGACACCGCGCTGATCCCACCATATGCACAGCAACAACTTCCTGGCATGGATATTCGGTTTGGCGGTGCTGGTGGTAGGCTGACCTGGATAAACTTACGATTTGCGCCGCTTAGGATTATCACAGAGGATCCACTTGTCATCACAGGTCAAAATCTTCCGGAGAAAATCCTTCTTCTTGAATCTGGAGAGCAGGGACACAGCAATATCGTAGCGCCTAGACTTGTTCGCAGCTGTAAGTTGGTGGGGCACCCAACGGCCCTCCTTGTGAATCCGTTCAAACTTGTGCAGGCGCTTTGCAATGACTTGCCGTGTTACTCCGAGTTCCTGGGCGAGCTCTGACTGTGTGCGACAGGGACACGCGTCCAACAGTTGCTCCAGTTCCTCATCGTCAACTTTCTGTGGCTGTCCCGGACGTTCTGCATCACGGAGATCGAAATTTCCCCGCTTAAACCGCTGGAATAACTTTTTACGCGTACTGTAGGACATAGCAGCCTCACCCAAAGCAGCGCAGATTATTTGCTGGGCTTCTGCGGCACTTTTTTTCAGCTGAAACGCCAACAGGGGGTTGTGTCTCAAATGTTACTTCTCGAACTACATTGCTTGCACCGTCAACTTTCGTTCCTTCTGTCACTGCAGCTGTGAGCGGTTACGGTTGCCTGGAAAGCTGTTGGATGGCGTGCAATCAGCCATTATCGCACACAGCTATTTGCATTTGCAGATGTTCTATGATCGCTTGCTGTTAGGGGCCGAGAATTAAGTTGCACACCTAATATATTGAGAAACTATGTGGATATGAAAATGTTTTTTTTTAAAGATGAATGTTTAATCGAAAAAAAAAAAATTCCAGCAAGTTTTCGTAATGAAGTTAGCACGTCTTCTTTTACAGTAGTACGATAAATTTTATGAAATGATAAAATACTTTTTCTCCGACATCTTGCCTCCGCTGTCAAAAAAGAGTTCCGAAGCCACGGTTTGAACATCGAGGATTACAGCGCGAGTTGCCCTCCTGATTGGGATAACCAGTTCTAGGAAACGGATGGAGCCAGAGCAGTAGCCCATGGTTCATCCGAAACTTTTGCTTCCACCTGTTTCGGATGATTCGCGCTTCAAACCACTTAATCACCGGAGCATCCCTGAGAGGCCTGTGATATACAAAAAGATGCCGCTCCTTCTTTAGTGAACATTTCCTCAAATTTGCTGCTTAAAAAAACCCAGTCTGAATAATTTTGACTTTAATTATGCACTATTAATTGATAAACCCTTTTTAGCGAATTTTGCAAGAGTGCTAACGGAATTTCATTGTCAGTTGGGGTGTCCGTACACATTCAGTTGGGGTGTCCGTACACATTGTTATTTCCCTTTGTTTTTCATCTTCTTTCCTATTTTGCATTAAACACTCTTTATGAAAAATTTGAAACGTTAATGGAAATTAGAAATGCGGGAAAATTCACCTCTTCTCATGAACCATCGCGCAACTAAAATAACCTCTTTACAATGTCAGTTCAAAAACTTCAAAATTCCGACTTTCAGAGGTCTTAGAGAGAAAATTATGGCCTCTATTAAAAACGCAAAAGCGTCAAATTTTTCATGCATCTAAATTGAATATTTTAGGTGTTCCGTCACCCACAAGAAGAACTTAGGAAGCGAAAAGCAACAATAGAAAAAACCCTCGATGTTAAGGACAAACCGAAAGAAAGGACAGATGGGTAGACAGAAAAATACATCATCAAAATGCGGTAAGCATTTCGATAATGTATTTTATAAAGTACATAATTAGATGAAGTACATAATTTTATATGGTGCCGTAAGATGGAGTATGAATAAAATGGACCGCATATTTGAAAGGAGTTACCCAAGCATTGCTTTTAAAAGGCAAGAAAAAAAAAAAAAAAAAGGGAAAGGAAGGGGTGAAAAAAGTGGGAGCGTCTTCCAAATCAGTGCCTAGAGCGGCGAAAAACTAATTTCCGCTAAAATAAATAAGGTGCTTTCCTTTGTCTGTACAGATTCAAATTTAGATTTGATGTAGCATCTTAAAAAAAAGAACATAGCCATAGCAAAATCGATTTTGGTACTAAGAACGTCAAACGTTAACCATTTTTATAAACTTAATCATTTATTGATCCAGCTCAATTATTCATAACAAAATTCGTTTTAACTGCAGGAAAGTATGAAAACTTAATAGTTTGCCATCGATGTTTAGGTAAACCTTCGGCGTTCGGCTCGGAAATAGTTTTTCAAAGGGATGATAGATGGCGACATGTTCTCGCTGCACTGTTAAGAGTTTCTTGACGTTGTGAAAAGTGCCAAAGGAAGTCAATAATATGGATTAAGGGTGGCCCACCTTTTTGAATGTTGATGGTGGCTTATGTGTGAAATATTTATTTTGACGGAACAATTGTCTTTTCTCATGAATATGAAGCTGTGTAGCTAGCAGTGGCGGCCCGTCAGATGAGGCAAGTGAGGCGCCGCCTCACCTGAAATTCCGCAAAGTGAAAGAAAAAAAAAAACCTTCTGTCCGTAACAAAGGTATAAGAACTTTGCAGGATAAATGAAACACTGAAATTCACATTGTGATTCATGAATTAGGTTAAAGAAAGGCTTTCGAGAAGAGGAATGAATCATTATTTTTGCAAAGCAGCTGCATGTTTTAAGCGCTGAGAGGCGACCGGCTGAATCGTCTCGATGAGAAGTCGGTTTTGGGAACTGGGGATCAGAGAAGAGCCCTACAGACTGAACCCCCCCACCCCCACGGTCCGAGGTCTACCTAAAGAGGTGCCGGACTTCCAGTAAGAGAAAGGAAATTTCTGAGGCGACCCTCCATTTCGCTTAAGCTGGAATCGCATCTCCGCTGTTATTGGAGAACCCAAGGATTGTGTATCCAATGGGCGCGGGAAAATGAGCAGATGACCCTTGTGAAAAGTGGTTTCACAGGCGATGACGCCGTTCGCCTCTATAAGCTTTGGAGTACGAAGATTTCTACGTAGCTTTAACTATTCGTCAGAGTGTATTTGAATCTAACTTTTTGTAGTGTGTTTTCAATCCTCTCTTCTGCGGGTGTTTGCTAGTTCATAGTAATGTTGAGTTTTTCTTTTTTATTTTGTTATTGTTACTAAACAGCATATTTTGATTTTTGTTGGAAAATATGAATGGCCCAACAAACGACGTGATTTGTGTTCTGGAAGAAATTCCTTTTAAACACTGGAAAGATTATGATAACAAGGATGTTCTCATATCTGGAAGACCGACACCTATAATAAGTTCAATATCTAAAGATAAGAAGTGCGGCAAATCGTTTTTTAGGTCTTTCAATAAATCATAGTACGAGATTTTTCCCTGGCTTTCTGGTGCTATTACAAGCAAACTCTCTTTTGCTGGCCATGTTTTACTTTTGAGCAATAAGAAAAATGTGTGGAATACAACGGGTTATTTTGATCTAAAAACTTTTCTCGTAGTGCAAAATTGCACGAAAGCTCTAAAGAGCATAGAACTAACCACGTAGGTCTAAAACGAATGGAAAAAAACAAACACTATTTCTGATATGCTCAAAGAAAATTGCTGCTCTTCGTGAAGTCAAGTTTAATGAAAAGGTCAGACTAAATAGGCTTTTTATGGAACATATAATCGATTTAGTTGTCGTTCTAAGCAAGCAAGAACTGCCTTTTCGAGGACATGATGAAACTATTTCCTCATTAAATAAAGGCAATTTCAAGGAAATGTTCCAAATGTTACTTCGTAGGAGCATCCGAGAATTAAAAGCACATTTTGAAGAAATACGAAGCTTCTTTTCTGGACAATCTAAAACGGTACAGAATGATTTAATGGAGTGTATTCATGAATATATAAAAAGTCCAAATAAATACCAGATTTGAAAGATATGGGAAAGCTCGAGTTTCTGCAGCTAGTTGACAGCTCAAAATACCATAGTTATTCAGAGTCATTTCCATCCAGTGCCCTTAACACTCAAAAAAATTTATCCAAACATTTTTACAGACACACAACGACTAAAAAACGAATTAGATTTTTTATATAATGATCACAACTTCAGGAACTCAGTTTTCAGAAAACCTTGAAAACAATGAAAGAAAACGAGCTGAAAGATGTGTTACCAGAAGCCTACAAATGATTTTCTCTTGTATTGACACTGGCGTCAACAAGTTCTTCTGCTGAAAGGAATTTTTTCTTGTTTGAAGAGAATTAAGACTTACCTCCGTAATACAACGGCACAAGATCGTTTGTCTTCACTCGCTAAAATTTCAATCGAGAAAGAATTGCTGAACCATCTAATGTCTACTCAACCATTTTATGATCTGATCATAGACAAATTTGCAGCCAAAAGGATCGCAGAATTGAACTTATTTATAAAAAATAAACTGAAAGCATTCTGTTCGAGCCCAAAGCAAATTAATTTCGTATTCCTCTGTTTTTAATTCCAGGTTTAAATTATTTTATACTTTTTTTATATAGAAATGTACTTCCTTAGCTTGACTTCTCCTGTACATAGTTATCACGAGCCTGGACTTCAGTTTGTGACCCGTGCTAAATGCACCTTCACTAATATGCCAATCGAACTGTGACTTTTATTCAAGCTCAAGAAACACTTCGTGAGAAAAAAATTATATTCAAATGATTTACTTTGAATTTTTTAAGAAGTGGATCTCCGATTGGCGTTGGGATGTGAGTGACGCATTGACTAGCTAAAGAAACCGCGCAAATTGCGTATTTTCGCTCAAGTGTATTACATAAAAGAATACTGGTGAAATATTTCTTTCTTTGTTGTAAAATTATCGAATAATTGTCTTCATAAAAATATTGTTGCAAAAGTAGCGTATATTACACACACACATATATAGAGAGGTATATGTACATTTTTTCTCTAAAATTTTTGGATTTTTTCGTGAAGAAAGACTCCCCACGCCGTGTTTCATATATTTCTATAATTTTATTCCATTACTGTTGAATAATATTTGTATATAAGGGCTAAATTCCGAATCTCAGCGGATTTTAATGATTCAGCCGACTCGAACCCAGGACTTCAAAGATATCTAATGGGGGATACTGCCTTTGACATGAAACTTTTTGAAGGGGGGGGGGGTTCTGCGCTTCTGCTGTATAACTGTGCATAAGTGCATATAACAATTTGGGGGGGGGGCGCTTCAACAAATATTTTCCTATTGGTACGTACGCACATCTTGAATATTAATACAAAATGAAGCTAATTTAATAAAATGAAGAAAATGCAATAAATTATAGTTGTTTTAATAAAAAATTTAATAAAGCAACTTCTTTGGCCGCTTTGCTTTACTTTCTCTTCTATTATCAAGAAATTATATTGCTTTCCGAGTTATATAAAAATCAAAGAATTTAAATAGGGAAATTATCTATAAAACGTACTTAGAAAAAGCTGTCTCGCCTAATAAGGGGGGTGCAAACCACGACCCCCCCTGCTACGCCACTGATATATATATATATATATATATATATATATATTCGTATAACGTTATACGAATTTATATATTTTTCAATAACATATGTTTTACTGTTTTACATTTACATCAAGACCGTTCGCCTCACCAGCATTTTACACCACGAGCCGCCACTGGACCGTTCGCCTCACCAGCATTTTACACCACGAGCCGCCACTGGTAGCTAGCAGATTAAAAGCAATAAAAGTTTTATCTGCCAGGGAAGAACTGCCTGATCGCACGAATCAAGACTTTAAAGCAGCTTTCAGAAGAAAGACTGCAATTCTGCCGGAATAAATATCCCAGAATATAGTCTGCCAAGCAAATTTTGTGGTTGCCCTGTGTTAATTTATGTTTTAGGGGACGCCAATTGGCCAATTGCTCTCCACTCCTTGTGTATGCGCTCCTGTCATGGAATCAACGAGAAGTTGAGGGAGTGGTTCACGGTGAAATGATCGTAGCCACAGCTTGGCAGGTTCCGATCTTGGCTCCACGTGTTTCAGGATGAAGGGTAGCAATGTATCTGTTGTTATGAAGTCAGATCTGCACCCTGAATAGCTTGGTATGTCGTTCAAAGATACCAAGAATCCAGGTGCCCCCGACGAAACGACTGTAGTTGAACTTCCGCTTGCCCACTTTCGTTTCGTCTACTTCCACGACAGTGGTGTAGCCAGAAATTTCTTGGGGGGGGAGGGAAGGGGGGTCCATGGATTTGGTTCATTGGTGAAAGTCTCGTATACACGTATATATCGCTTTAAATTCGTGCTCAGTCTCCTCTCAAGGGAGGGCTTAAAACCCTAACACCCACCCCCCTCTGGCTATGCCACTGTTCCACGATGATTCCATCACCGTCAAGCCTGTCTTCCTCACACTACGAGGCTACCATAAAGTCTGAGAGTACCTGACATTGCGAGGCTACCATAAAGTCTGAGACTACCTGACATTGCGAGGCTACCATAAAGTCTGAGACTACCTGACATTGCGAGGCTACCATAAAGTCTGAGACTACCTGACATTGCGAGGCTACCATAAAGTCTGAGACTACCTGACATTGTGAGGCTACGATAAAGTCTGAGACCATTGCGAGGCTACCATAAAGTCTGAGACCATTGCGAGGCTACCATAAAGTCTGAGACTACCTCACATTGCGAGGCTACCATAAAGTCTGAGATTAGTTGTCTGCAATACAAATACCAGTCGCAACAGAGGATACTTTAGATCTTTTGGGGCCATAGGCGCTAAAAGATTTCAGGGGCCCCTTCTCCTTCTTATCGCTCAGATATTTTTATCTTTCAGATTAACAAAAAGAAAAAAGTCAAGTCAAGAAAAAGGATTCTACGCTTTTTAAAATGCCAATTTATTTTCCTATTATTAGAACGTTTAGTATGAAACAGTGCTAGTGTAATCACTTTGTCTGTCCATGCACATCGAACTTTTTGTTTTCAGAGATACTTCAAAAATTATTTTTGTGGCTAATAGGAAATCAAAGGATATAAAGTTTGTCACTTCAAATATCCTATATACTTCATGAAGTCTGAGACTACCTGCTAAAGGCTGTCAAAGTTGAAAATTCAAAAACCTAAAGTTATATTGTGAACAAACTATTCAACTTAGAGGAAAAAATATTTTTATGCCTCTCAGAGTAGGCTTAATTGTTTCTTCTCAAATATTTAAATTTTCCAATTAGTTCGTTAATTTCCTGCTAGCGGCGCTGACTGAGAACAAAGAATTTTGTTTTCACAGATTTTTCAAAAAAATTATTTTTTACTAATGATAGTACATAAACATTCATTAAATTTTGTCTATTTTAAATTTCACTACTAGCTCATAAATTACCCGCTAGGAGTTCTCATAGGGGAAATTCAATAAATTTTAGCTTTACGCTACGAAGAGACCATTTCAGTTATAGCAAAAGTTATTTTTGAGTTTGATAAGTTGGGAAAAATTGATTACTTTATCACCATTTCAGTTGCAAATTACTTGGCAAATTTAAAGCTAAGGCCCTGAAAATGGAATTTCTCTAAACTTATCAGTACATTGCTTATACATTGTTATGAAAGTGGAATGCGTTTCAGTTATAAAACGTGCTCTTTCCATTGCTTCAACTTTGGAAAATCATCTTGTTTCTACGTTGGCATAGACGAACGCCATGGACCAAGAAACTTGGACACTAAGAATTTTATCAATCAGTGCAGGAAAGCGAGAATGTGTTCCTTGAAAGCATTTTTATTATTATTTTCATCGGAAAATTGAGAAGGTCTGCATTTTTTATTTTGTCAAAAAGATGCTTGAGATTTTTTTATACAAATTGTACCTGCACTATAGGTATCAGAAACAGAAGCATAAGAATTAATGCAGAAGATCCGGTTTGAAATTGTAAACGTAGGAACCATAGCTTTATAAGTATTAAACCAGCAGAGAAGAAAGCAATAAGAAATATTTGTTGCAAAATAGAAATTTCTTTTAACACTATTAAATTACAAGAAAGGTGACACCGAATTTTCGGATGTAATAAGCACGTCTTTTGAATCCGTTCTGACGCTATTTAAATTTATCAAAGCTATCCAAAATCAATGGAACCGGTTTGGAAAACAATCAACTGGTTCCAACAATTGACAAAACATCCAGAAATAGAAGCATCTACTTAGTTCCACCAGCGGCTAAAAAGCATATTATGAAAATTAACAAATGGCGAACAAAAAGTTTCTCATATTACAAGGAAGGTACCAGAGACAAAGACAGAGATTTTCAAATCGAATAGTTAAAAGCAGAAATATAAAAAGGAAACGTGATATAAGTTCACGTCTGCTAGCCGAATAATTTTGCATAGCGGAAAACTTTAAAATAGGCGAAAATTATTCTTCATGGAAAAACCGTTCGACCTTTATGCAGCTAGTGAGAAATCTTTGCGCTGCTTAAAGAGGATAATGTTCCACATCTCTGTTGTAGCGAATGACATACAGTGAAGAAGAATTTCTCAATAGCGTTTTTAGAATCAGCGATATAGCTGCAAACTGAAGTACACAAACACCGCCTACCGACAAAACTGTGAACTACAAAATTCCTCATATATTAGCCTTAAGTGTTCTACAAGGGAAATGGCATCCGGTGTTGAAAGAATTTTTTAAATCGCACATGTAAAGGCAGTGATAGAAAAACAGAATAAGCATATGCGCCCCAAGCGGCGAAACTGTGCACTATTTTGGAAAGAAAATACACACACAGTTTGCACAGTTAATAGTATCTGACAGAAGAAAGAAGTTTTTCAATCGGGTTTTTAGTCCCGCAGATATTGCTACAAACGGAAACGTGAATTTACGCCCTCTGGTGGCAGACTTGTGCGCTATGAAAAATTTGAAATTATATGAGAAACATTTTCCCACGGAAACGGTCTGCAACATAGAAAGAATTTTTCAAATCCGACTCTTAGAAGCAGAGATATTGGCAAAAATAAGATATGCCTTTACGCCCCTGGCGGAAAAAACATGCGTTGTTTTAGGAAGAAAGTATTCTCAAAAGGTCTTTCGATGTGAGCGGTATCGGTCAACAAAATAATTTTTTCAATCGAGTTTTCAGGAGCTCAGATTTTGCTACAAATACATCAGACGCAGAAATTAACCCTTACGCACCCTGGTGGCTAAACCATTCTTTATCAAATATTAGAAATTATAGGCAAAACATTTCCTATCAGCAGCTATATCCGGTGCAGAAAGAAGTTTTCTAATCGGAATTTTAGAAGCACAAATATCGGGGAAAACGCAATTTACTTTAACGCACCCTAGCGGAAAGTCTATGTATTACTTGAAAATTTCGAAATTATATGAGAGCATTTTACACCGAAAACGCTATCTAACGAAGAAGGAATTTTTCAAATCTGACTCTTAGAAGCAGAGATATTGACAGTAATGGGATATACATCTACGCCTCTGGCGGAGAAACCTACATGATTTTTAGAAGAAAATGTTCTCAAATGTTTATCCACATACATGAGCGGTATCGGTCCACGAAAGAATGTTCTCAATCGAGCTTTTAGAAACTCAGATTTTGATGGATATACCTACGAAGCAGAAATTAACGCTTACTCCCCCTGGTGACCAAACCATATTTTATAAAAAATTTGAAATTACAATCGAAACATTTCCCACTGGGAGCTGTATCCGGTGCAGGAGGAATTTTTCAAATCGGAGTTGTAGAAGCAGAGATATCGGGGAAAGCGCAATTTACCTCTACTCTCCCTAGCGGAAAGTCAATTAATTACTTGAAAATTTTTGAGATTATATGAAAAACATGTCGCACCTGAAACTCTATTCAACAAAGAATATTATTTTCAAATTGGATTATTAGATGCAGAGATAATGACAAAAATAAGATATACATCTACGCTCCCTGGCGGAGAAACCATTCATTCTTTTAAGAAGGAAATATTCCGAAATGGTTTGTCGACGCGAGTACTATCGGACCACGAAAGAATTTTTCAATCGAGATTTTAAAAGCTCAGATTTTGTGGCAAATACATCAAAAGCAGAAATTAAAATATACGCTCCCTGGTGGCCAAACCGTTTTATACCAAAAATTAGAAATTCTATGCGAAAGATTTCCCATCTGAAGCTGTATCCGCTGCAGAAATAATTTTTCAAATCCGAGTTTTAGAAGCAGAGATATCGGGCAAAGCGCAATTTACATTTACTCCCCCTAGCGGAGAATCTATGTGTAACTTGAAAAAGTGACTACACCTAAAATAATCTTAGCCATGAGTAGAATCGAAAGGCAAAATAATGTTTTGAATTGGATGTTTAGAAGCAAATGTATGGAATAAAATGTATTTTGAATTCGATATCATATGCGTTTACGCACTCTAGCGGCGAAATTGTGCATCGTAAAAAAATCAAAATAAAGGGTCATCATTCGCACATTTCAAGCTTCGTAATGCAAAAAGAATTTTTCAAATATGACTATTTGGTGCAGATATATCGTGTCAGCAGACGGACGGACAAACCGATAACATAAGCACGATCTTTTTTTTACAAAAGACGTGCTAAAAAAAGATAATTAATGTGATATTCTCGATTTTTTTTATTTTTTCAGCCTAAATATAAACTCTTTAGGTTTAGACTGGTTAGGAGGATTAGGGTTGGGAATGAACTTGATTACCCTACCCTAAAGGGAAAGAACATTTAACAGCAAACATCCCCGACCATCAGGACAGTATCTACAAGCACTCCTTATCGCAACTTAGGCGGGAGAAAGGAGAAAAAGTTCCAATACAGATGTGTTCCCATATCTGAAAGTAGCATGAAAGTAATTTATATGACACCAGGCCAGTTAAGTATTCGCCTAAAACAATGAAAAGTGTGAGAAGCGTGAATTCTTTCTTCATCTACCACTAAATGGAAGGATAAATTGCAAATTTTGAAAATGACAATCCGATTTTTGGTGTAAATGTGACAAGGATGGTAAGTCAGATAATATCCGAAAACTTGAATTTATTTCATGGAAGGATAAATTATTTTAACTGTTCCTTTCAAAACAAATAAATCGATAAGAACTCGAAAATTTGGAGTATCAACAAAGCAAGAAAAAACATGTTACTAATAAGAGAAAGTGAAATATCAATTGACAATACAAACAAAGTTGTCGCTTTAAGGATTGATTTGTTTTGGTCCGTGAAAAACAAAACAAAACTGGCAATCCAATTATACGTTTTCGGGCCCGTTCAAACTCTGGGGCCCTAGACGTGCGACTAGTCGGAAATCCGCCACTGAGTCGCAAACTGTTTCAGTGGATGAGGTAACATTGCCATGTGAGATTTTTTTCAATCGCCTCATCGTAAGACTATCCTATCCTTTAGCGAAACAATACGTCAGAATCATCAATCTATCAATGAGGGGCGGATTTCCGACTAGGCGCACGCCTAGGGCCCCAGAGCTTGAGGGGCCCCGATAACGTATAAATGGATTGCCAGTTTTCTTTTGGTTTTCATGAACCGAAACAAATCAATCCTTAAAGCAACCACTTTTGTATTGTCAATCGATATTTCACTTTCTGCTATCATTAACATATATGTTTTCTTGCTTTGTTGCTATTCCAAATTTTCGAGTTCTTATCTATGTAATTATTTTGAAAGGAACAATTAAAATAATTTAGCCTTCCTTTTAGTGGTAGGTGAAGGAAGGATTCACACTTCCCACACTTTTCAGTGTTTAAGGCGAATACTTAACAGGCCTGCTGTTATATAAAGTACTTTCACGCTATTTCCAGCCAAAGGGAAACATCTGTGTTGGTACCTTTCCCCCTTCCCCCGGAATTGCGATGAGGAGACTTTGTAGATACTGTGATGATCGAGGGGGGGGGGGGGTGCTGTTATTTGTTTTTTCCCTCTGGGGTAGATTAATCAAGTTCGTTCTCAGCCCTAATCCTCCTGAACCAACCTAAACCAAAGGAGTTAATATTTAGGCTGAAAAAATAAGGAAGTTCGAGAATATTACACTAACTTTTTTCTTATTTAGTAGTGTTAACAGAAATGTCTATTTTCTCCCCTGATTTAATACTGATAATTACCAAGTATTCTCATCTTTTCTGTTCCTTATTGACATAAAACTAACTTTTGAAAAAGCAATTAAAAAGTTTCAATTATATTCTTACTCGAAAAGCTGTGGTTCCTACTTTTCCATTTTCAAACCGGATCTTGTGCATTTAATTCTTGCACTTCTGTTTCTGATAACTGCAGTGCAGGTAAAAAAAATCACGCATCTTTTTGACAGAATAAAAAAAATGTGGACCTTCTCAGTTTTCCGATGAAAATAATAATAAATATGCTTTCAAGAAATACATTCGCGCTTTCTTACACTGACTGATGAAATTCTTACTGTCCAACTTTCTTGGTTCATGGCATTCATCTATGTCATGGACGGCTTAATCTCTTCGATTTAGGGAATCGTTCGTCACAGAAAAGCTCCTCCACGAAAAGTCATCCTCCCTTTTCAAGTGAAGTACTGTGCACAAATTGCATTTTATTCGAATTTTCTAATGTAGACGACTTTTCCGGTTGCCAAAGTCTTTCATTTTAGCTTAATATCATGCTCATTTCCTACTAATTTGCTCATAACATAAAAACAAGATGATTTTCCAAATTGAAGCAATGCAAAGAGCACGTCTTGTGATTGAACGCATTCCTATGTTATGACAATCTATTAGCAATATACTGATAAATTTAGAGAAATTCCATTTTCAGCGCCCTTAGCGTTAAATTTAAAGTCATGAGTTTTGCCTAGCGTATCAAACTCAAAAATAACTTTTCCAGTAACTGAAATGGTCTCTTCGTAGCGTAAAGCTAAAATTTACTAAATTTCGACTTTGAGAACTCCTAGCAGGAAATTTATGAACTAGTAGTGAAATTTAAAACAGGCAAAATTTAATGAATGTTTATGTCCTATCATTCGCAAAAAATAATTTTTGAAAAATCTGTGAAAGCCAAATTCTTTGGACTTAGCGCCTCTCTAGAAGGAATTTAATGAACTAATTAGAAAATATAAGTATTTGAGAAGGAACAGTTAAGTCTAATCTGAGAGGCACAAAGATAATTTTTCCCTATAAGTTGAACAATTGCTTCACAATGGAACTTTAATTTTTTAAATTTTCGACTTTGACAGCCCTTAGCGGTAAATTCATGAAGTATTTGGGATATTTAAAGTGCCAAACTTAATATTCTTTGATTTCCTATTAACCGCAAAAATAATTTTTGAAATACCCATAAAAAGAAAAAGTTCGATGTGCATGGACAAAGTGCATGCACTAGCACTATTTCTCGCAAAACGTTCTATTAATAGGAAGATAGAATGGCATTTTAAAAAATGTAAAAACCTGTTACTTGACTTTATTTCTTTTTTTTTTTTGTTTTTGTTAATCCGACTGTTGAAAATTTATGAGGCGATAGGAAGGGGAAGAGGGGGGTGAATCTTTTAGGGCCTAGGGCCCAAAAGATGTAGCTTCTGCTATCAATAGGAGTCTGAGCATAAAAACACCATGTACCAAGTGTACGGGAAGAGTACTCATCATTCCCTGAAGCGTGCTTCTTCCGTTCCGACACTTGAATTGTCCTAAACGATGAGGCGCATCGTAATAAGAGGGGTGGAGAGCTAAAGTGGTACCGTGGCGCCATCTATCATTGCTTTCGAAAACTAGCTCTGGGCCGACCCGGCTGAACGTGGAAGTTTAGCCACATTAGCAACGTGAAAAGTTAAGCATAAATAACATTTGTCTAGAAATGTCGCAAACGCAAATTTCTGTTGGAAAGTTCTATTTTTGGTTCTCCTTACCACTCGGTAGAAACTTTACAGTACTGTTTTCTCACGTTACTACTCAATGTATATGCAACATCGCACTCCAACTAGAACTGTATCCATCGAATAACAAAAGTTACCATCAAAACGCATGGCTCGGTGGCGCAACGGTAGCGCGTCTGACTCCAGATCAGAAGGTTGCGTGTTCGAATCACGTCCGGGTCATTCAGAAGACTTTCTTTTGCGAAATATTATTTTCGGGATCAGGTTTGAATTAAAAGTGTTGAATTTTACTCATATTACTTCGAGGTTTGAATCAAAAGTATTACTCTTAACTCGTATTTCTCTGAGGTTTAAATCAAACGTTAATGCTGAGAGAGAAGTGCTTTATCCCATAGTTACGAAATTACTTCAAAATTCATACATATGGAGTAGCTATTTCTTTCAGTTGCATTCTTGAGAACACTGGGAATTTCTTGTTGAAAGAAAAACTGCATTTGATCACCAAGGGCGTTTTTTTCTACAAGTTGTACTTGATGGCAAAATACAAATTTCACGTGATTAAAATTACATCCTTCTAATATTTTTTCCCTCACGTTAAACAGCACATTTCTTGGACTCAAAGACATCTTTTCGGTAAAAAAAAAAAAGAAAAAAAAAAAAAAAAAAAAAAAAGAAGGAAGGAAGGAGAAAAAATCTGGAAGTAATAAATGCCCTTTTTAAATACTGCCGGGAAGTAGAAATACTTAAAGGAAGCAGTCCGACTTTACAAGCTAAGCTTCTGCATGAATGCTGAATACGATCGCGCACAAGCGCATAAATTCGGCTATGGTCATAAGAACTGTAAGACTGATCCCGCTGCACCAGATTTTAAGATCAAGATCAGGTTTGAATTTTAATATATCGACTAGTGACGGTTCTATAATGTGTGTGTGTGCGTGTGTGTGAGAGAGAGAGACATATTTGTTCCGATCGCACAGGTACCCAGGATGTTTTAACATATTCTTCAATACTGTCTAAAGTCTGGAGGAGCGAAATTTAAGCGCGTGATTTGGAAGAAACTGTGCCTAAAACTTTTTTAAAAACATCTTTAAATTCTTTTTATCAGGAAAAAATTTATGACGTTAAATTGCATAAAATAACAACAATATCAACAACGTAATAACGGATAAAGAAGACATTTTCATTTTCACAATTGAACATAAGCTGGTGTGAACTGGATACACCAAAAAATCCAGAAGCATTTTTTTAATAAAAACTTTTGAATTTGCTGTAGACTGAATGAATGTTCTCCTGTTTTATTATTAAATCACGAAGTTTCAGAAACGCGACGTGAAGTGGAAAAACTTCCGCAGAAAGTGTTTTTTTTTTAGCCCACAGAATGCGACTTTTTTTCTTTTTTTTTTCATTTTCTCTCTTTCAAGAGGAAAATTTCCTGGTGTTTTCTTTCTTTTTTTCCTGCTTTACACAAATACCTGGAAACACAGCTCTACTGCCACAAAAGTAAGATTGTAGGTTCTCAAATGACTAACTGGAACCAGTGAACAGTTCCGTCCCGTAAGCCCAGTCGGAGCCGGATGTAGGTAAAAATACCCCGGAGAAAATACCCCTGAAAACTGAAAAGCGGAAAAAATGCCCCCGGAAAAAATACCCCAGGAAGAAATACCCCCAGAACAAACGGTTCACTGTAAACTGCCACGCAGGAACACTGATGTGTGCTAGTGTTCCGGTGCGGCAATTTACCGGCAACCCTGCCACACATCTCCAGCAACTTGGCTACAAAAGTTCAAGGGGCGCGCGGGGGGGGGTCTATAAAGATTGCCGTTTCTGGGCCTATATTGAGAACTGAATTGGGAACTCCAAACGAATTTCGCGAAAACGTTCCATGTAAGCCAAGCGAGAATTGTACTTTAATTTGAAGAAATAAATTGCCGAGGTACACCACTTGGTTGGGGGAGGGGGGAAGGTGCTCTACCCTGAACTTCCGTAATATTATATTCTGGGCCGCTGGAGTCTGCCAGTGTATCCAGGAAGTTCCCCTTAAAGTGTCCGCGAGGTCCATGAGCTGGGGGTCCCCAAAATGTTAAATGGACGTAAATGTTAAAATGCTGAAACATTAACATTAGTACCATGCTTTATACAATGATTCTGTAAACGACCCCGAATTTTCAGGAGGGTGGAGCAATCCCCACCCCCTTAGTTTCTAAGAGGTGTTCAGGGGTAACATCGAGGATACACTGACCGACTCTAGTGGTTCAAAATATAAAATTACGGAAGTTGGGGGTAGAGCCCTCCAAACCAAGCACCTCGTATCTCTTTCACAGGCTTCACCAAATTTCTGGGGCAGGGGGAAGGGCATACATAGTTTGCCATTAAACACAACATGAAGCATAGAAATTGCGAGCAAATCCCTTACCTTGAACACTTGTCTGCGCTCTTAGAAACTTGGGGGAGGGTGAATTCATCCCCCTCCTGAAAATTCGTGGTCGTGTACAGAATAATTATGTAAAGCATGGCTCTAATGTTTACAGCTCTACGTCCATTTTAACATTTTGGGGGAATCCCCCCCCTAAAGCTCACGGACCTCGCGGGCGCTTCAAGGGAAACAGCCTGGATACACTGACAGACTCCAGCGGCCCAGAATCTAATAAATCTAATATTACGGAAGTTGGGGTTGAGCCCCCCAAGTGTACCTCGGATCCTCGGCAATTTATTTCTTCAAATTAAAGTACAATTCTCGCTTGGCTTACATGGAACGTTTTCGCGAAATTCGTTTGGAGTTCCCAATTCAGTTCTCAATATAGGCCCAGAAACGGCAATCTTTATAGCCCCCCTTGAACTTTTGTGGCCAAGTTGCTGAAAGATGTGTGGCAGGGTTGCCGGTAAATTGCCACCCCGGAACACTGCGACACATCAGTGTTCCTGCGTGGCAGTTTACAGTAAACCGTTTGTTCTGGGGGTATTTCTTCTGGGGTTATTTTTTCCGGGGGCAAATTTTCCGCTTTTCATTTTTCAGGGGTATTTTCTCAGGGGGTGTTTTTTCCCGGGGGTATTTTTACCGTTTACCGTCGGAGCCATATCCCGGAGCCACGCAATAATCGCACACTGTGTAACATCTTATGACCATAAAACAATCGGAGGGGAAGATTCTCCTAGTCCCCGTTTGCCTCAAATTCAGAACATGCATACTCTGCGGCTATTTCTCTTGGTGCCTTATAGAGCTACAAAATTTTCGATTTTTACATCATTTTAAGCGATTCCCTCGTTGATGAAAACATCCTTTCGTTATTCTTTTCTTCTCGTTAGACTAAAATAGAGGCTCTTCTCATAAGCTCTACCCTAAAAAAAAAATAAAAAAATAAAAATGGGGCCGCTTGGTAGCCAAGCGATTGTCTAATCCCGAACCGAGCCCGAGTTCCGGGCAAGGCAAAGGCAGAACGTCCGCAACACTGCGCCGTTAAATAAGCACAAGAAAAAAAGAAAAAGAAAAATGCTTGGCAAAATATTAATAATTAGTTCTACTAGGGAACAAAACTAACCCTGGTTACTTACTACGCTGACTCGAACACCCAAGATTCAAAGATATAACGGAAACTAATTTCAGCTATGCAGCTGGATACTATTGAATTCTATTATTCGGAACAATTTGGTGTTAGATACATTAAAGCAAATTAAGAAGAATACAGAAAACATTAAAGCAAATTAAAGAGAAATAGTTAAATAAAAAATTGCTTTCAATCATTGGCAGTAAGGAGGCTAACTAAGTTTTATTGGAATGTAACTTTCTCCCCGTGTTGAATCATTACACATCAACATGGGGAAGTTGTTTAAAATCTTAAATGGGGTGGGGGTTTTCTCATCAGTTGTGAAATGACTTCAAAAATATTTAAACCTAAGCACTTTTGTAATGTGGAAATTGCAGCTCTAAAATTCTTATTTGCAAAAAAGTTATGTCTCCAAATGCAGACGTTTCACAGTTACTTCGTTTACAGTTTTATTTCCCCTGACTTGAACTTTAACACCGTTTTGATTAGTTCCTCCCAAAGCAAGTCATTGCAAAGTAAAGCGAAATCCCGATAATTTTGCCAGATGTATCGAAAGTTTGACGTTCATTAACAATCATCACAAAAGCAAGACGAATCGAGAATTGTTTTAAGGCTGAAGTTCGGTTATCAGCACATCTTTCGCACTCAGTAATTTTCTGTTGCTTTCACAAAAGAGTTCTATTTATTTTTTATTTTTTATTTTAGTTTTCCGAAACTGTTTAGCATATGGAAAGAGCTATCAGAAAAATAATCTCATTGTATTTAATGTTTCACGCCTCGTTGACTTCCTCCCCCCCTCTTTTTTTTTTTTTTTGGACGTAGCTCCCTGAAGCAACAAACTTTTTTTACGCCATCTTTCGTTCGTAAGGAAGGATCCGTGTATGTGACATGACGGAGCCTACGTCGTTTTTTATATAGGTATGTATGTGTGTTTTCTGAGAAAACGGTTGAAATGTTTCGCTTAAACAACAGATATAGAGAAAATGTCCTGTTTTGCCAGAAGTTGAAAAACATTAATGGAAAAAAAAAGAAACAAAAAAAAAAAAAAAAAAAAAGAAGAAGAAGAATAAAAGAGAAGGACACAGAAAGAGCCGAAGAGCACTGAGGTTTTGATCGGCGAAAAATAGTCAGGAAGAGAGCGTCATTTCGGAAAATAATAATAACTGACCACCACCCACAGTACTCTATGAAAGAGAAAGAAAGAGAGAGGCTCACTTTTCCCGGGGGAAGCCGGGGGAAGGGGTTAACGACCAGCAATTCAATGGGCTATAAGTAATCGTCGGTTCCTAATTCAGGGCAACTGAGGGCCGCGGGTGGCCGAGTGGGCAACGTTCGTGACTGCCACGGGAAGGGCCTCAAGTTCGATACGAGGCAGGCACGAACGCTCGATCCACTAAATACCCGCCGTGCGTCGGATGGGCACGTTAACCCCGGGCCCCCGGTAATAAATAAGGGCGTTTTCCTCCTCCTTTCCACTTCGCTTCTGTGTCACTTTCCTATCGGCTCTGTGTCACTTTCCTATAGGTCTTAAACAACCCTTAGAAATAGGAAACTAGGAGATTTGGGCTAGAGCGCCCGATAGGAAAGTGACACGGAAGCGAAGTAGAAAGACGCCCTTATTTATTACCGGGGGTCCAGTGCCCGGGGTCCGACGGCTTAACGTGCCCATCCGACGCACGGCGGGTATTTAGTGGATCGAGTGTTCGCGCCTGCCTGGGATCGAACCTGAGGCCCTTCCCGTGGCAGTCACGAACGTTGCCCACTCGGCCTAACTGTGTTTCTTGGAGAATGTTCCTCCCAAAGCAAGTCTGTGTTTCTTGGAGAATGTATGTTCTGTTCATTAAACAAAAAACTGATCTCATAGTAGAAATTCATCATGCATACACACATCGATCGCGGTGTTGATTGATTGCATGAGTTGACTTTGATGGTGAATGTTTGTCTTGTTCCGAAGGTCACTTTTATTATTATTATAATTATTATTTCGTTTCATAATTTAACGATCCCGATGAGCATCTAGGGACATAGTGAATCGCCCGTCAGTGACTGGGGGCAACTGATTCTAAGAAATGGATAGGACCATTGTGGTAGCACATGCCCTATCCGAGATTTTCGCTCGGCCTGTTTTGGGTGAACAACCAGAGGTTCGCGCCTTTGACCAGCTGGTCACCGGAACGTTTGTGAGAGGTCTGCGTGTGACGGTTCAAAGAGAGAAGAAAATGTATAAACACAGATGCGTACGAGTTCCATGTGTCTGACAAGGGCGCATGGAAAGAAGTTTTGAGAGAGGGAGAAAGAATTTTGGTATGCCGACCTATGCTGTCCTGTGTCCAACAGTAGCCGTCTGCCGAGACAAATTTGATTTTTCACCGTCTTAGGCAACGACGCCGTATCTATACAGATTTTCTAAAATGTTTCTTAAAAAGAAAAAAAGGAAACACCTAAATATTTTTTGCTTTCGCTATGCAGTCTACTGATTCATAAATCCTTTATAGCAAGTTTTGTAAAATAGTTCTAATGGAATTCGCATTATCTGCCCATCCATTCGTCACTATGTCTCTTATCATAGGTTTCTTTTTCTTCCTTTTTAAGGTACACATTTTTTTTTTTTTGCGTGGCTGATAAAACACCAGAAAATTATCGATTAAATGCATCAAAATATGATGTCTTAAAAATTTTATTATAGTTAATAATTTTTCCTTTAGAATTTCTGATAGTCGGAATTTTATATTATTTTGGGTAACGTTGAGGAAATGTTATTTTAATCAAAGGAAAAGAAAGCTTTAGTGGGATAGACATGACATTTGAAATGTTAAACCGTTTTTCTTGATTTTATTTTCGATTTATTTCCTAAATTTCTTGCTTGGAGTGATTAAAGTAATTCACGCTTTTGACGATGTGTTCCTAAATTATTATAAACTACATTATTACAGTGACAATGACAATTATTACACCATTATTACAATGAGAAACGTTTCGTTCACACCACCATTTGAAACAGAAAATGGTGGTAGATGGCGACACGTCTGTCAATTGATGAGTTTTCTCGTAACAGACGAAGAAGGAAATTTTAAGCTTTCCTTCTTCCCAGGGCCAAATGCACAGGCGAGGGGGGGGGGGAGCACGCCACGTGCCCCTCAACTTAAAATTTGGAGAAAATAATAACTACTCGTTTGCCTTTTAAATGTTAAAAAGTGTGACATACAGCCAAGGGAACAACGCTACGCAATAGCAAGCATTGCTATGACTGCTTTCCAGTATACACAATAGCATGCAGTCATCTGATGATGGTTTTCATCATCGGATGACTGCATCAGATGCTTTGAAAGGCATGGTTTTTTTACATCCTCATTAGTGTGAAACAACCAAGCCTGGTACACCTCGTAGTTTTGGATATATTAGCATGTAAAATCCAAAGTTATGGCAATTGAAAAGGAGCATTTTCGGAGAAACTATTTCCGAGAGTGCCCCCCCCATCAGTTTACACTAATTTGTGCCCCCCCAACATCAGTTTACAGTTATTTGTGCCCCCACACACAATTTTTGGTCACGCTACTTTTTCCGGGCTCGGGACGAAAATTTATTGCGATGCCCGGAGCAAAATTTCATTACGGCACTGGAAAATAAATCTCATAAAATCACTACGTGAAAGACGTCGTCGATAAAGGATACACATGAAAACTATCGTAAAGAACAAAATAATAACTTAAAGAGTTATTTGCCATGCAAAAAAGACCATGATATGGATTAAAAGTTCAGAGAGAGAGAGAGAGAGAGTAAAAATTGTTGACATTTAGGATTTTCTATCCCGGGAGAAGGGGGTTGAGGCTGCCAAGCGATTCGCAAGGGCGTATATAGATTTTTTTTTTTCGATTTTCTATTACGAAAACTGGAAATTTTTAAAGTCCACCAGAGCAAAATAAAAGTTAATGGAAAATACGTAGAAGAAAAAAATAAAGCATTTTTTTTTCTAATGTAAGTCGACGCATTTTTATTAAAGTAAGGCATTTTTATTAAAGTAAGGCAATTTTTTTCCTAATGTAAATCGTATTTTAACCAAAAACATGAAAGATGAAACACTTTCGTTGGGGGAGGCCCAGTGGCGTAACTGGAAATGCCACATTGGAGGGGCTTAGGGTGCGCTTAAAGAAAAAAATCTCTCATCAATAGTTGCTCACGGTTCGTACTTTTATTTTCAAGAAATAAATAAAAATTAAACACCTTATCTTTTACTGTAATAAAATATATCATTATTATACACTGGTTAACTTCAAGAAAATAAATAAAATTTATCAAAACACTAACTGAAGAAAATACTACATGCGCAAAAGAATAATTAAGCACTTTTAATGATCAAAAGTAGATTTTCACTTTGATTTTTTTTTTTTTTTGCACCCTAAAAAAATCAAAGTGAAATACTTTTAAATGTTCTTTATACACGTTGGTGCTTCAAAGTCCGGTGTGGCAACTGTAACCTCCTCTCTGGTTTTGAAGCAAATGTATTCAAAACACAGCCTAAACAGATTTTCCTACATTCGTCACTTAGGATTGTGAGAAGTGCCAACCCTAAAAGCTGTTCTTATCCCATTGTTGGCCGGCGCAGTGGTCTAAGCGATGGCCTCTGATCATTCGTCCGTTAGGGGTCCGGGTTCGAATCCCGGTCAGGCATGGATGTTGTGTTTGTCTTATGGCACTGGCTCTTTCCCTTCCCTGGAACCAGTGGCCCTAAATTAGGGACGGGCGACTGCTTATAGCCCATTGAGTTGCTCACGGTGGTCGTTAAACCTCCAATCAAAAAAAAAAAAAAAATCCCATTGTTGAACGGAGGTATGACTTGAGCCTGCTTAAGCAGTTGCAACATGATGAAAAAAGCTCTCGCAGCATGTTGAAGTAAAAGGAATTGTAACTGCTATTTTCACCAATGTGTGTAAAGTTGGAAGCTGATCACAAGGCAGTAATGCCAGCATCTCTAGCAATGTCTCTGTTTTTTTTTTTTTTTTTTATTTTCTTGTTAGAAAATGGTTTTTTTTTTTTTTTTTTTTTTTTTTGGCTACTGTAACTTCTGCTTCAAGAAGGTCCATATTATAAAATCTGCAAAACTTTTCCGTACTACTGAGGTTGAGAAAATGCTCACTTCCTGTTGTACCAGGTGGCAGACAGTGAATTCCGTTCAAAATATGTTCAGCGTCAAAGCTGAACCTCATTGAAAGTTCAGAGGTAATTTTATTAATTACAGGGAAGTAAATATTTCCCCTTAACACTTCGATCGTGTTGCAGTCTTCATCTGCACCAAATTTCTCTGTACCCTAACTTACCAGTTATAAGGTAGCTCATAAGTTAACTGAGTCTAACTTTCTGGCTTAGACAATGTCTCCAGTCCAGAAACCCAGGCTATTATTTGCGCTTCGCAACTGGTCTGAAACCGCACATTGTTACGATTTAGCAATTTACCGTCAAGTGAGGGAGCACCCATGAGGTCTCCACTCTCCCCTATCTTGGCCAAAATAGTTCTACAGGAACTTGAAAATAGGGTACACCAATCCCGCTTTGTATATGTTCTATGTGGACGATGTATTACTATTCTGGTCACTTTCTATAAAGAAGATACCTAAGCAAAAAAATACATATATAATTTTGACTCACACCTAATACAACATAGAAAAGGTTATGAATCTACCTGTGTGAGTAAAAGGAGAAAAGATAAAAAAATAAAATAAAACAACTGAATGTAGAAGGTGTCGAGAATACTGAGCCTTGGCTTTATCAAGGACCAGCAAAAACTCTGCATTTTCTCACTTCCACAAAGACCTAACTCTCTATAGAGGAATTTCATCACTTTGCGCTTTCCTTATTCAGTCATTTCTCAACTATTAAATTCTCAGTAGAGATCGAGGACCACTTGACTTTGCCTTTAATGGATATCAATCTTCAACGAGTTGCTGTTGCACATTCCATCTCTACCTCTGTATTTCAAAAACCCACTGGAAGTATTTCCATAATGCCAATGATATCTGCCCACCCATTGAACTATGAACTTTCATCTATAAATTACAGGTTACGACGTGCACTTAACTACTGTTACAATGATGCTCTTCTAGAAATTGAGCTATCAAAGATTCGGGTAATCGCCAGAAATCATGGCCACCCGGGAACAACGGTGAACAACCTATTACGTAAAATGCAGAGACCATCGTTAACCAATTTACTTCACGATCACAGTGAACTTAGGTTTATAGGATCCATGACCCTAGTGCCTGAACTTACACCCATTCTAAAACACATTTGTAGGCGTTTTAATGTCGCCTTTGGGATTAAGACAAATAATATTGACTGTATCATTAAAAATGATCGTGACACTGTAGAAACACTTAAAAGCGGTAGATCCAGATGGTGCCGATCAGATATATGTGAGATCTACTTTACGATCAATTAAAACAAGATTGACTGAACGTAGATACAATATAAAACCTGGGTCTATGACGACAGCCCTTTCCCGTTTGGCCTTTGGTTAATTAAGGGACACACTACCCAATTTGGGAATATGTTACTATTTTGGCCACACCACCCTCTAGATTCACTAATATATTGGGTTGTCGGAAAAGTAATGACGTATTTTAGCCATGTTTTGCAAAGATCATTTATTGATAGAAAGAACAAAATCAATAAATGATATAATACCCGTTTAGTTCGATAACCTTTTGCCATCTTTCAGTGAGCTGCAGAATGCCTCGTTCATAGAAGGACCTGTCTTTCGTGGCGAAAAACTCTACAAGGTGCTGATTTACAGCCTCATCTGAATTGAACCTTATACCACGCAAGGACTGTTGAAGAGGGCGAAACAGGTGGAAGTCTGACGGCGCAAGGTCAGGCGAGTACGCTGGGTGTGGCAACACATCCCACCCAAGCTCCAATAATTTTTGGCGGGTGATCAAACTTGTGTGTGGTCTCGCGTTGTCGTGATGGAACACAACACCTTTACGATGAACGAGCTCTGGACGTTTCTGGATGATGGATTCGTTCAAACTGTCCAATTGCTGACAGTATACACATTCGAATTGATTGTTTGGTTCCGTGGTAGGAGCCCGAAAACCACGACATCTTTAAAATCCCGCCACACTGAGACCAGAACCTTCCGCTGATGAATGTCTGCTTTGGATGTCGTTTGAGGCGAAGCAGCGCGTTGGGACCAAGACCGTTTGCACAGCACATTGTTGTACACAATCCACTTTTTGTCACCAGTTATCAGTCGCTTAAAAAAGGATCGTTTTCCTCACGTTTAATGAGCATATCGCAGATGTTTATACGCGCCGTCAATTGAGCTTCTTTGAGTTCACGAGGAACCCACACATCGAGCTTGCTTACGTATCCCAGCTTCTTCAGGTGGTCGTGAACGCTTGAATGATGGATGTGCAATGTGTCTGCAGTCTCTCGTGTCGTGTAACGTGGGTTTGACTCGATCAATGCCTTGATTTGCTCGTCATCAACCTCGGTTGGCCTCCCGGACCGAGGAGCATCGTTGAGGTCAAAATCACCAGCACGGAATTTTGCGAACCACCGCTGGCACTGACGTTCTTGTAGAGCATTATCACCGTACATTTTACACAACTTTTCACGAGCTTGACGCGCGTTCTTTCCTTTACGGAAGTAAAACAGTAAAATATGGCGAAAATGCACAGTTTGGTCTTCCATTTTCAACTTGATGTCAAATCTCCGCAAATCAACCAAATTGCTCACTATTCCTTTTAGACTGCAGCTAGAACTGGCACCTGTCGAATGCCACAGCGATAACAGAGCTGCGCATGACTCTTATACTTCCAAAACCGCCCAACCGTCATCGGGTGCCAAAATTCGTCATGACTTTTCCGACAACCCAACATTTATGGAAAGCGTGTTCATTTACAGCAATGCATCACGATGCTGTAATGATGACCTCCAATGTGATATTCCAACAACTTGGATGAAGCTGCTTTCAAGAATTAATCATGTGGATATTGACTAATTTATGGGACATACAGTTCGACTAAGATATCTACTGACTACGACACAAATCTCATTATGCATGTGTCATGATATGCGCCATAACTGCACACACATAATGTATGCACTATTTCCGTTCCCCTAGTATTGTTCCATTAAGTGTTTATGCACGTGAAGATGAACCCGAAGAGGGTTTGAAAGAACTAATGTGTTTTAATCTATGATTTTAAATTAAACGTTATTTTAATTGTCATAGTTTTAATCCCTATCTTTTCTACGATCGCGCAAAGACGGCGTTTATTATGAAGTGATGCTTGACAGCACGGAATCTCTTAATACTAATACCCATCTTATGTTCACATGCTTACACTCCATCCAATCCAGCTCACCATCTGATCTAAGGCTTCCAGCCCAGGGAAGAGTGCTCAACGATGCTGCCCTCCCGTATGCCCCGATCGGGGAAGGGGGGTGGACCATCCGTGCCTTAGTTCTGGGTTATCTAAGGAATTCTCTGGGATCGTAGTCAAGCGCACACCTAACAAGTTCATTAGGGTAGGCTGCCGCTTTCCTGAAGAACGCTTTGGCGAGTCTAATGGAGAACTCGTGTATCTTCTCAACTCCAAGTCTGTTCCTCAGGTTGCGAAGTGGGGTCCAGATGGGAGCCCCAGTGATCATACGATGTGCTCGGCTCTGCACTCTCTCGATTCTCTTCCGCTGACTCCTATTAACGCCTATCCAGATGGGAACGGCGTAGGTGACCATTGGCGTATACAGCCGTACTTTGTGCCGTGTTGTCAAGAAGCTTCTCCTGTGGAGTAATGGAGCTAGCTGCCCAAGGTAGTGTCTAGCTTTATTAGTGTGGTAGTTGGTGTTCGTTACCCACGAAAGTAGACAATCTGTTTGCAGTCCCCAGTACTTAGTGGAAGTAACCCTTGGGATTGTTTTTCGAAACATAACAATTTCGATACTCCTTGGAGAGATTCATGAAACAACAACGCACTGCTCTTAGACGGGTTGATTTTGATCCGCCAGTCAGTGCAGTAGGTTTCCAGCTGAGAGAGAAAGTCTTAGAGGAGCTACACTGCTCTGCTTTTGTTCAGAAACCTGATAACAACAGCTGTATCATCTGCTTACATAGTAATTGGCCTATTTTTGAGTTTGGGTAAGTTGTGCAGATAAACGGAGAACAGCGTCGATCCAAGAACAGAACTCTGAGGTACATAATTTCGTATCTTCTTTTCAGAAGAAAGCTCATTTTTAATCTTAATGGTGAGACTGCGGCTGTTTAGGTATGAACCAATCAGCTTAATAAGTGGGTGGGGACACCAGAGCTCCTGCTACTTGTGAAGGAGACCATCGTGCCACCCGCGGTCGAAGGTTTTGTTGATGTCCAGGAAGAGACAGCAGTGGAATACTCGCTCTTGTCACGTACTTCAGAAACGAATTCCGTAAGTCTGACCAACATGTGGGTCATGGCATACTTCGCCCGGAAACCTCCCTGTTCGTCAGGAAGAACTCAGTTAGCATCGCAGAACTTAGTAAGCCTAGAGAGGATGACCCTCTCCAGAAGCTTGCCCAAGATGGGCAAAAGAGAGAGATTAGACGGTAGTTCTGAGTTAAGGTATGGTTGGTTCCAGAATTCGGCAACACCACTAACACAGTCTTTTCCAGTCCGTAAGGAAGTATTTCAGCCGGAGAGAACCATTGAAAACCTCCAGCAGTACCAGAATCTAGCTCTCAGGGAGCAGTTGAACCGCTCTTGACGAAACTACATCACTTCCAAGAGCTTTCTTCCCATTTAGGTTTTTGATGTGTCGATTTACCTCGTGGTAACTGACAGGCGAGATGACCTCGTGAGATTCATCAAGATCGTACGTAGCTAAAGCCTCCATGACCCTGTCAGTATGAATAGGATTTTGAATTTCATGAGGTGAGAACAGCTCTTCCTGGGCACCAGCAAGGACCCTGGCCTTATCGCTATCACCGTACACCAAACCCTGTGGACCAAGATTGGGAAGTATGACCGTCTTACAACACTGGAGTTTTCTAAGGATGGTCCACACATCATCCTGACTAGGCTAATCCACGTTGAGAAGGTACATGTTCCATTGGAATTCTCTGAACGCGCGGATTTCTGCCCTGACGAGACCGCGACACGAATAATAACGAACCCTGTCGTCAGCTGATCTCGACTGCTGCCACATACCCTGGAACTTGTTCTTCTCCCGGATCATCATATATGGTTGTGAGCGTCATATAATAAAAACAATGAAAATAAATATTGTTTTAATTAAAAAAAAACAAACAAACTCGAACAGATAAAGTTACTAAGAGTGACAGTAGTAACCGGCCAGAGCAGAAAGACACGAAATTGTGAACTGCATTTTACTCAGCTGATAATGATAAAAGCGATCTTAACGCCAACGTTTCAAATACAGCCGCCCCCGTGGCGCAGTGGTCTAAGCCCTGGCTTATGACCATTCGTCCGAGATGAAATCGAGTTCGAATCCCGATGAGGAATGGATGTTGTGTTTGTGTTACGGCATTGGTTCTCTCCTTTCCCTGGAACCATTGGCCATAAATTAGGGACGGGCAACTGCTTATAGCCCAATGAGTTGCTCATGGTAGTCGTTAAACCCCCATTTAAAAAAGCAATAAAACAATCACGAAGGCGATTTTTCAGCGTCTCAATTCGTACGGTCTAGCGGAAGACTCTCTGAAGAAACACATGATTGCATTTGTGAGTAACGGCGCAATCATCGTTTTTGGGTTTGCGTCTCCACGTGTTACGGGTCTGATACGATTCGTCCAACGACGATTGGTCCAATGCCGATTCGCCCAAAGAGACGATTCGTCCAATGGACAATTGGTCCAAAGGTACGATTCGTCCAACGGTACAGTTTGTCCAATGAGACGATTGGTCCAATGCCGATTCGTCCAATGGGACGATTGGTTCAATTCCGTCCGATCTGTCCAAAGTGCTACTCATGCTATGAAAATCTCATCTGTTCTGATTCTATCTCTGATGTTATACGAAAGTACCGGTAGTTCAAAGAATGTAAAATTATGTTACATTTCATGCGTAATATTGTGGTTACAGATATTTTTTTTTTTCGGAATCCGCGTTTCCTTGTTATACTGTCCTTGCTGCCGTATGAAGTTACTGATGTACGAGCCGTTCAATCAACTTCAATGTTTCTCTTTTGCATTAAATAATATAAAATACTAGTTTTTCGTTTCTGTTTGTATCATGCAGTGGGGTTCCGCCAACTGGCCAATAGAGACAACTGGTCGGAGTTCAGACCGAGGCCTTTTTAACAGATTTTATCCTACCGATGTCATATTTATAACGTTTAAATATTAAATCAAGTTAATAATTTGCACTTTTACTTAAGCACGAAATACCAATTCATAAGGCCTAGGACTAGGCTTTTAAAGCAGTTTTTATTTTACCGATGTCATATTCATAATGTTTACATATCAAATCAAGTTAAAAACATTGTGCTTTACTTAAGCACGAAATATTAATTCATAGGCTCTAGGCCTAGGCCTTTTTAACAGTTTTTATTCGACCGATGTCAGATTCATAACATTTACATATCAAATCAAGTTAATAATACTGCGCTTTTACTTAAAAACGAAATATTAATTCATAGACCATAGGCCTAGGCCTTTTTAACAGTTTTTATTCTAACGATGTCATATTGATACCTTTTATGCATGAACTCCAGTTAATGATATTGCACTTTTACTTAGGTACTAATTATTAATTCATTGAATTCATTGGCCCTAGGCCTAAGGCCTAGTGGTTAATGTTGAATGCCTAAGTTAAAGCGCAAAGCTATTAACTTGACTTTTTTGTAAACTTTATGAATATCACTTAGGCGAAGAAAGGGTGTTAAAAAGCCCTAGGCCTCATACCAATGACACGTGTGCTTTGGAGTTTCCACATCGCTTAAAGTGTTTATAAAATGTTTACAAATACCAACTATCTAGGTTGTAACTGAAAATATTCTAAAAAGGCCCGCGGCCTACGTGCCTTGTAAAGGAAAGAGAAATGATTCGTTGAGTGCTTTTTATAAGGTTTTATAAAATGTTTACAAATACCACATATCTAGGTTGTAACTAAAAAATTTCTAAAAAGGCTCGCGGCCTAGGTGCCTTGTAAAGACCAGAGAAATGATCTGATGTGACTTTTATTAGGTTTAATAACATACTAGCAGGGTACCCGGTATTTCCCGGGTAAATATTATTATTTGTGGAACCACTAAATTCAGCGGGTGAAAGTTACCGATTGAAAAAGATAATCCTGTGATTTTCCAGAAAACCCATTTTAATTTTTTTGATTTAGTTAATTTCATTTTACGAAATAAAAATGAAAGGAAGAGGAATAGAAATACCTTTGAGGAGACATCTGTAAAGCTGTTGTACATCTGGCGTGTGCCTCTGAGAATCCCACGACACTGAAATGCAATGTACCTATGTGATGTGGCGTGCATGCGACTTGACTTTGGCACTGATCGTCTTTTCTTTACCATTTTGAATTTTGAATATCAGGAACTTTCTATTTACATTACATTGTATTTCTCACTGATGAAGCCGGTTCATGCATTTGTGTTTTTAATACACCATTAATCGGATATTTTTGCACTTTATTGTTATCTATGGTCTCTAACTTAGACCGTAGGTTGGGTATTGGAGTGCTGAATTGTGTTGCAGTTCTTAATAGTAAAAAGTGGAAATTTTTACGAAAATTTTGTATGGGAGCCCCTTGACACCCGGCCCCGACCCCTTCCAAAAGCCATCTACGGACTAAGTTAGAGTACCATATGATAGTATACCAAATTTGGTTGTTCTAAATCAAAAACTGTAGATTTTAGGAAAATTTTGTTTGGGGCCCCTTGACCTTCGGCCACGACTCCTTTCAATAGCCGCCTATGGTCTAAGTTAGAGCACCATGAGATAGTATATCAAATTTAGTGGTTCTAAATTGAAAACTGTAGATTTTACGAAAATTTTGAATGAGGCAATTTGACCCCGGGCCCCGACCACTTCCAAAAACCGTCTATGGTCTAAGTTAGAGTTTCATGAAATAGTATACTGAATTTGGTGGTTCTAAATTGAAAAGTGTAGATTTTACGAAAATTTTGTGTGTGGGCCCCTTGACCCCGGGCCTCCACCCATTCCAGAACCCCTCTAGTGACTAAGTAAGAGTACCATGAGATAGTATACCAAATTTAGTGGTCCTAAATTGAAAACTGTAGAATTTAGGAAAACATTGTATGAGGGCCTCTTGACCCTGAGCCCCAACAACTTCCAATGGCAGTCTACGGCCTAAGTTAGAGTACCATGAGATAGTATACTGAATTTGGGGGCTATATTGAAAACTAGAAATTTTCTCGAAAATTTTGTGTGGTGGCCCCTTGACTTCCTGTAAGTCGTGC
Organism: Macrothele yani; assembly: GCA_039090855.1. Lineage (NCBI taxonomy): Eukaryota > Metazoa > Arthropoda > Arachnida > Araneae > Macrothelidae > Macrothele > Macrothele yani. The sequence goes on along the minus strand of CM076995.1, from coordinate 117,726,486 downwards.
TGTTCTGCGCTCTACGTTTGTGCCCAGTTAGTGCGTTTTCCGAGTGTCTTGTGTTCCTCTTTCTTGCATCCCTTCAAGTTGAAGGCTTGTACTCTCATTTAGTGTGCTTTCCAGGTGGGTGAGTACGTTATTTATTCTGTAATAATCGTTTATAGTTTCCGACCGAGCTGGTCGTTTCATTAGCTAACCCTCGCCATTGCAATGGCGGCAGCTTGTAAGGTCGATGTTCACGCCCGTATCCTCTTCTACTTTGGGAGACCAATAATCTCCGATGAATGACGGAGAGTACATCCGTCCACTTGACGCAGCACGTCAAGTGGACGGATGTACTCTCCGTCATTCATCGGAGATTATTGGACTCCCCGGCAGACATCCACTCCCACGGCTCAAGCTGCTCTGCCCTGCTCTGGATGGGGACGTCGCTGCGACGCAGCTCCCCGTCACTTCTGATTAAGCCATGGATATGTCTAATAGCATTGCTGCTCTACCTTCCCCTCCTGCTTATTTCAAGCAGCCGCTTCCACCGATGAGCACTGCCACGCCGCCCTCACGCACTGGCCTAGCACCTCGTGCGTATTCCACTGTTACCTCCAGCGCTGCAACATCTTCTCCGTTTTCGGAAGAGATCTTACCCGACTCTTATGTCCGTGTGGACAGTGTGACTGCCACAATTGTCATCCCTGAGGACTCCCCGGCAGGCAAACAATTTCATTCCACCTTGAACTTCGGAGTTTGCTTCGATGCTCTTCCTGACACGAAGCTAAAGCAGTAGAGCCTTGCCCTCAAGCAAATGCTCCCAGCTGGAGCCATCATCACTCACATGGCTCGTAAACCACGATCCGTGCTTGTTTACTTCGCCCTCAAAGAACATGCTGATCTCGTCTTGATCGAAGGCCTGTCTCTCAACGATGTTCATCTCCAGGCAGAACCTGTTGCGCAACGGCCCATTCAAGTCACCTTCCACCCCGTTCCACCTGAAGCCTAGGACAATATTGCTTACTTTGCTCAGCAAGTTCGGTTGAGTTGTCGGCTCTGTGACGACTCTCTCCGCAGCGCCGAAGGACCCAGACGACAAGTCTGGGTCCTTCGGCGCTGCGTTGAGTGGAGCTTTCCGCCGAAGCGCCCGTGTGATTTTTTCATCTGATGATCAACTGCTCGCCTGTCTAAAGGTCCTCAACGTCCGCTGTGGTCAACAACGTCGGCGTATTGATGTGATTACCTCCTCCATTGCACCCTATGTCATGGAAAGAACCATCTTCGTGCACACTGCCCTCATTCTGTTCCGCGAGCTCGCCAAGGCGTTCCCTCATCTTCCGGATCTCCTCCACGACGAGCCTCACCTTCCACTACTGCGTCGCAAGCTCCAGAACAGAGTTTTTCTGAAAAGTCGACTAAAGCCGTTGGTCAACGAGCGTCTTCGACATCCACTCTGTTCAATATGCAGCAAGATTTCCCCCGCTCGACTCAACGACTTCTTTTTGTCGTCTCTCTGGATCAGAGGGCCTCACGGAGGGTCTTTCCTCCGTCTTTGCCATCGGTGTTTCTACTCCAGCTGTCGACGACATCTCTAGCCAAGACTCTCAGCTTGATGACGGTGTGTGTTCGCCTCCTTTTAAGCGACGTGGATCCAGGGCCCGATTTACTACATGCGAGGCCCAGGGCACAAAACATTTCCGGGGCCCCCTTGTTATTCTCTATCGACCAAATAATAGTCACTGTGTGCAGAGTAGCAAAATGTAGGCGTATGTGCGTACGCTGATAGTTTCCAATACATTAACAGGTTTGCAGATAGTTTTGGCATGTAGATTTAAAAAATTAAAATGTTAGGCCTATATACAGCAATTAAAACACTTACTCAACGCTTTACGCAGATTAATATACTTAATTCTATTTCAACTGAAGAACTTAATTTTTTTTCACATCTTCTGAGTTCTTTTGTTTTTACAGACATTTCTGGCCTCTAGATTTTATCAAGACCTTGTTCTCAATGTATACGAACTGTATTAAAGGTTTTGTTTACACAGAATTTAAATTTTATTGCCAGGTTCCACTTTCAGTTGCCAATTAAATAAAAATAATCTCCTTATGCATTTTGTAAAGTCCAGTATTTTTGAATTAACTTGTTGAAAATCATATTTATAATTTTTGAAGGTTCATTGATATAACTGTTTTTCTGGATATAAAAACTTTCTTTAACTAATTAATCTCTTGTGTTTATGAGGTTCGTAGTCCAATATTTTGCCATAAAAGTCCATTTTACACACATTGCTGCACATTCAATGGAATGTACTTATTTTGTCCTCATTGGAATCTGTAATGTTCTAATATTTATTTGTTTTATTAATTTTCCCTTAAATTATCTTATTCTATTGTTATCATGGTTTGCGGGTTTGCAGCGAGTTTTTTGTTTCAATAGCTGTGTACGCAGATACATTTTATTTTTATACAACTCTGGCTGTGCGGGGACAACTGGTTGATCAGTTGTTTGTGCTGTTAATGACCCCATAGATTCTAACTATAACAATATATCTATGACGAAATGGATGGACATCTTAATTTTAGTGAATATTGTGGTCTTGCAATGTACTGATTCTTGCGTCTAGATCATGAGAACAATGCATCCTACAAAAAATGTGAATTAAAACAAGAAAAAATAATCCATGGTGACCTCCACTGGACCTTCTCATGAATAGAGATATGAAACTGCATAAACAATTGAAAAAGTGCTATGGGAACTCCTACTTCCAGCTTCCCGGTTTCTACCAAGATCAAATCAGCACATCATGATCAATATATCAGAAAACTGCAAAACATAAAATTTTGTGTTGATGGGGAAAAGTCTGAGTTAAACATTATAATCTGAAAAGCTGAGGGGAACATCTAGTACCGGTTCAATTTTTGGTAAATGTGTACTTCAGCGTCCTAAATTATTTCGTTAGAAAATTTGCAAAATTTCAAAAAAAAAAAAAAAAAAAAAGTCATATTACAGATGTTTACCGAAAAACTTACCTCCAAGTACGATGAGTAAACACACGCCGCGACGACGACCTGAAGCTTTGCTCCGTTGAAAGGAAGGTTTGCTGTGGCGGGAAATTCATGGACAGAAGAGTACAACACGAATCAGGTACGCTCTTGTCAGGAAAGAGTAACAGAATATACTTCTATGCTAAAGAATGTAGTTTGAAATTTCTGTCTCACTCTTTAAAGAAACATGCAGAGATTGTCTTCGTTCTTTGGCATGTAATTCCGTGATACGAAATAGTAAGTATGCACATTCCTTTCTTGTTTCTAGAAAAGCGTTAGAGTAGGTGTCGCATTCTCTCCAACGGAAGTTAGATGGCAAGCCTCAATGTGAAAGTTTGATTACTAAATAAAAAAAAAAAGCTTCCATGGAGAAATGAGTTCATACATTCAGCATCAAAGAATCCCATGAAAAAAAAAAAAAAAAACTCTCCGACTGCGATGTCAATAACTGACACCGAAATTAACTATTTTCTGTAGCGTAGCACTACACTCTTTCCTGACAACAGCGTACCCGGTTCCTGTTGTACTATTCCGCCCGTGAATATCCTGGCTGCAGCGATCCTTTCTTTCAACGGAGCACAGCTTCATGTCAACGCCGCAGCGTTGTTTACGGCCTCCCGCAGCGTCTTCTGACTCGTCATACTTGGAGTTCAAGTTTTTCGGTAAACATCTTTAATATTCATTCTGACGATGAAATTTGTTTACCATTTCCCCTTAAATTGCATATTTTAGAATCTGTACGTCACACTTTTTCGAAATTTTACATCTTTTCCGACCAAATAATTTAGGACGCTAAACTACACATTTACCTAATTTTTACCAAAATCTAATGAGCACATAATGACATGAATGTATAAGTTGTTCAGTGTCAAACAAAAATGACAATACGATGACAAAGTTCTGTGTTTGGGCATCAGATCTTTTTATTTGTAATAACTCATTTACTATTCTTTATTTTTAGGAATGAATAAAAAGAATTGAAAATTTACCTCCTATATCTGGACGAAACAGTTGGGTTGAATATTTTTCTTCTACATTTCCTAGATGCAAAGTCATGTATTAGAGAATCATAATTCAAAGACTATGTCACATCACTCTCCAAAGACAGCAGAGCTAATGATGCCAGTGTTTGTCGCATGGTTGATCGTAAGGGATTTTTCAGTCTTTTCAGCAAAGGAAATGATCTCTCACTTGTACAATTTGAAATCGGTAATGTCATGAACATTCCAAGTGCAGTCTCAGTGTTCGGAAATGTGGCTTCTAAATTGCTTACCTTCAAAGTTTGCAGCATCTGGGGAACGGTTGCATGCTCCCCCATCATTGAGGAGAATTGCAAAAACTCATCAGCAAACTGGTCGTCAAGGTCATTGTTATAGTATTCCTGCAATGCTTTTGCCCCTTCAAAAATTTCAGATCTTGATTTTTTTGTAAAAAATTCAAATTTTCTCGTTATATTTTCATAAGCACTTTTTCTGCTTGAAAGCTGAGTGATTAAAGCATCACAAAGCACATAATGAACCTGAGTTCTAAATATATCCTTTGCACTGAGTTTTATATGTTCACTGTAACATTCATCTAGGAGTTTATTCTTGGGCACTTTCTTTCTTCGGAATTCATGACCATGGTATTGCACATTTTCAGACACTAATGTTTTAGCTTCCTCTTCATAGACTTCAAAATTTTCCCTCACGAACTGAATGAATTCAATTAACGACTCAAAAATTTTAAGTACGTCAGAAATATTTCCTTTTGGATTCTGGCAAGTTTGATTTGCGCAGTTTAATCTCTGAAGTATTGTGTCCCAAACTACTGTGCTGATCGATATTTCCATTGTTCGCATTTTCTTCAGCAGTGATTTTGCTTCATCTCTTGTCTGTCGAGAATCATCTACATTTTCTGACAGAAATACTAAAACTTTCTCTATTTCACGATAATTTTTCCTCACTGATCATGTAGCTGCAGCATCTGTACACCATCTGGTAACTGACCGACTCTTCAGTGTGAGTGATGAATTTCCATGTGCTTCCTGGACTTTCTCCTGAAGCATCTTCCAACGGTGAGTTGATGCAGAAAAAAAAGTATAGAGTTTTTGCAAAAATGTGAAAAAAGAAAGAACTTTACCACAACTATTTATGCTATTCACACCAACTAAATTTAAAGTGTGAGCAGAACATGGCACATATTCCCCTAGTGGATTGATTTCCATAATGCGTGTTTGAACACCAGAATACTTCCCAGACATGTTGCTGGCATTGTCGTAGCTTTGGCCTCTGACATTCATAATATCCAGGCCAGCGTCCTGTAGAAAAGATATAATGGTATTTGTAATGTTTTCTGAAGTATATCCATGGAATGGAATAAATGTCAAAAACCGTTTTTTTGCTTCACAATCTTTGTTGACATACCTTATGATAAAAGACAGTTGATCTATGTGTGTAATATCTGGAGTAGAGTCAACTATGACAGAAAAATATTTTGACATTTTTCTTTCATCAGTGATGGCATTAAAAACACGTACAGCCATTAATTTAACAAATTCATCCACACATGTTGAAGATAAGTAACTGGTGTTACCACTTCCTGGATTCCCACATTTTTCCAAGTGTTGAGCTAAGAATGGATCAAATTCTTTAATCCTAAGCAGCCCAGGAAATTTCCATTCTGAACTGATCCAATTGTTTCATGATCACCATACATTGCCAACCCACTAACTGAGAGATACTTAACTGTTGCAACAACTCTATGCAAAACATCTTGCCGCCCCGGTGGCGCAGTGGTCTAAGGCAATGGCCTCTGATCATTCATCCAAAAGGGGTCCGGGTTTGAATCCCGGTGAGGCATGGATGTTGTGTTTGTCTTACGGCACTGGCTCTCTCCCTTCCCTGGAACCAGTGACCCTGAATTAGGGACGGGCGACTGCTTATAGCCCATTGAGTTGCTTACGGTGGTCGTTAAACCTAAAAAAAAAAAAAAAACTCCAATAAAAAAAAACAAAAAAACATCTTGCCAGTACTTGGATTCCTTCCGATACTGCATAACTATCTGACAGTCAATGCGTGCAGAAGCATTCATGCGTGATGAATAGTCACATACTGCTTGCCTGTGTATGTGTAAATTTGCATGCTTCCAGTCAGAAAAACCTGTGGATCCTAATGCTGTAGTGCTCCTAGCATACAATTTGCATATCCGGCAGAATAGTAAACAAATTAATGGGGATAAAAGAAGAAAGTCGCGTTTTACCTTCTCATTATTTTTTTTTATTCTGAAAAAATTACCTTCTGTTAGGAAACGATTTTTTACCACAGATATCCTTCCCTGTGAATGCCAGCAACTTCAAATTTTGGACTGGTGGATTGCTCAAAAAGCATTTGCGCATTTCTTCTGTAATTTCTCCCCATAAGGCAAGATCCACTGCATTCATTGTGGAACTTGTGCTCTCTTCATTAGATGAATTCAAAATATTTCCCAAATTAGGAGCACCTGTGATGTTAGATGATTCTGAAGTCAGATTACTGGCTTCCAAAGGCAAATTACACTCAAGATACTCACCAGTAGTAAAATTAGAGGAATGTGTAGGAATTTTGGGACCAAGTGAAATATCCAATTTTTTAATGGCAAAACGTTCAATGCTACCATGATGCAGGTCATTATCCTTCAGTTTCAATTGTTTGGCTTTCCGTTTAGCACTGCTGGATAAATATGTTTGTTTTGACATAATTTAACTGTTAAATAATTCAACTTAAAAATATATTGTTACAACTAACTAAATTTGATTATATATAAAATTAACATATATCCAACATTCCATCAGACTACAAGAAACGCAACGCAAAATACAACCATGCCATCGCGTTTGCGGTTACAGTTACGAGTTACGACAACGACAATCCGTGTGCAGGAAGTTGAAGGGCCGCCCCGGTGGCGCAGTGGTCTAAGGCGTTGGCCTCTGATCATTCGTCCGAAGGGGTCCGGGTTCGAATCCCGGTGAGGCATGGATGTTGTGTTTGTCTTACGGCACTGGCTCTCTCCCTTCCCTGGAACCAGTGACCCTAAATTAGGGACGGGCGACTGCTTATAGCCCATTGAGTTGCTCACGGTGGTCGTTAAACCTCCAATCAAAAAAAAAAAAAAAAAAAAAGTTGAAGGATCAGTTAAGTTTAAGTGCGTTCGGAGAAGCAAGAAAAGGTCACGTGAATCAATGAAAGCAGTCCTCCTTCTCAATGGCCACCTGAAGGTTATTAAACCACTGAAACTCATTAATGGCCACGTGTTTACGTAAAACTCGAAACTCAAACTCACTGCATGTAAGTACCACATTTATAAACACATGACTCATGAGCATGCAAAAGTAAAAAAATAAATTTTACATATACACACACAAAATTCCCATTAACTAAGTACACATTTAATTCAAATTTGGGGGCCCCCCAAAATCGGGGGCCCTGGGCACGTGCCCCGTGTGCCCTCCCGTAAATCAGGGCCTGCGTGGATCCACCCGTAAACAGCCACCAAAGAAGCAAGCTTCCACCTCACTACGCCCATCATCACGCTCCGGCGCCGTCACATGTCAGTCCTCACCATCTGCTGGTGCTGACTTTTCTTCGAGTAAATGTTATGGACTTTATCCCATGTTTAATGAACTTGTTGCTCTTCTCCAAGACGCTTCTCTTCCTCCCGAGCTGATTACCTATGAGGATCTTTACAATTTCCTGGTGTTTAAAACCAACGCCACCAAGCCGCGGTGGCGCAGTGGTCTAAACGATGGCCTCTGATCATTCGTCCGAAAGGGGTCCGGGTTCGAATCCCGGTGTGGCATGGATGTTGTGTTTGTTTTACGGCACTGGTTCTCTCCCTTCCCTTGAGCCAGTGACCCTAAATTAGGGACGGGCGACTGCTTAAAGCCCATTGAGTTTCTCACAGTGGTCATAAAACCTCCAATAATAAAAAAACCCGCCACCAATTCGCGCCTCTTTTTAGCTCAGTATGAGACCGCTTTCTCCTTGGTGAAAGCGCAGCTAGATAGTCTGTCGCATCTATTCCGACAGGATCTACGCAACTTTAAGTGGGCCCAAGTTTTCAGAAACCGCATGAGGTCTCTTCATACCGCCATTGACTTCCTTCTGCATCCTTAGACCGACCTGAGTCTTCAGGGTAGTGTTACTTAACTGTAGGGGGTTTTAGTTCCTTGTAACAGGAGTAGGAACGCTAGACGCCGACCTACTCCTGTTACAAGGAACTAATTGCCACTCTTTAACCCTCTATTCCCGATGGCCTCCCTGGAATCATACGTTCCATCACGCCTTTCGCATTTCACCTTACGGAGGAATTGCTGTTGGTGTCCGTAACACGTTTCGTTCAACTCTCACCTCTCTCTCAGTTCTCAACTTGTGTCGCGATCTTTTACAGCATGTCACCTTCACTATTGCTTCAGTGTGTGACCACATCTTTAATATTTATGTGCCGTGTGCCGCCACTTTCTTGTCAGTGCTCTTTACCTGCCTTCGTCGCGCCCTATCCCGTATACCTCCTACCGATTAGGTATTACTGGGTGGCGACTTCAACTGTACTTTTGTTCCTTCGCTTGGTCGCTCTGCTACCTCCAGAGAGTACCGAGTCAATCTTGTGCATCGTCTGCAGTCTGTTGTCACTGATAACTTGCTTATTGATGTCCACCGTCATGTACACCCAACGTCAGCTTCCCATACTTGGCGTTTGTCTTACGAGCACAACCCGACAACAGCTCGGCTTGACCGGTTTTACGCCTCGTCCGCCTTTCTTCCTGCTGTGACCGAATCTCTTGTTCATGCCACAGCTTCATCCGATCATTGTGCCATCGTTCTTACTATTTATGCTGTTCCGGAGAAACCTCGAACCGTCCGCCCGTGGACATTCGATGACACTCTCCTTACAGATCCTGACTTCTGCTCTTCTGTGCGCACCTTTCTTGCCACACGACAACCTCAACACCAGTCTGCTCCATGTGGTCTCATCTACTGGATGCAAGTCAAACAAAAACTCATCTTCCACGTTCGTAACCTCTCTTTCACAGCATCGACGCTTAAGAAAATGAGGCATGATCACATCCGTTCCAGGCTCTCTTTCCTCAGCCTGAACGACCCTCTGTTCTCCATCTACCAAGAGAAACTGCGTTCACTCTTACTACCATCTGCTCAGCAAGCTCTTCGTCGTCTCTGCATTCAACATCTTGCGCCCGACGCTTGCAATTATGAGTTTTTGATATCTGTAGAATCCGTACGTCGAGCCTCCAATTCGCTCTAACAACTCCGTCTACCTTCTGGAGAGGTGTCTGCTGATCCAATGACACTCTGCTTTCAAGTACGTTCGCACTTTACTAAGAAATTCTGTGAACCTCCTCCGCCATCTTCTTCAGCCTCTGCTTCTCTTCTTTCTAACTTGAATTTGAATTTAATGAAATTCTGCCACAAAACACATACATCAAGAATTGTCATATGTACTAAACTAAATCTAAATACACTATCTAACAACAAGTAGTTGGACACCTGTGATAGCAAAGGAAAACAAAGTTTATTCACCTCCAATAGTTGGTGGAGCCACCACGAGCGGCGATTACAGCTGCGACCCTCCCGGGCATACTCTCAACCAGGCGTTGTACGACGTCTAGTGGTATTTTCTTCCACTCGGCTTGGAGAAGACAGGTCAGTTCCTTCACCGATTTCGGACGGTGGGGGCACCCCTTAAGTCGACGCTTCAACTCGTCCCAGAGGTGCTCGATAGGGTTAAGGTCCGGGCTCTGCGCAGGCCAGTCCATTCGATTAACCACACTGTCACCATACCAAGCCATGGTGGACCTCGCAACATGACAGGTGGCATTGTCATCCTGAAAGTAACATGGGTCCACCCCGTAAAACTGCCACAATGTAGGAAGCGCATGATTATCCAAAATGGGGCAGTAGGTCTCGGCGTTGAGTCTACCAGGAATTGCGACCAAGGGTCCCGTGCCATACCAGGAGAAACACCCCCATAGCATAATTCCACCGCCGCCGAACTTCACAGTTGGCACAATACATTCCGGCAGGAGGCGTTCTCTAGGCAGACGCCAAACCCAGACCCTGCCATCCGAACGGTAGAGGGTGAACCTTGATTCATCGCTCCGGATAAACTGTTTCCACTGTTCAGCGGTCCACTGTAGACGTTCTGTGCACCACGTTAGCCGAGCAGCGCTATTGGACTTGGTGATCAAAGGCTTGTGGGCGGCAGCACGTCCATGATAACCGAGAAAATGGGCTTCCTTACGGATTGTATTCATAGAAAGAACACTCCCGGATGCCTGTTGAAACTCCTCGCCGATGTGGCCTATCGATTTGGTGCGGTTCTTCCGAATTTCTCTGGCCAGCACCCGTCGGTCTCTAACTCCCAGTTTTGTGGGTCTGCCAGGTCGGGGCAAATTCCGATAGTCACCTCTCATCTTCCACTTGCCAATCACGTAGGCCACTGTCGATTTTGGGTACTTCAACTCGCTGGGTATGTCACGTATGGATCGGCCATTTCTGTGATACCCGACGATTACACCTTTCTCGAAATCAGAGAGCTCCGAACTGCGTGGCATCTTGCATGCGACTGGTTGCGTTGTTGTTTATCACACGATATTTAACGGCGGTGGCCGTGACGTGTATCAGGACCGCAGATATCGTCGATTGCAGGGGTGTCCAATTACTTGTTGGTAGATAGTGTATTAACACACTAATAACACAATGGAATAAGAACATGAAATCACAGTAATATCACAGAGTTCAATATAAATTTATAACATTTAGTATTAATTATTTACTCCAAGAGAAAACAAAGGCTCAACCACCTCAAGTATATCTCTTATAATATTCATAAACATACAAGCACTAATCCCGTTTAGAATTGACCAAAAAAATTGATACAATGTAATTCATTAAAAAAAATAACGTAATGTAATATGTAACTGTAGCATGGAGCCAGGGAAAAAAGGCTTAAATTTAAGCCTGACGAATCCCCGATCTCCAAGGTAGATCAGGTCAAAACGATAAAAATAGCAACATTAAAAATACGACCGGTGTTGAGCCCTACCGCGAAAGAAAGAATACAGGAACTCGAACAAACAACAAAAACTATCGTAGCAGTTTTTTTAAATACCCTAGAGTCCACAATTTCCCTGATGTACAATGGCAGTCTGTTCCACTCACGGGGTCCAGCTGCAATAATACTGTTATGCAGTATTCTGGTGCGCACCCTCGGAACCACGAAACTCGAATGACCTCGAGTATCATGTGAATGGGAGAAATGCTGCAATTGCAATAGTTCAAGATACCTATTCGTATAGACTCTGTCAGGCATAAGTAGTAATAATCTGAAAAGAAATATTTTATCGAAGGGAAGTATGTTATAAAGACAATAAATACTACCAGTATTTAAAGATGAATTTATAAGTCGAATATAATTTCTCTGAAGAACAAGAATTCTGTTTACGTTACCATCTGTTGTCTGACCCCAAAATACAATAAGACAACATAGGATAGATGAACGAATAATATTGCATTAATCTGAGTCTGACTGTCAAAAAACCAGAAATCCTAGATACAGCACCAATACGAGACTTAAGAATATTTGCTAAATAACTTATACGGACATCATAACGCAAAGTCTCATGTAGTATAACACCCAGAAATTTCACCGAAGACCCGAATGCAACAGGATCCCCGTTCAAGAAAATACCAGTAGGCGACAACGGCCGAAGACCACGGCCCGAAAAAAAAAAAAAAAAAAAGACGCAGGTTGTTTTATTAGTATTAATTGTAAGAGCGTTACAACCAAACCAGCGAGAAATCTCTTGAAGGTCACGATTTGCACGAGGTAATATCTCGGATAGCAAATCCCCAGGATAAAAAAAGCTGGTGTCGTCAGCAAATAAAACTCGGTGAGAAGTAGAAGCAACATTAAATATATCGTTGACATAAATTAAAAAAAGCATAGGGCCCAAGACTGAGCCCTGAGGAACTCCAAAATGAACTCTTTGATGAACTTACCTCAAGTTCCATCCTATCTTGCTTCCTCACTTCTCCACCCCCTTGATGCCTGAACTTTCTTCCCCTATATTCTCATTTCTCAACTCTCATATGCCGCTCCGGGTCCGGACGGCCTCACTTTCAGCTTCTATCGTACCTTCTTACCTATCCTTCTCCCTTTTCTTTTCTCTGCCTTCTCTGCCGGTTTTAACACCTCCCCTTTACCGAGGTGCTTCACAGTTGCACATGCAGTCCTGTTCCTCGACTTGAAGAATTGGCGACCCATTTCCATCTTGAATCTTTATTACAAACTTTATGCTAAACTTCTTTCCCGCCGACTTAACCCTATCCTTCGCCACATCCTCTCCCCCCAACCAAACCTACACCGTTCCCGGCCGTTATCTTTCCCATAATATTCATCTCCTTAACGATCTCATTCACCTTGCCCGCACCCGCTCCGAACTCCTTGCTCTCCTCTTTTTAGACCCACAATCAGCCTTTGATAACATCTTCCACTCCTATCTCTCGTCTACACTTCTGTACTTTGGCTTTCCTCCTCCCTTCGTTTCCCTCCTCACAGCGCTCTATCGGAGCGCAGTTCTTCATGTTAAGTTGCCCACCTTTCTATTTATTTGTAGAAATTATAAGTGTCATTTTGTGCTTCATCGTATAGCAATGAAATTACCATTTTAACTTTTTTCAGTGGATGACATTGTGAATCAGTTGAATGCAAAGCACGTAATATATAACTATATTTTGGGGGCTCCTCAAACAGTGAAGTATTCAGGCATCTTCTCGTCTTCTCGGGGGTGCTTAGCCCCCAGAAAATCCATGAACTCCCCCCATCCCCCCGTTGGCTTTTGGGCGATTCCCCCGTATATTTAGTCTAATTTTGTTCGTTTATTGCTGAATATTTGGAGAAATTGATTTAAAAAATTAAGAAAATGAGGGAAAATATTAAAATAATAAAAAACATCAACATGTGGACTTCAGTCTGAAATTTCTAGCATCATTCAATAAAACATTAAACAGACCTCACTGAAGAGGCAATTTTTCAAGCACTGACAACACGGACTTCTTCCACAATAAAAACCTAATTGCACAGAGTAGAAATGCTTGCACTGCAATACCTCATCATATTTTGGAAGCTGGCATTCAGTTTTATATCAGTCCTTTAGATGCCAACTGTCCATGTATACCGTTAAGCCTCTAAGATTCAGTGTAGCTCACGTGACTTTAGTGCTTCCAATCCAACAAAATAATGACTACCTAATTTTTAACAACAGCAAATTATTAGAAATTATTCCCATAATAAGGTGTTTCTTTTTCTGGCTGTAATGGTTCACACAATGTGCCAAAAAAAAAAAAAAATAAAAATAAAAAAAATCAAAGCACCTCAAACTGGCATTCAAACGGTTAGTTAGTTTTTTTAGGTTTTTTTTTTTTTACTATTATTTGTTAATCTAAATAATCTACAGGGGATGAAACCAAATGGCAGGGGAATGACTTACACCATACGTTTTCAGGTAGCACTTAATGATTTCTTAATAATCAAAAACACGCTTGTAGTAAGGCGAGGGCATTTTTACCACTCCTAATGTCTTGGGGGGATTTTCTCCAGCACAGCCTTACCTTTACTAGGGTCCTCAATATTTTACACCACCCCATGGTGAAATCCGTGGTCCATTACTGAATTAACGCAAAAGTCTAACATTTTTTTAAAATGTAAAATGTTATACCTTTTTTTATACTTGTATGTGTAGATAGATTTCTTGGAATTTGCATTTGCGATATAGGAGCATAAGAAAATTTTTGCACTCTATTTAAAATTTTTATATATACTAATATAAATAACAGAATTGTGATTATGTGTATATAATAAGTCAACAGGTTTTAGCCCCCTCGAAATTTGTAACTGCCCTTTCCCCCGGAAAAAACTCTTTGAATGCAATACTGTCCTCAAAGATCGGTGCCCTGGACACGTTCCCCAAATGCCCTCCCGCAAATCAGGCCCTGCTCAAGTCCTCTGGAACAGCTGCTTTCCCGTCATACAGTTTCTGTGAAAGAAAGCAACGAAAAAGCTTTCAAAATTCCACTTATTTCCTGAAAAACAGAAGCAAAACTTTCTTTACTTTTTAATACTTCATTCGAAGCTGCCTAAATTCTTCGCTATTTCTTTAACAAATTTCGTAAGAAGTTTTCGCAAAAATTTTTGTAAAATCTTTCTGCTGAGGCTCCGCGGCTACCTTGTGCCCCTGCTTTCAGCGTTGTTATTATCTTCTCTGAGAGAAGCAATATCATATTTATTTTATGTTTGCCACTGTGCTGCCATCTATGAACAAACACTGTAACCAAAATAAAATATTTTGTTTGGATTGTTTAAAAGATAAGCCTTTCAGCCAAATAAGTTTTCGAGAGAAAGGGATATTATAAATGCTGAGAGACTAAAACCTTCTTTAGAAACTCTCCAAACGAAGACTACAAAATGTGTACGCCACATCCATCGGGAAGAATACGAAAAATCACAGTGGTTAACAGCAGAAGCGACTTTAGATCTTTTGGGCCCTAGGCGCTAAAGATTCAGGGGGCCCCTTCCCTTCTTATCGCCTCAAAAATTTTCATGTCTTATTAACAAAAAAAAAAAAAAAAAAAAAAAGGAGCAGTAAAGTCAGGTAACAGGTTTTTACGCTTTTTAAAATGCCTTTCTATCTTCCTATTAATAGAACGTTTTGCGAGAAATAGTGTTTTTAGAAGCATTTCAAAAATTATTTTTGCGGCTAATAGGAAATCAAAGAATATTAAGTTTGGCACTTAAAATATCCCTAATACTTCCCGAATTTACCGCTAAGGACTGTCAAAGTCGAAAATTCAAAAATTAAAGTTCCATTGTGAAGAAACTGTCCAACTTAGTGGAACAAATTAGTTTTGTGCCTCTCAGAGTAGGCTTAACTGTTCCTTCTCAAATACTTAAATTATCCAATTAGTTCACTAATTTCCTTCTAGAGGCGCTAAGTCCAAAAAATTTGGTTTTCATAGGTTTTTAAAAACATTTTTTTGCGAATGATAAAGACATAAACATTCATTAAATTTTGCCTATTTTAAATTTCACTACTAGTCCATAAATTTCTCGCTAGGTGTTCTCAAATTGGAAATTTAGTAAGTTTTAACTTTACGCTACGAAGAGACCATTTCAGTAACAGGAAAAGTTATTTTTGAGTTTAATACGCTAGGCAAAACTCATGACTTTACCGTAAATCTTTTTCAGTTGCAAATTGGTAAATTTAACGCTAAGGGCGCTGAAAATGGAATTTCTTTAAATTTATCAGTATATTTCGTATAGATTGCCATAAAAATAGGAATGAGTTTCGATCACAAGACGTGCTCTTTCCATTGCTTCAAGTTTGGAAAATCATCTTGTTTTTATGCTATGAGCGAATTAGTAGGAAATGAGCATGGGGTTAAGGCAAAAATGATATACTTAAAGATTTTGGCAACCGGAAAAGTCATCTATATTAGAAAATTCGAGTAAAAATGCAATTTATGCGCAGTACTTTACTTGAAAAGGGTGAATGACTTTTCGTGGAGGAGTTTTTCTGTGGCGAACAATTCCCTAAATCGAATAGATTAAGCCGTCCATGGCATAGACGAATGCGATGGACCAAGAAAGTTGGGCAATAAGAATTTCATCAGTCAGTGTAAGAAATCGAGAATGTGTTTCTTGAAAGCATTTTTCTTATTATTTTCATTGGAAAATTGAGAAGATCTGCATTTTTTTATTCTGTTAAAAAGATGCGTGTTTTTTTTACCTGCACTGCAGTTACCAGAAACAGAAGTACAAGAATTAAATGCACAAGATCCGGTTTGAAAATGGAAAAGTAGGAACTACAGCTTTTCGAGTAAGAATATCATTGATACTTTTTTATTGCTTTTTCAAAAGTTAGTTTTTTGTCAATTTAAGGAATAGAAACGATGAAAATACTTGGTAATTATCAGTATTAAACCAGGGTAGACAATAGAAATTTCTTTTAACACTACTAAATAAGAAAAAGATAGTGTAATATTCTCGAACTTCTTTATTTTTTCAGCCTAAATATTAACTCCTTTGGTTTAGGTTGGTTTAGGAGGATTAGGGCTGAGAAAGAATTTGATTACTCTACCCCAGAGGGAAATAACAATTAACAGCAAATATCCCCGATCAACACAGTACCTACAAGCGCTCCTCATCAGAATTTCGGGGGGGGGGGGGAAGGGGGAAAGATTCTGACACAGATGTTTTCCTTTGGTTGGAAATAGCATGAAAGTACTTCATATAACAGCAGGCTCGTTAAGTATTCGCCTTAAACACTGAAAAGTGTGGGAAGCGTGAATCCTTCCTTCATCTACCACTAAAAGAAAGGCTAAATTATTTTAATTGTTCCTTTCAAAATAATTACATCGATAAGAACTCGAAAATTTGGAATATCAACAGAGCAAGAAAACATATATGTTAATGATATCAGAAAGTAAAATATCTATTGACAATACAAAAGTGGCCGCTTTAAGCTAGGATTGATTTGTTTCGGTTCATGAAAACCAAAAGAAAACTGGCAATCCATTTATACGTTATCGGGCCCCTCAAGCTCTGGGGCCCTAGGCGCACGCCTAGTGCGCCTAATCGGAAATCCGCCCCTGGTTAACAGCTTGCAAACGTGAACGAAAATTATACTGTTGGCCATGCACATTATTTTCAGTAAACAGAAGAAGTTTATAGACAAACGGTAGTTTTGGCGACTTCAGTAACTTCCACAATTCATCCAAACGGCATGGGTATTCAGAGATGCATATTGCGTCAGTGATAAAATTAAAAACTTTTGGCAAAATAAGGATTGAGTTTCAAACAGACGAGCAAATAAAAAACGGACGTTTCTCGAAATAATGAACTCGTAAGAAAGAATAGAAATATTTTAAGGCGCTAAATTGACATTACGTGTTTTCTTTGCAAGCAGGAATCGGCCTTTATTGGGCACGTTGAATCTACGGCGTCTGTCAATCCTGGGAATTACACTCATCGTCAAAAAAATAGTTGCACCCTGAGGGAAGCAACCGACGGGAATGAAACTCTGGTGTGTAGGTTTGACATCGTGAGATATGCAAATGATTGAAGTATCACGATCGGCCGCACGTGTGACGCACACAAGGAGAGGTCCTAGCGCTGTGCCTGACCCACTATATAAGTTCGTCCTGTTGCGCATGCTTGCCATTCTAACTCGTACTGTTGTATTGGTTGCATCCATTGCAAGTAAAGTATTCCTTGGAGAAAAGTTCGAAGGCAATTCGAGAAGTTGGAGGAGTTCCAGAGGAGCCGCATCGTCGGACTCCCGGAAGCGGAATGGTCTTATCGCCGTATTCCGCGCCATACCGGTCGTGCGGATATCGCCAGAGCACGCCTGTTGGCGGCAGTGGATAGAACAACGCACGCAGAAGCGACAGGAAGGGTCTGGGAGACCTAACCGAGCCACGGAGAGAGCGGACCGACGGGCTGTCCGACATGGCCGGAGTGACCAAACAGTCACGATTGCGGATGTTCAGCGAGCAGTGGTGCCATCCATGCATCGTTCGATTTGTGCCAGGACCACTGGTAGACGGCTGCACGACGTAGGACTACATGCACGCAGACCGTTCGGACGACTGCCCTTAACAACGGTGCATCGTCTCCAAAGACTACAATAGTGTCGTTCCAGAGTGTCATGGAGCCACTCAGAATGACCTCGGGTGATCTTCAGTGACGAGTCCCGGTTTTGTTTTGGAGGAGACGTTAGTCGTCTCCTCCAAGACAAAACCGGGATTCGTCAATGGTCAGCGCCAAGATGAACGGTTTGTTGTCGAGCGTCACATGACCAGAAGGCCTGGTGTCATAGTGTGGGGTCCAATTGCTTACGACGCCAGATCACCTTTGTTGTTCATTACAGAAACTTTGACAGCCCAACGTTACGTTAATGAGATCCTGCAACCAATGGCCCTAACGTTTCTGAACGCTCACTCCGGTGCGATTTTCCAACAGGACAACGCTCGTCCGCATACTGCTGCTGTCTGGAGAGCTTGCCTACAAGACACTGACACTCTGCCATGGCCCGCCGCATCGCCAGACCTATCGCCGATTGAAAATGCATTGGATGCTATTGAACGCACTATCCACACTCCACCATTACCGCACAATCTGCGAGAACTGTGTGAGAAGATTCAAGCTGCATGGGATGGCTTATCGCAGGACACTATTAGGAACCTCTACAACTCCATGCCGAGGCGTATGGCATGCTGTGTGAGCAAACATGGCGGCCCGGCGCCATACTGAGAGATACTACTTATTGGCGTGTAGCTCAATAAATATTGCCCATATCAGTCTCAATATTTAATCATTTATTTTTCCTGGTAATTTTTACCTTCCTCCCGAATAGCATTGCAATCCCACACGTCCTTCTGGGTGTAACTTTTTTTGACGATGACTGTATGTTGAGTTGACAAGTTTAATTAGTTGCTATGGCGAAAAGTTTAAAAATCACTTAGACGATTGGTCCGTGTTTTCAGGGATGTCAAATCATGTACAAAATGATTTGATTGAATCAATAGAAGTAATGGTAGCTGAAATAATAGAAAAAAAGAAGTTAAAGAAGCTCCTTTTGTTTCAATAATTTAGGATGAAACAACTGATGTGAGCAGCAGGTCTTAGCTGTCTGCAATGTTTCGCTATATGACTGATGTCGGCAGTGGCGGTGGAACCGTCCGGGCCGCCAGGGCCCGGTCAATAATTTTAGCCAATATTTTTATTTTTATTATTTGGCATATGTGCGATTTTTTGTTGTGATATGCCTTAGAAAGTTGTTCTAGGTAAGTGGTCAGGTGGTCTTCTGTTTGTCCCGGGAAGCGGGAAGGGGGTGGGGGTTGCACCACGATTCGGAATTTCGGGCCCGGTCAACGAACTTCACTTTCCGCCGCCCCTGGATGATGGCACTACCGAGGAGAGATTCATTGGCTTTCTTGATGTGAGTGCTGATCGTTCAGCTAATTTTTTGGCAGAGAACGTCAAAAGCATTTTAGAAAGTTTCGAGTGCTTAAAAAAAAAAAAAAAAAAAAGCTCAGACATACGATGGAGCTGCCATGGATACCTGTAAATCATTTGGACTTCAAGTTGGTGTAAAAGAAAAAACACCAGGAAGCTATTTTTGTTCATTGCTATGCTCACGGATTAAACCTAGTCCCCTCACAAACACTTAAAAGTATAAAAGAATGCTAAATATTCTTCGCAAAACTGAGTGGACAGGCTTCTTTCTTTTCATAGTCGACGAAATGAGTTGAAGCATTGGATGCGGAAGTGAGAAGATTACCCAGTGTAACTCCTACTCGATGGAATTTTCAAAGTCGCTTGATAGGAACTGTGAGTAAATATCTAGAACATAGGCGTGGCGTCGAAAGGGGGGGGGATAAATTTCTCTTGGAAATATATTGGTCTCAAGCCAGGCAATACTTTGAGACCAATAGTTTCACGGAAGTATGCACCAACCCACCACATGGAGGAAGCACTTTCTAAATGTCTAGCTGATTTTTTCTTCGTAAATCAGACTATGAGCTTAATTCTACTAAGGACTTTATCACAAAAACCAGACAGCTAAGCGTCCTACCAAAAGACATTATTGGCAGCTTTGACATAGTTTCTCTATACCCATCCGTACGCGTACCAGAGGCCATTAGAAATTTAAAAGAAGCCATTTCTTATTCTTCCACATATTCAAATGTCAGTTTTCACAGCATATCCCAAAATTAATAGATTTAGATTCAAGCTTCTTCAGTTTCCAAGGGAACTTTTATGAGCAGAGCAAAGACACACCGATGGGTCGTGGCTTTCTCCTGTCCTTGCCAAAGCAGTGCTCCGCCCCATGGAGGAACATATCTTGGCCAACATTAACTCAACCTGGCTAAGATATGAAGATGATATGAACTTTCCACCTGGCTAAGAAATGAAGACGACGTGTTTTTCATACGGCCTCGCGGAAAAGACAGTCGTCCGCCTTTCATTGACAAAATCAACTCTATTCACTCTTCGATCCGCTTGACCATGAAGATCGAAAGAGACAGCTCATCTGGACGTACTTTTAACTAAATTACCAGACCACCGGCTCCGTTCTCAAGTCTATTATATATCCTCCTCTGTATCTAATCCTATGCTTAGCAGCTCATTCTGCCCAGCTGAACATAATTCAATGTATTTCAGATCACGGATTTGAAGAGCATTTACTGTAAGCTCAGTTGTCTTTGCCAGGCAATTCAAACTAAATAGAATAATTAATCTATCTGCGAAAGCGGGGTACTCATACAAACGTTTTTTCAACATCATCAGAAAGACCAAGGACTCGTTACGTGGAATATGCACTAATCCATCGACTCAGCTGCAGTACTTGGGATCAATACCACACATTCCAGGAGTTCCTTACATCCTGAAAAACGCCCTAAGAAAGAGAGGACTCCGTGTGGGCATAAGGGCTCCAAACTCATTATATTGCTTATTTTCAAAATTCTCTGACAGATCTCTGATCACCAATGAAGCTGGTATTTATGCCATACCACTATCATACCCTGACGGTACGCAAAGATATTACATCGGAATGACAAAACGCTCGTTTGCAACCAGAATCAGAGAACACAAAAGAGACGCAAAGGAAGGAAGATCATCTACATCTCTACTTATATAGTGAAGTGTGTTTCAAGTCCGAGATTCCTATATGGGAAGGTATTAAAAAACTAGCCCCCCCCTACTGTAACCTAAAAGCAACAGCATTCTGAGAACCTATAGAAATTATCACCAGTCGTGAAGCCTGCCACGAGAGAGTCTCCTTAGAGTTGCCAAAAATTTGGATCCAGTGCCTAAATGATTTTTCGGCTCAAAACTGCCACGTACCAAATTAACACATCCCGTGACTTCACATTCAGAACACGCCGCGCTGCATACACAATCGTATCAGAATAATATGACCGCCCCCGGAATCACACGGTATCCGCCCAGGCGTGTCACAGAGTGTACGTGACAACGTCGACCACACAGAGATATAAGCGGCCGGCCAGGACAGATGAACCGTAGTGCGGAAGGTGACCACAATGGGTAGAGGTAGTAAGTAATTTGACGGACGTTCAAAAAGGATCGACTATCGCGCCAAAGGTGGAAGCATCTCAGAAACAGCAGACTTCGTGGGCTGTTCGTGCATAAGCGCGACCCAAGAATTTGACTGTAGATGAATCGCAGCTCATTGACATGTACAACGTATTTCGAGTTTCTACCACAGATTCAAATACTATATTCCTGGGATTATAAAAAGGAAAATTTAGTGCTTGCATTGATGGTATGATATTGATGGTATATTTGATTATATTGATCATTCAGCTACAATAAGCGAAAGCTAGTGAGATACCTGAATCAGCAGAAAATGACAAAGCTTAAGTTCGAAAGTCGAATATACGTATATTCATTAGTGGTATTGAAATACAAGAATATTGAAACACATTAATTTGTGGTGCGATACGAAACTTATATAAGCGCAGTGGTCTAAGTCATTCTGATCATTAGTCCGGATTCGGATCCCTGAGGCTTAGATGTAGTGTTTTTCTTTTACGGCTCTGGCTCTTTCTCTTCCCGGGAATAAGTAACCAAAAATCAGGGACGGGCGACTGCTATCATCGAGGTGATCACGGTGGTCGCTAACGAATAAATATATCAACTTTTTTTCTCTGAGTTAGCATAAGGCCTCCTGGCCCAGAATTCTAAGGCTCACAGGGATTTATAACAGTTAGCACTTGAATGACGTCTTTAATTTGGGCAGCGGCGAAGTAATTTAGTTAAGGTGGCGATTGGTTTCTTTAGCGATTTCTTTACTGAAGGTTTAACGACCACCGTGAGCAACTCAATGGGCTATGAGCAGTCGCCCGTCCCCAATTTAGAGCCACACTGGTTCCAGGGAAGGGAGAGAGCCAGTGCCGTAGGACTAACACAGCATCCGTGCTTCACCGGGAACCGGACTTGAACCCGGACTCATCTCGGAAGAATGGTCAGAAGCCCGCGCTTAGACCACTGCGCCACCGGGGCGGCTGGTGTCTTTAGTGAGAGTTGTGTTCAACTGGTAAATGGTCGATTTTTTTTATAGCGGATGATCTTTTGCAAGTACTAAATGGACTATATTCATCAAAGGGCCTGGTCCTGATGGTGTCCATCCAAAAGCAATAAAATTTGTTTCCCTGAGTCTAATTGTTCCATTAACTCATATTTTTTATAATATTTTCCAAACTGGTATCGTTCCCTCTCCTATGACCCTTAGTCGAATTAGTGTTATTTTTAAAAAGGGTTTGGTAACTGATTTGGCAAATTATCGTCCAGTTGCCAATATTTCGGTATTTGCAAAAATCTGGGAGAGTCTTACATTATATAGGTTAATTTCATATCTGGATAGTAACGATATTTCTGGACAATCAGCGTGGTTTTCGTAAGGGATTTTCAACTGAGACTGCTGTTCTAGACGTTATAAATTATTTACAGGACGGATTAGATTTTGGAAGTAGTGTTGTTGGACTTTTTTGCGATCTCTCTAGAGCATTTGATACTGCATGCCATGATATATTATTAAGTTAGTTAGAGAGGATTGGGATTACAGGTGTTGCACTTATTCATAATTCTGAAGCATGGTGTTGTTACTATTCATAATTCTGAAACATGCAATAATATGTTTCAGAATTATTTATTGTGGGCAGGAAGCAGTTTGTCCATATCCATGATCACTATTCTAGAGTTGAGTCTGTTGCCTTTGGAGTTCCTCAGGGTTCAGTGTTGGGTCCTATTTTGTTTTTGATCTATATAAATGATATTTTTTGGGTTCCAGCTGGTGCTCATTTGGTATTGTTTGCTGATGATGTAAGCCTATTTTTTAGGGGGAATAATCTGAGTGAGTTGATACCTCGAGTAAATCTCGAAATTGGGGAGTGCCTTCGTTGGTTTTGCATGTAACTTTTAACGTTAAATGCGTGTTGTTTTCCAACATCAGGCCTCGTCATTGTGACTTGAGTTATGTTTACTTAAATGATACGGCATTACAGTTCCAGACCACAGCGAAATTTTTGGGTGTAGTTCTGCATGAATCTCTCAAATGGGATTCTTAGGTGGATCAGCTTGCGTTATGTTTAAGATCTCGCACTGATATTATTTCACGGATTTCTGGTTTTTTGTCAGTTAGAATTCTGTTAATTTTATACTATTCTTTTATTTTTCCTGTATCGTCGTACTGCATTTTAATATGGGGTGCGACTCCAAGGCGTAACATAGTTCGTTTATCTGTGTTGCAGAGGAAGTTTATCCGATTGTTAAATTATTCGGTTGGATCGGAGGTTCTTTTTCGTCATTTTTAGATATTTACTATTGAGCAAGTACATAAATACAGATTGCTGCTGATGGTCCATGAACGTATTTTTACAGGAAGATATTCCAACTCGATTGCATTACGACTTACCACTCACTCCTATGATACTCGTGGTGGGTCGGGGTTTTCTGTTCCGTGGGCTCGTACAGGTTTAATGTTTAATAATATCAATGTGTTGGGATTGCGTGAGTGGAATGGATTACCGTTGATTATTAGATCAATGGCACGTTATCCGGTATTAAAGCGAGTGCTAAGGAGTTTTTTCACGGGAAATTGAATATTGGAATTGATTGCTTTATGATTTGTAAAAAAAAAACATTTGGTAAAATTGCTTCTGTTGTCTTGACTGGACCTGAATATTTTATTTTTATTTAGAGGGGATCAGGGGCTTGTCAGGCAGTATTTCAGCCTCTTCCCCTGGCCCCTTGCTGTACATTTAATTATTGCTAACATATAATATTTGAATAATATTGACAATTGGTAATTAGTCTATTTAATTGGTATTAATTTTCAATGGAATGAGTTTTGTTGTTGTGCAGAATTTGTATTTATTGTGAAAGTTTTGGTGATTTGTCGTATTTTGTGAGTACAATTAGTAACTAATTGTACACTTTATTTGTACAATTAGTTTATGATCGTAGCACACATTGTATTGTTACTGAGTGTTATAGTACATTTCTATAATATTGTACAGAAGAAATTTTATAAAATAAAATAAAATAAATCAGTAATAAAAAATATATATATACATCTTTCGTTTTAAATTCTAAAGTTTTTCTTGTGTTTTCGGCTTTGCTCTTTAGTTACTAGTATATACATATATACAACATATGGTATTATTACAATGTGTGGCTATTTTTTTTATTCACACGTGGTATTATAACAATATGGGATTATGTATACACAACATGAGAGAATTCTCACGTATATTTACCCCCATCACCATGTCATCTCAGAGAAGAAACATTCAATGTCCAGTAACTTTTTACATACCACTTGAATGAAAAATAGTGCATGACAAAATTGCAGAACTCCATTAAGTGTACCAAATGCACTCACATTTAGCTGCTTAGTAAATTAGAAGAAAATTGGTGCTGAAAGATATTTCTTCCCCATTCTACAAATTATTCAACGAAAATTAAACTAAAAACGCAGAAGAAATAAACCGATCAGCGCCGTTTCCGGACAGTATGACGCACCGGACAGTATGACGCACCAGACAAAAACGCTGATATGCGGCCCCCGTCATTGTTATTTATTTAAACAGCGAGAATTGAACATACACTGGTGGAAAGTGAAAAAAGAACACCAAAAAGGAGACGTCTGATACCAACGAAATTTATACAGCATAATAACGGAATACAGAGGATAACGTGATCAAAACATTATAGCAAAATACAGCTGTATTTGCTGGTAAACTGAAAAATAACATTTCCATGTAACATGGTTAGTACGAGGTTGAACCGCCATGAACTGCGTCACACTGTGCAAATCTGGCATGGAGTCTGTCGTACAGATGTTGGATGTAAGTTTGGGGTATTGAGTTCTAAGCATCCTCAACCTGGACGTGTAAATCGGGGATGGTCGTGGCTGGCCGTGGAGACCGGATAAGTCGTTGTCCCCTAAAATCCCACACGTGCTCAATGGGGGACAAATCCGGTGAACGTGCTGGCCACGGAAGTTGTCTCACACCCTGAAGTGCATGTTGCGTTGCACGTGCCGTGTGTGGGCGTGCGTTATCTTGCTGGAAAACACCACGATGGACCGACCTTACAAATGGCACAACAATGAGCTGAGTGATGTTGTTGATGTAGGAGGTGCTGCTAAACGTACCCGGTACAAACACTAGTTGTGTACGGGAGTGATAGCTGATCGCTCCCCACACCAAGAGACCAGGTGTAGGCCCTGTGTGTCGCTGGCGGATGCAAGAAGGGTGGAGACACTCCCCTGTGCGTCTGCGAACACGCATACGGCCATCGGAGGCTCCCAAGCAGAATCTGCTTTCATCGCTGAACACGACAGATCGCCATTACGTTCTCCAGTGCAGACGTTGGCGACACCACTGCAGCCGTTTCTGACGGTGGGCTGGAGCCAGAGGTACACATGCCAGAGGCACACGTGCACGTAGTCCTGCATCCAGTAGACGGTTGCGGATTGTTCGCACAGTCACCTCAGGTGCAACGGCAGCTCCGATTTGCGTCGCAGTGGATGTTCTGCTTGACAACGCTGCTCTTTTTATGCGTCGATCGGTCCGCTCATCAGTCCGTGTGTGACTCCCGGTTCAACGTCTTCTCGTGTGGGATGTTCCTCGGACCATCTACGCCACCATCGTACCACCACCGACACTTCCCGTCTAATTCGCTGCGCAATACGACGATACGACCACCCGGCCTCGCGGAGTCCGACTGGACGATCTCGCTCAAAGTCCGATAACTGCTGAAATCGTACACGTCTTCCATGTGCAGGCATTGCAGCTTCTTCAGGGTCTTCGCACGTGTCCGTACGCCGATGACTGATTACATTCACTTCGCCGTACTCCTTAAATACCACCGACGATAATTTGCATATTATGCCGTGCTGTGGCGTAAGCGCTCAGCGGTTGGTCCCGAAATTAACATAACACCTACGTAAACTCAACCCCATTAACATATGTAAATTTCATGATCGTCTGCCAATTCCTTCTTGGTGTTCTTTTTTCACTTTCCGTCAGTGTACATACACTATTGTGCAAAAATGAAGGACGGAGAGGAGAAATTCGCATAACAGCGGAACGAGCAGGCAGAACGGACCGAAAGACCACTCAGGAGATAGACTAGGGTCCGGTACCGTAGGGCATGCGCATATATGCATCAACACGTAGGTGATGGGGGAGTGTCGGAAGGGTATATAGCACACGGGCGGTGTACGCTCAGCAATTCGGTGAAAGCTATTGCACGGTGTACATCGGTTTGAACGACGTAGAGTTGCTGCCACCGTGCGATATGGCCAACAGGCAATCCAGTAGACCACATCTGGATGACTTTACCCGAGGTCGCGTCTTTGGGAAGTTGGAAGAAGGTCGAAGTGTGACTAGTGTGGCCGAGAAGTTCGTGATCGCTCACAGCATCATTTCACGAGCTTGGAGAGCAATCGAAACGACAAGACAAGCTGTCCGAGAGTTTAGCAGTGGTCGTCCACGAGCAACCACGGCGGCGGACGACCGGTATATTGTCCTACAGGCGGGAAGAGACAGACGACAGACAGCGGGAGAAATCGCAAGGCACATGCAACAGACAACTGTACGTCCGTTATCGCGTTTTACCGTGGCAAGGAGGCTGCACAAAGGTGGTCTATTTGCTTGACGACCAGTACAGTGTGTGCCATTAACGCCTGCTCATCGGAGACGGCGGCGGTTTCTGTGGTGCCAGGAACACAAGAACTGAACACATCAGCAATGGGGTCAAGTTCTCTTTACGGATGAGAGCCGATTTAGTCTGACGAGCGATTCTGGACGTATACACATCTGGAGAGAGCAGGGAACACGCAATCACACCTCCAACATCATCGAAAGGGACCGGTTTGGAGGTGGCGGAGTTCTCGTTTGGGGCGGTATTATGCTTGGTAGCCGTACTGACCTCCACATCTTCCAAGGAGGTTCAGTCACTGGTGTCCGCTACTGTACCGAGGTTCTCCTGCCTCACGTGCGTCTGTTTAGAGGTGTTGTGGGTCCTGAGTTCCTCTTCATGGACGACAACGCTACACCTCGTCGTACAGTGGCTGTCGCAGAGCTGTTGCAGAGTGAAAATGTTCAACGCGTGGATTAGCCCGCAAGGTCCCCGGACCTAAATCCAATCGAACACGTGTGGGACCTTTTCGGGAGACGCTTGGCAGCACGTCATCAGCCACCAACAACGATTCCACAGCTGCGATTGGCGCTACAAGAGGAATGGGCCACGATGCCTCAACAGCTCCTTGACAACCTCGTCCTGAGCGTGGACAGACGTTGTAAATCCTGCAACGCAATCAGGGGTGATCATATCCCCTACTAAAGACTGGATTTTTCTTGGCAGCCGCCTGTCACATGGACGTTTCTGTCTTCTGTCCAGTTGTGCTCGAAGCTACCTTTTTAATAAAGTGCCTTTTTATCCTTTGGATTCCTTGTTTTGGACGGTTTTGCTCACTTGTCCCATATTCTTACATCCTGGGGATCTTATGGTATGATTTGAGTCGACGTGGAGCACTTCTGCACGACGTTACATTCGAAAAACCGTCTCGTCCTTAGTTTTTGTACGCCAGTGTATAAGTTGACCAGGAGGGAAAACTTCAGTGATATACATACGGGCACTTCTTTTTATAGATAGACAACACAAGTGACTGTTTAAAAGGAAAAAGTGATTCGGAAAAAATGGCGATTTGTGCGTGACCCTCAAGCCTCACTCACACTCGGGATCGGGAGAGAGGTCGTTTCTTTTTGTGTGTGTTTCTTATTTTATCACAGAAGATCCACCTTAACAGCTAACTTCCCTCCTGCCTCCTCGGGAAATCAAAGCTACGAGCAAGGTTACAAAAAAAAAAAAAAAAAAAAAAAAAAGGGGAAGGACTTCTAACTTTCTGAATTGGTGTTTCTCCATTTCTTTAAATAAAAAAAAATAACCATCTGGTGAGTGGTGAAAGAGTTTGATTTTTTGTAAACCCATAGGACTTTTGGGGCGTTGGGGGCCCCAGTTCAGGTGGGGGCCCCGGGCACCGGCCCCGTTGGCCCACCCCTTAAGACGGCGATGCTCTCACCTTTTGCTTTCGGTTTCTCAAGGCTGTCGCTATTCTAATTGTCATCTCCCATTTCCTCTTAAATACCTCATATGTCATTCTCGTTGAGATCAGTTATTGTAGCGTTTGGATATGTGTGTTTTATGTTTTTTTTTAAATATAGAGAACTGGTAAACTTATTTGTGGTATTTGTAGTCTTATGGAATGGGACTCATGAATCAAGAAAAGAACAAAAGTTGCCGATATCATGATCAAAGTACTGATCGTCAAGTCTAGTAACGTGTGTGGGCATGTTACTAGAAACACTGACCATTGCTGGACAACTGAAATGCTAGACTGGATACTAAGGAACAGAAGAAGACCACGTGGGCAACAGCTCAATGAATTAGAAAGCGTGGCAGAGTGCACTGTAAAAAATAAGTGGTGTGAATTCACGGAAAATTTCTGAAAACAACTTGCAGCAAAGTTGCCGGTAGGTATCCGTGTTTTTCAGAAATTTCCATTTTTAAAAGTGCACGTACATTTTAACTTCCGTATTTTCACAGATATTTCCGTAGAAAGAAATTCCGTTTATTTCAGAAAAATCCATTTTTGGGTTTTCCATACTTTAATTGAAATTCCGCAAAATCAAAAGGCCTATACAGGGTTTACCAGCGAATAATCCTACAGTCCTTCCGGTGAGATCAGGATCGAACACCCGACGTCATAGCTCGCGGAATAGGTACCTTGCGCCTTTACCAACTGATCCACAAACGCTCGACAATCTGGCTCACGTAGATCATAAAAAGAATCTCGCGACATAGAAATTTTGTTTTTTGTCATTAATGTGAGTGATTTAGTCGTTTTACTTTCTGTTGGAGCTTATTATTTTTCTGAATAGGTTTGTAATTTTCTTTTTTTTTTTCCCCTATAAGAGGACTTTTCAAATATTAAGCATTTTTCATCGTGGTTTTTCGAAGTAACAAACTGCTTTGCAACATGATTTTTTTAAACTGACAATGACTAATTTATCCTTAAAAAAGGTGAAATGTAATTTTTATAGTATTATTTCACACACACACACACACACACACACACACACACACACACACACACAAAAAAACTAAATATAAAATTTACTCTTGATAGCTATAATAGCTTTTGTCTTAAGTTGTCCAAAGACTGATACACAGACATCGTATAATCATCTGTACAATAAGTACCCGGTTTCTTACAGTAACACAATATACATGTATAATGAGTAGCTGGTGCACCGTATAAGGGAGAGGAGAAAAATATCCTGTGCTACAATAAACAATATCCATGCGATATGCTATCCACAATATCCGATCTCGCTACGAAACTTCAAAATTCAACAGACGATTGAAATTTGAAAGTTAATCAAACCTCAAGTATTTCCACGAATCGCTACTATTAGAGGAAATTTCTCGTCATACACGGGTACGGAAAAAATGAGAACGGAGATTTTCCGTTAATATACAAAAAGAATTGCGGAAAGGTTTTTGAAAATTCAGAATTTTCCGTTAACAGATCTCTAAAACGGTAATTTACCCGTTAATATAAGAAAGAAACTGCGGAAAGGTTTCTGAAAATTCAGAATTTCCCCGTATTTTCCCGTGGCACGAAAAGTCCGTTAAATTTAGGTTTTTTTCCGTCATTTCACGGAAAGGTAGTATCAGGAACATGTTTCGCTAATTCACGAAAGAAATGACGGAAACTTGTCCGTGAATTTCAGAATTTTTTTTTACAGTGTGGTATGGAAGGTTACATACACTATAGTTAACAAGGTTTTTCCACATTGATGAAAATATGTGTCTACAGTCAATTTTTTTGTGCTGATAAAGAATATGGCTTTCAAAATAAACCACCACGCACCATTTTGTAAAAAAAAACCAACCGAAAAACAACTGGAAAATAACTTTACGAAAGCCGAAAATTCGAGTATAACTCCGTTATCGACCTAAAAGCCTCCGTTGGAAATTCTTCTGAAGTGTATCGACAACTTTTCCTCAGGTTCATTTCCACTTTAAGGTCATTATTTTATGTTAGGACTTGGAGGAATTATGAGTCATTCTTCCGTTCGACACGTACCTTTGTTTACGTTCAGGATTTCCCCTCCTTTCAGGTGGCAGGCCGACAGGTGGCTGAGAGCGTTTTGTTTCGTGGTGAAATGTGTTCAGCCCGGTTCAGTTGAAAAAAAAAATGTGCTTGTGACAGGTTGAAGTGACCGTTGTACGTATTTAGTTTTCTTATAATTGATAGAACCCGTCACAAATGTGTAAATCCATTGGAAAGTTTTTGTTACATCTGTGGACAGTTCACAGTGGAAAAACTTCGACGGTCTTGGACAACCAAGGTCAAACAAGGCTATTATCATTATTATTATTTTGGGTGTCATGTTGGTGACCAAGACAAAAAAAATGGGCTCCCTATTTATCCTGCGTAACATGTTACTCAAATTTGGTTAAGTGGATGAATGGAGACAAAACACAGTATATGCCTTTTTCAGTTACGATCATCTGGCACGAGCCGACTAACCATGCAGAGGACTGTTATTTTTGCCTTGCTAAAATCGAGGGATTTAAAAAAAATGTAAAGAAGAATAACAGTACTGTTCCATCTGCAATAAAGTCCTATACCACACGGACTTGAACTGCCCGTTCCTAAGGAATTGGAAGAATTCACCCTTCCAGGAGAAGACACAGGAGGATATCAAAGACGATCGTTGATTCCGATTGTCTTTGATCGGAACCAACATCCTTTGGTCTATCCTACAGTCCCGGATATAACACGACACCGCATTTGATTCAGGAAAGGGAATTCTACGTAAACGACTTAGTCAGTGACTTTATTTTAGCTAACATCATACCGAACTTTTAGGGTCTAGGCTACAGCTGTGGAACTTATTGGCACCAAGCACTAGAATTTCATTGTACCGAAAGAGGCACGAACAAGTTTCAGGATGCTTTATAATACAAAATCTCGGGTGTGTGTGTGTGTTCAAATATTGACGGATTAATGGTTGAACTTGGTTTCGAGCATATTCCTCAGGAATGGAGGCTTTTCATAGACTACTCAAAAACAAGTCTGAAGGCAGTGTTGCTACATAGTGGAAACATTAAACATCAATACCTGTGGAACATTTTGTGGAATTAAAGAAACTTTAACTAGAGTATGTCGTTAAGCTCAATCCAATATAACAATTAATGCTGGTAAGTGTGTGGAGATTTGAAAATAATTTCTTTGCTATATGGACTTCAATGTGGATTTACGAAATACTTTTGTTTTCTTTGTCTGTGGGGCGGACAGTAGAGAAATCGACAAACACTGTACTGTGAAAAACTGGCCTCACAGCGAGAATTACGTCCCGAGGCAACATGATGTTAAGTACGCCTTTTTGTCAAACTGAAACAGGATATTGCCTCCCTCTTTACAAAGTTGGGTTTGATGAAAAATTTCGTGAAGGTTTGGACAAGAGTGGGGAAAATTTCACATATGTGAGTAGCCTCCCAAGTGCAAGTGATGAAAAAGTGAAAGAGCGAATATTCCTTGGACCCCAAATCGAGGAACTTTTGAAAGACGAGAGTTTCAAGAAAACGTATAATGCTCTAGAACTCGCTGCCTGGAAAGCTTTTGCGTCCCATTTGTTCATATCTGTTATGATTTTCTTTCTAACAATACTGCATTTTATGTCCAAATTTGCCCAATTCAATATCTTCGTACTTTATTTCACCAATGACTTATTTCGAAAGTAGAGGGTGTCATTCATTCATGAAAGGTACCTGGCGCACGAAAGTGTTGCGTGTTACGCATGACATTTTCGTAATCAGCAAGGACGATTTAGTAAAAAAACACTCAAAATAACCCACGTGGCAGAAAAAAAAGTTAAAATTTGTTGACTTGTGTTGGTCAAAGCAGAGAGCTGTGCGAAACTTCCATCCAGCAGTGGATTTCTCTTTCATTAACGATTTTCAGTTTTTCTCTCCTAACTCTCAAAATGTTTACATTGTGAATAGCCATTAGCGTCTTATGGATTAGCTTTTTTTCTAGGTTTCTTATAATATAAAGGGAAAGAACGTCATTTCCGGTTCTCTGAGAATACGGCTCTTATTTAAAAATGCAGTGTTGAAAATTTGTTCAGAAAGTCATGATGGTGAATTCCTCTTCTGCGAGGGGTGTTAAATTATATCCAACTATTTATCACTCGCTGTCGTCGGCAGCAAAAACGATGAAACATTTCTGCGTTTCTTTTATTTTTTTCTTCTATTCTTCTCTTCCTTTTTCTTTTGTCATTGTACGTGTCTAAGCCAGGGAGAGTTGCTTATGCAGAGCAATCTGATTGCAGTAAGCGGCTGGTAATAACTTGGATTCCGCTGTAACTTTTCCATTTTTTCACACTAAAAATGCATTAACTCTGCGTGAAAGATAGCGAAGATAAAACCGGGGGATTCGGGCTGCCTGTACATCACCAACTTGCAACGCACACAAAAAAATGGAAGAAAAAGGCTCAGGGAAACTTATTTTCCCCCACATTTTAGTGCAATCACGCCACAAATTTCCACACGCCTTTTTTTATTCCCATCTTTTTCTTTCTCTCCCCCCTTTTTTTTGTTAGTGTGGGAGCAACTAAAACAGCACATGGTTATCGTTCACATTCCCCCTCCCCTTCATTTCATCCCCTTTTCGGGAAAACAATTTTATCCCTGAGTCAGGTATCATGGCGCTTTGTCACGTGACCAGAAAGAAAATTCCGCTATCTTCAACTGCTTGAATTAGAGCTTCAGGGGTAAAGTACTTCGGCACAAGCAACTCATCCCAGTTAAGTAATGGCGGCTGTTATAAAAAATCTCGCTATCTGAAACGGTCTCCTAAGTTTTAGTAAAACATGAAATTTATCGCAAGACTTGTAGTCGCAACGTTGAATTCCATATATGGGGGTGCACGCTTGCCGGTAAACCACCAGACAGGGGAATTGTAGGAGATTACGCTCTGGAATTTTAGCGTTTTAGATTTGCGAAAAACTTGGGGAAAACAGCAACATGAAAAAAAAGTATATACATTGCCATCTTTCTTTTATTTAATAAAATGAAACGATGTGTGCTGAAAATGAAATGTTTGAGTTATCGATGGAGCGGTATTTACTCATGCTCAAAGATAATTTGAATGTATACGTATATAAGAAGACACCAACTTACGAACATAATGTGTTTTTTCTAATTTGAATATTAGTAAATTTAGTTTTTTTTTTTGCAAGGTATGCTGTAACCACGGGCGGCGGAACCCAATAATTTCAGTGGGGTGGGGATTTTTTTTTATTGTTTTAACTCGAGAGTTAAAACAATAAAAAAAGAGAGAGAAACTCTGGAATATATATATACAAGTACTCGTATAAGTCATCGTCAACTATCTCAATCCGCAGCTGGATATGAAGGTCTCATCTACAGCTTTCTGTCTTCAGCACATCTCTCCCAAGTCACTCTAGCCTACTTTCGCATTTTCTTCACCCATGTTGGAAATCAATCTTTATGTGTTATCTATTATTCTCATGTAATGACGTAGTTAATTCATTCCCTCCTTTATAATGTAAGTCAAGTGAAGTGAGATATAAATATTCTCACGTATTGTTCTTGTGACACGCACTTTCAAATATGCGTGTCACAACGGCTAAAGTTGGCTAAAGTATTCAGAGAGCCGCTGTTGTCTTCATAGTGAAAGGTTGTGCTTGAGCGTCGTCGCTGTGTTCTTTATTTGTTTATGTTTGATAGTTAATTACTAAGATATTAAATAATTTAATCACATCTATTTTCAATCATGTCTCAGTAAGAGTGATTTCACTGCGTCACCTGCTGCATCTATGCTTTTCACCCCACAACCCATCTTCCAAGTGGTTTGTTTCTGGGTCTTCTCCTGGCCCATGGTGAAATTCAATTTAATATCTCAGTTGTTTAACAGTAGTCAGTTCTTTTAGCAATATATCTAGCCCGTTGCTATTTGAGATTTCTTTAACGACCTTCTTTAAAGTGAACAAAACAACACTGAGTTACCATTTCAACATATTTGTGAAAAATCAATTTTCAAAGTTGTACTTGAAGTGCTTTCCAGAAAACTGCGAAACGTGGTGACTGTTTCCAGAAAATTTTCATAAAAAACAACAACAACATGTTTCATCACATATGAAACACAATTTTTAAAGATGTTTCGCAGGAAGACGCTAAGTGAGGGGACCACGAAATTCCAGGAGTCCGGACCCCCTGTGTCCCCTAGACTTTCCGCTGCCCGTGTCTGTAACGACTCTTGCTACCTCTACGTCTTTTTATGAGTACAGCAATCCGGCAAGAATCATCGCCCTTTATTTTGATTCGATTAATCGCAGACTATAAACGCTCTTAGTTTCTTCTTATTTTGTTACGTCTCTGAGGCAACAGATCTGGTTCCTCACACCCAGTCACATGCGGAAAGAAGAGTCTGAACTTTCTCCAAAACAGCAACAAATAAAAAGTTTAATGTAATTTACTCTGGGTTGGGAGATATCTCGCAGGCAGCGAGAGACTCGCATATTACTCGCATTGCAGTTTTCTGCCGTCTTGAGAACCTGGACTCCTAATCAGCCCAAAGACCAGAGGCCTCCCAAAAACGTTTCGTTTGCCTTAGACATAAAAAAAAATTACGTATCTTCCTCTCTCCAGTTCAAAAACCGTTTGCCTAAAAAAGCTAAATGTTTCTCCTGACGAAAGGAATTTGTCCGTTCACCTTCTAATTGTGTTCCGGCAGTGGCGAGCCGGGGGTTGGGGGAGGGGTGGTGTTAATCCCCAAATTTTTCAAAACCTTTCGATATTTCAAAAACGCGATTTTAAAGGCAAAGTTTTGTTTGTCAGTACGCAGTTGAAATTGTTTTTGTGTCTCATGGCGAAAATTGAACGTGTTTTCTCCATGAAGACGAGGAAACGGCAAGGAACCAAGGACCAGAATGTCCCATTGCAATGAGAAGCCAATACATGGGTATTCTGAAAGTTTCTGTGGCTACGTGGTAGCCAAATTTAAGTTCCATGACTTATTTCAGATTACTCTAAATCACGCTGAAAAGCAAGGAGTTTTGATTAAAATACCAAAAATCATAGCAAAATAAAACCAACGTTGTGACATAAACCCAGAAAACCCAGAAGGCCGCCCCGGTGGAGCAGTGGCCCAAGCAATGGCCTCTGATCATTCGTCTGAAAGGGTCCGAGTTTGAATCCCAGTGAGGCATGGATGTTGTGTTTGTCTTACAGCACTAGTTCTCTCCCTTCCCTGGAACCAGTGACCCTAAATTAGGGACGGGCGACTTCTTATAGCCCATTGAGTTGATCACGGTGGTCGTTAAACCTCCAATCAAAAATATAAACAAACAAACAACCCCCCCCCCAGGAAACTAATGCAGGATTTCGATTTATGTATCATTTTTGGACATGTTTATTAGTGCTTTGGAAAACAGATTTATAGCACTTAAATTGGTTTTATCAGATTTCCAGTCACTGTTCTCAACAAATCAAATGTGTCCCCATCTTCTCCAAACATTGATAGTTTTAAAACTTTAACTGAATTTTATGCAAGGGACTTATACAAAAGAATACAAATGAAGAATGTTTCACTAGAAGGTAAATTTTTATTTCGTTCTAGAATTACTTGTATCTTTTAACCACCTAAAAATAAGTAGTGTAGTATTCTTGTTTCTGCACAGATAAGTAGAAAAATGTAAGTGGTCAATCATTATGTGATGATAAGAATATAGGTAATAAGAAGAATATTTATAATCATCGACAACTCTGGGACAAATGTCCGTAGGAGCCGGCCACCAGACTACAATCATCTTGCATTCTTACTACCCCTTATCCACATTCATCTGGTAAACCCTCTCAGCGAAGGGGAACCAGGGACAAAATGCGTCCGGCGCCGACTTTAGAAGGAACCATCCATGCATTCGAAACTGGGCATCGGATCATCATACCCAATACTAAGTTGCGTAGATTTTTGTTGTAATAACACAAAAGTCAACTTATTTCGGGTGATCGGAAATCGGAAACACCTCGTGCGTCAGTCTGATATCTTTGATGCGACAATATCTCATGCAAGGGTAAGTAAAAAAAGTAAAGACAATTTCGTTGTGTTTTATCAAAAACAAAGTGAAACTTTGCATTATTTTTTAATGTCGTCTTCCAGCATTTCCATACACATTTTGTAACCGTCCACAAGTTTCTTGATCCCATCGGAGAAGGTTTTCGACTGTTCCTTAAACCATGCGTGCACCGCCACCTTTAACCTCCTCATCACTACCAAACCGCCGACCACGTAATGTATCTTTGAGAGAACCGATGAACATCGCTTGGCACGAGATTCGGGCTATAAGGTGGATATCAAACTTGAGGATTTAATTTTTGCCCCTGTTGCAGCCGCTGTGTGGGGGCCCAGCATTGTTGTGGTGCGACACTACAGTTTTCTGATGACAGCCCTCTCCTTTTGTTGCAAATTGCAGGTATCAGTTTGTCTTTGAGCATAGCTGAATATGTTGCACTCTTAATAGTTCGTCTATGTTCCTGATAAAGTTCGAAAATACGCCCACGCATAACCAAAACCAGGTTAACAAGAACTTTTTTAATAGAGGGAACACTTTTGAACTCCCCCCCCCCCCACACACGGGGATGGAGTATGTTTCCACTTCATACTTTGTCTCTTGTTTTCAAGGACAAATTAATTCACCCAGGATTCGTCGCCAGTAACAAATTTTTCCAGTAAATCTAGGTCTACTTTATAACTGTGCAAGAAGTGGGTGGAAATCCTCATACGCTGATGTTTGTGTTGATAGGTCAGCTATTTCGAGACCTACCCAGCACACACACATTCGGGTACTCCAAGTCTTCGTTCACCATTGCACAGGCAGACCCATAATATGTATATGCTTAACATATCAGCTACATTAGAAAAAGTGATCAGTCGGCCTACTTGAATGAGAGAGTTCACGTAATCGGCATGATGTTCGGTTCGCGACGTTGATTGTCGCTTTGATTGAGTTTAGCCAATCTCACTCGCTCTACCAGTTTTTAACCTTTCTTGGTAAACTTTTCTCTGGCTCATATTGTTATATAGATATATTTGAAATATCATTAAATAGTGACTTGGGTTTATACAACGAGAACAGCATATTGGAATTCGTCTTCAGAGAAAAAAAGCATCTAACACACCCTTCGGGAAAACAATTCTTTCGTTAACCGGGATCACCCACGGAAAAATGCAATGATGTTGTACGAAAAACGAACTTTCTCGGAGATGCTCCGCGTGAGAATTGAGCCCCACCAATTAACAGCTTCTCACATCATCGGAAGTACGGTATTTTTCCGTGTATAAGACGCCCCCATGTATAAGACACCCCTACGTTTTCGAACCGAAAATTAAGAAATCAATATTTTTATTACAAAAAAGGACACATTTGATATTTTTTATATTACCACAGACTTTGTCTGTGGTAATATATAAAAAAGAATTTTGGAAATTTATATTTTAAAATTAGGTAATATTTTTAAGATGCAAACTATGTAATCATGCATCACTTTCAGGAAGTTTAACAAAAACAGCTGTGACTCAGTGCGCCGGTGACTCAGTATATTTGTAAGTCGTAGTGGGGAGAGGGGATAAGAGGTACTGGCAGTTTCGCCGCGGTAACAGCAGGGTACTCTCAGCCGGTTACCCTTCGTGTATAAGACGACCACCAATTTTTGGTCTAAAATTTTGGAAAAAAAATATCGCCTTATACACGGAAAAATACGATATCTTCCTTCAAGAGGCAGAAAGAAGAAATGGGAAGGAAAAATACAAGGTGGTTGTAAAAGGGAGTCAAAAACTCGGGACTTCGAAGTAGTAGGACGATTCTACCAGGCACATGTAGCTAGGAAGGAAAAGGAACTGGTTTTGGAGGTGAAAATATTGGGTTGGATAGAAAGTAATGCCCGATGACGAGGTACCCGAAGTCGAAGCCCAAGCCAAGGAGCACATTGGCCACTGCGATTGCGCAGCACACCGGCATGAGATCAGCAGGTAGGTGGCTTAAGTCAGTCGCAATTAGCTGTCAGAAAGCGAAGAGTGTAACTAAGCGCTAGCCAACATTGAAGTAGACAAGCAGCACATCCGCCATTGCATGCTGTAAGATATTTAATTTTGTATTGTTATTTGTAGCCAATTGATGGCAACACAGAGTTATGTCTCGTTTTTGCTTTTGTGCTGTGATGAGAGTTTGTTTATTTATTATTATGATAGTAGCAGCGGTTGTTAATGGTTGTGAGGTTATTTTTGTTCGTTGTTCGAGTGAGAAATGCTTACGGAAATGTATAGAGTGAGTGATTAATAATTATAGTGATATTAAAGGAGCTCGTTGAGCTAATATATGATAATACAGTACTCTTGAGTTGAGTGTTTAGTGAGTGAACTTTCTTCATTTTTGGTCCGTTCGAGCAGGAATTACCTTCGACCGTTTAACATGGTGGCTGCTACTTCGAATTTGGGTTCGGCGATTTAAATTTATTGTTATTTGATTTAAACTTATAGTTTTTTGAGTGTTTTGTTAACATTTAATTATGGAAGCTGGAATCATTTTTGAACGTTTTGAATAATGTCTGCTATTCAAATTTATGTTCGGTGTTGATCATCGGCAAGTCGGTGATGAGATTGACAGTGCGTGATAAAAACAAGTGAGTGTTCGAGAATGATTTTACCTTACAGTTTAGAGCGCTTTTGCTGACATTCTAATTATGGAGGCACTAAAGATAAAACAACAACAACATGTATTTAAAGCGTCGTTAACAAAACTTCGAGATAGGATTGAATCGAGTGATTTTGATCAATTGCACAATGCTAGTCCGGAAGTGTTATTATGTAGATCGAAATTAGAAGCTATTGAGTCAAAAAAAGCAGAGGTTTTTGAAAGAATTTTTGAGTCCTGCGCTCCGGAAGAAGTGGATGGATTGATAGCTGAACCAGAGGAGCTACAGGAAATTATTGATAATTTGTCTCTGATACTGCTGAGAAAAGTGTCTGGACCCGTGCTTCTGACAAATAATAACACGGCGAGTGAAAATTCAGTGCCGCTTCGCCTGCCGGAATTGTCATTTCCAATTTTTAGTGGTGGAGATGCCACTCAGTGGCTCTCTTTCCAAGATTTGTTTACAGCGTCTGTGTCATCGAATGATAATTTGCCTGGTTCACAGAAACTTCAGTATTTGAAAGGGTGTCTGAGAAGAGATGCTCTTCGGATCGTCCAATCATTGTCATTGTGTGATGCCAATTTCGAGCTTGCGTGGGATTTGTTGAAAAAGAGATACTCTAATAAACGTGAGTTGGTCTTCAGTATTATAAGGAAATTAGTTTCGCTGCCAGCGGTCAACAGTGAGTCTACTGCTTAGCTTTTAAATATCGTTGACAGCACTATTGAATGTGTTCGTGCTTTAGAGAGTCTTGAGTTGAAGTGTGAAGGAGTTGCCGACACTCTGCTGCTGTTTATTGTGCAGAATAAGTTGGATATGACAACTCGTGGATGGTGGGAGAGAACCTTAGAAGCAGACAGTGTTCCTCAACTAAATCAGCTGTTGGAGTTTATACATAGGCATGTGCGTACGTTAAGAGGTGACAAGGTGATCTCTTATAGAAGGCCTGTTCAACCTAAGGTTTCATCGTTTGTTTCGGAAGTAAAGAGTAGGTGTTTATTTTGTAAATTGAATCACCATTTCAACAAGTGTAATAATTTCTTAAGGCTGACTGTTCAGAAAAGAGTAGAATTTGTGAAACACCAAAAATTATGTTTCAACTGTTTATTGCCGAATCATCTAGTGAGCCGTTGCAAGAGTAAACATTCTTGCAGAATTTGTGCTCGAAATCATAATACCTTACTGTGCTTTCGTAATGAAGTTAAGCAATATAATGAAGAACAAGAGTTTAGGACACAAGTTATATCTCCAACTACTACAACTGTTGAGAGGAAAGAGCCCAAACACTTCACTTTGGGGAAGGGACTCGAGTCAACATCATCGACGATTGCGTCGTGTGTTTCAGATTTTAATATGCCGCAACAAGTTCTGCTATGCACAGCAGTCATTCGTGTTGAGGATGCCTCAGGGAATTATCAGCTATGTCGAGCACTTCTAGATCCCGGTTCTCAGGCAAATTTTATTTCAGAATCTTGTGCAAACAGACTTGGCCTGTGCAGAGAGAAAACACGAGTGACTATTTCATGTTTAGGTTCGTCAAGCTCGCATGCCAATGGAGTAACACAGATTAAGTTTAGGCCGCATTACAAAAATACACCTACGGTTTCAACTTCAGCCTTTGTACTCAGCAAAATCATTGAACTGCCACACTCTCCACTTGATTCTTCTTTAGCAGAATTGTTTTCTGATGTGACTTTGGCTGATTCCAACTTTTACAAATCTTCAGCGATTGATATATTGCTAGGAGTAAATATCTCTCTGCCCTTGTTGAAGGGAGATACCATTAAGGCAAAAGACGGCAAACCCTTTGCGGTACGTTCGGAACTGGGCTGGATCGTTTCAGGTGAAGTGACTACTTCTCGTGAGAAGTTATCTACAGTTCATGTAAACCACATTCAAGTAGATCTTAACGATTGTGTATCTAATTTCTGGAAACTGGATTCCGTTCCTGTGGCTAGTCCTTTTACGAAGGCTGAACAAACATATGAAGATCATTTTCATGATACGCATTCAAGAGACGAGAATGGCAGATACATTGTGATACTTCCTTTTCACTTACTTCCCTCACATCTGGGCAATTCCAAGCAACTTGCCATGAAGCGCTTAAGGTCTTTGGAGAACTCACTCTCAAGGAACCCTGAATTATACAGACAGTATTGCTCCTTTATGAGAGAATACGAAGACCTGGACCATATGCAAAGAGTGCCAGAAAATGTGATTTGTAAACAACTGAGTTATTATCTTCCACATCCTTGTGTAGTGAAGCCTTCGAGTAGTACTACAAGAGTCCGAGTGGTGTTTGATGCTTCGGCCAAGAGCACCTCGGGACTGTCCTTAAATGACCTCCTTATGGTAGGTCCGAGAGTTCATCAAGAATTGCTCCACATTCTCTTGAAATTTAGAACTTTCCGGGTGGCTTTGTGTGCAGACGTGGAAAAGATGTTTAGACAAAGTGTTATGCACCCAGAGAACACTGACTGTCAGAGAATCCTATGGAGAGGAAAACCTGAAGATCCTATACAGACCTTTAGATTAAAAACAGTCACTTATGGCACAACGTGTGCCCCATTCTTGGCTAGTAGATCTTTGAAGCAATTGGCTTTGGATGGAGAGGCTGCTTTCCCAAGAGCATCCGAGGTGGGTTTGAAAGATTTCTATGTTGATGATCTCCTTTCAGGAGCCAATTCACTGGAGGAAGCCTCTGAGCTTGCGCATGAGCTGCAAGAATTGTTGAAAAAGGGTGGTTTTACATTGCTTAAGTGGACATCGAGTGCTGCATCTGTTTTAGACACTATTCCTGATGAGTTCAAGGATTGCAGTGACACCCTGAGAATTGATTGTGAGAAATCAATCAAGGTGCTTGGCATTGAGTGGTGTCCAACTAGGGATACCTTCCAATTTTCTGTGGCTACCAACGAGAAGTTGAAGTATAGCAAGCGAGCCATACTTTCAGAAATTGCCAAGATTTTTGATCCCTTGGGTTGGCTGTCGCCAATAGTGATTAAGGCAAAAATTCTTCTTCAAGAGCTCTGGAGTTCTAATCTGAGTTGGGACGATGAGCTACTACAACAGTACAGGAACCGTTGGATCAAGTTCCAGTCACAACTCTCCTGTCTCAGAGATCTCAAGATTCCAAGATGTGTGATGACTACAACTTCTGATTACTTTGAAATTCATGCCTTCTGTTATGCTTCTGAGAAAGCTTACTGTGCAGTGATTTGCATTCGTTCAGTGGGTTTGGACTCCTCCGTGCACGTATCTTTACTAGCTGCCAAGTCCAGAGTTGCTCCTTTAAAGAAGCAATCGATTCCTAGGCTGGAGCTTTGCTCTGCTCTGTTGTTAGCAAATCTGCTGGAAGTTGTTCTTCCATGTCTCAACATTCCGATCAAGAAGGTTTTTGCATGGACAGATTCAAGATTTACGCTCGCTTGGGTTTTGTCGGAACCACAACGCTGGCTCCATTTTATAGCTAATCGAATGGCAAGAATTCAGGAAGCGATTCTCCTTGTGGAGTGGAATCACATTTCTGGAACGAAGAACCCTGCTAAATGTGCCACCAGAGGTATTTTAGCTTTGGAGTTGGTTCAGTGTGACATGTGGTTAAGAGGTCCAGATTGGCTACAGCAGCTTAGTGTTCAACGTTCAGATGGAGATGCGCTTCAGGAGTTCTCGTTTTCTGAACTACATTTGAGAGAAGAAAGGAAGAGTTATGCGACAGCAGCCAGCCAAAGTACAGATCTGTCCTATATTTTCAAGTTTTCGTCTTGGACCAGATTGTGCCGCGTCACAGCCTGGTGTTTGCGGTTCACACAAAACTATACTAATTCGTTATCTAAAAAAAACTTTGGCCATTTGAGTAGAGATGAGCTTCTTAAGGCCACTTATGTAATAGTGAAGCTCGTTCAATCCTCTGAGTTTGTTGATGAGTTGGCATGCCTTCATGCTGGAAGAGTCATCAAGTAAATTTCTACCGTTGAATCCTTTTGTGGACTCTGAGGGTCTTTTGCGAGTTGGTGGAAGACTTAGAAATGCCTCAGTTGCAGATAATGTGAAACATCCAATACTTCTACCTAGGAGGCATCACATAACAGAATTAGTTGTGAAGTATTATCATCACACTCACCTCCACGCAAGCGCTCGACTTCTACTTGCTATCATCCGACAAAATTTTTGGATTCTCTGCGGCAGAGATGTCACGCGAATATTTGTGCGTCGTTGTGTGACATGCTTTCGTCATTCTGCTACTCCAGCCACTCAGCTTATTGGTAACTTGCCCTCAAAGAGAGTAACTCCCTCAAGAGTATTTCATGTGACGGGTCTAGACTTTGAAGGTCCCTTCCAATGCAAAGAAAGAGTGGCACGAGGAAAAAACCTTTTCAAGATTTACATTGCAGTCTTCGTGTGTTTCTCAACGAGAGCAATTCATCTGGAAATTGTTGGACACCTTACTACTAACGCATTCATTGCAGCGCTTAAGAGATTTATTGCACGTCGAGGTAAGCCTAGTGAGATATTTAGTGACTGCGCCACGAATTGCGTTGGTGCAGATCGTGATTTGCGTCGTGTTCGTAAGTAAGTGCTCAATGCAACCGATGACAACTGCGTTGCTACCTTTTCCTCTTCCGAAGGCATCAAGTGGAATTTTAACATTCCTTCAGCGCCTCATTTTGGTGGTCTTTGGGAGCCTGGAGTAAAGGCAATGAAGTTCCACCTTAAACGAACGGTGGGCAATGCTTGTTGCTCTCTAGAGGAGTTCCTCACACTTTCAGCGCAAGTTGAGGCTTGCCTTAATTCTAGGCCTCTGTGTCCCATTTCTGAAGACCCTAATGATCTGAATGCCTTGAAG
This sequence comes from Macrothele yani, assembly GCA_039090855.1. Classification (NCBI taxonomy): domain Eukaryota; kingdom Metazoa; phylum Arthropoda; class Arachnida; order Araneae; family Macrothelidae; genus Macrothele; species Macrothele yani. Next base: position 117,682,700 of record CM076995.1, on the reverse strand, counting down.
CCTGAACACTTCTTGGTGGGAGCTCCCTTGACAGCTCTCCCTGAGTTAGATCTCACTGCAGTTCCTATTTCTCGCCTTAAGAGATGGGAATTGATCCAACGCTTAGTTCAGCAGTTTTGGAGACGATGGAGGTTAGAATACCTTACACAACTTCAACTTAGGCCTAAATGGTGCACTTCTAGACCAGACCTTACAGTGGGTGATCTTGTGCTGATCAAAAACGACCTGATGCCTACATTGCGTTGGAAACTTACCAGAGTTATAGAAATACATCCCGGCAGTGATGGAAAGGTGCGAGTGGTGACTATTCGAACTGATTCCGGAATTCTCAAAAGACCCATGGTTAAACTGTGTCCATTACCGTTAGATTGACTGTAAGTTATTCTCGAAATTCCATCAGAATTCAGACTAAAGTAAGTGATAGACATGTTGAAGACAAAGAACCTTGTTACAAGAACACAATATTAGTAATGGGTTGTATTTGCTGTAGCCACATGTTCACCGTATGTATAGATTATATTTATAATTGTAATTTTCAGCCTATTGTGTTTAATTTATAATGTTGAAAGTGATTGTATTACTTTATGTGTTGAAAGCTTGAGCTTCCAAGGTGGCAGTAATGTAAGATATTTAATTTTGTATTGTTATTTGTAGCCAATTGATGGCAACACGGAGCTATGTCTCGTTTTTGCTCTCGTGCTGTGATGAGAGTTTGTTTATTTATTATTATGATGGTAGCAGCGGTTGTTAGTGGTTGTGAGGTTATTTTTGTTCGTTGTTCGAGTGAGAAATGCTTACGGAAATGTATAGAGTGAGTGATTAATAATTATAGTGATATTAAAGGAGCTCGTAGAGCTAATATATGATAATACAGTCCTCTTGAGTTGAGTGTTTAGTGAGTGAACATTCTTCACATGCTGTATGAGTTCCGTCGCGGTAGCACCTCCCATCGCAAGCTGTAAGGAACATTACTAGTGTGTACTCCAATGCCATATCACATCGTCAGTGCTTTCATTGGTTCGAACGGTTTCGAAAGGGATAATTTTACCTGTCAGACCGTCCCAAAGCCGGAAGACCGGCAACAGTGGATATGAAGATACTGAAGACCTTAGTGGAGACCAACAAACATGTGACCACGCGGAAGTTGGCCGAACAGCTGTGCACTACTCACACGAGCATTATTACGCACGTGCGTCAACTTGGAGAGGTGCAAAAGAGGGCAATTTGGGTGCCCCATCAACTCACAGTTCAACAGAAAGCAAATCGCATGAGTGCATGCTTTTCCCTGCTTGCACGTGACCAAGTTGTACCGCTCTTGGATCGCATTGTGACAGGAGACGAGAAATAGGTCCTATATGAATATGTCAGTGCCCGGAAACAGTGGTTAGACCCAAAAACAGAATCCCATGCCCACTCCCAAAGCCGGCTTACACCCACGTAAGAAGATACTGTTGTCTGATTGGTGGGATATGCGGGGTGTCATGTTTTTTGAGCTGCTGACGGACACCACAACTATAACCGCCGATGTGCACGCATCGCTCACATCGAAACGACCAGCACTGCTGAGCCGCAAGGGCGTCCTCCAACAGCAGGATGGGGCGACACCTCACACAGTACGGGTGATATGTCACAAGATCTGGGCTGGTGGCTGCTACCGCACCCAGCATATTCCCCGGACATTTCCCCAAGCGACCCGGTCGTTGCAACATTTCCTGGACGAACAGAGGTTCACGAACTGGGACGATGTTGAACGCGCACTCATTCACTTCTTTGCATCCAAGACGCCACCATTCTACAGGGACCACATACAACAGCTGCCAGACGTTGGGAGTAGGTCGTGGCTAACGATAGCGACTACGTTTTGAACTGATTTGTAATTGTATATACGGTAAGTAGCCCTTTTCTGTTGGCTTGCATTTGCAGACATTACTTTCTTTCCAACCCAATATAATCGGAAATCCAAAGTACTGATCTCCTGGCTGGAAGAAACATATATTTTGACAGATCAGCATTTTCCTGCCGCCCTCGGCTCCCCAGTCAGGAGAATAAAGATATTATGTGCGACTAAATTCACTTGTTTTTATCTTGAATTTTTCTACTTATTTTCTCTGAAGGCGAATTTCTATCTGCCGTTCTTGTTGTATAAACTCCAGTCCTTATTTAATGATATTTCAAATATTTCTACATAACAATACTCTTCTTGCCATACTTTGCTCCCATTCTCTCGTAAATTTGAGTAGGCTTGACTATTTCTTCCTAAAGGTGACTTTTTACGGCACGCTGTTCAACAGGTGTGCATTCTAGAAGAGGAGCTTCCATGTTTCCACCCTCACAGCTGCAGCCAGACTAACGTGTAACGTTGGGGGTGCAGGTGCCACCTTGTTTAACTGCCGTTATGTTGTGCTAATGTTGGTCAGCTGCTTCGCTCGCGGGTCACACGAAAACAGTAAAAGTGGAAAGAGCAAATGTTTCGTTCATCCTTGGGATCACAGGCAAGCGGGGTTCGAAAATTTTTCCGTGACTCACTTATAAACGTGAAAAGAGCGATGATTTCTGTTTGATGTTCCTAATCCACGTCAATTGTGTGTATTAATTTTTATTAATTCGCCTCCTAGTTATTTGTTCAGTTGCTGCTTTCCATCTTTGGTGAATCCCCAGCATTGCGCGGGGCTCCAAGAAGCAACCTGGCAGGTTGTTTGGCAGTTATAGTCGTATGCGAGTCTGGATAATTCGAGGCCACTGTGGTGCAGTGGTAGCATGTCCGGCGCATAACTGGAAGACCCCGGGTTCGATTCCCGGTGGCAGCCGCTGAGAATTTTTCCGTGACTCACTTATAAACGTTAACGAGCGATGACTTCTGTTTGATGAGCTTTTCCACTTAGCTCATCTTCGTGAAATGTCCAACTGCTACTAACGCACTAATAAAGCCTTAGCAAAACTTTTTGGGTTGTGTATGCAACCACTCATGCACCGCATGTTCCAGTTTGCAGTTGGAAAGATATCGTTTTTCTTGTAATGTTTCTTTGGGTCGACCCAAAACTTGGAATTAAGTCAGGTGATTAAAGACAATAATGCCGCCCCGGTGGCGCAGTGGTCTAAGCGATGGCTTTTGATCATTCGTCCGAAAGGGGTCCAGGTTCGAATCGCGGTAAGGCATGGATGTTGTGTTTGTCTTACGGCACTGGCTCTCTTCCTTTCCTGGAACCAGTGACCCTAAATTAGGGACGGGCGACTGCTTATAGCCCATTGAGTTGCTCACGGTGGTCGTTAAACCTCCAATAAAAAATAAAATAAAAAAAAGACGATAGCGTACTTTGATGATGCGACAGTTGTCCAGAATGAGTCTCTTAAAAGCGGCAGTGTTCTCGGGTGTGAATAGGCTTTGCCTGTGCATCACCAGACATCTTTATGTTCTTTTTAAGCTTTTCTTTCATTCATCTACTCTACGCTGTGTTAAACAGTTACGGCTGTACAATGCGAATACTGTGCAATACAAGCAACCGCCGTTTTCCTGGCACCTACCAGGACCGCGGATGGCATAGTGGTGAACGTTCGTCAATGCCACGGAGAAATTTCAAGTTCGATCCCCGGCAGGTACGAATACTCGAGCCACTAAATATCCGCCGTGCGTTGGATGGGCATGTTAAGCCGACGGACCCCGGGTACTGACCCCCGGATAATAAATAAGGGCGTCTTCTCCCCCTTTCTACCTCGTTTCCGTGTCACTTTCCTATCGGGCACTCTAGCCCAAATCTTCTGGCTTCTTATTTCTAAGGGTTGTATAAGACTTGGGGTGAGACACTCCCTTCCTAAAATCCTCTACATTATAACGAAGTAAATTTCTCCGTCATTTTTGGTCTACGCCGGGGATTCGAACCCGAGGCCGCTTATTCCGGAACAAGTCGCTCTACCAACTGAGCTACGCAGACGTTTATTCTGATTCCTATCTGCCTTTATGTCGTGTGCGTCCTGCGGGCAGGTACGACAATCAACCCGTCTGTGGGTGCCATATTTCTGTAATATGCGATTTGAAAAACTTTGCATTGGGAAGTCGGAAGTGCTATAAAGATGATCATTTTTTTTTGTCATTTTCCGATGCATAATTTTGCCGTCTGGAGGCGTTAAGGCAGATGTTGTTCAATTCAAAATGTATTTCAATCCGTATCATTCATTCTAAAGGTGCAATTGAAGAAAATCATTTTTTCCTTCGATGATTTTTAGTACGAAAACCGATTTACGTGCAGCTTCTGCTTAAAATAATGGACAGTTTTTCGCTGCTTCTAAAAGCTCGATTTAAAAAATTCCCTTTGTGTGCTTCGGATATCTTCCGTTTTATTTACAATCTGTGATTTTTCGTAACCAACATTTTTTTCCGCTAGGGGAGGGTGAGCAGCGATTTCTAGTTTTAAATGTTTTACCGTTCCAGGTATGCGGTTGTGAAAAAATATCTTTTTGTAACTGGTTCGTACGCTATTAAGAAAATTGCGCGCATCAAATAATGCGCATATTTCCTACTGGGAGAGGGGAAGGGGGGGGGGGAGCTGTGTGTACATGCATTTCTCATTCGCTGATTTTCTTTTTTTTTTCTAAAAATTAGCTTTAAGAAAATATTTTTGAGTCGAAAAAGATTCAAAGTTGTGCTCATTACATCCGAGAATTCGGTATCATCTTTTTGGTTTTTGTTTGAAACCCTTATGCTTTACGAACTGATTGAAGCGGATTAACAACTGTGCAGAGAGGTAGTTAATGTTGAATTTAAAGAAGCACCGTGATTGAATAAGCAACTGTTCTTGCTTCACCAATTTTTATTAAAATATTTTCTGTGGAATATACTTGGGGAGATCTTTCAGCCCTGGGACATAGAGAGGTTGAGATACTGATTGAGCAGTGGAGGGAGAAACGTTCCTGATAATAATTTAATAATTAAAGAAGTGGGGTGTGTGGGAGATAATTTAAGTGTCTCATTCTGGCGAAAAGTATTTTGAAGTCTGTATGTAAGACTTTGAAACCACACATTTTATGCAAGACATGTTTGTCCTGAGGAAAATGCATTACGTTTAACTTGGCGCTTTAATAATGGTGAGCGCTTGCGTGAAAGCTGGATATGCGAGATTTGGTAGCTCATGATTGCGTACTAGATTTTCGGCACCTACAGCAGACCCCTTCATGTATTGATTGCGGTGGAAGATTCATTGGTCTGTCAGGACTCCCCGCTCCCAGTTCTCCAACCGCTATCACCTGTAGCTAGCTTACATTCAACTCTCACTCCTGGGTTGTGTAGTGTTTCGGCTGTGACTCATGAAGTCGCGGAGATGAGGAAGGAGTCGAACTTCTGTGAACAAAAGACGCCTGATTTCCGTTGCACTTCCATAAAAGAGGATCGTTTCCGGTGTGCTCAGATAAAATTTGCTTGTGAATCATTCTTTCAATAAATGGCAAAGTCCTCTGATATGCAGTTAAAAGCATGACTGCAATCAAGAATTAGCAGAAGAGAACTTAAGCGTACAGTTCTTGAAAATTAATTGAACTACTTAATGCAACTGAACAAGAGTATTCACTCTAGGTTTCCAACTTCACGAATAATAATTGAGTTTCTTAGTTTCATTTCACTGTAACTGACTTGAAACATTCATCTTCAAAGTTTATTACATTTTCAGCCACATCATCATCATCAACCATTCTCAACTATTGTTGGATGAAGGTCTCCCCAAGCCGCTTCACGACTCACTCTTGTCAGCAATATTGTCTTTTCCGTGTCACTCCGGCATCTTCCGAATTTCATTCACCCATGTCCCCCGTGGTCTTCTTTGTCTTTTTCTGTCCCTTAGCATTCACTGTAGTATTTCCGTTGTCCAGCGTTGGTCAGGCCTTCTCGAAGTATCTCCAACTCATTGATTGCCACCTGAGGGTCTTTACTTTGATCATGATGTCATCAGTTCTTATCATTTTCTAGATCCATGACTTCCTCTTCCTATAATTCTTGGTTACGTCAAGCATGCATCTCTCCACGCTTCTTTGAATTATCCGCAGCCTCTGTATGTCTGCTTTAGTTAAGGTCCATATCTCTGATCCATAAGTAAGAACTGGAAGATTGCATTGATTAAATACTTCCTTTAAGAGATAATGGTGCATTGATTAAACACTTTTTTAAGACGTAATTTTAACATTTCTTTTAAGACATAATGATCCATTGATTCAACACTTCTTCTAAGACATAATGGTGCAGTAATTAAACACTTCTTTAAAGACATAATGGTGCAGTGATTCAACGCTTTTTTAAAGATATAATGGTGCAGTCATTCAAAACTTCTTTTAAGACATAATGGTGCAGTGATTAAACACTTCTATTACGGCATAATGGTGCAGTGATTAATCACTTCCCTTAAGACATAATGGTGCAGTGATTAAACACTTCTTTTAAGACATAACGGTACACTTCTTTTAAGACATAATGGTGCATTGATTAAACACTTTCCTTAAGACATAATGGTGCAGTGATTAAACACTTCCCTTAAGACATAATGGTGCAGTGATTAAACACTTCTTTTAAGACATAATGGTACACTTCTTTTAAGACATAATGGTACACTTCTTTTAAGACATAATGGTGCAGTGATTCAACACTTCTTTTAAGACATAATGGTGTAGTAATTAAACACTTCCTTTAAGACATAATGGTCCAGTGATTAAACACTTCTTCTAAGACATAATAGGGCATTGATTCAACACTTCCTCTGACAATATGGTGCATTGATTCAACATTTCTTTTAAGACATAATGGTGCGTTGATTCAACACTTCTTTTAAGACATAATGGTGCAGTGATTAAACACTTCTTTTAAGATATAACGGTACACTTATTTTAAGATATAATGATGCATTGATTCAACACTTGTTTTAAGACATAATGGTGCAGTGATCAAACACTTCTTTTAAGACATAACGGTACACTTATTTTAAGATATAATGGTGCATTGATCAAACACTTCTTTTAAGACATAATGGTGCATTGATCAAACACTTCCTTTAAGACATAATGGTCCAGCGATTAAACACTTCTTCTAAGACATAATAGTGCATTGATTCAACACTTCCTCTGACAAAATTGTGCACATTTCTTTTAAAACGTAATGGTGCGTTGATTCAAAACTTCTTTTAAGACTTAATGGTGGATTGATTCAACACTTTTTTAAAGATATAATGCTGCATTGATTCAACACTTTTTTAAAGATATAATGCTGCATTGGTTCAACACTTCTTTTAAGACATAATGGTGCATTTATTAAACACTTCTTTTAAGGCATAATGGTGTATTGATAAAACACTTCATTTAAGAAATAATGATAAATTGCTCTTGGAAATTGCGATGTTTCTTCCAAATGCACCAAAGGCAAATTTTGCACGCCTACTAATTTCTTGTTCGATGTGGGCCTAGCTTGATATCTGTTGTGGGGATCAATTTTCAGCCGTATTTTTCGTGTATTTCAAAAATGTACACTGTGCAGGGCTGTATTGTAACTGCTCGCAACCTGGACTTCATGATCGCCAGACATTTCAGCGGGTCAGTGGTCAAGTGGGTCAGATCAAATTTAATCAGCTTTTATTTGCGTTTTATTTTTCACACAATTCAATAAAGCAAAAAGACACACATGTGGGCAAAATTTCTTGCATGTCTTTGTTCAAAGAGCGATATTACGATTAAACTATAACTGGCCAACTTTTCCTTTTGTTATAATCATCATCATAATTAGCGTTCGTCTCTTGACAAGTCCAACGGTAACTCAACAAGTTTTCTTTCTCCAGTTTCCTCTGTCCCATGCTTCCTCCTTCAATTCTTGATAGCTTCCTGTGCCCATGATATCATCAAACAGAGTAATGTTTATTTGTTGTTATACCAACGAATAAACATTACTCTCGTCTGTCACAATGACTTCATTAGTTACATCATAACAACAATGTTCCATTTGAATATGAATAAATAACATAAATTTTGAAGTTGTGAATCCGTTCATTGGTGCAAATATGACCTGAATGGTGAGTCAGAAAGGCTAATGTAAGTCAGAAAGATTAATGTAAGTCAGAAAGGTTAATGTAAATCAGAAAGTTTAAGGTTAATGTAAGATAATTAGCTTCTTTCTGAACAGGGGCAATATTTACACCAATAAACGGATTCACAACTACAAAATTTGTATTGTACAAGGGTGTAATCCCGTATTTTATTCATTGAAATAACATTATGTTTTTGTAATCCATTTAGTCCGTTGTTGATATATATTATGAATTCAACAAGTCCGTGTAACACCTATTAATTCATGATATATAACTTGAGGGATTCCCCAATTTATTTCTTTATATGACTAAATATAATTTTTAGTGCATTAGTTATCAAAAAAATATCTTTACTTCAGTAACCACGAATCCAGAAAAGAAGTTCGCTAGACGTAGATGTCTATTAATTTAAATATTACATTTTATGCCATAGATTGGTCTGAAATTGTAAGGTTAATGTAACAGAATCAGCTTCTTTTTTAACCGCACATTCTTGTTCAGTGTGGCAACGAAAACAACCAGTCCGCAGTTACAAGTCGGCTGTTGGTTAGCAGCGACGGGAACGGATCGTATTGTGTTGGAGAGAAAGTAATGTCCGATGACGAAGTACCTGAAACGGAAGTCCCGGCCACGGCGCACATTAGCCACTGAGATTACGCAGCACACTGCCATGACATCAGCAGGTAGGTACGTATCTTAAGTCAGTGGCAGTAAGCCGTCAGCAGGCGACGAATGTAAGCGCCAGCCAACATGGAAGTTGACAAGGATAGCACACCCGCCATTGCATGCTGTATGAATTTCGTTGCGGTAGCACCCGCAGGTGCTGTAAGGAACATTACCAGTATGTACCCCAATACCATATCACACCGTCAGTGCCGTCCTTGGTTTGAACGGTTTCAAGAGGGAAATGTTGGCTTGTCAGACTGACCCAAAGCGGAAGAACCGCAACAGTGGATATGAACATACTAAAGACCTAAGTTGAGACCGACCCACGAGTAAGCACGCGGGAGTTGACCGAACAGCTGGGGGACTACCCAAACGAGCATTGCTACATACCTGCGTCAACTTGGGAAGGTGCACAAGAGGGGAGTTTGGGTACCCCATCAACTCACAGTTGAGCAGAAAGCAAATCGCATGAGTGCATGCTTTTCCCTGCTTGCACATGACCAAGTTGAATCATTCTTGGACCGCATTGTGACAGGCGACGAGAAATGGATCACAATGTCAACGCCCAGAAACAGTAGTTGGACCCATAACAGAAGCCCTTGCCGACCCCCAAGCCGGCTTACACCCACGTAAGATCTTGCTGTCTGTTTGGTGAGATATGCGGGGTGTCCTGCTTTTTGAGCTGCTGCCGGACAACACCACTATCACCGCCGATGTGTACTTCCATCAGTTCAACGATCTGCACGCATCGCTCACGTCGAAACGACCAGCATTGCTGAACCGCAAGGGCGTCCTCCTACAGCAGGATGCCGCGAGACTTCACAGAGCACGAGTGACCGGTCGCAAGATCAGGGATCTGGGCTGGAAGCTGCTGCCGCTGCAAGCCCATTCCCCGGACATTGCCCAAGCTACCACCTTTTCCGGTCGTTGAAGCATTTCTTGGACGAACAGCGGTTCACCAATCGGGACGATCGAACGCGCTTACTCATTTCTTTGCGTCCAAGCTGCCACAATTATACAGGGATAGTATCTAACTGCTGCCCAGACGATGGGAGCAGGTCGTGACAAGATTTGGCGACTGCATTTTGAACTGATTTGTACTTGTACATACGGTAATTAGCACTTTTTTTGTTGCCTTGCATTTGCAAACATTGCTTTCTTTCCAACCCAATAAAATATTAACCCAGTTCCATTTCTGGGGAGCACAAAGTAGGAACCAGCTTTCTGAAGAAGCAGTACACATATAAAATAATGGACGATTCTGGTTATTATACCAGGATGAGTCAAAAGTTCGTCCCGTTTTGAGCTCTACATAATGTTGAGCCCCTATTCCTGTGCGAAATGAGCGCCAGCGTCGACTGAATACTGCAATGGTGTGAATTTGGCACGGAGTCACATTACGTTATTAGGTGAGCAGAGGATGGATCTCGATAAACGCGCTGTTCGAATGCTTCTACACTATTATTGGGAAATAGGGTTAAATGCGGCAGTAGAAGCAGCGAGAGAAATTTGTGCAGTTGAAGGCAAGGAAATTTTATACAGCAGCGCTGCACGAAAATGGTTTCGGGGTTTCAAAGCTGGGTACACCAATCTCGAAGGCAAGCCAAGGTCAGGACGTCCAACGATCTTTAATACTGACACCCTGGTCGAAACTGTGACAGCCACACAACTAAAATTGTTAATGTGGTGGGGACTTCCCATTACACCATTGTTCGCGCCTGCGCCAGGCCCATCGAGCGGTTCCCAATGAACTGGCATCTCAGCAGACAGAACAACGCGACGCTCTGTGGCGTAGATTGCTGTCAAATCCATAAGACTAGATATTTTGGTGTCATAGTTGTGGTCACGCCAAGAAGCACAGTCAGTGGTGCAAAGAGGGCGGCTTGAGAGGAAAGTCATGCTGTGCGTTTGCAACTGTGATGGTTTTTTTGACTGGGAACTCGTGCCAGATGGTGAAACTGCAGGAAGGAACCTCCGTGTCGAAAAATTGCAACGGGTCCATAGGATCTGCGCCAACGCTACCTAGTGCTTTTCAATGGAAGCGGGAATTGCTGCGAGAGGATCATGTCCCAAGTCTCATCTCCAGAGGGTTCCTTCGAAGACTATAGGAATTGGACCCTACCCCATCCTCCATACAATCCATACCTTCCTCCATCCGTCTACCTCCTTTTTTCTCGATGGCCCATTTTCTACAAGGACAGTACTTTGCTTTAGTGGTGGATGTAGAAGCTGGCATCTTAAGAATTTCTGTCCTCGACAACTGCCGATTGGTACCGTGGGATAATGGATCTGGTGGAACGTTGGTAGAGAACTGTAGAAAACAACGGCCTGTGCTTTTCAGAATGAAATGAGCATGTATGGCTTTCCTACATCGTTAAATTTTAAACTGTAAACGGGACGAACTTTTGTCTCGCCCCTGTAAATAGGAAAATGTTCTGTAAATTAAATCCATGAAGTTCCACGACTTTACGGTATAGAGTAACGGTTTTGAGTTAGTGAGCATTCATTTTGCTAATAGCACTCTTTTGCAACAAATAAATGTCAGTGTTTTGTCATTTACGAAACACTGATGCGCAGTTCCTCCGTACTTGTTATACATTGAGATTTCTGCCATTCATTGAAAACCCCTTCTCACCTTTTTTCACGTACCTACATCAGAGGTGATGCACATTGCAAGATTTCGAAGTTGCGGCTATATTCTTGGTGGGTGTAGTTCAATCAGTAGAACAGTCGACTACGGAGAAAGCAGATGTGGGCTCGAATCCCATCACTGGCAAATGAGGCTTTATTTTCTTACATTACACGGTTATGGAATGGAACACTCGTAGAGTAACACTTCATATGACAGTTTAGCGAGAAAGAATGTACATTTTTGAGTGTGATGAGTACATTTGATAAAGTAGATACTGAATAAACTATTTAGAGCAGGGGTGAGGAACCTACGGCCTTCTATGCCATTAAGGTGAATCCCTTTTGGGTGAATCCAAATTTCGCTGAAAAAATCCTTTTATTTTTATTATGTTTTTGTTCGTATTTTATTGTTTTTATTTTAATCTTAAAATGACCGTATTTAAAATACGAAAGAGTAAAAGAAGATCCAACGAAGTAATGCTCCCCGACTGACGTCCGCAATTAAAACATTACTTCTTCAAAAGGAAATTTCAGATTAACATTTTCCCCCAGTTAGCAAAGGTCACTGATGAGCATGAGGATGCATACGAATCATTTGAAGAATACGCAGTTGTTATAGAATTATGAACTGGAGAATACAATGAAAGGTTCACTGAATTTAAGAATCATGACATCACACTCAAATTAGCATTTCAACCTCACCTAGTTGATGTCTCCATGGCTTCTAAAGAACTACACATGGAATTGATTGAGCTCTCAGAAGATAACATTTTAAAGTCCTTATTTGACTCAAAATAGTATAACTATACTAATAATCCGAAATTTCTTGGCGTAGAATAGAAATAAAACTTTCAAAGCTTTCGCACATCAACCAGATGGCTACCTTCCTTGAAAAAGCCATCTGGTTGACGTGCGAAAGCTTGGAAAGTTTTATTTCTATTCTACGCATAGAAATTTCGGATTATTAGTATAGTTATACTATTTTGAGTATAATTGGTGTACAGTTCCTACTCATTGTCCTTATTTGACGCTAAGAAAGATCCAATTGAAATATGAAAACTGCAGTAGAATACCTACGCCTTCGGCAACATGTACGAAAAATGCTTTCTTGCTTTTCAACCACTTATTGCTGCGAATCTACATTCTCCTACCTAAACTAAATAAAGACGCCCTTAAAATCACAAATGACAGATACCCATCTAGAGGATCAGCTGAAACTGCGGACCTCCATGCTGCAAACAAATATTGAAATACACATTTTGAAGATGACAATCCGGTTTTTGGTGTAAATGTGCCAAGGATGAAAAGTCAGATAATATCCGAAAACTTGAAAATTTTCATCGTCTTGATGTAATCCGTATTTCATTCATGAATTATTCAAATGCTTTCCAACAAAAAGCAGTCACAACAAAGTCATCAGAAGGCTAGTTAACTTTAGAATTAATTTTTTTCTTCATTTTTTTGAAGTACGTTAGTACATAGTAGTCAGATTTTTACAAAGTAATGCACATTTTGAAGTATATCTAATTGAAGTTTCTTGAATGCGGCCTTATAAAATTACAGCTAACTTAATGCGGCTTTCTAACATGAAAAGGTATCCCACCTCTGATCTATATAGAGCATTGAAATGTGCGCAAGTTATTTGTTAAATTGGCTAAAATTTCTGTGATCAGTTTCTTCAGAACGAAAGTTTTTCTCTGTTTATGGGAAACGCATTCTTCGCCCAAGCTTATTCATGGATAAACTTCACACAGTGATAAATTTCCACCGATTTTACTCAAAGTTTGGCGCAGAATTTATAAAAGAGAGAACATGCATTGGACTCCTTCCGCAAACATAATTTCAGGTAGTACCTTTCCTTTTATTTTATTAATGGAAAGCTGATCACGGGAGGCATAACCTGCATTGAAGAACACAATGACAAATGTTATTTATTTGTTTTAAAATGCGAAGCTTATCAGAAGTTACTCATTAGCTCTTGATTTAAGCAGAGAAAGATTCTGACTTTCAGAGAAAAAGTTACCAGGTAAGAATTTCCAAATTTCCGATGAAGTAGAACTGAACAATTAAAAAAAATAATGTTTGTGTTTATATGATCGTTATCATTGCCAACCATTGTCAATCCACTTCTTCCCAAATTTGTTGCATAACTTTATGTCTTGAGCCACGTCACCCCGATATACTTTCGAATTTCTTCCAATTATCTCCCTCTTGGTCTTCTGAGTGTTTTCCTATCACTTGGTATCCAGTCTGGTATTTCAGATGTCCAACAGCGGTCAGTTCTGCTAGCAATATGTCCAGCCCATTGCCACTTTTCACGGTCTTCACTTTGATCATGATGTTATCTGCTCTTGTCATTTTCCTGATCCACGAGTTCCTTTTCCTACCCTTTCTGGTTACAACAAGCACGCATCTATCCAAGCTTCTTTGAGTTGTTCGCCGCCTTTGTATAACGTTTTTAGTGAAAGTCCATGCCTCTGATTCATAAGCAAGCACTGGAAGGAAACATTGGTTATAAGCACTTTTTTTCTAAGACGTAATGGTAAATTGTTCTTGAAAATTGTACTGTTTCTTCCAATTGTTCTCCAACGAAGTTTCATATGCTTATTAATTTAGTTCCACCTCCAATTCAGGAAGCCTTGAATCGTTATAGCAAGCTAGAGTCAGCATCAGATGGAAGCCTAGTCTGGTACTCCGGTGATTCTTAGCATTCTATGTCTACATGTTACACTGGCCGCTCGCTGTCTTGCGAAGTTACATTTCAGTCACCGGAGACTGAGGGTGAAAAAAGTGGGTCGAGTAGTCATTTGAGGGAAAGTGAAAATCCTCCAAATACGTGGCCTCAGTGAATAAACAAAGACGTCGTTCTTTCTACGTTTTATCAACACACAGCAACCGAAAAAATGTTATCCGGTCACCACTGGGGAGACGAACTCCAGATCGCTCGATATCTAGCCGAGCGCGTTAGCCTTGCTCTACGGTGGCCAACAATCAACGGCGCTATGTGTGTTTTTCAGCCAGCTTCTGACATCATAAATCCGTAAGATGGGCTCAGCTACTGAGACGTCTAAATCTGGTGGGCATTAACGGCACTGGCTATGTATTAATTATAGCAGTTAAATACAAGGGGGAGATCCAAAGTGAAAATCATCCAAATACGTGGCGTCAGGGAACAAAGACATCGCTCTTTCCACGTATTTGGAGGATTTTCACTTTGCATCTCGCCCTTTGCATTTAACTGCTGTAATTGATATATAGCCAGTGCCGTTAGTGTCCATCAGACGGAGACGTCTCAGTAGCTGAGCCCATCTTACGGATTTACGATGTCAGAAGCTGACAGAAAAACACACATAGCGCCGTGGATTGTTGGCCACCGTGGTGTAAGGCTAACGCGCTCGGCTAGATATCGAGAGATCCGGGATTCAATTCCCAGGCGGTGACCGAATAACAATTTTTCGGTTGCTGTGTGTTGCTAAAACGTGGAAAGAGTGATGCCGTTGTTTATTCACTGACGCCACGTATTTGGAGGATTTTCACTTTGGATCTCGCCCTTTGGATTTAATTGCTATAATTAGTATATAGCCAGTGCCGTTAATGTTCACCAGTTGGAGACGTCTCAGTAACTGATACCATCTTACGGATTTATGATGTCAGAAGCTGACAGAAAAACACACATAGCGCCGTTGATTGTTCGCCATCGTAGCGAAATGCTAACGCGCTCGGCTAGATATCAAGAGATATGGTATTCGGATCCCAGCGGTGACCGGATAACAATTTTTCAGTTGCTATGTGTCGATGAAACGTTGAAAGAGCGATGTCTTTGTTTATTTGAGGGGAATTTGGCCATACCTCCCTACACTGCGACCATGCGGGTTAGTGTGTATGGAACAGCATTTCTTCTAATTCCGGCGGTGTAGTTTTACCACTGTGTGACGGTTGCCAGAGCCTCTTCAGTGGTAACAGTATGCACCGCGAGAAGGCGAGGTTGACATTTGTCAAGGAGAGGATGTATATTGCTCATCGCTTAAAATTGCATCCCCGTGATTATATAATGTATAGTTTATGCTTATGAATTGGTAAACAGGTCGGATGTTTGCGTGCGTAAGGATGTGTTTGTCTAGGAGCGCGCGTGCTTGGGTGGGTCTTAGTACTCTAAGGCAACGATACAAGATCCACGTGTACTTTATTCCACTGAACATCATGGACTTACAGTATATTTCGTAGGCGTGGAAAGCACAGATACAACAATTCTAGTGGTCCGTGTGTTTACTTGTTAATAATACATCTTAAATTTAGGAGGGAATTTTCTCGTCTTTACGTTGTTTCATTTTAGATCATGAGTTTTTGGAATATACATACATACGACTTTATAAGGCCTTCTTTCATTTCCTTTAAAAAAAATGTTCACTTTTATACATTGACGATGTATAATAACGAATTTTCCAGTTTTATTTTATAGAAATTAAGATATGATGGTCATTAAAGTATGGGACTACTAATTAATATACACGGCAAAAGGTGTAAAGATTCTGGTTCCACGAAACATAATTAAAACTCCAATTTTCATCGTTTTCTGACACACATACAGATAGATTATTTTTCAGCACGTCTTCTGTATAAAAAAGTACGTGCTTGTGGTAAAAGTTTGCCCGACCTACTGTCGGTGGATAATGTATCTCTGCAACCGTTAGACCGATTTTAAAAATTCATTTTGCGATGGAAAGCTCAAAATGCGAGAATGATGATCCTTGTTTTCCATTTTTAGCACGTATTTTGTAAAAGAGATCGTGCTTATGTTATCGGTTTGTCCGTCCGTCCGTCCGTGTGTACCCACGATATCTCTGCAACTATTAGCCCGATTTTAAAAATTCTTTTTGCATTGGGAAGCTCAAAATATGCGAATGATGATCCTTCATTCCGTTTTTCTTTTACGATGTACAATTTCGCCGCTAGAGGGCGTAAATGCAGATGATGTCGAATTCAAAAATACGTTTTAATCCACATATTTGCTTCGAAACATCCGATTGAAAAAAATCTTTTATCGTTCGATTCCATTTATGTCGAAGAGTAGTTTAGATATAGTTACTTTTTCAAATTACGCATAGATTTTCCGCTAGGGAGCGTAAAATGAATAACATTTCCCCGATAACTCTTCTTCTAAAACTCCGATTTAAAAAATGTTTTCTTCAGCGGATACACCTTCTGATGGAAAATCTTTTGCATATAATTTCAAATTTTTGGTAAAGAATACTTTGGCTACCATGGGGCGTAAGTGTTAATTTTTGCTTCTGATATATTTACCATAAAATCTGAGCTTCTAAAATATCGATTGAAAAAATTATTTCGTGGACTGATGCCACTCACATCGATAAACGTTTTCGGAATATTTTCTTCTTAAAATATTTCACAGTTTCTCCTTTAGGAGGCGTAGATGTATATCTTTTCAGGTTATTTTGCACCCTTCGTTCTAAATTCTAAAATTTTTTCCTTAGTCTTCAGTTTTGCTCTTAAATAACTAATTTCAATTTATTATTTAGCAGCTCATGC
This sequence comes from Macrothele yani, assembly GCA_039090855.1. Lineage (NCBI taxonomy): Eukaryota > Metazoa > Arthropoda > Arachnida > Araneae > Macrothelidae > Macrothele > Macrothele yani. Next base: position 117,665,808 of record CM076995.1, on the reverse strand, counting down.
GCAAATTCTAGTTGAAATGTTTTATTATTTTTTATTTTTATTATTATTATTATTATTATTATTTTTTTTTTTTTTTTTTTTTTTTTTTATTACTATTTTTTTACTTGAGGTTTTTTTCATTTTCTAATTTTTCTTTTTAGTATGTTTTGGATGCAGCTTTTTGGAGTGTAGTTTATACTCGAGTTTGGTCTTTTCTTGGACTGCTTATTTCTAAAAAGTTTTTCCTAGTTGGTTTGCTCAGAATTTGTATGTTTTGGCCCAAGTGGAGTTCTAAGGACGATGAAAGGATTGGAGGTCAGCTCAGATATTTTAAGTCCTCCCGCTCGGTTAGGCTAGCACCCTTTCCCATAGTGTATGAACTCGCTGGCAAAGGTAATCTAAAGTTATGAAATGACAAACGTTGTTTGACATGTAAATCTGCAGATCCTAACCTGTATTCTTCTGTTGAGGATAATTGCTCCAACAAGTTTTGCAAAGCCTACAATACCATCTATAAGCTCACCTGTACTGTCTGCAACCTTAGCTATATTGGCCAAAGTAAAAATCCTCTTCATCTTAGGATTAATGGTCACAGGTCTCTAGTAAACAAGTTCTCTAATTCAGGAGTGAACCCCTCCACAAACGCCAACCAGTACTCTACCTTTGAATTAGAGCATTTCCATACTCATGGTTTTGACAAAGTGAAAATAGAGGTACTACATATTATCCCTGACCTCTATGCTCGGCTAGAAACTGAATCCCTTGAAATTTTGCAGCATCAGTCTCTTTATCCCTATGGCCTTAATTCCACTCTATCTGACAATAAGCATAATCAGCATAAATTTTCAATTCGTGAACTCTTCTTTCTTGTTAATAATAAGAGCTGCTCTAGAGGTAATAGAGGACAGAGGTTATTTCGCACATCAAGCAAAGTTGATTTTGCTAACTTGCTAAAAACTCTGGAAAGCTTTAAAACTGGCACTAATTTTGTTAAAAATACTTACAAAATTCTCAAGTCCTTCAAGCACTCTGTCCTTAAATGTTTTTTCAAATTCTGGAATGAAACTGCTGACCATGTTGATAAGCATGTTTTTGCTTTGGTTCTGGACATTCTTAAACATATTCTTAAAGATAAAATTTCTCTTAAAGAATTTTCCAGTAATTTTGTTACCATCAGGTTCCTAAATAAAGCCTACGATAATCTCAATGTAAGGAAGCTGTTCTACAATAATGCAATTTTTTTTCCCATCCACAGGCACCAGTCTATTGTAAGTTTTAAATATGTTAAGACCTTAGGGTCAATAGTTAAAAACTACAACCTTAACTCTTCGAGCTACATTCCTGTAATTACTACTTGTTCTTGTGATGAACATAAAGAAACAGTTCACTATGATAAGAATTACAACCATATTATCACCGGAAACTTGAGTTTTGTTGAAAATGAAAAGCTTAGGAATTTATTAGAGTATGGCTCTAAATTCAGACCTTCCTTCACAATTTCCAAAGAAAGGATTCTTGAGAGCTTCACTCAAGATGTAAATAAGTACATCGTAAAAACCAGTTTAACGTACAATCAGCCTATTGAGGCCTTCGCAGAATGGAAATATAATATAATCAATAGCTTCACCGGTGAGTTGGCAGGTCTGGACTTTTGCTTCGACAGAAATCTCTTTTTCTCTGGAGAAGCTAAAAGGTCACTCTCCAAACTACAAGACCAATTTATTTTTACCACTACGGATAAAGCTAGCAATAATTTTGCAATTATCTGTAAGAAGTTCTATTTTGAATTGTTAACTATGGAACTCAATAATATAGTAACATACGAGCCCGTAAGTTATTCTACCAAGCAGTTAGAAAATCGGTTTAAGGCATTCTTCAAGAAACTTAAAATTCCGCAAACTAGAAGATATGGGCCTGAATTTCCATTTCTTTTTGCAACGGTTAAGTTTCATAAGGATCCTGTGAAGTTCAGGTTCATAGCTAGTGGAGTAAGGAGTCATAAAAAGAAAATAGATCTTGCTTTTGAAGATGTCTTAAAGAAGGTTTTGAAACACATTAGAAACTGTTCTAACTTGATGTACAGAGATTTTTGGATAATTAATAATAATGCAGAAGTAATTTCTACTATACTCAAAGTTTGTCCCCTAGATATTAATAGTTATGATTTTGAAAACCTATATACTAATCTGCCTCTATCAGATATAATCACTACCTTTAAAGAGCTGTATGCAGAATTTAAACTTAACCAATTTGTTGATGTAGGAACTTGGAACTCTTATCTCAATTGCTGCATAAAAAACAACCATATCTTATATAATAATACTCTCTATAAGCAAGTGAACGGTATTCCAATGGGAACATCAACGTCCACGAATATCGCTAATCTATTCCTGTTCTTTAAGGAATATAAATTCATTAAAAATCACCCCACCTGCTCAGATAACTACCTTTACACTTTTAGATATATTGATGATCTGCTGTGTATCAATAATTCCGAAGTTATAGAGAGTGATTTTGATAATATCTATCCTAGCTCTCTTAACTTATGTAAAACCAACCACAGTAATCAGGAACTTGAGTTCCTAGACTTAAGCATTAAGCTCAACAGAGGTAACCCATCTATTAGCCTCTTTGATAAAAGAGCTAATTTTCCTTTCAAAGTAATTAAATATCTACACTGGAATAATAACATTTCAACCAAAGTAATTGAGAATGTACTAATTTCTCAGGTCCTAAGGATTTCAAGAATTTGCAGCAACAATTTGGACTTCAATTACCACATTAATATACTATTAGAAAGTTTTCTAGAGAACGAAATTCCTTCTTCTTTCATCAAAAGAACTTTAAGAAAAATTATTCTGAATAATAGAGTAAGGTTGGCAGATCTGCTTTAATTTTCTACACAGTTAATAATATGATTCTGACCAATCAAAGCCGTAAGGAAGTTGGCTAGAGGATGCCTATTAACTACCTAAAGGAACCTTAGTGCTATGGATATGACGGTCCTATTAAAACAAAAAATTAAATAATATAAACAAAATCACAAAAAAAGCTTAAAAATCTATTTATAAAAGAAAATAAAAACAAATAAAAAAGAAAACTAGTTATTCATCACTAGGATAGCTATACTAAAAATAGTAAAACCAACATTAAAATTAATAAGATTCTGATTAATCTATAGAAGCTCACTAAGGTGATTTAATACATGCAAAGATTATTAAATAAACTGCTCGTGTATTTTATAATATTTCTCATGTATTCTGGAGAGTTAATTCTGCTCATTCTGATCATACAGATCCACAGTCTTAAGTTTATATTTTTTCTCTGGTTAAAATCTCCGCGCGTTGGTTTCTTGCTGTATGAGGAGGCCATCAGCCCCTCCCTCACTGCCCCCCAGCGTCTAGGGAGTGGCGGAAGAGGTCAGCCATGTTCTCCTCTTGTGAGGAGAAAAGTTTTTGTAACACAAGAGGTAAGCTCTCTTCCTTGTTTTTGGGCTCTAGGTTTTATAAGTTCAATGTTAGTACTTCATGTACCTTTTCTCTGTATTTTTTTAGCTTTTCAGCTTTTAAGCATTGGTTTGTCTGTTAACATTTATGCGGGTTTTAACTCTTACTTTTCTTTGTAACTTTGAGCGTCTTTTGTGGTACCTAGGAACAGAAGATGGCTAAGCTTGTTCCTTTTCTATGCGCTGTCTATGCGCTGTTTTTTCAAAGTAGTTAAGTTCTTAATAACTAATTAATTATGCACTTAAAGCACTGCTGAAATACTTTGTACATATTGCAACTAACTGTTTAAGGTATATAACTTTCACAAAGTTTTCTTTAGTTAATTATTATCTTTAACTTATTCTCGTTTTCGTGCTGTCATAAGTTGTAGAGTAGGGGGTTTTAGACTCAAGTTTTCTTTCAAAAATCTGTTCGTTATAAATTAACATTTCCTTTTTAATTGCAATGTAAAATTTGTTTTTCAGGTTTAAATTCTCTCTCAAACGAACTTGGAATTTCGTTATAGCTGAAAATCATTTCTATTTATTATGTCACTCTCACAGCTTGAGTTCTCTTTAATCTTCTTCTCTCTGTTTAATAGTAACAGATGAAGAGCATGGGTCGGGCCATGAAGGTTAATGGATGCAAGCGAAATTGTTAACTAGTGCTAGGTCATGCTACTCTACGGAGGACATGACTTATATATATATATATTTTAAACTATTTTAGGTGGGAATGTTACTTGCATCTATGGCCTTGCAGAAACCCATTTCCAACTAGGTCTTTGTGGAAGTGAGAAAATGCAGAGTTTTTGCTGGTCCTTGATAAAGCCAAGGCTCAGTATTCTCGACACCTTCTACATTCAGTTGTTTTATTTTATTTTTTTTTCTTTTCTCCTTTTACTCACACAGGTAGATACATAACCTTTTCTATGTTGTACTAGGTGTGAGTCAAAATTATATTTGTATATTTTTTTTGCTTAGGTATCTTTATAGAATGTGAATTCTGAATTTTCAAAACTGCTGCGTTGCGCGTTTTGATTTTCAGGTTATTTTGCACCCTTCGTTCTAAATTCTAAAATTTTTTCCTTAGTCTTCAGTTTTGCTCTTAAATAACTAATTTCAATTTATTATTTAGCAGCTCATGCGCAAATTCTAGTTGAAATGTTTTATTATTTTTTATTTTTTATTATTATTATTATTATTTTTTTTTTTTTTTTTTTTTTTTATTACTATTTTTTTACTTGAGGTTTTTTTCATTTTCTAATTTTTCTTTTTAGTATGTTTTGGATGCAGCTTTTTGGAGTGTAGTTTATACTCGAGTTTGGTCTTTTCTTGGACTGCTTATTTCTAAAAAGTTTTTCCTAGTTGGTTTGCTCAGAATTTGTATGTTTTGGCCCAAGTGGAGTTCTAAGGACGATGAAAGGATTGGAGGTCAGCTCAGATATTTTAAGTCCTCCCGCTCAGTTAGGCTAGCACCCTTTCCCATAGTGTATGAACTCGCTGGCAAAGGTAATCTAAAGTTATGAAATGACAAACGTTGTTTGACATGTAAATCTGCAGATCCTAACCTGTATTCTTCTGTTGAGGATAATTGCTCCAACAAGTTTTGCAAAGCCTACAATACCATCTATAAGCTCACCTGTACTGTCTGCAACCTTAGCTATATTGGCCAAAGTAAAAATCCTCATCATCTTAGGATTAATGGTCACAGGTCTCTAGTAAACAAGTTCTCTAATTCAGGAGTGAACCCCTCCACAAACGCCAACCAGTACTCTACCTTTGAATTAGAGCATTTCCATACTCATGGTTTTGACAAAGTGAAAATAGAGGTACTACATATTATCTGACCTCTATGCTCGGCTAGAAACTGAATCCCTTGAAATTTTGCAGCATCAGTCTCTTTATCCCTATGGCCTTAATTCCACTCTATCTGACAATAAGCATAATCAGCATAAATTTTCAATTCGTGAACTCTTCTTTCTTGTTAATAATAAGAGCTGCTCTAGAGGTAATAGAGGACAGAGGTTATTTCGCACATCAAGCAAAGTTGATTTTGCTAACTTGCTAAAAACTCTGGAAAGCTTTAAAACTGGCACTAATTTTGTTAAAAATACTTACAAAATTCTCAAGTCCTTCAAGCACTCTGTCCTTAAATGTTTTTTCAAATTCTGGAATGAAACTGCTGACCATGTTGATAAGCATGTTTTTGCTTTGGTTCTGGACATTCTTAAACATATTCTTAAAGATAAAATTTCTCTTAAAGAATTTTCCAGTAATTTTGTTACCATCAGGTTCCTAAATAAAGCCTACGATAATCTCAATGTAAGGAAGCTGTTCTACAATAATGCAATTTTTTTTCCCATCCACAGGCACCAGTCTATTGTAAGTTTTAAATATGTTAAGACCTTAGGGTCAATAGTTAAAAACTACAACCTTAACTCTTCGAGCTACATTCCTGTAATTACTACTTGTTCTTGTGATGAACATAAAGAAACAGTTCACTATGATAAGAATTACAACCATATTATCACCGGAAACTTGAGTTTTGTTGAAAATGAAAAGCTTAGGAATTTATTAGAGTATGGCTCTAAATTCAGACCTTCCTTCACAATTTCCAAAGAAAGGATTCTTGAGAGCTTCACTCAAGATGTAAATAAGTACATCGTAAAAACCAGTTTAACGTACAATCAGCCTATTGAGGCCTTCGCAGAATGGAAATATAATATAATCAATAGCTTCACCGGTGAGTTGGCAGGTCTGGACTTTTGCTTCGACAGAAATCTCTTTTTCTCTGGAGAAGCTAAAAGGTCACTCTCCAAACTACAAGACCAATTTATTTTTACCACTACGGATAAAGCTAGCAATAATTTTGCAATTATCTGTAAGAAGTTCTATTTTGAATTGTTAACTATGGAACTCAATAATATAGTAACATACGAGCCCGTAAGTTATTCTACCAAGCAGTTAGAAAATCGGTTTAAGGCATTCTTCAAGAAACTTAAAATTCCGCAAACTAGAAGATATGGGCCTGAATTTCCATTTCTTTTTGCAACGGTTAAGTTTCATAAGGATCCTGTGAAGTTCAGGTTCATAGCTAGTGGAGTAAGGAGTCATAAAAAGAAAATAGATCTTGCTTTTGAAGATGTCTTAAAGAAGGTTTTGAAACACATTAGAAACTGTTCTAACTTGATGTACAGAGATTTTTGGATAATTAATAATAATGCAGAAGTAATTTCTACTATACTCAAAGTTTGTCCCCTAGATATTAATAGTTATGATTTTGAAAAACCTATATACTAATCTGCCTCTATCAGATATAATCACTACCTTTAAAGAGCTGTATGCAGAATTTAAACTTAACCAATTTGTTGATGTAGGAACTTGGAACTCTTATCTCAATTGCTGCATAAAAAACAACCATATCTTATATAATAATACTCTCTATAAGCAAGTGAACGGTATTCCAATGGGAACATCAACGTCCACGAATATCGCTAATCTATTCCTGTTCTTTAAGGAATATAAATTCATTAAAAATCACCCCACCTGCTCAGATAACTACCTTTACACTTTTAGATATATTGATGATCTGCTGTGTATCAATAATTCCGAAGTTATAGAGAGTGATTTTGATAATATCTATCCTAGCTCTCTTAACTTATGTAAAACCAACCACAGTAATCAGGAACTTGAGTTCCTAGACTTAAGCATTAAGCTCAACAGAGGTAACCATCTATTAGCCTCTTTGATAAAAGAGCTAATTTTCCTTTCAAAGTAATTAAATATCTACACTGGAATAATAACATTTCAACCAAAGTAATTGAGAATGTACTAATTTCTCAGGTCCTAAGGATTTCAAGAATTTGCAGCAACAATTTGGACTTCAATTACCACATTAATATACTATTAGAAAGTTTTCTAGAGAACGAAATTCCTTCTTCTTTCATCAAAAGAACTTTAAGAAAAATTATTCTGAATAATAGAGTAAGGTTGGCAGATCTGCTTTAATTTTCTACACAGTTAATAATATGATTCTGACCAATCAAAGCCGTAAGGAAGTTGGCTAGAGGATGCCTATTAACTACCTAAAGGAACCTTAGTGCTATGGATATGACGGTCCTATTAAAACAAAAAAATTAAATAATATAAACAAAATCACAAAAAAAGCTTAAAAATCTATTTATAAAAGAAAATAAAAACAAATAAAAAAGAAAACTAGTTATTCATCACTAGGATAGCTATACTAAAAATAGTAAAACCAACATTAAAATTAATAAGATTCTGATTAATCTATAGAAGCTCACTAAGGTGATTTAATACATGCAAAGATTATTAAATAAACTGCTCGTGTATTTTATAATATTTCTCATGTATTCTGGAGAGTTAATTCTGCTCATTCTGATCATACAGATCCACAGTCTTAAGTTTATTTTTTTTTCTCTGGTTAAAATCTCCGCGCGTTGGTTTCTTGCTGTATGAGGAGGCCATCAGCCCCACCCTCACTGCCCCCAGCGTCTAGGGAGTGGCGGAAGAGGTCAGCCATGTTCTCCTCTTGTGAGGAGAAAAGTTTTTGTAACACAAGAGGTAAGCTCTCTTCCTTGTTTTTGGGCTCTAGGTTTTATAAGTTCAATGTTAGTACTTCATGTACCTTTTCTCTGTATTTTTTTAGCTTTTCAGCTTTTAAGCATTGGTTTGTCTGTTAACATTTATGCGGGTTTTAACTCTTACTTTTCTTTGTAACTTTGAGCGTCTTTTGTGGTACCTAGGAACAGAAGATGGCTAAGCTTGTTCCTTTTCTATGCGCTGTCTATGCGCTGTTTTTTCAAAGTAGTTAAGTTCTTAATAACTAATTAATTATGCACTTAAAGCACTGCTGAAATACTTTGTACATATTGCAACTAACTGTTTAAGGTATATAACTTTCACAAAGTTTTCTTTAGTTAATTATTATCTTTAACTTATTCTCGTTTTCGTGCTGTCATAAGTTGTAGAGTAGGGGGTTTTAGACTCAAGTTTTCTTTCAAAAATCTGTTCGTTATAAATTAACATTTCCTTTTTTAATTGCAATGTAAAATTTGTTTTTCAGGTTTAAATTCTCTCTCAAACGAACTTGGAATTTCGTTATAGCTGAAAATCATTTCTATTTATTATGTCACTCTCACAGCTTGAGTTCTCTTTAATCTTCTTCTCTCTGTTTAATAGTAACAGATGAAGAGCATGGGTCGGGCCATGAAGGTTAATGGATGCAAGCGAAATTGTTAACTAGTGCTAGGTCATGCTACTCTACGGAGGACATGACTTATATATATATATATTTTAAACTATTTTAGGTGGGAATGTTACTTGCATCTATGGCCTTGCAGAAACCCATTTCCAACTAGGTCTTTGTGGAAGTGAGAAAATGCAGAGTTTTTGCTGGTCCTTGATAAAGCCAAGGCTCAGTATTCTCGACACCTTCTACATTCAGTTGTTTTTATTTTATTTTTTTTTCTTTTCTCCTTTTACTCACACAGGTAGATACATAACCTTTTCTATGTTGTACTAGGTGTGAGTCAAAATTATATTTGTATATTTTTTTTGCTTAGGTATCTTTATAGAATGTGAATTCTGAATTTTCAAAACTGCTGCGTTGCGCGTTTTGATTTTCAGGTTATTTTGCACCCGTCGTTCTAAATTCTAAAATTTTTCCTTAGTCTTCAGTTTTGCTCTTAAATAACTAATTTCAATTTATTATTTAGCAGCTCATGCGCAAATTCTAGTTGAAATGTTTTATTATTTTTTATTTTTTATTATTATTATTATTATTATTATTTTTTTTTTTTTTTTTTTTTTATTACTATTTTTTTACTTGAGGTTTTTTTCATTTTCTAATTTTTCTTTTTAGTATGTTTTGGATGCAGCTTTTTGGAGTGTAGTTTATACTCGAGTTTGGTCTTTTCTTGGACTGCTTATTTCTAAAAAGTTTTTCCTAGTTGGTTTGCTCAGAATTTGTATGTTTTGGCCCAAGTGGAGTTCTAAGGACGATGAAAGGATTGGAGGTCAGCTCAGATATTTTAAGTCCTCCCGCTCGGTTAGGCTAGCACCCTTTCCCATAGTGTATGAACTCGCTGGCAAAGGTAATCTAAAGTTATGAAATGACAAACGTTGTTTGACATGTAAATCTGCAGATCCTAACCTGTATTCTTCTGTTGAGGATAATTGCTCCAACAAGTTTTGCAAAGCCTACAATACCATCTATAAGCTCACCTGTACTGTCTGCAACCTTAGCTATATTGGCCAAAGTAAAAATCCTCTTCATCTTAGGATTAATGGTCACAGGTCTCTAGTAAACAAGTTCTCTAATTCAGGAGTGAACCCCTCCACAAACGCCAACCAGTACTCTACCTTTGAATTAGAGCATTTCCATACTCATGGTTTTGACAAAGTGAAAATAGAGGTACTACATATTATCCCTGACCTCTATGCTCGGCTAGAAACTGAATCCCTTGAAATTTTGCAGCATCAGTCTCTTTATCCCTATGGCCTTAATTCCACTCTATCTGACAATAAGCATAATCAGCATAAATTTTCAATTCGTGAACTCTTCTTTCTTGTTAATAATAAGAGCTGCTCTAGAGGTAATAGAGGACAGAGGTTATTTCGCACATCAAGCAAAGTTGATTTTGCTAACTTGCTAAAAACTCTGGAAAGCTTTAAAACTGGCACTAATTTTGTTAAAAATACTTACAAAATTCTCAAGTCCTTCAAGCACTCTGTCCTTAAATGTTTTTTCAAATTCTGGAATGAAACTGCTGACCATGTTGATAAGCATGTTTTTGCTTTGGTTCTGGACATTCTTAAACATATTCTTAAAGATAAAATTTCTCTTAAAGAATTTTCCAGTAATTTTGTTACCATCAGGTTCCTAAATAAAGCCTACGATAATCTCAATGTAAGGAAGCTGTTCTACAATAATGCAATTTTTTTCCCATCCACAGGCACCAGTCTATTGTAAGTTTTAAATATGTTAAGACCTTAGGGTCAATAGTTAAAAACTACAACCTTAACTCTTCGAGCTACATTCCTGTAATTACTACTTGTTCTTGTGATGAACATAAAGAAACAGTTCACTATGATAAGAATTACAACCATATTATCACCGGAAACTTGAGTTTTGTTGAAAATGAAAAGCTTAGGAATTTATTAGAGTATGGCTCTAAATTCAGACCTTCCTTCACAATTTCCAAAGAAAGGATTCTTGAGAGCTTCACTCAAGATGTAAATAAGTACATCGTAAAAACCAGTTTAACGTACAATCAGCCTATTGAGGCCTTCGCAGAATGGAAATATAATATAATCAATAGCTTCACCGGTGAGTTGGCAGGTCTGGACTTTTGCTTCGACAGAAATCTCTTTTTCTCTGGAGAAGCTAAAAGGTCACTCTCCAAACTACAAGACCAATTTATTTTTACCACTACGGATAAAGCTAGCAATAATTTTGCAATTATCTGTAAGAAGTTCTATTTTGAATTGTTAACTATGGAACTCAATAATATAGTAACATACGAGCCCGTAAGTTATTCTACCAAGCAGTTAGAAAATCGGTTTAAGGCATTCTTCAAGAAACTTAAAATTCCGCAAACTAGAAGATATGGGCCTGAATTTCCATTTCTTTTTGCAACGGTTAAGTTTCATAAGGATCCTGTGAAGTTCAGGTTCATAGCTAGTGGAGTAAGGAGTCATAAAAAGAAAAATAGATCTTGCTTTTGAAGATGTCTTAAAGAAGGTTTTGAAACACATTAGAAACTGTTCTAACTTGATGTACAGAGATTTTTGGATAATTAATAATAATGCAGAAGTAATTTCTACTATACTCAAAGTTTGTCCCCTAGATATTAATAGTTATGATTTTGAAAACCTATATACTAATCTGCCTCTATCAGATATAATCACTACCTTTAAAGAGCTGTATGCAGAATTTAAACTTAACCAATTTGTTGATGTAGGAACTTGGAACTCTTATCTCAATTGCTGCATAAAAAACAACCATATCTTATATAATAATACTCTCTATAAGCAAGTGAACGGTATTCCAATGGGAACATCAACGTCCACGAATATCGCTAATCTATTCCTGTTCTTTAAGGAATATAAATTCATTAAAAATCACCCCACCTGCTCAGATAACTACCTTTACACTTTTAGATATATTGATGATCTGCTGTGTATCAATAATTCCGAAGTTATAGAGAGTGATTTTGATAATATCTATCCTAGCTCTCTTAACTTATGTAAAACCAACCACAGTAATCAGGAACTTGAGTTCCTAGACTTAAGCATTAAGCTCAACAGAGGTAACCCATCTATTAGCCTCTTTGATAAAAGAGCTAATTTTCCTTTCAAAGTAATTAAATATCTACACTGGAATAATAACATTTCAACCAAAGTAATTGAGAATGTACTAATTTCTCAGGTCCTAAGGATTTCAAGAATTTGCAGCAACAATTTGGACTTCAATTACCACATTAATATACTATTAGAAAGTTTTCTAGAGAACGAAATTCCTTCTTCTTTCATCAAAAGAACTTTAAGAAAAATTATTCTGAATAATAGAGTAAGGTTGGCAGATCTGCTTTAATTTTCTACACAGTTAATAATATGATTCTGACCAATCAAAGCCGTAAGGAAGTTGGCTAGAGGATGCCTATTAACTACCTAAAGGAACCTTAGTGCTATGGATATGACGGTCCTATTAAAACAAAAAAATTAAATAATATAAAACAAAATCACAAAAAAAGCTTAAAAATCTATTTATAAAAGAAAATAAAAACAAATAAAAAGAAAACTAGTTATTCATCACTAGGATAGCTATACTAAAAATAGTAAAACCAACATTAAAATTAATAAGATTCTGATTAATCTATAGAAGCTCACTAAGGTGATTTAATACATGCAAAGATTATTAAATAAACTGCTCGTGTATTTTATAATATTTCTCATGTATTCTGGAGAGTTAATTCTGCTCATTCTGATCATACAGATCCACAGTCTTAAGTTTATATTTTTTTCTCTGGTTAAAATCTCCGCGCGTTGGTTTCTTGCTGTATGAGGAGGCCATCAGCCCCACCCTCACTGCCCCCAGCGTCTAGGGAGTGGCGGAAGAGGTCAGCCATGTTCTCCTCTTGTGAGGAGAAAAGTTTTTGTAACACAAGAGGTAAGCTCTCTTCCTTGTTTTTGGGCTCTAGGTTTTATAAGTTCAATGTTAGTACTTCATGTACCTTTTCTCTGTATTTTTTAGCTTTTCAGCTTTTAAGCATTGGTTTGTCTGTTAACATTTATGCGGGTTTTAACTCTTACTTTTCTTTGTAACTTTGAGCGTCTTTTGTGGTACCTAGGAACAGAAGATGGCTAAGCTTGTTCCTTTTCTATGCGCTGTCTATGCGCTGTTTTTTCAAAGTAGTTAAGTTCTTAATAACTAATTAATTATGCACTTAAAGCACTGCTGAAATACTTTGTACATATTGCAACTAACTGTTTAAGGTATATAACTTTCACAAAGTTTTCTTTAGTTAATTATTATCTTTAACTTATTCTCGTTTTCGTGCTGTCATAAGTTGTAGAGTAGGGGGTTTTAGACTCAAGTTTTCTTTCAAAAATCTGTTCGTTATAAATTAACATTTCCTTTTTTAATTGCAATGTAAAATTTGTTTTTCAGGTTTAAATTCTCTCTCAAACGAACTTGGAATTTCGTTATAGCTGAAAATCATTTCTATTTATTATGTCACTCTCACAGCTTGAGTTCTCTTTAATCTTCTTCTCTCTGTTTAATAGTAACAGATGAAGAGCATAGGGTCGGGCCATGAAGGTTAATGGATGCAAGCGAAATTGTTAACTAGTGCTAGGTCATGCTACTCTACGGAGGACATGACTTATATATATATATATTTTAAACTATTTTAGGTGGGAATGTTACTTGCATCTATGGCCTTGCAGAAACCCATTTCCAACTAGGTCTTTGTGGAAGTGAGAAAATGCAGAGTTTTTGCTGGTCCTTGATAAAGCCAAGGCTCAGTATTCTCGACACCTTCTACATTCAGTTGTTTTATTTTATTTTTTTTTCTTTTCTCCTTTTACTCACACAGGTAGATACATAACCTTTTCTATGTTGTACTAGGTGTGAGTCAAAATTATATTTGTATATTTTTTTTGCTTAGGTATCTTTATAGAATGTGAATTCTGAATTTTCAAAACTGCTGCGTTGCGCGTTTTGATTTTCAGGTTATTTTGCACCCTTCGTTCTAAATTCTAAAATTTTTTCCTTAGTCTTCAGTTTTGCTCTTAAATAACTAATTTCAATTTATTATTTAGCAGCTCATACGCAAATTCTAGTTGAAATGTTTTATTATTTTTTATTTTTATTATTATTATTATTATTTTTTTTTTTTTTTTTTTTTTTTTTTATTACTATTTTTTTACTTGAGGTTTTTTTCATTTTCTAATTTTTCTTTTTAGTATGTTTTGGATGCAGCTTTTTGGAGTGTAGTTTATACTCGAGTTTGGTCTTTTCTTGGACTGCTTATTTCTAAAGTTTTTCCTAGTTGGTTTGCTCAGAATTTGTATGTTTTGGCCCAAGTGGAGTTCTAAGGACGATGAAAGGATTGGAGGTCAGCTCAGATATTTTAAGTCCTCCCGCTCGGTTAGGCTAGCACCCTTTCCCATAGTGTATGAACTCGCTGGCAAAGGTAATCTAAAGTTATGAAATGACAAACGTTGTTTGACATGTAAATCTGCAGATCCTAACCTGTATTCTTCTGTTGAGGATAATTGCTCCAACAAGTTTTGCAAAGCCTACAATACCATCTATAAGCTCACCTGTACTGTCTGCAACCTTAGCTATATTGGCCAAAGTAAAAATCCTCTTCATCTTAGGATTAATGGTCACAGGTCTCTAGTAAACAAGTTCTCTAATTCAGGAGTGAACCCCTCCACAAACGCCAACCAGTACTCTACCTTTGAATTAGAGCATTTCCATACTCATGGTTTTGACAAAGTGAAAATAGAGGTACTACATATTATCCCTGACCTCTATGCTCGGCTAGAAACTGAATCCCTTGAAATTTTGCAGCATCAGTCTCTTTATCCCTATGGCCTTAATTCCACTCTATCTGACAATAAGCATAATCAGCATAAATTTTCAATTCGTGAACTCTTCTTTCTTGTTAATAATAAGAGCTGCTCTAGAGGTAATAGAGGACAGAGGTTATTTCGCACATCAAGCAAAGTTGATTTTGCTAACTTGCTAAAACTCTGGAAAGCTTTAAAACTGGCACTAATTTTGTTAAAAATACTTACAAAATTCTCAAGTCCTTCAAGCACTCTGTCCTTAAATGTTTTTTCAAATTCTGGAATGAAACTGCTGACCATGTTGATAAGCATGTTTTTGCTTTAGTTCTGGACATTCTTAAACATATTCTTAAAGATAAAATTTCTCTTAAAGAATTTTCCAGTAATTTTGTTACCATCAGGTTCCTAAATAAAGCCTACGATAATCTCAATGTAAGGAAGCTGTTCTACAATAATGCAATTTTTTTTCCCATCCACAGGCACCAGTCTATTGTAAGTTTTAAATATGTTAAGACCTTAGGGTCAATAGTTAAAAACTACAACCTTAACTCTTCGAGCTACATTCCTGTAATTACTACTTGTTCTTGTGATGAACATAAAGAAACAGTTCACTATGATAAGAATTACAACCATATTATCACCGGAAACTTGAGTTTTGTTGAAAATGAAAAGCTTAGGAATTTATTAGAGTATGGCTCTAAATTCAGACCTTCCTTCACAATTTCCAAAGAAAGGATTCTTGAGAGCTTCACTCAAGATGTAAATAAGTACATCGTAAAAACCAGTTTAACGTACAATCAGCCTATTGAGGCCTTCGCAGAATGGAAATATAATATAATCAATAGCTTCACCGGTGAGTTGGCAGGTCTGGACTTTTGCTTCGACAGAAATCTCTTTTTCTCTGGAGAAGCTAAAAGGTCACTCTCCAAACTACAAGACCAATTTATTTTTACCACTACGGATAAAGCTAGCAATAATTTTGCAATTATCTGTAAGAAGTTCTATTTTGAATTGTTAACTATGGAACTCAATAATATAGTAACATACGAGCCCGTAAGTTATTCTACCAAGCAGTTAGAAAATCGGTTTAAGGCATTCTTCAAGAAACTTAAAATTCCGCAAACTAGAAGATATGGGCCTGAATTTCCATTTCTTTTTGCAACGGTTAAGTTTCATAAGGATCCTGTGAAGTTCAGGTTCATAGCTAGTGGAGTAAGGAGTCATAAAAAGAAAATAGATCTTGCTTTTGAAGATGTCTTAAAGAAGGTTTTGAAACACATTAGAAACTGTTCTAACTTGATGTACAGAGATTTTTGGATAATTAATAATAATGCAGAAGTAATTTCTACTATACTCAAAGTTTGTCCCCTAGATATTAATAGTTATGATTTTGAAAACCTATATACTAATCTGCCTCTATCAGATATAATCACTACCTTTAAAGAGCTGTATGCAGAATTTAAACTTAACCAATTTGTTGATGTAGGAACTTGGAACTCTTATCTCAATTGCTGCATAAAAAACAACCATATCTTATATAATAATACTCTCTATAAGCA
Organism: Macrothele yani; assembly: GCA_039090855.1. NCBI lineage: Eukaryota > Metazoa > Arthropoda > Arachnida > Araneae > Macrothelidae > Macrothele > Macrothele yani. Next base: position 117,649,680 of record CM076995.1, on the reverse strand, counting down.
AGTGAACGGTATTCCAATGGGAACATCAACGTCCACGAATATCGCTAATCTATTCCTGTTCTTTAAGGAATATAAATTCATTAAAAATCACCCCACCTGCTCAGATAACTACCTTTACACTTTTAGATATATTGATGATCTGCTGTGTATCAATAATTCCGAAGTTATAGAGAGTGATTTTGATAATATCTATCCTAGCTCTCTTAACTTATGTAAAACCAACCACAGTAATCAGGAACTTGAGTTCCTAGACTTAAGCATTAAGCTCAACAGAGGTAACCCATCTATTAGCCTCTTTGATAAAAGAGCTAATTTTCCTTTCAAAGTAATTAAATATCTACACTGGAATAATAACATTTCAACCAAAGTAATTGAGAATGTACTAATTTCTCAGGTCCTAAGGATTTCAAGAATTTGCAGCAACAATTTGGACTTCAATTACCACATTAATATACTATTAGAAAGTTTTCTAGAGAACGAAATTCCTTCTTCTTTCATCAAAAGAACTTTAAGAAAAATTATTCTGAATAATAGAGTAAGGTTGGCAGATCTGCTTTAATTTTCTACACAGTTAATAATATGATTCTGACCAATCAAAGCCGTAAGGAAGTTGGCTAGAGGATGCCTATTAACTACCTAAAGGAACCTTAGTGCTATGGATATGACGGTCCTATTAAAACAAAAAAATTAAATAATATAAACAAAATCACAAAAAAAGCTTAAAAATCTATTTATAAAAGAAAATAAAAACAAATAAAAAAGAAAACTAGTTATTCATCACTAGGATAGCTATACTAAAAATAGTAAAACCAACATTAAAATTAATAAGATTCTGATTAATCTATAGAAGCTCACTAAGGTGATTTAATACATGCAAAGATTATTAAATAAACTGCTCGTGTATTTTATAATATTTCTCATGTATTCTGGAGAGTTAATTCTGCTCATTCTGATCATACAGATCCACAGTCTTAAGTTTATATTTTTTCTCTGGTTAAAATCTCCGCGCGTTGGTTTCTTGCTGTATGAGGAGGCCATCAGCCCCACCCTCACTGCCCCCCAGCGTCTAGGGAGTGGCGGAAGAGGTCAGCCATGTTCTCCTCTTGTGAGGAGAAAAGTTTTTGTAACACAAGAGGTAAGCTCTCTTCCTTGTTTTTGGGCTCTAGGTTTTATAAGTTCAATGTTAGTACTTCATGTACCTTTTCTCTGTATTTTTTTAGCTTTTCAGCTTTTAAGCATTGGTTTGTCTGTTAACATTTATGCGGGTTTTAACTCTTACTTTTCTTTGTAACTTTGAGCGTCTTTTGTGGTACCTAGGAACAGAAGATGGCTAAGCTTGTTCCTTTTCTATGCGCTGTCTATGCTGTTTTTTCAAAGTAGTTAAGTTCTTAATAACTAATTAATTATGCACTTAAAGCACTGCTGAAATACTTTGTACATATTGCAACTAACTGTTTAAGGTATATAACTTTCACAAAGTTTTCTTTAGTTAATTATTATCTTTAACTTATTCTCGTTTTCGTGCTGTCATAAGTTGTAGAGTAGGGGGTTTTAGACTCAAGTTTTCTTTCAAAAATCTGTTCGTTATAAATTAACATTTCCTTTTTTAATTGCAATGTAAAATTTGTTTTTCAGGTTTAAATTCTCTCTCAAATGAACTTGGAATTTCGTTATAGCTGAAAATCATTTCTATTTATTATGTCACTCACAGCTTGAGTTCTCTTTAATCTTCTTCTCTCTGTTTAATAGTAACAGATGAAGAGCATGGGTCGGGCCATGAAGGTTAATGGATGCAAGCGAAATTGTTAACTAGTGCTAGGTCATGCTACTCTACGGAGGACATGACTTATATATATATATATTTTAAACTATTTTAGGTGGGAATGTTACTTGCATCTATGGCCTTGCAGAAACCCATTTCCAACTAGGTCTTTGTGGAAGTGAGAAAATGCAGAGTTTTTGCTGGTCCTTGATAAAGCCAAGGCTCAGTATTCTCGACACCTTCTACATTCAGTTGTTTTATTTTATTTTTTTTTCTTTTCTCCTTTTACTCACACAGGTAGATACATAACCTTTTCTATGTTGTACTAGGTGTGAGTCAAAATTATATTTGTATATTTTTTTTGCTTAGGTATCTTTATAGAATATTTTCGTCAATATATCTACTTCTAGAAGTCCGATTTGAAAATTTTCTTCTTTGTTGGATAGTGTTTTCAGTGTGACATGTTTTTCATATAATTTCAAAATTTTCAAGTAATTCATATAGACTTTCCGCTACGGGGCGTAGAGGTAAATTGCGTTTCCCCCTATATCTCTGCTTCTAAATCTCCGATTTGAAAAAAATAATTCTGCACCGGATACAGCTCCTGACGGGGACTCCTTTGCACATAATTTAAAATTTTTGTAAAAAATGGTTTGGCCACCAGGTGACGTAAGTCTTAATTTCCGCTTCTGATGTATTTGCAGCAAAATACGAACTTCTAAAATTTCGATTGAAAAAAAAGTTATTTGTTGGCCGATACCACTCATGTCGACACACATTTTAGGAACATTTTCTTCTTGAAATAATGCATGGTTTCTACATCAGGGGCGTAGATGTATATCTTATTTTTGTCAATATCTCTACTTCTAGGAATCCGATTTGGATAATTCGTTCTTTGTTGGATAGTGTTTCCGATGCGAAATGTTTTTCTTAAAAATTTCAAATTTTCACGTAAATCATAGACTTTCCGTTAGGGGGCACAAAGGCAAATTGCGTTTTCTGCGTTATTTCTGCTTCTAAAACTCCGCTTTGAAATTTTTTTCTTGTAGTGCATACAAGAAATGATGGAAAATAATTTTCACATAATTTCTAATGTTTGGTAAAGAATGGTTTGGCCACCAGGGGGCAAAAGTGTTAATTTATGCTTCTGATGTATTTGTAGCAAAATCTGGGCTCCTGAAAACTCGACTAAGTTTTTTTTTTCTTGGACTGATACCGCTCATATGGAAAATCCTTTTGAGAATACTTTCTTCCTAAAATAATGCATGGTTTTCCCACCAGGGGACGTAAAGTCACATCTTATTTTTGTCGATATCTCTGTTTCTAAGAGTCCGATTTGAAAAATTATTTCTGTGTTGGAGAGCGTTTCTGGTGCGAAATGTTTCTCATATAAATTCATGTTTTTCTTAACACACAAGTCTGCAACCAGAAGGCGTAAGCTCACGATTCCGTTTACAGCAATATCTGAGGGATTAAAAACCCGATTGAAAAACTTCTTTCGTCCGTCAGATGCTATTGTTTTCCATACCGGTTCCATTGACTTTGAATAGCTTTGATAAATTTAATTTGCGTCAGAACGGATTCAAAAGACGTGCTTATTACACCCGAAAATTCGGTGTCATCTTTGTTGTTTATTTTTTCTCCGATGCTATTGTTTTCCATACCGGTTCCATTGACTTTGAATAACTTTGATAAATTTAATTTGCGTCAAAACGGATTCAAAAGACGTGCTTATTACACCCGAAAATTCGGTGTCATCTTTGTTGTTGGTGTCATCTCCGTCAGATGCTATTGTTTTCCATACCGGTTCCATTGACTTTGAATAGCTTTGATAAATTTAATTTGCGTCAGAACGGATTCAAAAGACGTGCTTATTACACCCGAAAATTCGGTGTCATCTTTGTTGTTTATTTTTCTCCGATGCATTATTTTGCCGTTAGAATGCGTAAAGTAGATGCTATTGAATTCAAAATGCATTTTATTTCATATATTTGCTTTTAAATATCCGATTGAGAAAGTTTTTCTTCCTTTTGATGCCATTTATAACGAAGATTATTTTGAGTACAGTTTCTTTTCCAAGTAATTTTCTGCTATGGGGCGTAAAGGTAAATTGCGATTTTCCCAATATCTCTGCTTCTAAAAGATGTATTTGCAAAATTCTTTCTGCAGCGGATACAGTTACTGATATGAAATGTTTCACACATAATTTCTAATTTTTGGTAAAGAATGGTTTGGCTACCTGGGAGCAAATCTGTTTATTTCTGTTTCTGATGTATTTGCAGTAAAAACTATGCTTCTGAAAATTCGATTTAAAAACTTTTTCGAGGACCGATACCTCTCACCTCAGAAAAGCTTTTCAAAATACTTTCTGCTTAAAATAATGCATAGTTTTTCCGCCATAGTTTATTTCTGCTTCTAAGAATCCGATTTGAAAAATTCTTTCTTTATCAGAGAGCGTTTCCGATGCGAAATCTTTCTAATATAATTTAAAAATTTTCTTAACGCACAATTGTGCCACTGGAGGGCGTAAGTTCACGTTCGTTTACAGCATGTTTGCAGCAACATCTGCGGGTCGAGAAACCCAATTGAAAAAAAAATTCTTTTTCGGTCAGATACTATTGGCTATGAAAATATTTTGTATGCATTTCCTTCTTAAAATAATGCACAATTTCCCTGCTAGGGGCGCAAATGCTTAATCAGTTTTTCTCGAGATCTCTGCTCCTAAATGTTCGATTTAAAAAATTCTTTTAACACCGGATACCATTTACCTTGTGGAACACTTTAAGCTTGTACTTTAAAGAGTCTTTTGTTTTTAAGAGTTTTGTCGCTAAGTGGTGTTTGTGTTCTTCTGTTTGCAACTGCATCGTCGCTTCTGAAAACCCTATCGAAAATTTCTGTTTTTCGTATGCCATTCGCTATAAAAAAATAGACAGCATCAGTGATGTAGAAGGGGCTTAGCGTGAGGCACTATTTTTCTAGGCTTAGCGCCGCTAAGGCACTTTTCGTGGTCACGTGGTAATAGAATGTGGGCACAGGAGCTTTTTTAAGTGATCATGTATGCATAAATATGTAGGTAAAACTGTGTTCTGTATGCAAACATACTCGTATCTTAACCGAATGTTCATAATACAGAAATGGCCGACAGTGGTGGAGTGGTCTGAGGGGCAGGCTTCTGACCATTGTTCCGATCTAAGACTGAGTTCCAACCCCAGATGAATCATGGATGGTGTGCATGGCCACAACGGTGCTGGATCTGTCTCTTCCCTGGAACAAGTGACTCGAAATTAAGGACCAGCGACAGCTTATAGCCGTTTGAGTTGCCCATGGTAGTTGCTAAACACAAAAACAAACAAATTCTATTGATCTACATAGTTGGATAACGCAATAGGATGTCTCACAAATCATAAGATTCTATGACAAAGAGAATGTGAACTCCTTTGTCTAGACAGTCAAAATAAATTTGTGGGAGATGGCTACTCCGCATAGGGTTATGATTGCAGTGCTCAGAGAGAAAACGGTAGTGATGAACATTTGTATAAAACAACTCACCACTGGTGTCAACTCCAATAAAATAATACCCTGAGCTCATTCACTGACTACTTACGGGCAATACAAAAATCTTCCACATGTACCAAATAACCTTAGTAAAAACGACGCATTAGTCGTATGGAATTCATGTTACTCTGTTAGTTCACAAATATTTCCAATGCATATTTAAAATAGTATAGAATGACACAGAGCGATATTTAAACAAAAATTTTATAATCTAAGGATATGCCTCTCACGTTAGATTCTTCCTGTTATTTAAAATTGCTCAGATTACACAGTTTTAAGCAGTTTTAATATAAATTGATATTGGTAATTAGTAATGAAAAAAATAATTATAATAAAAACAACGAATCGGAATTTGAAAATTTTGAGTGTATTTTTTTCCTAGTCCGTTCACCGCTAAGGCACTTTCTTATTTAGAACTACATCACTGGACAGCATTAAACTTGTGACGTACCTGCCAGCAGGACGCACATGACATAAAGGCAGATAGCAATTAGAATCAATGTCCGCGTAGCTTAATTGGTAGAGCAACTTATTCCGGAATGAGTGGACCCGGGTTCGAACCCCGGCGCGGATAAAAATGACGGAGAAATTCACTTCGTTATAATGGCGCCCGAACTACCCGGATGACCCGACCGTTCGAAATCTCGCATTGGTGTGATGTTATTTCCACACCGCGAGATAGGAAAAATCAGAGAATCCCTTCTCCAGTGCTTCGAAAAATAAATGTGTGTGACGTTGCATTCCACACCAGATTGACGGGGAGTTCTCAAGTGCACGTTCTTCAGTGGTTGTCTGCCTGCAACGATTCATGGTCACGGCTGATCCGTGGGCCATGCCCCCGGCCCTCTTTCGGGGGGGAGATGTGACGTACCTGCCAGCAGGACGCACATGACATAAAGGCAGATAGGAATCAGAATACATGTCTGCGTATCTCAGTTGGTAGAGCGATTTGTTCCGGAATAAGCGTACTCGGGTTCGAATCCCGGCGTAGACCAAAAATGACGGAGAAATTTACTTCGTTATAAACTCTTTAAATAATGCATAGCTTCGCCGCTTGGGGGTAAAGGTCAATACCTTTTTTTCTCGCTATCTCTGCTTCTGGGGGACTTATTGAAAAGTTATTTTTCCTTAGCATGGCTTATGCCATTAAAAATACTTTTCACCTGTTTTCAACTTTTCCATTACGCAAAATTCTTCTTCTAGGAGGCGTAGAGATCTTGTTTCCTTCTATATTTCTTCTTTTAACTGTTCGATTTGAAAATCTTTTTGTCTCAGATATTCCTTCTGTTATGAAAAACTTTTTATGCACCATTTGTTAATTTTCGTGACATACGTTTTAGCCGCTGGTGGGGTAAGTATAGCTGTTTCCATTTCTCGACCGGTTGTAGAAATCCGGTTGTTGTTTTATTCTAACTGTTTGCATTGACTATGAATAACCTTGATAAATTTTATTCGCGTCGGAAAGGATTCAAAAGACGCGCTCATTACAATCTACAATTCGGTGTTATCTTTCTCGTATATTTTTCACGGGGAAAGAAGAGATCTGTTCCACGTAGTAAATTGTCTTCACGACGAATAAGCATGTCTTCACATTCCTGTCATCGAATAATGAGCATCTAACAAAAATAGTATATTGTTCATCCTGACAGAAATTTACTGTAATATATTTACCCTAAGTTTCTCCACCACTTGCTGAAAAGAATATTGAGAAAAAAAAAAAATCTGGATCTTCTTTTAATCAAATCTTTGGGAGATCTCGCTAGTTGAAGCCGAGTGATTGAGGTTTAACGCGAATATTGCCGAGATCACAGCAATAACTTTATAGGCCTAATCAAATCGATCGCTCACATATTTGGAAGGGCAATAAAATTTTTCCTATCAGCAGAATCCGCCTAGGGTTTTATTGATGCCATCCACCCCAACGTCCCACGTATTAAATGACTAAGGTTATGTACCCCTATTAGCCCATATAGTAAGTACTATTAGGCACAGCGGAGACCATTAAAAGGTTTTTCATTTTGGCTTTTTCGATCTCCTCCTTGGCGTTTATCCATGTGGGCGAAATATACCCCCTCCCCTCCTCCTTCACTAGAGTCGTTTCTTTTCTCACAGTGCTTTTACAACATCCGACGAAGTTCACACAAGGGCGTTTTCCAAGCCAAGGTGCAGCCAGTAATTAAAGCGGGTGTCACAAGACGCATTGGAAGCGGCGAACTTTGTTCAAAAGTTGGCGTGAGGCGACGTTGGGGGTCGAGCCGTGAGCCACACGCATAACATAAGCCCATAAGCCACTAAAAGTGCCACCTTTTTGGAGTTGACTTTGTAGCAGTTTCCGTCTCAGTAAGAAGTGTGTGTGTGTGGGGGGGGGGGGGGGGGGGGGGGGGTACGAGTCAAAACACAGAAACCTGTGTGGTAAGCTTACACCTTTTACGTAGATAAATGAAGCATTTTGCGTAGGACTCGTGACATGAATCGGAAACCGCGGAAGTGGTTCAAAAATGTTGGTCCCATTCTCTAATTTAACATGCACTCCCAAAATCAGTCAGTTCGATGTCACCAAGCTGCATAAGAATCAATTGGTCATATTTCTCTATTGTATACAACGGAGGAATATGGCCAGTTGATTCTTTTGTAGCTGAGACAACGCAAATTCTGTTTCTTAACATTATGAATGCTTTCGAAGAAACCATAATTAAGGATTTTCCTTGAAACATAACGTAAACTCTGTGTGTATATGTGTATTTTTCAGGATTTAGCGACCATCATAAACACTTCTAAGGGCTATAAGCAATCATCCGTCCATAATTTGGGTCCTGGTTCCAGGGAAGGGAGAGAGCCATGACCGTAAGGCAATCGCACCACTCATGCCTCGATCCTAAGCATCCTAAGCCGACCATACCGAACTGTTAAAAGTTGGCGCATAGACAACTGCACCACTGGCGCTGCTGATGAAAATAAGTGGAGATGAGTTTTTTTTTTTTTTTTTTTGATTGGAGGTTTAACGATCACCGTGAGCAACCCAATGGGCTATAAGCAGTTGCCCGTCCCTAATTTAGGGTCACTGGTTCCAGGGAAGGGAGAGAGCCAGTGCCGTAAGACAAACACAACATCCATGCCTGACCGGGATTCGAACCCGGACCCCATACGGACGAATGATCAGAGGCCAGCGCCTTAGACCACTGCGCCACCGGGGCGGCGGAGATGAGTTCGCTATGATACCTACGTTATTCGTGCGCCGTATTATCTATATTACGTTCAAGAGTATTAACTGACGTTTGTGCAATATTTGTGTATTCTATTTCGCCATTGTACCACCCCGATGCCCGACTGGTTTGAGGCACTCGCATCTGACCATTTGTCAGAGATGGGCCCAGGTTCGAATCTCTTGGATGAGGCACTCGCATCTGACCATTTGTCAGAGATGGGCCCAGGTTCGAATCTCTTGGATGAGGCACTCGAACCTGGGCCGATCTGTCCAATCTGGATGGCTTGCTTGTCTGAAGTGCTTCCCTGCCCATCCCGTCCTGGAAGCAGTGGCGGATGGGTGACGGCTTATAGCCCCTCAGAGTTGCTCATGGTGGTCCTGAACCCTGAAACAAGAACTTCGTTACTGTGAGAGATTTATTCATTACAGTTCGCAGAGAAACACCATGTGTAAACAGGGCCTCGGAGAAGTTCGAATACGAGAACTGAACCCACATCCCCTGATTTCATACCGACTATGCTACCATTTAACTACTCAATACCACATATTCCTCAGCAACTGAAGGATAACAGAGCGCCGATTATCCGGATCAACGAAGACCGCGAGTTTCCGGTAATAGAAAATACGGATAGTTGGACTTTTAGTGGTAAAAACGGCAGTAACGTGAAAAAACAGCAAGCAAAACATCGGTCTCAAACTTGTATATCAGCAGAAATTATATATAGGAAAACACCAGCGAAAAAACACGATCAAATTAAAATATTTTAATTTACCATTATTTAAAAGTTATCGATACAGCCAAATGTAGTATTCAAGAGGCTGTCCGGATAATTAGACACTTAGGCAATTCGTGCCAAGATAATTTGATACCCAGATAATTGGTGTCCGGATAATAGGCGCTCTACTGTACATGAATCTTACACTAGTCGAAGCATCCGCTAGTAACAACCAATCCTGTCACCCTAGTGGTCCATTGGCCACCCACGAACTCTTCGTTAAATGATAATTCCAGGTGGACACGGAAACGATACCTATAATACATTTTCTATGAACAACAGATATCAAACGAGAGCCACACTGATGAAGAAATTAGTAGGTGTACGAAACTTGGTAGGAGACCATTTGGAAGAAACAGTTCAATTTTTCAAGAGCAATTTACCAATATTATATACAATCATTGCCATAAATATCCGTGCAACAACAAGGAGGCGTCGGATTAAAATGAAAGTTTAGTAGTGAGATGGTACATACCAAGGACAGAAGTGATTACAAAATCACAGCAGGAGGAAAATTTACCGCGGACATACGGTACACATTCCGGTCAGCGTTAGTACCGCGTCGGACCGCCTCGTGCTTGAATACATCCGGTGATACGGTCCGGAATAGTGTCAGAAAGACGCCGTACGTTATCTTGTGACAGATTAGCTAACACTTCTTGCATCTGACTTTCTAAATCACGAACACTGGGACATGGAGAAAGCTGGCGTTCCATCTGATCCCACACGTGCTCGATGGGCGAGAGATCAGGCCATCTGGCAGGCAGCGGAAGCGTCGAAGCATGACGCAGACAGTTCTGGGAAACCCGAGCCGTGTGCGGATGGGCGTTATCTTGTTGGAAAATGGCTCAGGGCCGCCCCGCCAGGAAAGGCAGCACATGGGACCACATGATCTTCTGTACGTAGTGCTGGGCTGTCAACGTCCTTCGGATCACTGCGAGGGAAGTCCAGCTGTCATACGCGATGGCTCCCCAGACCATCGCGCCTGCAATTCGGAACGTGTGCCGCTGTACCGTGAGGTGGGGATTGTACACTCTGACACGGTGGTCGTCCGTTTCCATACAGAAGCGGGATTTGTTGCTGAACACTATACGTCGCCAGTCCGAAGCATTCCACGTTAATCGCATATGACACCACTGCAATCGACGCCGACGATGGTCAGGTGTTAATGGCGGAAAACGTAAGGGCCGTCGAGAGTGCAGATTCGTCTCTGCCAGGCGTCTAGAATGGTCCTCGTACAGCCGCCAATATCCAGAGACATGTGGCGGCTGTACAGGAGTCCCTTGTACAGCTGCCACATGTCTCTGGATATTGGACAAGGACGTCGTTTCATCTGTGCGTGCCGCTCTCACGATCCCACCATACTCTCTGATGGTGGTGTGTCTGGGTAGTCCAGAGCTAATACGCGGTGTATAGGTGCCTTCCCGTGTCCATTGCTTCCAACACGATAGCACGGTACTATCCGACCGGCCCAAACGGCGGCCGATTCGGCGCGCCGGTCACCCTGCCTCTTTTCTCCCGAAAATACGGCCTCGTTCAAACTCCGTCAGTTGCCCGTACGCACATCTACGGCGGCTGCTCGGCATATCTATCGCTCAGGGATCTCAACTGACTTTTACCGTGCACTTCAGCACGAATGTGGAGTCCCCTGCGCGGCGCTTTATAAGCCCCAAAGATTGCGATTGCAGCGCCGGTCTTGGACTCGCGGGCATGCGAAATCGTACAAAACTTGAATCATTTGCATGTCTGCCCTCCCCGTAGCGATTCGCCGAGTTTCGCATTAATCGCACGGTTTTTCTTCGTGCGCGGATCTTTATGACAATGAGTGTACATATGCATCTTAAAAGAAAAGTGTTTAACCGATGCATTCTACGAAATGTTACTTATGGATCACAGACATGTTCCTTCTAAAAAAATCATATAGAGGCTGAGGACAACTCAAAGAAGCTGAAGAGATTCGTGTTTGTTATAAGCAAGAAAGATAGCAAAACGATCTCATGGGGTCAGCAAAAGGACAAGAGTTGATGACATCATGATCAAAAGAAAGCCATCAAGTGGCAATGGATTAAACATATTGCTAGAATAACTGACCACGGCTGAACACTTTAACTACTAGTTTGGACTCGATACCAAGGGAGAGGAAAAGACCTAAAAGAAGAAATACCACATGTGCGATGGGTGGATGAATTTTGAAAGCACACCAGAGTGATTTGGAAGAGAACTGCACAAGACAGACATTTATAGAAGAGACTTGGGGAGACCTTCATTCAGCAGCGGATTGAGAACGGTTGACGATGATGACGATATACACTATATTATCAAAAGTATTCGGACGCCACAAAGTTTTCGGACGATCGCTATGATTATCGCAATTAGTAGTTAGTAGGGCGGAGCGTAATTTTTTTTTTTTTTTTTTTTTTTCAAATTTCGATATGCTCTAGTTCGGAAAAGTTGTGTATTGCTCCGTAAATCATGTGCAAAAATTTTTGCGAAATTCAAATAATATCGTACGGTTCCACTTTACCTCCAAAATTTCCATATTTGGGTAAATCCTCACATTTCCATGTCCGTTGCGAGAAAAGAACAGTGTTCGTTACAGACTTTCCCTAGTGCCCAAAAAACTATCAATTAGTACCTAAAGCACGTACGTAATGTTTCAGGCGAAGCAACTAATATCTTATGGTTCCAATTTAATACGAAAGTTTCACAATTGTTCGGAAACGCTAGTATATTTTTCCTTTATTTTTCGTGATGAAACTTACAGTTTAAATTGCAGTATGTTTTAATATCTCAATTAAAAGTTGATGCTTGATTGTTGTTATACTCTATTAGCAGATGGAGCGCGTATCTCTGCATAAATTGTACTCTAGAGTAAACCATAATGTATGAAGAAAGGGAAGGAAAGCGGTTAAAAAAAACTATTACTCAAGAACACGTGACTATGATGGAAGAACCTAGAAGTAAATATCTTGGGCATATCACTCCTACATCTTCCACCGCAAAGGACATTGCCAAAGGTCAGCTGGATTTCTTACATGCCAAGAATATCGACGTAAGCAAACTGTTGGTGATGGGCTGCGACAGAACCGTCGTTATTACTGTGTGTAAAGGGGGTGCAATTCGCATTCTATAGAGCAAGCCTGCCAAAAACCAGTTGCACGGAAACGAGCTGACACTCCGTCACTTAATTCAACATTTGGATGGCGAACGAGTGGCACAAAAACATTTTCGAATAAAATCGGCAAACAGCTGGAGGGCTGCGAAAATCTACCGGTTTTGAAATTTTAAGCAATTGAAGCGGTTTTCCTGAACGTGATGAAAAAATTGCAAGGGATCTTAACACGGATCAGAAATACCTATGGGACATTAGCCACGCTGTGACAACGGGTGCGTGCTCTTCAAGTCTGGCACATAAACACCCGGGGAAAATGAGCATGCACGGTGGCTGACGACGGCTAATCATATTTTGCGCCTTTATATCATACACAAGTACTTCGCAGCCTTCGGTTTTACTGAAAATCTGGCAGCCTTTGTTGTGAAGGTTTATGCGCCCATGTGATTTACTATAAGATCACACCCTCATTGTCATGATGGAGTACGGAATCTGTGGAAGGCCATCCATACATCCAGATATCTCACACAGGGTTTGAAGAGCGTTCTGGAATGTGTAATCCAAATGAATGGCTATTTTGGTCGTCCAGAATAAATACTTCTGGCTATAATCACGGATGAGAGGAAATATATCAGAGAACTTGGCTTCCGCAGGATCCTTCGAACAAGGGTACAAAACTATACGATGCAATCCCTGTATTCGAAATTCCTCAGTTCAGCTTCCAGGCGGAGGGTTATTTTGACCTAATTGACTGGCAAACATACGTCTTAAGTAAACCGCCATTGACTGTTTATTTAACCGACAAAGAAATAATGAATCTATGCAACAGTGACTGTAAGGACATTGTTGAACTAATGGGCACGCAAAACTTCCCTTGTCGCAATCAGGGAGTGGAACGATGCGTTAAGTTGACAACAGAAGCATCTGCTGCTATTTGCGGAGAAAAACAAAGGGATGGATTTGTTAGAGTACGGTTGGAAGCACGGCAAATAATGCCAGCCTTCGAAAGTAAATCAGATTACACGGTAAAAATTAATAAAGAACAGGAAATTGAAGATTAAAAAAGAACAGGAAATTGAAGATTAAAAAAGAACAGAAAATTGATCAATGAAAGTTGAAGACTCGTGCAAGAATGAATCCCTGATACGAACGATTACCGTCTTCGGCAAGATTTAATGATAAAAGATGATAAATATATACAATTAAAACCATATGTACATGAGCATTTTCGAGGCAGCGGCTACCTCATCCTCAGATGTATTGAACGGAAAACACATTCAATCTACACTGACGGAAAAAAAAAATCCCAACACCACGAAAAAATAGTTGTAAAGGAATGAAATGGCGGCAATACATTCGTATAGGTAACATATTTAATCGATTAAGGTTTCAAGATCACAGCTTATTGTAAGCGCGAGAACAGCCATTTTAAATGTGAAATGCTGGTACATTAATAACCGGTGTAACCGCCAGAATGTTGAATGCAAGCACGCAAACGTTCATGCATTGTGTCGTACAGGTACTGGATGTCAGTTTGTGGGATGGAGTTCCATGCCTGTTGCACTTGGTCGGTCAATACAGGGACGGTTAATGCTGGTTGGGGGTGACGCTGGAGTTGTCGTCCAATGATGTCCCATACGTGCTCGATTGGTGAAAGATCTGGTGTTCTAGCAGGATACGGGAACATGTCGACACTCTGTAGAGCATGTTGGGTTACAACAGTGGTATGCGGGCGAGCGTTATCCTGTTGGAAAACACCCCCTGGAATGCTGTTCATGAATGGCAGCACAACAGGTTGAATCACCAGACCGACGTACAACTGTGCCGTCAGGGTGCATGGGATAACCACGAGAGTGCTCCTGCTGTCATAGGAAATTGCTCCCCAGACCATAACTCCAGGTGTAGGTCCAGTGTGTCTCGGCCGGGTCCAGTGTGTCTCGGCCGCAGACAGGTTGGTTGCAGGCGCTCACCTGGCCTCCTTCTAACCAACACACGGCCATCACTGGCACCCAGGCAGAGTCGGCTTTCATCAGAAAACACAACAGATCTCCACTCCGTCCTCCAATGAGCTCTAGCTTGACACCACTGTCGTCGCAAACGGCAGTGGTTTGGAGTAAGTGGAATGCACGCTACAGGGCGTCTGGCTCGGAGCTGTCCTTCAAGTAACCGATTTGTAACAGTTCGTTGTGTCACTGTGGTGGCAACTGCAGCTCGAATTGCTGCCGCAGACGTGGTACGATGCTCCACGTCTTGCACACGCCATGCAGTGTGGCAGAGAGCTCGATGTTGTTGGATGAGACAACGGTCATTTCCATAATAGTGCCACATTGTTGGTAGGGAAGAATTATTCAGAACGTCGAGGTACACTTCAGAGTTCATGGTTTGTGGTATAATAGCAAACGGGCCGAATCCCGTCGACGAAAAACAACTACATACCATTGGAGCCACCGCCGAACTTAACAGTTAGAAGAACACAGTCGATGAAAATCATTCGCCGGGCTGTTCTTAAATTCAAACACGCACATCAGATTGGAAGAGTGAAAAGCATGACTCATCGCTCCAACGAACAGCTTTCCAGTCGCCCACAGTCCAGTAACAACGGGAGATACACCACTCCAAATGGCGTTTCTCATACACGGTGGAGAGGCGTGGTTTATGAGCCGCTGCTCTATCATAATAACCCACACTGTGCGACTCAGTGGATAGCTACGATACTAACAGAGCCATTACCGGCATTTCCTACTTCAGCAGCGATGGAAACGGCAGAGGAAGGACGGAATTTTTAATATTTCTTCTGGCTCTTCTGCCACGTTCAGTCAGTTTGTGTGGCCTTCCTGAAAGATTTTTTGCTGTAGTTGCACCGTACTGTTTCTATCTCTTTACGACATCACTTACAGTCGATTTTGGTATATTTAGTTTAACTGCAATGCTCCGTATGGGAGCAATACTCAAATGACGTCCTATGACCAGCCCATGCTGGAACTCGGAAAGTTACTCAATGACATCCATATCTGGAAACGTTACTCAAATGACGTCCTATGACCAGCCCATGGTGGAACTCGGAAAGTTACTCAATGACATCCATATCTGGAAGCGTTACTCAAATGACGTCCCATGACCAGTCCATGCTGGAACTCGGAAAGTTACTCAATGACATCCATATCTGGAAACTTTACTCAAATGACATCCTATGACCAGCCCACGCTGGAACTCGGAAAGTTACTCAATGACATCCATATCTGGAAACGTTACTCAAATGACGTCCTATGACCAGCCCATGCTGGAACTCGGAAAGTTCACGTCCACGCGTTATGCCGGCTTCAAAGTTACTGATAACACGACAGAACATCTCAACTTTATATACGTACCTATCCACTCACAGCACACCTTCTTGAGAAACCGTTCTTTGCACTTATGCAAACATTTGGTGGTGTCCGAATACTTTTGTTAATATAGTGTGCACTATACTGTTTGTGAAAATTGTAACACAATTAAAAACTGTTGGAATTAGCTGGAAACTTACAGGACAACAGGTTGAAAAATGCAAATGATTAAAATATCAGTGAAAACGCGCTTGCGCTTTCGGAGCAGGGACCTCTGAACTGTCTGGTCTTGGGTATAAAGTGATGGCTCAAAAGCGATATTGCAATCAAGGGCCGCGGGTGGCCTAGTTGTCAGCGTTCGTGACTGCCAAAGATAAGACCTCCGGTTCGATCCTCGGCAGGTACGAACGTTCGAACCACTAAATACTCGCCGTGCGTCGGATGGGCACGTTAAGCCGTCGGATCCCGGGTACTGGCCCCCCGGTAATAAATAAGAGCGTTTCCTCCCCCTTTCCACCTCGCTTCCGTGTCACTTTCCTATCTGGCAATCTAGCCCAAATCTCCTAGCTTCCTGTTTCTAAGGGTTGTTTAAGAGCTGGGGAAAGACACTCCCTTCTTAAAATCCTCTAGATCTGACCTGATCTGATGTTGCAATCAGTGAAGAGCCGACTATGAGTCGAAATGGTGCATTTTGTGTCTCACTACTCCTCGTCGCTGAAGAATGTCGCATGATCAACACCTGATGGACTTTGAGCGAAGAAGGATTGTTGGGATGAGAGAAGTTGAATTTTCCTTCCGCAAAATTCTCACTCTTAATGCACGAAATGCCACTGCTGTGTTCCGAACGCGGCATCAGTGGATAGATGAAGCTCAGACGCACAGAAATCCGGGAAATAAACCGCAAAATCGCACGACTGCGCTGGATGACCGACACCTTTATTGCGTGGCAGTGACCAATCGCATCCACGGTGTTAGCACAGCAGAGGAGCACTGTTACAGGGTTTGTGTTCCAGCACAGTTCGATGTCGTCTGCTTAACAGAGGACTAGTCGCAAGGAACACGTTGCTGCGCATTTCTTTGACTCTCAACCACAAACGCTTCAGGCTACAATGGGGTTTGAACGGAGACATTGGCGCACTAACTGGTAACGGGTCGTATTTTCTAATGAGCCACTATTCAACTTAATGCACCATGATGGTCGCATACGTGTTTGAAGATATCGTGGTGAACGCACCTTGCAGCGTTAAATCGGTCCAACGCAAGACTGGTCATGGTTTGGGGCGCCATAGTGTTCAATTCTCGATTTTGCCTGATACGAACTGGTCATGGTTTTGGGGCGCCATTGGGTTCAATTTGCGATTTTCCCTGATACGAACTGGTCATGGTTTGGGGCGCCATTGGGTTCAATTCGCGATTTTGCCTGATACGAACTGGTCATGGTTTGGGACGCAATTGAGTTCAATTCGCGATTATGCTTGATACGAACTGGTCATGGTTTGGGGCGCCATTGGGTTCAATTCACGATTTTTGCTGATACGAACTGGTCATGGTTTGGGGCGCCATTGGACTCAATTTGCGATTTTGCCTGATACGAACTGGTCATGATTTAGGGTGCCATTGGGTTCAATTCGCGATTATGCCTGATACGAACTGGTCATGGTTTGGGACACCTTTGGGTTCAATTCGCGATTTTGCCTGATACGAACTGGTCATGGTTTGGGGCGCCGTTGGGTTCAATATGAGATTCTGCCTGATGCGAACTGGTCATGGTCTGGGGCGTCATGGGATTCAATCTGCGTTTTTTTCCTGATACGAACTGAGAAAAGCCTCAAGAGCCAGCGATATATTGTTGATGTTTTAGAGGTAGAGGTGATACGCTACCTTCAGAGTTCTCCTTGCGCTATATTCCATCAGGGCGATGCTAGGCCGCATGTGACCCGTAATGCCCAAGACCTCTTCCAAGCACGGAAGACACTGCTGCTTCCCTGGCCTGCACTTTCGCCGGATGTGTGCCCGATCGAATAGGTTTGAGACATGGTAGCTAAGCGAATGGCCCGTCAAGCGCCTCCACCAGTCACCACAAATGAACTCTGGTCTCGCATGGAAGCAGCCTGGCAGCCTATTCTCCAGGACGATATCAAACACCTCTTCCATGCAGTGTCACGCCGTGCAGAGGCTGCTATTGTGCTCGAGGTGACTTCACACGATACTCAGTTATTAAGCTAAAAAATCTTGTATAGCTCTACAAATGTAATCAACTATCTCCTGTAACACGAGGAATCTTTGATACAAATTTCATTTGTATAGCGCGATATTTTTCTGGTGTTGCAATTTTCACAAGCAGTAGTGTATCTGTACATAGTATAAAATAAAGTCCCCGGTAGGCGACTGTCTGTTTGTTCGGGCTAATCTCGAGAATCGCTGGAACGGATTTTGATGCGCTATTCACTATTCCATAGAGCATTTGTCGAGGAAGGTTTAGGTGTATGAAACATTAATCTATGACAAAAGGGAGCCGAGCAGTAACGATTTTAGTGACAGGTCAAAGAAAAAACCGCCGTTCCCATTCTTTCGTGACTTCCACTGCCTATGAGGATGCAGCGGACACGTGACTTTCTTCATGGCAACGAACCTTAGTAACGTAAGTGAAGGACAATCAGTACCCGTTGAAATGATGGTGTCTTACTTTGAAAGTTTAACTTTCGAGTACAAAATGCGGCATTCGGAAAAAATTAATGAGATTGAAGGAAAAGATACCTATGTGCTGAATGTAAGTATCTTCGAAGGTGACGCGAAAAGTTTTCCAGAAGTGCAAATAGTAAATATTTTCTATTACTTCGTTTTTGGTCAAAGCGCCATTGTCATACAACAGTTAGAGGCATTAGAATCATATAAAATTCTCGAAGCATATAACAATTTCTCATCGGAGATATTCTTTTACATGGCAATTTAGTGAGATCACTAATTAGTGAGCAATTAGTAACTCTTCAATAAAAAGTGTTTTTCTAAGCTCTGGGACGCGATTTTCAAGACTTACAAAAATTTAGAGAAAAATCTGGTAATCTATATATATATAAAAGTGAAAATTTGTATATTTGTTTGTTTGTCCGCTATATAAATATACAGTTTTCAACTTAGAACCACCAAATTTGGTATATACTATCTCATAGTACTCTGACTTAGACCGTACACGGTTTTAGGAAGGGGTCGAAGCCCGGGGTCAAAGCACCCCCATGCAACATTTTTATGAAAAGTTCTATTTTGGAAGGGGTCGTAGCCGGGGGGGGGTCAAGGCCCCCCCATACAAAATTTTCGTAAAAGGTTTTACATTTTCCAATTTAGAACAACCAAATTTGGTATATATCTCATGGCACTCTAACTTAGACCGTACACGGTTTTTGGAAGGGGTCAAAGGGCACCCATACAAAATTTTTGTAAAACGTTCTACAGTTTTCACTTTGCAACCACCAAATTTGGTTTAACATCTCATACTACTCTGACTTAGACCGTAGACAGTTTTTGGAAGGGGTCGGAGCCTGGTGGTCAAGGGGCCCCTCATACAAAATTTTCGAAAAAAGTTCTAGTTTTCAATTTAGAACCACCGAATTTGGTATAAAAAGAAAGTTCTACAGTTTTCAATTTAGAATCACCAAATTTGATATTAACGGGAAAATTACAGGAATATATTTTTCATTCATAAAATTTCACCCGCTGATGTTGGTGATTTCACGAATATTTACCCGCGAAATACCGGGTACCCCTGCTAGTACAGTATATATGAGTGTATATAAAAAAATGCATGCATTAAGTGATTGTCTGTATTTATTGTGATCAGATTAAACTGGCACGAATATTACGCACCAGTTAAAATTATTAATGATAGGAAAGAGAATATAGTAAACATGATCAATGAGAGAGGATTTCACTTGTTGCTTTTCAAGCATCTTCTGGAATTCCTGCAACTTTCTGAGAAATGTTTTTATGCTGCAAGCTGTTTGTTCAGCTACGTTTTCTATTTCCTCTGAACGTATTTCTCTGTATCTTTAATTCCAACAAAAATAAATAATTCTTGTTGAATTAAGATGTCTCATGGCAAGCAATACAAAATTTACATCGCAGGTGGAATGTTGGTGGCGAACCATAAGTTGGCTACCTTCGAACATAGTACTTTTAATTCATGAACATTTCAGTCCAGTAATGAAGTTAAAAGCGTGCGCGCGCACACACACACCCAACACAAAGCAACTTATTTCCATAATTTCAACACTTCAGCTTTGGTTTTCACTTCAAAAGGGTTACATTTAGTTTAGGAACCAGATTTGGCACTTGTAAACCGAAATTGTATTATGTTGTACTAGGATAAAGAAATCAAGAAATCTCACTTTTTCTTTTTAAAGTTCTTGGAATGAAGAACTTATAAGCTAGTGAAATGAAATAAAAGAAAAATCGGAAACAAGCAAAATAATAATAATAGTAAAAGAATTGCTAGTTCTTTTTGTTGAAAAAATATCATAGCTTACAATCCACAGTATAGGACACAAAGGAAAGGCAGTGACGTGATGATTGACTGCATTTTAATACATCTGACATTGCGCGGTCTCTATAACTCTTTTCCTGTTTTTGTAAGGAAAAAAAAATCATAATACTCGTCTTTTGAAAAAAAAAAAAAGGTGCATGCTTCTTATAGTTTTATTTTGTCCGTCCGTTCGTCTATAGAAACCATATCTCTGCAGCTCTTCACCCTTTTCAAAAAGTTGCTTTTGCATTAGAAAGCCCGAAATTTATTAACAATGATTTTGCTTTCCGGTTTCATGTTCGGCGCACAACTTTGCCGCTACAGGGCGTAAATGCATAAACTATCGAATTCAGAATACATTTTATTCCATGTCATTGCTTCTAAATATCCTAATGAAGAAATTTCTTCTTTCCTTCGATACCATTTATAACGAAGACTATTTGGGTAGGGTTCCTACTTCAAGTGATGCACAGTTTTTCGCTAGAACGCATAAAGGAAAATGGCCATCTCCCCTATATCTCTGCTTCTAAAAGTCCGATTTGAAAAATCCTTTTTGCATCGTTTAGAGTTCTTGGTGGAAAATGTTCCAAGTATAATTAGTGATTTTTGGTATGGAACTGTTTTGCCACTAGGGGGCGTAAGGGTATATTTCTGTTTGTGATGTATGTTCAGCAAATATCTGAGCTTCTGAAAACTCGATTGAAGAAATTCCTTTATGGTCACATATCACTCACCACTGAAAACTTTTTGCGGATATTTTCTGCTTAAAATAATACACAGTTTTTTTGCCAAGGGGTGTAGATATATATCTTATTTTCCTCGATATCTCTGCTTCTAATAGTCCTACTTGAAAAAATCTTTTTTTGCCGGACAGCGTTTCTGGAGCGAATTTTTTTACATTTGATTTCAAGTTTTTCTAAACGCACAAGTTTGTCACTAGAGGGCATATATTCACGTTTTCGTTTGCAAAATATTTACAGTAATATCTGCGCGTTTAAAAACCCTATTAAAAAGATTTCGGTCAGATACTGCTAACTACAAAAACATTTTGCGCGCATTTTCTAACCAAGATAGTGAGCAGTTTGTCTGCTAGGGGGCACAAATGTTTAATAAGTTTTCTCGATACCTGTACTTCTAAAAGTCCAATTTTAAAAAAATATTTTTACACCGGATACCATTTACCTTGTGGTACATTTTGTACAATATGGGGTTCCTACAGTTCATAGTTCTGGCGGTAGGTAATATTATAGTGCGTTTCTGTTTGCTACTGCATGCATCTCTGCTTTTAAAATTCCTATGAAAAGTTTTTTTTTTTTTCTTTTTACTGTATGCCATTCGCTGCAGTAAAGATTAGGAACATCATCATTTTTAAATAATGCATTGTTTTCTCGCTAGGGGGCGTTATTGTCAAAGCTTTTCTCTAGCTATCTTTGCTTCCAGGAGACACATTTGAAAAATTATTTTGCCTTAACAAAGTTTTTGCTGTGAAGAATACTTTTCGCGCATATTTCCTATTTTTTATTATCAAAAACTTTACGCCAGGCGGCGTCAGGGTATGAATTTCTATTTGAAAAAGTTCATTCGATTCTAAGAATTCCTTAGAAAAATCCCTTTTTATAGGATACTCTTAATTGAGAAGAGTATTTTGCATTCCTTTTTCTTCGCACAGCTTTTTCTCCAGTGGTGTAAAATAATATCACGTTTTCCTCTATATCTGTTGTATATCTGTTCACGTTTTTTCTTTATATCTGTTTTGGGATTTGAAAATCCCTTTTTCCCCTCTGATAACTTCCGCTATGACAAACTTTTATGTGCACAGTTTGTTAAATTTCGTAAAACAGTTTTTAGTCGCTAGTGGGAGTAAATAGCTATTTCCTATTTGTAGATGTTTGTCGGTTGTAGAAATCCGGTTGATTTTTTTTTTTTGTAACAGGTTTTACTTAATATGAACAAAAAAGGTCTAAAGCTTCTGTTTTGAAATATATTTCTTTATTCAAAAAGAGGTGTTCATGGAAACCAAAAATTTGGTGTCATATATACACAGCGTCGTAGTTCATAATTATTGTCGAGGTTTCCGTGGCCAAACCGTACCAGACCCAATAAAACTGCCTACAGCATAAACAAGTTCACCGCGGAAAGTTTTATGAGGCAATAAGGTACCCGCTGAATTGACTTCATACTTCAAAATGGCGACTTTTCAAGAAAAAGCAATGTGCGTACTCTGGTTCTTCGAAACAAAGTCAATTATCACAACGCAACGTCATTACAGAACGCAGTGTGACAGATTGGTTCTGTAACGACGTTGCATTGTGATAATTGACTGTCGTTACAGAATATCTGTGAATATCTGTCGTTGCCGAAAGCAGTATGACACCTTCGGAAAATGCTATCCGATGTTGGTTAAAGCAGTTGCTAAAGATGGTAGTGTGCAGCATCAAAAAGAAGTCGGAAGACCGAGCACTTCGCAAGACGATGTTGATAGCGTCCAGGAAGCCTTTTCTCGAAGCCCTCAGAAGTCAACGAGACGAGCTGGTAGCAATTAGGTATTCCACAAACGAATGTTTCGAGGGTTCTACATAACGGCCTACAACTCCGTGCTTACGAACTGCATATTGTACAGGCTTTACAACGGGACGATAAACCCCGCTGTTTCCAATTTGCCGAAGACATTTTGTCCAAAGTCGAAGCTGATGAACATTACCTACGGACATGGATATTTAGGGGAGTATCGTTTTTCGTCTCAGGGAGGGTACATCAGAATAACTGCAGAATCTGGGGATCCGAAAACTCTTACACCATTCGAGAAATCGAACGAGATAGTCAAAATGTGAACGTCTGGTGCGCTTTGCTATGCTCGGAAGTGTTGGTGCTCTTTTTCTTTGTGCAGAAAACAGTGACAGCGGTGACCTATTTGGACATGCTACAGCTGTATCTATTAC
Source organism: Macrothele yani (assembly GCA_039090855.1). Taxonomy (NCBI): domain Eukaryota; kingdom Metazoa; phylum Arthropoda; class Arachnida; order Araneae; family Macrothelidae; genus Macrothele; species Macrothele yani. The sequence goes on along the minus strand of CM076995.1, from coordinate 117,626,492 downwards.
CTCAGATGGAAGATCAGCAGGCCAATGTGGTGTTCCAGCACGATGGCGCACTGCCGCATTGGGCTGTTATCGTCCGAGAATTTATTGACCTGTATTTTCCTGGGCTCTGGGTTGGGCGTGGTGGCCGCTGCGCTCGCTTGATATTTCTTCCTTTGGGGATATGTGAAAAGTATCGTTTATAAGACCCCTGTGACCGTCCTTGATGACCTGAAGACCAGAATTGGTGCTGCGATAGCAACAGTAACGCCACAAATGCTGGCGAACACTTGGCGGGAAATTGATTGTCGCTTGGATATTTTACGTGCCACGAAAGGCGCGCATGTCGAAGTGGTTTAGCAATCTGATGTATTGATTCTACATGTAATAAAACTTTTAGTTGTTATCTGTCATGCTCTGTTTGCGGATTTAGTTTGTTGTTTCCCGTTTTCCGATTATATGCCACTGAAGCCCGACAATAACTGTGAATCACCCTGTATGCATAGGCGGATTTAAGGGGGATCCAGGGGTGCCCGGCACCTCCAAGGATTTGTGGAAAAAATCCTTATGTTGTGATGACGCCTGTTGGGCATGGACTTCCAGATTCTGGTCTACAGAGCAATGAAGACCATGGAAAGATGTTCTTAAGAAACTTTTATTATGCTGTAATGGATATATTAATGGCGGAAATGAAGAGATTTTCAGGCGACAGTCTGAAATTAGCAATATCTAGTAAAGACTTTCTGCGGCTTAATGTAGAAGGAGGATCCTTCTTCATAAACAGTTATTCTGTGCCTGGAGTTAACCTCAAATGTTAAAAGCAGAAATGAATGTAGCAAGTCATGTAGACCGGTGGCGCAGTGGCCTTAGCGATGGCCTCTGATCATTCGTCCGTAAGGGGTCCGGGTTCGAATACCGGTGAGGCATGGATGTTGTGTTTGTCTTACGGCACTGGCTCTCTCCCTTCCCTGGAACCAGTGACCCAAAATTAGGGACGGGCGACTGCTTATAGCCCATTGAGTTGCTCACGGTGGTCGTTAAACCTACAATAAAAAAAAAAAAAGTCATGTAATAAAGAGCAAAAACGAAGATAACCCTAAATCAATTGATTCAGCAAGTTATGTCACAGAAGAACTCTACCCCAATCTTTACAAGATGATGTGCATAGTTTTAAAGCTACCGTCAAATAGTGCCACATGTAAGAGTACATTTTCAACGATGAGGAGAATCAACAACTGGCTGAGATCAATTAATGAAGAACGGATTTCCGATTTGATGGTTTTATTTTCTGAGAGTGAAATTGTAAAAACTGTAGATTATGACCTGATAATTGACACCTATTTGATGAAAGAAGGACGAAAAACATTTTAGGATTAAAACTGAGAACAAAAAGCAAATCTTGTTTTGGTAAATTTTTGTAAGTAAAGATTTTATGCTCTAAATAGTTTTCTGAGTGATGAAAATGTTTTAATCTAAAACATTACAAGAATACTTAAGTGTTTCATGTACTGTAGTTGTCCTAATTTTTTTATTAGGCCTAAATAAATGTTATGAAATCTAAACTTATTTAAATGAGCTGGAATAAGATACGAAAGAATGACTTTTGTTTGTGCTTTTTTCTTAACACAATCAAAATATTGCACTTTCTTACGAAGGTTTAAATTTCACCTCTGCAATCCCCCCCTCCCCTCCCAGAACTCAACCATCACCCCCAAATTAGACTCCCTTAATCCGTCTATGCCTGTATGTACAGTATATATATATATATATATATATATATATATATACTGAAGAGCAAAGCTGAAAACTAAGGAAAAACTTTTGAATTTAAAACGAAAGTATATATATATATATTTAACGAGATGTGAGCATTGCCCCATAGTCCTTAGTGGAAACATTTTAAATTTATTTTAGCGGCATACATGCATTCACACAGCAGCTGATGAAATGGCACATGGTAAACATTATGGGGAAATGATGGGCGTTTTTCGTGCAGACGGGTTGTTTTTTTTTTGTTTTTGTTTTTCACAAATCCTCAATATACTGAATTTTTCATAATTTCTAAGAGATATTGTATGTAGTTATATCCTTTCCCGGCCTTTGAGAGAACAAATTACTGTTTCTTCCTCATATTTCTTAGGTCATTAATAACTGGCGTTTTGATTGTTGACGCGCATGTTGTTTGATGAACAGAAAACAAAAATGGCGGCACTGCGTAAGCATACCAATTCAGCCATTACAGCAACACGCAGGCAACGTAACCCGAAAGTTAATTAAGCATTGCCTCGGGCAGTTAAACCCGACACGATGATTAAAATGATTGATGCTACTCGCTGAAATATATTCACGTGCGCAATTATATTTGTTCGGGTTCTAAATTCTAAAGCGTTTTGTTTTCACTTTATCACTCTACTATACATCATAACAAGTTAGTAAAAACGCCTCCATTCAGAGCGACTTTGTCATACATGGAAATACGTGGCCTTATAATGCAATATTTTCCTCGGTACGGTGATTTACAATTCAGCTACGGCAAATTACTTTGTTATATTTCACACTAACGCTACGTTTTATTACACGCAGACAGACGCGACCTGCCGATAAGAAATTATTCTCAAAGAAGAGAATTCGAGATCCGTGTTTTAGAACTAAGTTATTAAACTATGCATAAAATCAGTATTCTTTACAAAGTAGTTATTCCCCATAAATAAACTGAATTAGTGGTTATATCTCGGATAACTTTTAGATCCATGAAAAAAAAAAAAAAGGTCATATTTCAAAAGAAAAACAATTCTACTTTTGTACAAGTAGCACCGATGAATATTCCATGCGTAAGCTTTAGGTTCTTTGCAAAGAAATTATTTCCCAAAGATAAAATTTTTTAATGTTCGTGCCGCCCAGATTTTTAATTTTTTCCAAAAAGAAAAAGCAGTTTTCGGAAGGTAAACTGCATCCGTGTTTATAACATATATGTCTAAACTGTTCTTTAAAAAGAAGTATAAACGCTGATACAGCTCGCTTCGGAAGTTACATGAGGATCTGTAGCGTGCGTAAGCAAAGAGTTGTTCTGTTCTTTATTTACTGTTCTTTACGTAAATACCATGATCCAATGTAAGTTACATTTCGCTATTTAAAAGTTTTAAAGTTTTGTAATGAATGTTAATTCACAACGTTTTCTTTATTTTGCTACGGAAGATATTTTTTATTTGATTTGGCGAATTATATTAATGCATACTAGAGCGAAAAAGGATATTTGTAAGAACAGACCAACCGGAAGCTCATCATAGTCGGAGTATTTTTTAAATATATATGTATGTACACCGATGTGCCATTACACTATGACCACCCCCAGCCGAGATAAATGAGCGCGCATGGAGACCGAACGGTGGCGCAGGTGAAGTTCATAGAGCAGAGTACATACAACCCGAGAACCTGCTTTCGGTTAGTAGAGTGTTCGGAGTCAGAATGGGAAAAGCTGCTGATTTATCGGAGTTTGATAAAGGACAGATTGTGATGGCACGGCGCATCGGAACTACGATCTCGGAAACGGCGCGGCTTGTGGGTTGTTCACGTTCCGCTGTAGTGCGTACGTATCAAAAGTGGTGCACAGAGGGCCAAATGACGAACCGTCGTCCAGCAGTGTGTCGTCCGCAGCTCATTGATGCCAGAGGGGAGCGGTGACTGTCGCGCATTGTTCACAGGGACACAGTGCGACAAATCCCTCGCTGCCACAACAGGGAAGTTCAGGGCAATGGGTCACAGTACACAGTAGAGTCTGTACGGGCCTACTTTGGTGAGCCCTGCCCAACACCGTGCGCCCGGCCCGGCCCGGCCTGGCCCGTTTCAAATATCAGACACTCGGCCCGGCCCGTTTCAAATATCAAACACTCGGCCCGGCCAGTTTCAAATATCAAACACTCGGCCCGGCCCGTTTCAAATATCAGACATTCGGCCCGGGGGCCCGTCAATTGCAGCTCTTATTTAGGCCCAGCTCGTGATGTGGCATTTGGTATTACTTTTTGTCTTTCTATTGCATTTTACTAAAATCTGAAAATAAAATAATGAAATTAGATATTATTGAAAATATTTAGTTGAATGTAAGTCTAAAAGTATTAACTAAACTTTGACAATTATCGAAAAATTTAACCTTTAAAAAGAGAGGGAAAGAAAGATTAAGCGCGTTCAGAATCTCTCTTTCTCTGAACTAGTGAGCTGTACCACTACAATCTCTATACAGATTAGAGATAGGAGAAAAAATCGATGTCGTCCCACGCTCTCCTACAAAAACACCCCCACCCCACTGCGGACACCCCCATTATTCACAAAATACACATTCGCTCGGGGTGGAGTCTATTTGTTGTCAACAAGCAGGGGTGGGTCCAAAAGTTCAGTCCGGGGGGGGGGGGCTGGTTTTCCGGTACAAAAAGGGAGGGAGAAGACATTATGGAAGAGTATTTTAGATAAACATTGTACATATTGGCGGTGCCGCTGCTACCAGGGGTTTCTTTGCAAGTTCTTTAAAACACTTTCTCTTGCTCCAGAAATGTTAAATCGTTAAATACCTGAACGAGAGCGAGAAATATAGGTCACAAATCACAATTGTTTCAGTGCGATCGATTGCGTGTTTCCCAAAGAAATGAACTTTATGCTTTTTTGAAATCGGCACAGACTGCGTTTGAATGAAATCCTTTAAAATAAAATCCAAGCCCTCATATTCCGAATAGGTTAATCTAATAAAAAAAAAAAAAATGTGGTCTCCACCTGACATATTCTCTCTCATACATTAAATTAAATACACGCCTGATTTCAGCCAAAACATAATGAACACACGGTTTAGTCATAAAATCGCGTAAATATAAAACACGGTAACTGGAATTTGCCCCCCCCCTTTTTAGCACGTCTTTTGTAAAAAAAGATAGTGCTTCTGTTATCGGTTTGTCCGTCCGTCTGCACCCACGATATCTCAGCAACTGTTAGTCCGATTTGAAAAATTCCTTTTGCATTGGGAAGCTTGAAATATGCAAATGATGATCCTTTATTTCGTTTTTTTTTGCGATGTACAATTTCGCCGGTAGAGGGCGTAAATGCAGATGATGTCGAATTCAAAAATACGTTTTATTCCACATATTTGCTTCTAAACATCCGATTGAAAAAAAAATGTATATCTTTCGATTCCATTTATGTCGAAGAGTATTTTAGATATAGTTACTTTTTCAAATTACGCATAGATTTTCCGCTAAGGGGCGTAAAAGTAAATTACATTTCCCCCGATAACTCTTCTTCTAAAACTCCGATTTGAAAACTTTTTTCTTCAGCGGATACATCTCCTGATGGAAAATCTTTTGCATATAATTTCAAATTTTTGGTAAAGAATACTTTGGCCACCAGGGGGCGTAAGTGTTAATTTTTGCTTCTGATGTATTTGTCATAAAATCGTAGTTTCTAAAATATCGATTAAAAAATTCTTTCGTGGACTGATGCCGATAAACCTTTTCGGAATATTTTTTTCTTAAAATATTCCACAGTTTCTCAGCCAGGGGGCGTAGATGTACATCTTATTTTTGTCAATATCTCTACTTCTAGGAGTCCGATTTGAAAAATTCCTTCTTTGTTGGATATTGTTTTCCGTGTGACATGTTTTTCATATAATTTCAAAATTTTCAAGTAATTCATTGACTTTCCGCTAGGAGGCGTAGCGGTAAATTGCGTTTCCCCCTATATCTCTGCTTCTAAATCTCCGATTTGAAAAATTCTTTCTGCACCAGATACAGCTCCTGATGCGAAATCGTTTGCACACAATTTCAAATTTTTGTAAAAAAATAGTTTAGCCACTAGGGGGCGTAAATCTTAATTTCCGCTTCTGTTGTATTTGCAGCAAAATATGAGCTTCTAAATTCTCGGTTGAAAAAACGTCGTTTGTTGACCGATACTACTCATGTCGACAAACCTTTTAGGAAAATTTTCTTCTTGAAAAAATGCATGGTTTCTACGCCAGGGGGCGTAGATGTATATCTTATTTTTGTCAATATCTCTACTTCTAAGAGTACGGTTTGAAAAATTCCTTCTTTGTTGGATAGTGTTTCCGATACGAAATGTTTTTCCTATAAATTCAAAATTTTCAAGTAAATCATGCACTTTCCGCTAGGGGGCACAAAGGTAAATTGCGTTTTCTGCGTTATTTCTGCTCCTAAAGCTCTGATTTGAAAACTTATTCCTGTATCGCATACAAGTCCTGATGAAAAATATTTTTCACATAATTTCTAATGTTTGGTAAAGAATGGTTTAGCCACCAGAGAACATATGTGTTAATTTCTGCTTCTGAAGTATTTGTTTCAAAATCTGGGCTCCTGAAAACTCGCCAAATTTTTTTTTCTTCGACCGATACCGCTTATACGGATAAACCTTTTGAGAATACTTTCTTCCTAAAATAATGCATGGTTTTCCCACCAGGGGACGTAAAGTCACATCTTATTTTTGTCGATATCTCTGTTTCTAAGAGTTCGTAAGCTCACGATTCCGTTTACAGCAATATCTGAGGGATTAAAAACCTGATTGAAAATCTTCTTTCTTTGGTCAGATCTATTGTTTTCCTTACCGGTTCCATTGACTTTGAACAGCTTTGATAAACTTAATTTGCGTCAGAACGGATTCAAAAGAAGTGCTCATTACACCCGAAAATTCGGTGTCAACTTTCTTGTTTTTATTGTGCCCGACGGCGACCAAAAGAATCATTTTCAACTTCTTTTCATTAGTGATGGAATAACAAAACTCTACGTCCATTGGAAAGTAGCGTAAACAAGTTAGTAAAATCATGCAATACATTGATTATGATACGCTTTCCAACATACCAGAAATCATTACTCAAGTTACTGTATCACTCAAGTTATGAGGATAATGGCTGTGGAATAAATCTTGGTTGTGTGCCCTGACCTTTGATCCCATTTCTATGATATTCAACAGAACCGGTTCAGTATACCTCCGAAATAACATGATAAAGTTTTGTCGCAATCGTAGCATTTTTACGTAAGTTATGATGCATAAGGGCTATGGAATAGATCCCGCTCCTGTGTCCTAACCTTCGACCCCATTTCGCCCCTTAACAATAGGATTAGTCCCCAGGCAGGCCCTTACAACATACTAGCATTTCATCCAAATCGAAGCAGTTTTTCCCCGCTAGTTATGACGCATAATGGCTATGGAAGTGATCCCGCTCCTATGTCCTGACCTTTGACCCCATTCACCCATTTCCAATAGGGTTTTTCACCAGGTGGTCCCCTACAATATACTAAAATTTCATGGAAATCAAACCTTTTTTACGTTAGTTATGACGCATAAGAGCAGTGGAATGGATCCCGCTCCTATGTCCTGACCTTTGCCCCTATTTTGTTCACTTTCAACAGGATTCCTTCCCAAGTGTTCCGCTACCACATACTAAAATGTCAAAGAAATCGAATGTTTTTTACGCGAGTTATCGTGCTGACGGACATACGCACAAAACGTGTAACGTAATGAGGCACATGGGAATCGCGACCATCTGCTCGCAAGAGTGTGACGTCAAAAAACTTTAATAGGATTCACACACAATGCGTGACGTAATGAGATAGATGGCGTGACCGCGCGCCAACATCTAATGGGACGACGCCATGACACTAAAAACGTGGTAAATCGAGGTGGTTATTTAACCCACTAAACGAATTTTCCTAAAGTCGAGATGAAGCCAAACCGATTTCTAGTACCAGAAAACGGTAGGTTAACGACTTTCATCAAAATCCTTAGAGCCGTTTTCAAGATAAAATTTACATACATATAAGAATTGCTCCTTTAATAGTATGGGATAAGGGCGATGGAATGGATCCCGATCCTATGTCCTGACCTTTTGACCCCATTTCGTCCATTTTCATTAAAGTTCGTCCCCAGGTGGTCCCCTACCACATACTAAAATTTCATCGAAATCGAACCATTTTTACGCACGTTATGACGCATAAGGGCAATGGAATGGATCCCGCTCCTATGTCGTGACCTTTGATCCCACTTCACCCATTTTCAATAGGGTTCGTCCCTAGGTGGTCCTCTACCATATACTAAAATTTCATCGAAATTGAACCATTTTTACGCGAGTTATCGTGCGGACAGACAGACAGACGGACAAAGTTGGAGCATATACGCTTCTTCAACCTATGGTTGGAAAGCGTAAAAAAGGAAAAAGAAAGCAGTTCTGATATCAGTTACCTTACGTACATGAATGAAAACTCCAATAAAGAAAGGTAGACACACGGGCGTACTCAGTGTGGGTGTTACAACCACACTCGTACAAAAATGAGATGAAGAGAACATAGGGTTTTTTTTTGAAAAACAAAGTTACCCTAATCTCGTTTGAAGAACTGAAAACTTCCTTTAAATGAGTACGTGATGTGAAACCAAGTAAACAGTGCCTCCTAATATTCGACGACTACCAAATTTGAACAACTTGGAATTTTTACGAAGATATTTTCCTACCAAAATTTCCAAAAGCTAATACAAAGTCAGAAAGCTTCCGTTTTTATGATAGTTCTGAATAGGTTACTCTTTTAATTACAATTTAGAGACATATTAACTTTCATGAGAAAAATGAGTGGGTTTGAATTATGGATTCAGGATGCAGGTTTGTTTTAAATTTTTCACAGACTGTTTCGATACGTTACAGACGCTAGAGAATATGAAAATAGCAAAGAATACCTCCATGCTTTTTACCCTCCTGTCCCTGTCTTCCCCTTATCTTTTGCTCTCTCTCTCTCTCGCTTTCTCTCTACTCTATTCCCTTTTCTTTCTTTTTTTACTGAAGCTAAAACAATGTAATACGCATTTTAAATCCAATTCCGTAGTAAGTTTATTTGTTAATTTCTTTTTAGAAAAACTGAAAACAAAATATGCAGAGTAAATCGTTTACGACCTTTGCTACTTTAAACGTGAAAACTGTGTTATTGTTGGGGGGGGGGGGGGGGGCGCCCAAGTCGCACCTCACTAGATCCGCTACTGTCAACAAGCTCCAAAGGGGTTTTATCATCTTAATACCTACAGATAGTAAAAACACTGTGAGTACCCCTCTTTGCTTTTGTAATAACGCACTGGGCTATGTCATGGAAGTAAGTATAGCGTGCGGAACATTTAAACACACCAGGAAATCGGGGAACACGACTTTTTTCTGTCTTTACCACTGCGATAAAAAAGAATGGGTCGATTTGGCCTGGCCCGGCCCGGTCGTAAGTGCCTGAGAAAAAAGTCCGGCACAGCCCGGTCGTAAGTGCCTGAGAAAAAATTCCGGCCCGGCCCGGTCGTAAGTGCCTGAGAAAAAAGTCCGGCCCGGCGCGGTCGTAAGTGCCTGAGAAAAAAGTCCGGCCCGGCCCGGTCGTAAGTGCCTGAGAAAAAGCCCGGCCAGGCCCGGTCGTAAGTGCCTGAGAAAAAGTCCGGCGCGGTCGTAAGTGCCTGAGAAAAATTCCGGCCCGGCCCGGCCCGGTCGTAAGCGCCTGAGAAAAAGCCCGGCCCGGCCCGGTCGTAAGTGCCTGAGAAAAAGTCCGGCCCGGTCGTAAGTGCCTGAGAAAAAAGCCCGGCCCGGCCCGGCCCGGCCTGGCCCGTTGCTTTGTTCTCTAAACTAGAAAAAAGGACCGACCGGTGCAGACCTGTAGCACACAGTTAATCGCAGATCTATTGATAGGTATCCTGGGATACCACACCCCAGGATACCTATCGCCACCTCATCGAATCGATGCCTAGCCGAGTGGCCGCTGTTTTGCGGGCTAAAGGTGGTCCTACAGCTTATTAGGTAGGTGGTCATAATGTAATGGCTCATCGGTCTATGTACACTGGCGAGCAAAAATTAAGGACGAGATGGTTTTTCGATTGTAACGTCGTTCAGAAGTGCTCCACATCGACTCAAATCACACCATAAGATCCCCAAGATGTAAGAATATCGGACAAGTGAGCAAAACCGTCCAAACAAGGTATCCAACGGATACAAAGGCACTTTATTGAAAAGGAAGCTTCGTGCACAACTGGGCAGAAGACAGAAACGTCCATGTGACAGGCGGCTGCCAAGAAAAATCCAGTCTTTAGTAGGGGATATGATCACCCCTGACTGCGTTGCAGTATTTACAACGTCTGTTCATGCTGAGGACGACGTTGAAGGAGCTGTTGAGGCATCGCGGCACATTCCTCTTGTAGCGCCAATCGCAGCTGCGGAATCGTTGCTGGCGGCTGGTGACGTGCTGCCAAGCGTCTCCCGAGAAGGTCCCACACGTGTTCGATTGGATTTAGGTCCGGGGACCTTGCGGGCATATCCATGCGTTGAATATCTTCACTCTCCAACATCTCTGCGACAGCCACTGTACGATGAGGTGTAGCGTTGTCGTCCATGAAGAGGAACTCAGGACCCACAGCACCTCTAAACAGACGCACGTGAGGCAGGAGAACCTCGGCACAATAGCGGACACCAGTGACTGAACCTCCTTGGAAGATGTGGAGGTCAGTACGGCTACCAAGCATGACACCGCCCCGAACGAGAATTCCGCCACCTCCAAACCGGTCCGTTTCGATTATGTTGGAGGTGTGATTGCGTGTTCCCCGCTCTCTCCAGATGTGTATACGTCCAGAACCGCTCGTCAGACTAAATCGGCTCTCATCCGTAAAGAGAACTCGACCCCATTGCCGATGTGTCCAGTTCTTGTGTTTCTGGCACCACAGAAACCGCCGTCTCCGATCAGCAGGCGTTAATGGCACACACCGTACATAGACAACCTTGTGCAGCCTCTTGGTCACGGTAAAACGCGATAACGGACGTCCAAGTGTCAGTTGCATGTGCCTTGCGATTTCTTCCGCTGTCTGCCGTCTGTCTCTTCTCGCCTGTAGGGCAATTTATCGGTCGTCCGCTGCCGTGGTTGCTCGTGGACGACCACTGGTAAACTCTCGGACAGCTGTTCCTGTCGTTTGAAATGCTCTCCACGCTCGCGACAGGATGCCGTGAGCGATCCCGAACTGCTCGGCTACACTAGTCACACTTCGACCTTCTTCCAACTTCCCAATGACGCGACCTCGGGTAAAGCCATCCAGATGTCGTCTACTGGATTGCCTGTTGGCCATATTACACGGTGGCAGCAACTCTAAGTCATTCAAACCGATGTACACCGTACAATAGCTTTCACTGAGTTGCTGAGCGTACACCGCCTGTGTGCTTTATACCCTTCCGACACGCCTCTCCCTACGTCATGCTGCATATATACGCATGCCCTAACGTACGGGACCCTAGTCTATCTCCTGAATGGTCTTTCGGTCCGTTCTGCCAGCTCGTTCCGCTGTTATGCTAATTTCTCCTCTTCGTCCTTAATTTTTGCACACCAGTGTATATCCAGAAATTACATGTTTGCATTATTGCTGCGTTTACAATCCATACTGGAATAATATTTTCTGTATTGGATAGATGTAAGCGGAGCAGTGAGTTTTTACCTTGATTCCTACACTGGTGTGAAAATATTAAAGACGAAGAGGAGAAATTAGCATAACAGCGGAACGAGCAGGCGGAACGGACCGAAAGACCACTCAGGAGATAGAATAGGGTCCGGTACGGTAGGGCATGCGCATATATATACAGCATGACGTAGAAGGCGTGTTTGTGTCGGAAGGGTATAAAGCACACGGGCGGTGAACGCTCAGCAATTCGGTGAAAGCTATTGCACGGTACACATTGATTTGAACGACGTCGAGTTGCTGCCACCGTGTGATATGGCCAGAAGGTAATCCAGTAGATGACATCTGGATGACTTTACCCGAGGTCGCGTCATTGGGAAGTTGGAAGAAGGTCGAAGTGTGACTAGTGTCGCCGAGGAGTTCGGGATCGCTCACAGCATCGTTTCACGAGCTTGGACAGCATTTCAAACGACAGGAACAGCTGTCCAGGAGTTTAGCAGTGGTTGTCCACAAACAACCATGGTGGCGGGCGACCGGTATATTGTCCTACAGGCGAGAAGAGACAGACGGCAGACAGCGGAAGAAATTGAAAGGCACATGCAAAAGACAACTAGACGTCCGTTATCGCGTTTTACCGTGGCCAGGAGGCTGCACAAAGGTGGTCTATTTGAACGACGATCAGTACGGTGTGTTCGATTTACGCCTGCTCAACGGAGACAGCGGTTTCTGTGTTGCCAGGAACACAAGAACTGGGCACATCAGCAATGGGGTCGAGTTCTTTTTACGGATGAGAGCCAATTTAGTCTGAAGAGCGCTTCTGGACGTATACACATCTGGAGAGAGCAGGGAACACGCAATCACACCTCCAACATCATCGAAAGGGACCGGTTTGGAGGTCGCGGATTTCTCGTTTGGGGCGGTATCATGCTTGGTAGCCGTACTGACCTCCACATCTTCCAAGGAGGTTAAGTCACTGGTGTCCGCTATTGTACTGAGGTTCTACTGCCTCACGTGCGTCTGTTTAGAAGTGCTGTAGGTCCTGAGTTCCTCTTCATGGACGACAACGCTACACCTCATCGTACAGTGCCTGTCGCAAAGCTGTTGGAGAGTGAAGATATTTAACGCATGGATTGGCCTGCAAGGTCCCCGGACCTAAATCCAATCGAACACGTGTGGGACCTTCTCGGGAGACGCTTGGCAGCACGTCACCAGCCACCAACAACGATTCCGCAGCTGCGATTTACGCTACAAGAGGAATGGGCCGCGATGCCTCAACAGCTCCTTGACAGCCTCGTCCTTAGCATGGACAGACTTTGTAAATCCTAGAACGCAGTCAGGGGTGATCACATCCCCTTCCAACGCAGTCAGGGGTGATCATATCACCTTTTCTTTCTGTCTTCTGTCCAGTTGTGCTCGAAGCTACCTTTTCAATAAAGTGCCTTTTCATCCTTTGGATTCCTTGTTTGGACGGTTTTGCTCACTTGCCCCATATTCTTACATCTTGGGGATCTTATGGTATGATTTAAGTCGACGTGGAGCACTTGCGCACGACGTTACATTCGAAAAACTGTCTCGTCCTTAATTTTTGCAAACCAGTGTATTTTCTTGGTAAGTAATATTCAGTTTTACTTTTAAAAGAATTAAACAAAAAATTCTTGTTGGACTGGGTAGTTGGATAGTAGTATGCATCAGATTTTTCATTTATGTACCGGTTTTCCGAGATGTATGGCTTTCTTTGTTGTGGTGTGAATGAACATATGACTGTCACGGAGCCTTCATTTCTCTTTATTTTTATAAGCCTAATTAGGCTAATTCTTTCTATATCTTACGGCGACAAACTTGACCAAGATTTTCAAGTTCATCTTAGTAGAGAATTTTTCCTGCTATATGAACCATGACACGACGCAGAGTCGTGGTGAAGATGACAAACGCTTGGGGATAAGAGAGACAGCCGTCAAACCATGAAACAAAAAATTGTCGATAACAAGTTAAGCAACAGAGGCTTGTGTATAATTTTCGCTGTGCAGTTGTGATTAAACATGTAAATGTCAAAACACGTGTTGGGCGGTGATTCAAGTTGGGAGTTATGTGATAATTAGAAAAAAACAAAAACAAATCCATTCCTTTTTTCTCCTGTTTTTTATTTTTTTTTATTTTTGGTGCTATGCATCTTTCTTGACAATATAAATACAAGCAAAAAAACGATGCAACGAAAATGGGGCGTCATCGTTGTTTCTTTGGGAGGTGGTTCACGACCACCGCGATGGGCTACAAGCAGTCGCCCGACTTAATTTAGGACGACTGATTCCAAGGAAGGGACACAGCCAAGACCGCAAGACAAACACAACATCCATGCCTCACCGGGATTCGAACCCGGACCCATCTCGGACAACAGTCAGAACCCAACGCTTAGTTTCAATATTCGCTTCTGTTCACTTAAAAGAATTACAACAGAACATCCTCAACCTCACACGCAGTGTGAGAGAAGGGGAGAAATAAAACAAAATGTAGATATTTACAATGAAATGATAATTGTACAGATGAGCAATGACAGGCATTGCATTATTTGCTGTAAACAGCAGTAGCTCTGGGATAATTGTTCATTGAAGTCTTGGAACGTCACTGGAGCGAAACAATTTACAGAAAAAAAAATTCTCGCAGTTCTAGTGACATGGGAATCACTGGTGGCAGAGAGTCACTGTGAGGATGAAGAGAACTGTGTACAAAAGGTGACATCTGCAGGAAGCAAACACAATCCAGTTCCAGGAGGAAACATGGTGAGGGAACAATAAAAATTTTGAAAGTTCCGACGTAGGTTTATTAAAACAGCAGATGAGCAGTCTGGGCATTAGAAAACCGAAACCAGGGACGACACGGTGACCATGTTTTGAAGAAGGCAGGTAACCGTGCCGTGTCATTCCCCAAGGAGTATTCCAGGGTGAGTCTGGCTTTAACCCTGTTGCGGTAGTGTGCAACGAAGGAGGTAGAGAATGTGATAGGATCTGGATCTTGTAACTGTAGCAGGTGAGAGAAAATAATATATTTAGCTAGGATAAATAAATACGAACGAACTGGTAAAATAGAGGAGAAACTTGTAGAACTGTGGCCGAGGAAACGATAATCTTCTAGGGTGAGATCACTGGTACAAGAAGGATGTGCAAGTTGGTACATACTGTGAAATAGTGGCAGCAGCGTCGGACAGTAAACAAACATGTGTAAGACGTCTCCAACGACGTTACAAAAAGGACAGAGATCTGATGATACTATATTTCTCCGGAACAAAGTCGAAGAGACAAGCAGTCGATTGTGCAAAAACCTCCAGTGCACATTAAGTTCTGAGGAGAGGGCCGGTGAATGTTGGGCAGTAGACCAGACAGAGGTTAGTTCAAAAGAAGGAACAGAGGGAATAGGGCAAGGTACCGCAGAAGAAGAACGGAGAAAACGGTACAGGGTGCGGGTGGAAAGACTGTGGAGAGGGAGGAAGTCACCAGAGAAGGGAAGGAAGAACGGGAAAGGGAGAGAGGCAGAGGAAACGGAAAGGAGGCCAGAGGAATCGACTAGGGAAGGAAAAAAGTGATTGAAGAGCATGTTTAAGTTGGAGGAAGTTATCAGAGAGTTCGGGCGAGGGTGGGAGGGTGGGAAAAAGGTCGGAAACGGGTTTTCATGAAAAATCGGGAAGGACCAGTTGGGAAACAGAGACTACACCAGCGTGTAGCCATGCGGGGAAAAAGAAAAAGTTGGCAGTAGGGGGATGGAGGACGGAGGAGAAAAAAAGAGTCTCGGAAAGAAGATCAAGTGTGGAAGAGGGAGTTGACGAATGAGCGGTAAAGAACGAAGGAACTGAACAGCTTCATGGTAGACTAGAGGAAAACGGGGGAGGGGGTGACAGGGTGAATATCCATCTTCAGAAGAAGATGGACGGTGAGGCAGGGATTAAGGGGAAGTCAGAACATTAAGCAGAAGAATGGAAGTGGAAGAGTCTGGTCGAACTGTCAAACGGAGGAAATTGAAAATTCTTACAGCTTTATAACGCATGGTAATCTCTGGCATATTGAGGCCACGACAAGTCGAAGGTAGAGATAATACTGAGGAAGATAACCAATGAGTGGATGACCAAACAATGCTGAGCATTGCTGATGTTGTTGCAGTTTGAACGTAGGCTGGTGGTGGTTGTGCAATCCAGGAATGATAATCTAACGAGAGGATGTGGGTGCCAGCAAGCCGTGCACGACTGTAGTAGGTCAAGCAACACTTGGGCTTGGTGTGACATAGTTTCCTGACGTAAGCAGTAAGCAGCGGTGTGACATAGTTTCCTGACGAGGGTTCTCCAGGTGGCAGCCGCTGCTGAGACCCGGCTGCCAATGTGCACCCCAAGTATCTTTTGACTGATGGAAGTCCAATGAGCGCCCCACGGTGCATCGCGGCAATGTCTCCAGGAGCACAAGCCTGTACACTTTGAAAAGTTTAACGAAGCGCCGGAAGCCGCAGCATACACCTGATACCATGCAAGAACAATTGTGAATTGCCATTCTTCTCGGAGGAGAACTGTGAGATCATCGGCGTAGGCAGTAAGAACGATAGAATGGTGCCTGTTGCTATGCTGAATAGTGGAGGGGGAGGTTGTAGAAGAGAACGGATAGAGCAAGGAAAAGGCTCAAAGACTAGAGAGAAAAGTATTCTGGAAAAAGGAAATGGAGGCCTTAAGGAAGGAGGCCGTCCGGATATGGACAACTGAGTCCTGGTACAGGGCAGGGAGGGCTGTGATGAAGACAGATGGGAAACCAAAGGCAGAGAGCACAGAGGCAAGCCACTGATGACTCACGTTATCAAAGGCCTGCCTCTGATCGAGATTGAGGAAGGCTAAAGGTTCGGAGGAAAGGTGGACAAGGCAATATGAGTCACGGAGGAGATTAATATTAGTATGAATGCTTCGGCCAGTGATGGTATACGTTTGATCGGGATGTATGACGGTGGGAAGGACAGGGTTCAATCGAAGAGAGAGTATTTTAGTATAAATCTTGTAGTCAACATTAAGGATGGATATAGGACGACAGTTATCCAACTCCAGCAGACACCCCTTCTTGGGAAGAAGAATGATGTGAGCTACAGTAAAAGCGGGGGAAGAACAGGTAAGGAAAAGCAGCTGTAAAGCAAGGCAATAGGAGAGGGTATAGAAAAGAGGAAAACGTACGAAAGAAATTAACTGTCAACCCGTCAGGACCAGGTGACCAGTGACAGTTAAGTAAGGCAAGTGACTGTACTACTTCTGCTGGGGTGATAGGCATAGAAAGAGATGTAACAAGATGCGATGGAATATGTTGTAAGGCACGAAGAATCGAATCAGCATGTGGAGAACTTGACTGGAACTGAGCAAAACGTGACTGGAAATATGTTCTAACGCCGGAGCAAATGAGAGTGGGGTCATTAGTAACAGTTCCATCGGGTAACTTCAGATTACGGAGGTGATGAGCAGAACGTTTGTGGAATTCCAGTTGTTGAACCTGTTCACATAGATAGTCATTTGGTTGGAGATAAAGGAGCTTGAGGCGGTGAAGAGCTTGTTGGGAGACAGGAAGTAGCAAGGCACGAAGCTCAGCTTGGTAATGAGAAAACAGCGGAGAATCAAGATCTAATGTGGAAAAAATCGAGCGTGCAGCATCAATCTTCATAGAGGCGGTAGAACGTTTTTCGTGGGAATATTGTTTGGTATAAAGAAGAATTTGGGATTTGACATTTAACCAGTGTTGCAAGGGACCAGAAACAAAGGGAAGCGTATATAAGGCTTGTTGGAGCTGCGATTGAATGGAGTTTACGTAAGTTGAATCAAGTAAAAGATCATCATCAAGGGTCCAAGTACGGTAGTATTGCCGAGGAGATGGACCGGTGTGAAGACTCATTACGACACAGCTGTGGTCGGAAGAAATTGTCGGTGTGTGAGAAAGGGAGATAACTGAAGGAAGAAGAATTGAAGAAATATAAAACCGGTCAAGTCGGGCAGTTGTAGGGGAGGAAGTGGAGTAGGAGCGCCAGGTGTACGAACGAAGAAATGGGTGCACGTGTCGAAAAGAACCTTGGAGTTGTAGCTGGTTGATGGCTGTAGAAAGTGCTCTGGTAAAAAAATACCTGGTATCCGTGGAACCGTCCGATCTGTCGAGGGATTAGTCAAGGGTGCAGTTAAAATCACCACCTAAGATGACAATATCAGTGGCCGGAAGACCTTGAACACAGGAAACAAAGTGCTCAAAAAGACAGTCTGCATACTGTTGATTGCCGGAAACATAGATGTTGAAGATATGGTATCGGAAGTTGTGAAGTCTGAAGGAGAGAAGCTGCACGAGGTCACGATAAATCGGTTTGACCGTGATATCGGTACTGAAGGATCGAAGACGAAAATGGATGGCCACCGCGAGTCCTGCGTGAAAACTAAGTCGATGGACATGGTAGAATTGAAATGGCCAGGTTCGCCACCGGTGGTATGGGGTGTTGGGATGACAGTTAGTCTCCTGTAGCAATAAGATATCCGCACCATGCGGTGTAATGTCTTCAAACACTAACGCATTGGTAGGAGGGACGGAGCATCCCTTACAGTTGAAAGAAAGTAATTTTAACTTGAAAGAGGTTGTAGTGGTTGGATGTTACTATCAGCACTGCTGTGAAGACTGGTTACACGTTTCTTTAAGTTAGATGTCTGCGCATTAGTGATGTGTCAATTTTCGGCAAAAGAGCAAGTAGATTCTGAAGTTGGGTGATAATAGTAGGAAGCTGAGCATTACGTGATTGAACGCAGTCTAGCTGCTTGAGAGGACGTGACGGTTGATTGAGTATGATGAGAGCAAGATCAGACGGTGCCAGCGGTCCGTCTAATGCAGGGAAAGTTTTCAGATATTCTGCGAAAGTTTTTTGATCCAACAATTTCGGAACAGCTGGGGACTTAAGAGATGTAGGAACTGCTGTTGGAGAGAAAGACTGTCGAATTGGCGAACGGGAACGAGAGCGTCGTGGAGAAGACGTCACGGGCAAGATTGAACTCTGTCTGGTACGTTTCAACGTGGGAACGCTGGGAGAAGCTGGTGGGTGTAGGACAGTTAGATCTAACTCCACATTAGGGGATCCAAGGGAAGAAGATGAAGCAACACGACGGAGGGGTTGCCATTCCTTTTCTGAGATAATACCCTCCGAAGAACGTAGAGGTACCACAGCATCAAGTGGGTCCAACGATGGAGAGGTGGCCAAAGTTCCCGTAGTTGATCGAAGACTTGGAGACTGCTGATGAATCATCATTTGCTGGGGGAGAAGCCTCTGGAACAACAGTAGCAGGGATCAAGGATGTCTGTGGAGCCAAACTTGGTGTGGCCAGAGAAGCTGGTGTTGATGGGTAGGGTGTTGACTTCAGGCGGTATGGAAATAGGTGGCTTGGCAGATACATGTGGACAACGTGATTGGATGTGGCCATATGCCTTGCATTTAAAACAATTCAAGGCAATAACGATATCGATCCGGAAAATCTGCTTCCCTACAACCGCAGTGAGGTCAGTAGGGCAATCAGCAATGGCATCTACAGTAGGGAACAGGATCCTTGCTTGGCGACGCAGAGCTAAGATGTTTCTGTCATCTGGGTCTGTTGGTGCAGAAGACAGAGTGGAAATGGAACCAACTACTTTTCCACAACGGGAAAGGGCCGCCATTAAGTAATGGTCCTTGATTTCTGGTGGTACAGGGTAGCACGTAACAAGTACGGGGCGCTGCGTGAGCGGGACTCCCAGTAAGGTATGATCCCCAACATGCAGTCCGTCAGATAAGACGCGCTCCACAAACTCTGGCTCCGCAAAATAGATGAGAACAGTCCTAGGTTTCCTCGCCATATGGGTGATCGCTCCCTTAGGGAGGATTTGGCGGACGGCTAAGGAGTATTTCTTAAGGCTGGTGTCCGGGAGGGCATCAAAATCTATGCCGAGTTTCTGTATGCGTAAAACCTCTTGCCCAGCAGCTGAAGTTTCCGGAATTTCGATGCGTAATTTCTTGTTGTCTCTAGTGACAATCATATCAAAAAGCGTTGTACATGGATTCTTCGCTGTAGAGGAAGATGAACTGGCACCCTTCACAACGGAAGCATAAGGTAGAGTTGCCGTAGGAATGGGCGGAGATAGGGAAGGTCGAGACGCAGTGCTCGCAGAAGCAGATGAAGGAGTAGAGGCAACGGATACTGGAGAAGTTAATGACGTCAGTGTGGTGGAAATTGTCGGGAAATCAACATCCATAAAGTTGGAAGAAGAGGTGGTAACATCAGATAACGCGGCTTGGAAACCAGCTGCGTGTGGTAGTGACGATGACCGAACGTGGCCAGGCGGGGGCGTAGCTTTGCTATCAAGCTTGAGACCTGGCCTATCAGATGCGTTCGCCGCCATTTGCAATGGCTTGCCTGCTAAACCCGACCCTGGGCAAAGGCAGGACGGAAAAAGAGTTAGTACAAGTAAAGTTTTTCTTACAGGACGTCAAGGTCGGACTCAATCGACACAGGAGACGTTCACAACACAGGAGATACACAAAATGACGGCACACACACAAAAGAACACCAATAAACGCAGGTCAAACACGGAGCACAGGTCAACACAACCTTTCCAAACCAACGCTTAGACCATTGCGCCACCGAGGCGTCGTGCATCGTCTCAAAACCATTGTTGAAATCTGATTTCCCGCATGCTATCCAATGAAGTGACGGAACAAAACTTAATTTCATTAATGCTCAACAATATATTTTACTAAACCATCGCTGAACATTATTTCATCACGTTTTACATAAACATAACAGCACCTCACTGCCATCTACGTAATTTACAAGAACCTGAAGCTAACTGTGATAAAAGCCATTACAAAAATGCATTTTTGATGCTATGAAAACGGTGCGTCGTAGGGGAATTCAGCTTCCTCTCTACCCCTTCTCAATGAAGAGAAGTTTACCTGATATTGACGAGAGCTTTAAAATGACGTATAACACGATGGGGTGTAAACCTGTGGATATCCTTGACGAAAAGTTTCCAATCCCCCTCATTAATACACTTGCGATTCAGCTTTTCTTTCTATTAGGTAGTCCATAGTGAAATGTCCGATGTGTACACTGTTCGTCAATCACACATATCTCACCTCAGAATAAATATGATTAATCGAAATAAGAACCATTCGATTCAACGCATCTTTACCGACAAACAAGGTTATGTATTCCGGTAGCATAAAAATCAGGAGTTCTGGAAACGACGAAAGCTTGAAAGGCATTTTGAGCATCAGCTTGGTTGTGGAAAATTTTCAACTGCAAAAATGGATCCAGATGCTTGAAAAAATGGTAGTCGGTTGGCGAAAGGTCTGGTGAATATGGTGGATGAGGTAGAGTCTCATAACCCAATTCGTTCAACTTTTGCAGAGTGATACGCACGACGTGAGGTCTCGCGTTGTCGTGCAGAAGTATTGGGCCCTTTCTGTTGACTAATGATGGGTAAATGCGTTCCAGTTTGCGGTGCATTTCGTCGATTTCCTGAGAATACTTTGCAGCGGTAATCGTTTCGCCCGCATTCAGGAAGCTATAGTGGATTAAACCGGTTGAAGACCACCAAAACAGTCACCATAACCTTCTGTTGATGGAGTTTTGATTTGGGGAAGTGTTGGGGAGCTTCGTCGTGGTCCAACTACGACGCGGAACGTCGACGGTTGTCATACAGGATCCACTTTTCGTCGCATGTCACGATGCGATCGAGAAAAGGATCGGTTTTGTTGCGCAACAGAAGCCCAGACGAGACTTCCAAACGAAGATTTTGTTGATTTTCGTTCAGGTCATGGGACATCCATTTGTCGAGCTTCTTCAACTTTCCAATTTGGTTGAGATGCACAGAAACAGCTGATTTGCTTACTCACAGTTCTCCCGCAAGCTCACGTGTGTGGATCTGCTTCAACAAGCGTCTTCAATGCGTCGTCATCGATGACGGTACTGGGTCGTCCACGCTCTTCATTGTCGAGGTTCGTGTCACCAGCCTTGAATTTTGTAAACCATCTTCGCACCGTACGCTCGTTAGTCGCATCCTCCCCAAAAGGCACCAACAATGTTTCGCGTCGCTTGCGCTGCGTTGTGGCCCAGTTTGAACTCGCAGAAGAAAATTGCCCGAAAATCACGATTATTCATATTTCACTGAAACGGAAATATAGAGTAGGAAATATTATTTCTTAAAAAAGTGAACCAAAAGGTTACAATCTGCAGATTTTAAGCTTCCCAATGATATAGTACACTTGCACATATATTCACTGTATTGAACACAACACATTGTCAAAACACGAGAGATCAAAAATCGGACATTTCATAATGGACAACTTAATATCTTTAGATCAGATTTTAGCTTGCGCATGAGCAGATGGACTTTCGTAACTACATCGCGTTTCATAGGCGTCAGGGTGGTTTCCTACGTTAGTCTAAATCCGATTGATATATACACTGCTGGCCACCCAAATTGCAACACCAAGATGGACACGAGATACCAAAGCCAGATTTACTAGGCACATAACAACAGATACAAAGATGAAACGATTGAGCTTACAGACCTGTGCAACTTGCGGAACACGCAGACATCAATAGTTCGTGTGGCCCCCATGGCTGGCAATAACGGCCGCTACACGCTGCCGCATCGAACGAAAGAGGCTTTGGATGTGAGCCTGGGATATGTCGGTCCAGGCTGCTTCCACACGTTGCTACAGTTCATCAGGCGTAGCCGCGGGTGGTGCTTGCCGGGCTACTCGGTTGCCGATCAGCGACCAGACGTGTTCGATGGGCGACATATCGGGAGAACAGGCGGGTCACGGCAGAAGTGACACCTGGTGGGCCGTGAAGAATTGCTGCACGATGCGTGCCACGCGCGGGCGCGCATTGTCCTGTTGAAACGTGGCCGCTGGCAAGTCCTGCAGGTAAGGGAGGACTACAGGCTCCAAAACGTCGGAGATGTAACGGTGGCTGTTGAGTGTACCGGCGATGCGTACCAGAGGGGTGCGGGTGTCATATCCAATTGCGCCCCAAACCATAACGCCAGGCGACGAACCGGTATGGCGATGCATAATGCAGGCGTCATACAGTCTCTCGCCGCGGTGCCGCCGCACGCGGATCCACCCATCGTCGTGTTGCAGGCAGAAGCGGGATTCGTCGGGGAAGACAATGTCGTGCCATTCCGTAGTCCAGGTGCAGCGTTCAACTGCCCACAGCCGCCGCACTCGCCGGTGGTGTAACGTCAATGGTAATTAGAGCAATGGGCGCCGTGCGACAAGTCCCCACTCCTGCAGACGACGTCGAACGGTACGTGCTGACACAGGTTGTTGCGCAACACACCCTAATTCCTGCGCTAACATTCGTGATGTGGCGGTGCGAGCCGTCAATGCCAGCCGCACAACCTGCCGGTCCTCTCGTTAGGGGGTGTGCCACGGCTGCGGCAATCGCTCACGTCGGCCCGTCCGTCGTTCCTGCACCCACCGAACCCATAATCGCCTCACTATGGCTGGATGTCGTCCCACACGGGCGCCGATGTCTCGGTACGATAAACCGCTGTAGCGAGCGATGAGCCACTATTCGTCCTCTGTCGAACTCTGAAACGTGCTGTAATGACTGTCGTATTCTGCGACGAGGCATCAGGAAGCTTCCCACGCACAGGTCCGGCAGCACAACACACTTCCACTACTTACACCTCGCCTTCTGCGCACTCTTCTTATAGTGCTTCTCGGTGGCGTGCCGGGCGCACATGATTTGCATATGCCCTGCAATGCTAATCGTTTGCATGTTCTCTCGCGGGCGAGGCATGCTGAGAATTTCAGGTCAATCGGATGCTTCCTTCTTGGTTTTGCATTTTTGGTGGCCAGCAGTGTATTAATAACAACAATACTAATAAATATTATTTTTGAAAACCTAAACAGTTGATATACTATTGTTTAGTAAATAAGTATTTACTTTTACGACTCACATATCTCCTTTCATTGGTTTTACGACAATAACATTCATTAATCCACCTACCTAAGTACCTCTCAATGTCAGGAATTAGTTTGTTTGCTGTTATGATTTAATTCCACTTAGTATAAACCGGACTGTTGCTCGGAGTGGTCGTGAGAGACGCGAATAAATGCAATGTGCTGTACACAAATAAATGTTCACTCTTGAATTACTCGTTTTATTTCACACCCACAGAGATCTTATCATGCGAAAGATGCACAGCATAAATTAACTACGAAGAGTTCCAGGGTATTATCTCGAATTTTAGTTTTGTTTTCGGGTTTAACGGCTACCATGCGCGACCCAGAGAGCTATAAGTACTCTTCCGTCCCTAATTTAGAGTTTACAGGCCAGAATGAGAACTAGCGCCATAAGTTTAACATATCACCCATGGTTTATTCGGGACTCGAACCCTGACCCAGCTCTGATAAATTATTACCGCGCCAAGCCCCTTTGGGGAACTTGAGGGCACACATTTTGTTAATGATTTTCGATCGATTAGATGGCAACCATGACATTGGATTTCCTAATATAGGTGACCCAGTCTCATCGTTGGGACTTGAAAGCGTTGTGTGTCATACGAGGTTGTTGCAAGAACTCATATGCCGCAAAGAAATTAAATTTAAAAGCTAACATTTCGGTCTCATGCTTGAATCGGCTTATCTTCGAAGAAAGAAAACTATTACTTTAAATTAAACCAGAACACCGACACTCGTACTCATTTGCAGAGCAGCGAGAAGAAAAACACGTTGTTTAAAGAAACAAATATAAAATGTATTTTGTGAATATATCTTAATTTATGTACAATTTAATGGTGGGATCAGATTAAGTTATAATAAGACATCTCTACAAAAAGAAGTTATGGTTTAGCCTGAGATAACTACAAACGTCCCTATCAATCCAACTAGTACGAGGTGAGCAATAATATTTAATTTCTAAACTTTCAATAAATACTCAGCAGGCAAGGGATTGAAATATTTGGATGATGTCTTACCCTACAAAACTTCTGCTGTGCTGCACCGATCCGGCGGTTGAGGAAGGCGCGGATCTTCTTGTGGCCGTGGTCTTTGGCTGGTATCCTCCGGGGATAAAACGCAGCCGGTAGCTCTCTACAGATGCTTCTGATTTTCCAGGGATACTTAAATTCCTGACTCAGTGAAGTCCGACTTCTTGACCCACGTGCAGCCAGGCATTTCTTGCCAATCGCCGACGTCGAACTCCAATCCTCCTACGGAGGACAACAATAACAACTCAACTGCAACCACAACACTGCCACCTCGATTTCTCCAAGTTTCTCTTTTTATTTTAGTTTCGCTTTCGCTTACAGCCATGCTGCGAGGCGTGTCCCTACCTCCTGAAGACGTCCCTTGCCCCTTCATTGGTTTCTGCCCCCCCCCTCGTTCGCAAGTGGACTGCCGTCCAGTTGCTGGCGGCCAGTGGCTACTTTGAGCAGATGTTCTCCGGGCCAGCTCATCGTCTGCTGAGCTAAGCCCTTTAAAAATTTATTTGGCCCTAATAGTTTCACCCCGTTTTGTAGTTCTATTGTCGGACCATCCGAGAAAACCCTTTTTAAATCTGTAAGCCTGCTCGAAGGCACGTATGCCCGGCTGAAATATGTTCTCTGACACCGAGCCTGGGTGACATTTATTGCCTGGCCTTACCTTCTTACTAGATTTAAGATTCTTTCTTAGACTTCCGTCGTATAGTCACCGCTGCCCCATTGTTAGTTAGAGTTGCATTATGTAATCCGCAGTGCTGTTGCTTCGCAAATGCAGGGAAATAAAAAAATATCTTTCGCTTCGTGTGCGGAATTTTGTACCCGGCCTAGCGTTTACGTTTCGATCTCCTTCCCACGCGAAGGGAAAGCAAAGAAAGAAAAGAAGCCAGCAAATCCCTATGCGGCCTGGGTCGGGAAAAAATTTCTTGCACCTAATTACGAATTACACCAATCAAGAAATTAAATAATTAATTAACACGATTAATTGGGTATTTAAATCCCTAATTTGGGTATTTCTCTACCAAAAGCAATGTGCCCGAAATTAGAAGAATTTTCGCGGCGACATAATGATCCCAAGCTAACGCCTGACCACTCAGCAACTGGAACGGCAAAAAAAAAAAAAAATACTTTTCGTGTGCAATAATCAGGACAACGTGTAATGTAACAGAATAAATTGGGAATAGCCATTTTCCTTGTCGTGCCACGAAAAATTCAGAACTGTTCGTAGGGCAACTCAAAGAGCTATAAGAATCGCCCGTACCTAATTTAGGATCACTGGTTCCAGGGAAATGAGAGAACCAGAGCCGTAAGACAAACACAACATCCATGCCTCACGAGATTCGAACCCGGACCCCAAAAAAGGACGAATGGTCAGAAGCGAGCGCTTAGTCTAATGCGCCACGTGGGCAGCCGACGAGTGATGTATACACCAAATGTTAAAGTGTAGTAATTTGTAATGACGTTCAAGTCATGGCTTAAAAAACAAGCTTAAAAACATTAGCAAAAATTACTGAACTTCTCAAATTATACAGGTTTATGCGTACACCACATCTGCATAATATTCCAGATTCACCTTTCACTTTCATGTTCTAAAATATTCGTTACAATGTATTATGTCAATTTGAAGTACGATGGAAGGAAATTTTCAATTCACCATAATAGCTATCTCTTCTAACAGCTCTTTTCTTTTCCCTTCTATCAATTTCCCTTTTTTATCTTGTTTTTCTTGGTTTTTTTTTCACTGTGCTTGCGCAAAAATTCTGTTTACAATTTGTCCTTCTGCTTTAGTTTGATCCCAACATCCTTCACGTTAGACCTTTGGAAAATGTATTACACTCGTGTAAAAGTAAACAGGCAAGATGGCGTCACGAAAGTTGAAATTCAGCTCGAATGTTTATTTCTTTTGGCACCTCCGGCTACAAGCGGCAAACGTATCCATGCGTCACAGAGGCCAGAGGTGTCAGAGATATTGAAACTATTGCTTTTGGCGTTGGATGAAATGTATACAGAAAAGGTCGAATTGAGTTTTCTGAAAACGGAGCACATGAAATTGATAGCATGCTATTTTTTGAACGAAGTGTATGTATGGTAAAGGCTTTATTTTTTATTCCCTTACTGCACGTTCACCCCTTCTCCGAAAATTATGTGACAGTCAGCAAACTGCTCTGTATAGAATTACAGTTCAGATGTCTTCGGAGAATTAAAAGGAAAATAGAAAATAAAAAGCATGCATGTGTTTCCATGGGTAAGAAATACGACCTGATGCTCAGCATCTTTGCGATCTTTTTCTGCTGTGGTGGATTTCTGAAATGTCAGCGGCTTCAAACGAAATTAGGTGGCTATATCTTACTTTTCCCAGTGGTTGGATATTTCCGTTCATTTAAAGGAAGAGAGGAGAGGAGTCGCAAACTTCATAAGAGATACCAGATCATCCTTCAGTGTATGCGCAAAATCTAAGAAGTGCCATAAATGTGATGAGAAGGGATGTTTAGTTATTATCTCTAAAAAATGGTTCACCATTAATTTATGTATCGCAGCCATTGTAATCAAGAATAGCATGCTGACAGAAATGACTCCACACCATGGGCGACCACACGGAATTGCGATACAACTTGAGATTTGTACAGCACAGTACCGCCCAACTGGGCAAATGAAGAATGAACCAAATTTTATTTCTGAGCGTAAACAGATGGAATCAAATCTGAAATGTTGCACTGCACTGTGCACCAACGAAAATTATGTTGGTCTTCGCTGAGACTGTCAAATACAGTGGGCAATGTAGTGAAAATAGCGAATTTAATTAGTGACGGAAATTGTGCCCTTACGCATAGAAAATTCAAAAGAATTGTAGAAGAACTTGATGCCGCATTTGGAGACATGCTTCTGCACAATCAAATCTGTTGATGGAGTGCTGGAATATGGTTAGTGAGATTTTTTTCCGACTTCGGAAAGATCTTTATCTGTGTTTATTGGAAGAAACGGTACTGACGAAACTAAAAGTCTCAGTGATACTGCTTTGCTTAGTTCACGAGCTTTTCTAAATGATACCACGCAGCATTTGAATGTGCTAAATATTTTTTGTAAGGGAAAAACCAGAATTTCTGTAATTTGCACAGTCATATAGCTGGCTTTCGGAGCAAGATAACTAGGGTTAAAATCAAATCTAGAGAGAAACAACTTGGCTCATTTCGAATCCTGTAATGAGCTGTTTGATGAACTGACAATTTTTGGTGCAATTATAAATTTGGAAGTATTTGTTCCTACGCTAGGAACTCTGATTAAGAATTTTGATGACAGATATATAAAACATTTGATGAACTCAAAGGAAGCATACGTCTAATTAGCAATCCACTGAATGCACAAACCCCATTATCAAATGGAATTATCTAAACTTCAAGTAGGCGAATTTATTAATGCTCAGTGAGACTGGAGCAGGATTTAGAATTTTTTTCACTGAGAAACACCCAAGCATAAGAAATTTGGGATTAAAAATTATTTCAATGTTTGAAAATACTTATATAGGCGAAGGGGCCTTTGCTGACATGAAATACGTAAATAAAGTCAAAACATAGAACAATGCGAATGACTCTACTCTTGAATATTTTGATTTTCAACGACAAGCATTAACGAGGATATGCAGCACCTTTTAGTGGAGTTTAATCACATACAGTGCTCTCATTCAGTGTAAGTTTGTTTTTATTCATACGATTTTAAGTTTCAACTTTTCTGATATCGATTAAAAACGCTTAAACGATTAAGAAATTAAGCAAGACGTCTTTATATTTACATCATTTTATAGATACTTAGAAAAAACTTGACCCACCATTTAATTCTTTTAGAAACCTTGGCCCGTGGCTCTATAGAAGTTGGGCAGCACTGGTATAGTCTTTTTTTTTTTTTTGATTGAAGGTGTAACGACTACCGTGAGTAACTCAATGGGCTGTAAGCAGTCGCCCGTTCCTAATTTAGGACCGCTGATTTCAGGACAGGGAGAGAGCCAGGACCGTAAGACAAACACAACATCCATGCCTCACCGGGATTCGAACCCGGACCCAACTCGGACGACTGATCAGAAGCCAGCGCCCAGACCACTGCGCCACCGGGCGGCATGTTTTTGCAGCGCAAATTTTATATAGCAACGCAAAAGAAATGGTCTTTTTTTAATATAATATGCATTTTTACAGTATACTTTTGAGTGCTAATAAACGCGAGCACGCACATTGTTGAATTAAATCTTCCTGTTGTGGATGGCAGGTTCCAAATCAAAATAAACAGTGCCAACGAAGCTATTTCACAAAGTGAACTAACCGCGTAACTGGCCGACAGGACTTATGGCAAAGTCCTTTTGTTACAGGCGTATTCAATGAATTACGTTTCAGTGCCCTGTGTGAAGGATTCGTTGGACCTTCGCTTGTAAAGAATTTCTAAGTTTCGGGGTTTAACCTGTATTATTCCCCGATGATGGAAAAAATAAATAAAACACTTGCTAAAATTAAGATTCTTTCTTTTGCAATGAAGCATATGCTTATTCTGTGAAGTTATCGGGAAGATCTTTCAAGCTTTGACCTGGTTTGTTTGCGTTTCACTATATTATCAACACGTTGATCTGTTTCTCTATCAAAATGATTCTTCAATTACCTCGCTGCTAAGTTGTTTTTTTCCGATTTTTCATTTTGTTTTTACGACAGCATTTTCCTCGATCGCCATCTCTATTCCACCTCGAGGAGAAAAATCCTCGCTGACCGCCCTCTCTCTCCGCTTTGAACCGAATCCCCCGTGTTCCTCCTTCCTACTTCGGGCAGTGTGTGTGTGTGCTCCCCGCATTTTTCTGCTCTTACCCACTTCCCTCAGAAAGCGACGGAATTCCTTAATTGCCTTCTCTCTGACCGTCACTTTGGCGTGCCCACCTACATTTACACCCCAGTGTTAAACAGAAGATATAAGAATGTCTCGATACTTCCCTCAAAAATCATTGTCCACTTTCTCCCTCGCATAGCAATAAAAAGCCCTAAAATCGAAACCGGTGTTATCTTCGTATGGGACGCAGCTGCACGTAAATGGAGGAAAAGGGGGCCGTCTCATAAATAACGCTAAGGAATGGGGAGATGATTTGAACTCACCATATTCAAAATGGTAATTATATAGTTTAATCCTGTTGAATCTATGAGGCCCTGGTTACACTTTCTTCTGAGGCAATTAAAGTAGAGTTTAACAGTGATTTTCCTGTCACAGTGAAGACGGTGGCAGTTCCGTGGAAGTAACGTGTGACAAAATCACCGTTTACGACTGCGGTGACGGAACTGTGACGAAGCTGGAACTGCAAGTCATCATCTTACTTGTAACAGTAACAAAATTTCGGTTTGTGACGGATACGATACGAAGCAGGAACTCAGACGAGAATCACTGTGAAAGAAGCTGAGCCCTAAATGGAAGAAAAAGTTAAAAATAAAAAGGTATTGTTCTCCTATCTGGGAAAACTAGACTAGTGCTTTCTGGTATTCGGCAAAGCTAGGTTAGCGCTTTCACTGTCCCATCATTTACTCTGACTGAATTTGGATGATAACGACCTCGTTCAGCTAATCGTGAATGATGAACTGTCCTGCGAGTAAAAATGCCATGCAGAGGGAAGGTTTATCTTACAAAATGGTGATCACCATCGCTAAAACTGTGACACCTTAAGAGTGATTTTGGAACTGTTACTTTTAGGCAGTGGTCATAGAAGTGACAGTGATTTTTCAGTAACGGTGACAAAGTAACGAGCTTCTTGGAGAAGGGCAGGCAAAGAAGAAAATCAGTGTGCAAGAATAAGGATGAAAATATGTACCCATATGCATTGTCGAGTCACATTATTGTGACCACCAGCTAATATCCAGAGTAACCACCGTGTGCAACGCGGAGAGCAGCTAGACGGGCTGGGAGTGACTTAATAAGGTGCTGGAAGGTATTCATAGGTATGTGGAGCTATGCTGACAGCAGTGCATCTGACAGCTATTGGAGGGTGCGTGGTGAAGGATCCATAGAGCGAACAACACCATCGAGGTGGTCCCACAGATGCTCAATTCGGTTTAACTCTGGGGAATTAGGGGGCAAGGGAAGTGCTTTTAAGTCTTCATCGTGCTCATCCAACCACTCTCGGACATTTCTAGCTGTGTGACACGTCGCATTGTCGTGCTAAAAGATCCCTCTCTCCCCAGGGAAGATAATGAGCATGTATGGGTATACGTGGTCTGCACGGATGGATTCATAACGAATTCGCTCCGTAGTGCCTTCCACAAGTGTGAGTGGGCCCAGGGAATGCCACCAAAATATTCTCCAGACCATAACGCTGCCCCAACCAGCTTGTGTTCTTCCAGAAGTGGTTGAAGAGTGTTTATTCTCCGATGTTTCTCGCCTTATACGTCCATCAGTTCGATGAAGCAGGAATCGTGACTCATCGGAGAAGGCAATTCTTTGCCAATCAGAGGAGGTCCAATTCCGATACTGCTGTGCAAATGTAAGCCTTTTTGCCGATGCACCTTCGTTAACATAAGTGAAGTGACCATCCGTCTGCATCGAAGCCCCATACGCAGCAGGGTTCGCTGAGCTGTCATTTTAGACACACTTCCGGTAGCCCCCTGGTTCATTCGGCCAATGAGTTGCTCCACTGTAGCGTATCGATTGGCTCTCAGGCACTTTCGAAGCAACGTTCACCTCTCCCACATCAATGGCACGTGGTGTTCCGCGCTTATTCGCAATGATGCCATTTCTCCAATCACGATACACTTTAACCACAGCAGCACGCGAACAGTTCACAAAATGCGCTGTTTCAGAAACACTGCCACCCTTGGCACGAAACCCGATAATCATCTCTTTTTGCAAATCTGATAAATCGCTCCTTTTATCCATGACAGCAACGAGTGATATGTTCTTAATTGATCAAATGATCATATGTAAAGGATTTTAGGAAGGGTGTGTCTGACACCAGGTCTTAAACAGCCCTTAGAAATAGGAAGCTAGGAGATTTGGGCTAGAGTGCCCAATAGGAAAGTGACACGGAAGCGAAGTAGAAAGGGGGAGGAACACGCCCTTATTTATTACCGGGGGCCAGTACCCGGGGTCCGACGGCTCAACGTGCCAATCCAGCGCACGGCAGATAGTTAGTGGATCGAGCGTTCGTACCTGCCTGGGATTGAACTGAGGTTCTTTCTGTGGCAGTGACGAACGTTGCCCACTAGGCCACCCGCGGCCCATACATGTTCTTAAAATGCCTACAGCACACCTTATATATCCTCCAAGCCAGCTTACGACACGTGCCTTCTTTTATTGGCTACGCGCTGTTGACGTCAAAAGCAGGAGGTGGTCATAATAATGCGACTCGACTGTGTATATAATAATGATATCTGTTTCTACTGTTATGTACAGGGTGATTCATAAAAAAATATACAGTTTCCAGATGCTGTGAAACAGTAACAGTTGAAGACACGGACCACAACTGCGAACCGTTAGGTAGATGTACTCATAAAGTTTGTGTTCCGCTACTGAAGGAAGTGATGTACGCGATAGCGCGCGAATCACGTGACTAGTCACTCAAAATGGCAGCGTCTGCAGTGGAGAAGGCGTTTTGTGTTCTTGAATTGATCAAAACGGAATCTGTAACTGTTGTGTAACGGCATTTTCGATCACGATTCGGAAAAGAAACTCCAACCAGAAAATCTATCTACGATTGGTATAAAAAATTTGAAATTACGGGCTGTTTGTGCAAACTTAAAAGTCCTGGACGACGACGTGTATCGGAAGAAGTCGTCGATAGTGTTTGCACCGCCATTCAACGGAGCCCAGGAAAATCAACGCGGAGGGTGAGTCGTGAAGTGCAGATTTTCATACATTTTCAACTTCTTTCTCAAAATTCAGCTATCTCACTTCGCGTTTGGGGGGAAATGGATTACCGGCTCGATGTGTGTCGTGTGACTAAGGGTGCACACATAGAACATATATGATTGTCTCTAAAAAAACTTGAAACATTCTCCCACA
This sequence comes from Macrothele yani, assembly GCA_039090855.1. Taxonomy (NCBI): domain Eukaryota; kingdom Metazoa; phylum Arthropoda; class Arachnida; order Araneae; family Macrothelidae; genus Macrothele; species Macrothele yani. Next base: position 117,594,066 of record CM076995.1, on the reverse strand, counting down.
ATTCTGTTAGAGGTAACATTAAAATATCTTACATTGTTCTTGTTTTATAGTGCGTTGAAACTGTATACTTCTTTATGAATGACCCTGTATATGCATTAAATCTGAAATTTCTTAAAAGCAATATTATGCAAAATCAAGAAATTGCTTTTTAGAAAAAATTTGCATATGTTTCTGAGTGAAAGTTCGTTCAAACATTCAGATATTGAGACATCTATGGGAAGATTGAATTATGAATCGAAATCTCAAATAACAGTGAACTACGCAATGGCATAACTACAAATTTTCTTCCCTTAAGGACGTCTAGTGATTTTGCTCCCTATATTCCCAATAGAAAATTTTTTGACCCTATTTCTTCAGCGAAGAAAGATTTCCCATACATCAAAATTGTCTGACTGATAAAAGAAAAAAGAGCATCCTAACTTAGATTATACAATTAGTGTTTTTTTTTTTTTTTGCAAAAACCTTTCCTATTGGGTTGATGCATAAGTTCATGCCGTTTTATTTCACGAATGTTTCCTAGGTCAGTAGTGACGGCGCAGATGGTCAGTTGTACATCAAAATGTAGCCAGTAATATCTTGTATCTAAATCATATTGAGTTGTGTGATTGTGGCTAAAGATTTTTTGGTGTTCAGGTCCGGAAGTATGGAGTATCAAGTAGAGAGGAATGAACATTTCCGACATTTGCTCCTCTACGAGTTTGACAAGGGATGCACAGCTTCCGAGGCTACTCGACAAATTCGTGCTGTGTATGGGGAGGATGCTATTGTTTCTAGAACAGCCCGCAAGTGGTTTGAGCGATTCCGAGGTGGCAATTTTGAACTCAACTACTCTCCACGCTCAGGTCGTCCATCTCACTTTGTTGAGGATGGTTTGAACCATCTCATCTATTTAAATCCGCCTCAAACCACACTCGAATTGGCCACTGAGATGGACAGTCATCAGGCCATAGTGGTGAGACATTTGGAAAGTATGAGAAAGGTCCAGAAATCGGAGTCTTGCTAGCCGCACACTCTCACCGAGAACAACAAGAATCAGCGTGTTGCCATATGTGGTTCCTTGCTCGCCCGTTATCGCGAATGTTCTCAGCAACACAAATCGTTTCTGTCACGTATTGTTACTAGAGATGAAAAGTGGTGCCTATACGTGAATTTCAGGCATCGGAGGGAACCAAGACGCCCGCACCACGTCCAAAACATGACCTTCATCCTGCGAATATCATGTTGTGTGTCTGGTGGGACATGGAAGGCATTATTCACTGGGAAATGCTGCCGAGGAATCGGACCATCAACGGTGCAGTCTATCGTTAGCAACTCCGCCGTGTGGAGGGAGCAATTCAGCAGAAACGGCCACATCGGCGCCATGGTGTCCTTCTCCAACATGATAACTCACGCCCTCACAGTGCAAACATGACCAAAATGGCCATTCAGGACATGAAACGGGAGATCCTTCCACATCTGGCCTATTCCCCAGATGTCGCCCTTTTAGACTATCACCTGTTCCGATCTCTGTCGAATGCACTTCGTGGCAGAACGTTCAACAATGATGTTGATCTATAGAATTTCCTTGATGATTTCTTTCCAAGAAAACCTGCACGTTTTTTCAAGAATGGCATTGCATACCTATCCAGACGTTGGGACACCATCGTAAACAACGGAGGGGGAGTGATACGTAGTTGATTGATTCCGTTTTCCCTTCTGATGCAATACATTCCTGTTGTGCGGTGAAAAAATGTCATGAACGTATGCATCAACCCAGTATGTTAGAAATCAATAGCTTTACTTCGATGCAGTGTTAAGGAAGAATGTCGCCACCTGTAAGCAAGTATCATAACTACATCGGAGTAAAGTTATTGATTTTTAATATAATTCAGGAAAGTTATTTGCAAAAACCACAGATTGTACAATCTGAGTTAGAATATTTTTCATCTGTGGGCCAATTTTGATGCATGGGAAATCTTTCTTTGCCGAAGAAACAGGGTCGAATTTTTTTCCATTGAAAGTATAGGCAGCAAAAAAACTGGACGTCCAGCTTAAGCAAAATTATGAAAAAGTTCCGCCCCCCCCGCCCGCCCGCTTCTTAGCTACTTGCAAAATAACCAAAAAATTGAACATACATATATTTCTACTTCTAAAAACGCTTATTTCATTAAGAGAAACTCTTATATTTTTATAGATAGATATTTTAATAGATATTCAAATAAAAAAATATTTCTACGTGCTCTTTCAATTGGTAAAAACTGTAATTAAATCTTTGGTGTTTAATTTATTAGCCTCTTGAGCTTCACTGACAATTAGTGAAAGATATTTCCTTCGTTCTTGATACATTGTATTTCGCAAATAATTTTTGACTCTCTTCGGCTTGCTGAATCGTCCGTCTTTCAGTAGTTGCTATTGTGCCAGGTAGCGTTAGATATATAATAAGTGTTGTAGAGACGCATGAAAAATTGCTAAACTTTATTATTAGCAATTATGCTAGTTTTTTTTCATTGCATTTATTGATTTAATTTCTTCTTTTATAAAGTTATTTTAAACAATTTACAAGAGTTAAAAGTTGAAACCTTTGCTCAGATCTTTATCATATATTTTTTCGCAAATTGTCTGCATATTTTTAAATATCACTTTTCTTTAGTGTAAGCGAGTCCTGAGGCTCCACAAATGCTAAACTATTGACAATTTTTTGCTTACCGACAAATTTCTGTCAAAATTATTTTATACATATGTCTAAAATTCCGTAAAACATATGACTCCGAATGCGTCTTTAGCTGTTTTAAATCTGTAATTCAACGGTTAAATTTTCGCCAAGAATTCGTGCTATGGAGGTAAGATGGCAACACTTCGTAATTGTTAGCCAAAAGCCCATGTTAATGGAAAACCGCTGAAGCACGAGAGTGGATTTTTCAGCATCCTGAGAAAAACATGCATGTGTAAGCACATGTCGTGAGTTGTTTGTGAAGTTCAGAACAGTGGCGTAACTACCACCCCCGTAGCCCCGCAGCTGGGGGGGGGCGCATGTAAAGAAGGGGCGTACTACAGCTGACAGTTATAGTTTTATGAAAAAATCCGAACACACACAAAAACAAACAAACAAATAATTTACCCAAAGATTAATATTTTCCTTGAAGACATATTTAGCTTTGCAGGTAAATAAATGTCAAGTTTCACTTTTAGAACACTGGATACCCTACAGATTAAAGTTATTCCGCCCTTTGGCTTCAGTATGTAATACGATCGCTCTGCAACGGGTTGTAAATAATACGATCGCTCTCCAATTGACCTTCCTCTGCGCTGCTAAGGAAAAGTGCGAAGCCGTATGGGAATCCCCCGTGAAGGATGTGCGAAAACAGTCGGTCACCTAGGATTACGAACACGACAGGCGCATTTATTCACAGCAGCTGCAGATCTGCGATGTATAAGAGGGTGATTACTTCAAATGATTTAATTTATTTTGAAGGAAACAATTAAACGTTGCTACTGCTTTTAGTGTTTCCTTATATAAGCATGTCTATCTCATTCACTGTGGAAAGACTTCAATATACAAGCGAACGCCATCCATTTGCGCCACAAAAATGACCAAGTGGAGCACAGTATCGAAGGAAAAGAAAAGAAGGAGAGCGCGCGAAGAAATTTCGCAAACCCAAGCAGTTTTTTACGCTTAGCCTGTTAAGCTCAAGTGACGTTTCTCTTTTCACGAGAAACGTCACTTGAGCTTAACAGGCTAAGCGTAAAAGAACTGATGATTGTTTTAGCTCGTCAATTGTTCAAAGTTTAAAAGCTGTCATTTGAGAAAAACTGAGCACTTCAGAAACAAGTGAAAGTAAAACGGATGATTATGAAGGCTTATAATTAACCTTTTAAAAGCCCCCCCCCCCGGTGGCGCAGTGGTCCGAAAGGGGTCCGGGTTCGAATCCCGGCGAGGCATGGATGCTGAGTTTGTCTTACGGCACGGGAACCAGTGACCCTAAGTTAGGGGAACTGGCTCTCTCCCTTCCCTGGAACCAGTGACCCTAAATTAGGGACTGGCGACTGCTTATAGCCCATTGAGTTGCTCACGGTGGTCGTTAAACTTCCATTAAAAAAACATTTAAATATATTTTGCTGAATTCGTTCCTTGCGATAAAATGTATATTCATATTCATGCATTGGTCCACGCACTGTGTTAATCCTGATTAGTTGATTAATAACCTTACACAGTATTTATGTTCCAAAAATTATTCAAAAAGTTAAAACTACAGGGCTCTAGGTACACCCTTACTTTTTTCGAAGTAAATCCTGCGGGGGGGGGGGGGAAGCACATTGTGCTAGTTACGCTACTGGTTCAGAAGTGGTGATAGCAGCGTAAGCAGCTTATCGGACGACCGAAGGAGATGCAGATAGCATATTTGAATCTCCTTCGTCCGTGCAGAGGGTAAGCATACTTCGGCAAAGATTAAATGCAACCTGATTGTGTAAGTACAAGATTTATTCGATCATAAAACGCTAGAAACACACACATAGACCTAAAACCTCCTTGCTTTTGAAAGGAGCAATTGCTTAAAATTCATAACGGAAAACATGCTGAAGCATAGTAAAAATCTGTATTGATAGTGCATTTTCCTGTACAGCGAAATCTGATTGAAATATTTTTCACACACACACACAACTCATGCCACAAAAATGATAGGGTTCAGGACCGCCTGGTATTTTTATGCATACGCGCTTGCCTAGATGAATTTTACTAATTTTAAGCCATGCGTACACACACACCGGACACTGAATTGGAAACCTTTATGCAGACGTACGTAAAGGTCACTTACGCAGCATATTTGAAAAATACGTTGTCACGTGCGCATAGACGTAGTGTGACCAAAAAAAGGGGGGGGCGCAAGTAAGTGGTTTTTCTTGGGGGGGGGGGGGCATTATATCTCTGAAATAGTTTCTCCGAAAATGCTCCTGTTCAACTGCCATACCTTAAGATTTTTACATGCCTAATATATCCGAAACTACGAGGTGTGCCAGGCTTGTTAATTCATCTTAATGAAGATGAGAAAAACATGCCTTTCAAAGCACCTCATGCTGTCATTTGATGATGAAAACCATCATCAGATGACTGCATGCTGTTGCGTATGGAATGACTGCTAGAAAGCAGTTATAACAATGCTCGCTCTTGCGTAGTGTTGTTCCCTTGGCTGTATGTCACACTTTATAACATTTAAAGGCGAACAACTAGTTATTATTTTTTTCCAATTTTTGAGTTGAGGGGACACGTGCCTCCCTGTGCTCACCGACGCTACGCCTATGCACGTGCGTCAGGCAAACATTTAATAGTGCTGCTCGTCAGTATAAACATCACTCGTATTGATCACAATGGGGAACAAGTCAATAAAATCATGCAATGCATTGAATATGACACGCTTTCCAACATGCCAGAAATCGCGCGCAGCCAAACCCTCTTCTTTACCCGGATTACTGATTCGTTCAAAAATACTTTCGGAACAACATACTAAAGTTTTGTCGCAATAGAAGCATTTTTACTCAAGTTATGAGGATAATGTCTGTGGAATAAATCTCGCTCCTGTGCCCTGACCTTTGACTCCATTTCGATTATATTCAACAGAACCTGTTCAGTATACCTCCGGAACAGCATGATAAAGTTTTGTTTCAATCGAAGCATTTTTACGTAAGTTATGACGCATAAGGGCGATGGAATGGATCCCGCTCCTATGTCCTGACCTTTGACCCCATTTTGCCCATTTTCAATAGAGTTTGTCCCCTACAATATACTAAAATTTCATCGAAATCGAACAATATTTGCGCGAGTTATCATGCGGACGGACAAAACTGGAGCATATACGCTTCTTCAACCTACGGTTGGAAAGCGTAAAAAACGAAAGTTCTTTCGGAGTTCGATAAAAGGATTACTGTGGGTGCCCGTCTGGCTGGGGTGTCGATTTTCAAAACAGCAGAGTTGACTGGTTTCTCAAAAGGAAAGATATTTCGGGTCATTAAATAATGGAAAAATAACCTACAGTGCTTTTCTAAGGGATATAACCGTAGCGCGCTGTCAGGAACGAGGTCGCCGTCATCTGAGAAGACTTGTGCGGAGAAAGAGGACTTTATGTGTGCAGCAATTAAGCAATTAACCGAGGCATTCAATGAAGGCTGGTCTCGACCCATATCTCAGTGAACTATACGTAGGGAACTGAAGAGGATTGGTATTGTCAGTCGCATATATATTAGGAAACCACTGATTTTTTGCGAAGAATCTGAAAAGTTTGTCTGCAGTGGCGCAAGGAACACCGCGACTGCACACAGGAAAACTGCGGGAAAAGTCACGTGATCCGATGAGTCGTGATGCACCTTGTTCTGTACCGACGCTAGGCAGAGAGTTTGGCTAGACCCCCGTAAGCAACATGCTCAGCTTGCCTTGTAAACACAACTCCAGGTTCTGGAGGTATCTCTCCATCGCCATAAGCCTACATACTATGGCGTGCAAAAATTAAGGACTAGACGGTTTTTCGAATGTAACGTCGTGCAGAAGTGCTCCACATCGACTCAAATCATACCATAAGATCGCCAAGATGTAAGAATATGGGACAAGTGAGCAAAACCGTCCAAACAAGGAATCCAAAGGATACAAAGGCACTTTATTGAAAAGGTAACTTCGAGCACAACTGGATAGAAGACAGAAACGTCCATGTGACAGGCGGCTGCCAAGAAAAATCCAGTCTTTAGTAGGGGATATGATCCCCCCTGACTGCGCTGCAGGATTTACAACGTCTGTCCATGCTGAGAACGAGGTTGTCAAGGAGCTGTTAAGGCATCACGGCCCATTCCTCTTGTAGCGCCAATCGCAGCTGTGGAATCGTTGCTGGCGGCTGGCGACGTGCTGCCAAGCGTCTCCCGAGAAGGTCCCACACGTGTTCGATTGAATTTAGCTCCAGGGACCTTACGGGCCATTCCATGCGTTGAATATCTTCACTCTCCAACAGCTCTGCGACAGCCACTGTAGGATAAGGTGTAGCGTTGTCGTCCATGAAGAGAAACTCAGGACCCACAGCACCTCTAAACAGACGCACGTGAGGCAGGAGAACCTCGGTACAATAGCAGACACCAGTGACTGAACAAGCATGGCTACCAAGCATGATATCGCCCCAAACCAGAACTCCGCCACCTCCAAACCGGTCCCTTTCGATGATGTTGGAGGTGTGATTGCGTGTTCCCTGCTCTCTCTAGATGTGTATACCTCCAGAATCGCTCGTCAGACTAAATCGGCTCTCATCCGTAAAGAGAACTCGACCCCATTGCAGATGTGTCCAGTTCTTGTGTTCCTGGCACAACAGAAACCGCCGTCTCCGATGAGCAGGCGTTAATGGTACACACCGTACTGGTCGTCGTGCAAATAGACCATCTTTGTGCAGCCTCCTAGCCACGGTAAAACGCGATAACGGACGCCCAGTTGTCTGTTGCATGTGCCTTGTGATTTCTCCCGCTGTCTGCCGTCTGTTTCTTCTCGCCTGTAGGACCATATACCGGCTGTCCGCCGCAGTGGTTGTTCGTGGACGACCATTGCTAAACTCTCGGACAGCTGTTCCTGTCATTTGAAATGCTCTCCAAGCTCGTGAAACGATGCTGTAAGCGATCCCGAACTCCTCGGCCACACTAGTCTGACTTCGACCTTCTTCCAACTTCCCAATGACGCGACCTCGGGTAAAGTCCTCCAGATGTGGTCTACTGGATTGCCTGTTGGCCATATCACACGGTGGCAGCAACTCGACGTCGTTCAAACTGATGTACACCGTGCAATAGCTTTCACCGAATTGATGAGCGTACACCGCCCGTGTGCTTTATACCCTTCCGACACCCCCTCCCCACCCACGTCATGCTGCATATATGCGCATGCCCTACCGTACCGGACCCTAGTCTATCTCCTGAGTGGTCTTTCGGTCCCTTCTGCGTGCTCGTTCCGCTGTTATGCTAATTTCTCCTCTTCGTGCTTAATTTTTGCACACCAGTGTATTAGTCTTCAGCTCAACTCTGGAGGTATCTCTCCACTGCTATAAGAATACATATCAGTCTTCAGCCTCAACTCTGATTTTCAGTTACAGTGTAACATTCACTAAAACCAGAACACAAAGAAACTACGCAAAATATCCATGTGCATACGAACAGAAATGAACTTTTCACTGACACTACATAATTCTGCTTTTTATTTATAGCTTCAGTGCCACTTTTATGTGACCGGAGAAAGAGAAAGGGGAGTATTATTAGCAATCTCATATGTGGTAGTGAAAGACCTCTTTGTATCGTTGAACACCTAAGACAGTGTTCATATGTAAACGTATTTTGATCTATGATCTGTGACAAAGTATGAGGCCCACTCTTTCTTGTAAAATGGACAATAAACTGAATTTTCTACACTGATACTTTGGAGTTACAGTGTGTATGTACTTCAGCTACTTGAAAACATATCCAGTGATGTTTTACAGGAGAATGAAGCGCACAAAACATCAACAGTTCATTGACAACATTTTTAATACGATGTCGCCTGACTCTAGGTCTATACTACGGGAAGCCATTTCCTTTTATCTCCACTGTTTTCAGATCTCACTAATATTAAACAAGTTGACAGTTCGAATGCAAACAGCTGTTCGACCAATTGATCGTTGTAGAATTATCTGGCTGAATGTCTGCAAAGCATCTCGTGGAGCACTTACAAAGCTTTCATAAAGTCGAGCATAAAACTTTCAGATGCTCAACTAAATGGTGAAAGCGTCACCTTTGAGAGCTGGCTACGTTCTGAACAATGGAATTTGGCAACCAGGGACACTACTTAAATTTACTCTCTGTGTTGAAAGATTTTGGATTGGATATCCTGAATAGGAAGATGCGTGAAAAAAAGATAGTCGGGAATTTTTGGTTGAAAAAAATATTCATGGAGAGAATATGTTTCTTTTAATTTTGATTTCAGAGTGAAAGAAATTCATTAAAGCCTCTGAAACTTAAAAGGTAGAAGATTTTATTTTAGCAAAGTAAACGCTATTCAAAGGAAATGAAAATGGACATGCAGGTCCTTCGCGAATTGTGTTGTCGAATTCCAATAGACATTTTTTTTTCAGATGAAAATGATGATTTAACATAATGCACAAGAAACAGAATTTCTGATGAAAATGCAACCGAGTTCCAATATTGGCCAACTAAAGCAATTTTGGGAAGCTTTTTCTTTTTTTTTCGTCGAAAACTTCTCTTTTTCGAATTAATATAAACAGCACGTAAAATAACGACAAACGAGAATGAGAACTTGGAAAAGGGAAAGAGTTCGAATTTCTGTTAGCAAAAAATTCTGTCGGAGCAGTTGCGGTGTGTGGCGTTGGAAGTTCATGATCTACTTTCATTTTTCCAAACATTTTGGAAGGTAACATAATCTACACGGAATAGAAATGCAGATGGAAGTATGTTCTAAAGTCGAACACCCAAAGAGTGCTATAGAGTACGGAGAGGTAAGTAAGAGAGATGCTTTTCGTCTTTATTTTTTCTTTTGAATTATTTATTTTACCGTGGCAGACAGCGGTTCGTTTCGCAATGGAATAGTATGTGTTTCTTACACAGTTAAGCAGATCAAAGACGGACTGTCAAACACGCTTTGTCAACCTCCTCAAATATACGTCTTGTCATTCCGATTTCGGGAAGGAAACAAACGCTTGTAGTTCCAATGTGCCACCGCAGGATTCCTATTTTCAGGACCTCAAAAGAAGTACCGCTCTGTTCGTTGTCATGATAATTTTTTTTTTTTTTTTCAAATCGGGAATCAAGCCGCCCGTGGAAACCGACGGAGAGATTTTTATCATACAGACAACGCGAGCTTGCCAAATGTGTAACTTTTATCCTTCCGTTTTTTCTCTCTTTCTCTTAACTGCTTCGAAGTCGTCAATTAATACCGTTGCATTCGTGGAAATGACAGCTTTATCTTATAAGCAAAATACCCACCCGAACAGCCTAACGTTTTCTAAGCTTCCTGTAGATTATAAAAGCTATGTTCAAATTTCGATGAAAGTCGAAAGGAGCTTTAAAAAATGAACGTGAAGAGAGTTTATCCACGCAGAGGCCGCGAGGAGAGCGTTCGGGTGCAAAGAAAAATTCACGGCAGGAACTACTTTCTTTGTCCCTGTCTTGTGATCCGAAGAGCGACTAGAGATGTATAGGGCGAACATATCTCTTCTAGCCTTCATTTTTAGTTTCTTTCTCTTCCTTAAATTATGTTACCCGAATTCTTATTCTGAACGGCACATCGAAATCTCCAAGTTTCTCCTCACATTTTGGAAGCTAGTCAAAAGGTAATTAACAGAGCGTGAGGAGAGTCGACGATTGGATAATCAGAGACAACGAGTAAATTACGAGATAGTCTACGAATAGTAAACGAATAGTAAAAGAATATTAATTTCAATTTAATAATACATGATACTTTATTGATTTTTTTATACAAGTATTTCTAAAGTGAAGCGTGTTTCACGAAATTGTGTTCCGCCGAGTTGTGGGATAATAGTTGTTTTACGGAATACGTTTATGTGTGTTTCCAACTATTACCCTAACCTGAAACTTCCCTGCAGAGCACTACAACTATCATCGACTAAGGCTTACCTTTTCAAAGTGTAATCTTGCTTCATCCTAAAGCTTACTGAATTATTTTATATGAACGCCGGATAGCTTCACTTCGTTACAACTGTATACTAAATTAAACATGAAAGAACCAAATTATGAACCAGAAACAATAACGGTCTAGTCAAATAAATCTTACTTACAGAGTCCACTCGTTTATTCACTTTCATCAAGAATAGGTAGCATGGTAAACACTCTGCTTAATCAAAGAGCTTTGTAATAGAACACATCACCTTTAACACAATATTCTCTCTCTTACAGCAAAACACAATACATTCATAATTACTAATTAGCACAACTGACAATGTCATGCTGAAAATAGCATAACCTTAGAATATCACCAATATCCGACAAACAAGTCAGACACTAAAACAAGGAACCGTAAAAATTTAATCAGAGCGTGAGCAACTACTCATATAAGCGTGAATTCCCTCAACTTTTATTCCCCGATACATTTCAAAACAGCAACTCTTCTCATCAGCTTTAGCATACGTCATTACACTTTGACCTGCTGTCAGGGTTGGCAAGCACAAATTCTTCGAGAGAAAAATGTGGCGTTCAGATTGAAAAAACGTTAAACAAGAATAAAACCGAAATTTACATAAGAAGACAGGAACTAAAAAAGGAAGGTTAAATCTGAGTATACGTCACATCAATAACTATAGCGACTAATAAAGATAGCATTGAAGAAAGGGTTCAGTAAGTATTTAATTTCTCTGACTCACCAAACTTGTTCTTTAGTGTTAGTACTACTTTAGTACTGAGCTGTAACTTTAGTATTCGAGCGACTGTTTAAAAGCATTCAAATTATTAAGACGAAGAAGTTTGAAACACTCTAATTAAATTGGCTTTCTCCAGTGTAGAGCATGAGTTAAGTAACTGATGACTCTGGCGCTATCTTTAGATGAAGCTATGAACTATCAAACGTTTATGCAAGCTATACTGTTTCAAAGAAAGGAAACAGCTGACATCTGATGAATGTATCTCAAAGTTTCTACATTGCTGCCAAAGATATTCCTGATTTTTCAGTGATCGAGTGGTACAGTGCGAGGGTGTTCTGATTTCTCGTTCTCGGTTCCAAATATCGGGGAAAACGTGAATGATATGTTTGTTTTTCCGACTCTGGTTCATTGTCTTCCCTTGAACCAGTGGCTATAAGTAAATTAGGGATAGGTGATTTTATGGCGAAGATGTCCACGCACAACCTGGATCCATACCATCGATCGGATGGGATGGAAACTACTCCGAACTGTTTCACACCGCCGCACATAGACAATTTTGGACACTCAAGCTGTCTACTGACGGAGAGAGAAAGAGAGAGATAGAGAGAGAGAAAGAGAGAGAGAGAGAGAGAGAGAGAGAGAGAAAGAGAGAGATTTTTTTAGCCTTAAATACTCACGGAGATTGCTATTCTGCTTCCTCCCTCCCTCTCTCAAGTGCGCACTGCCAGTAGATTCTTAAATTTTGGTAAACAAATTTCGCTTCTGTTGATATATAACCATTTCCCATTCATTAGGGCTTTCGGGAGGCTTTAAGATGGTTTCTTTACTAGTCTTCAGCCAGCCGTTAATGAAGCAAGAGGAGATTACCACTTCCTGGTATGCTACGAAGTCCGGAGAAAACACTATTACTGGACATTTCCCAGCATCGGCTGCTCATAAAGTTCAGTCTGGATATTTCTTTATTGCTTTGGAAACAATTTTATGGCATAGCTTCCCTCTAGCAAGAAATCCGAGCACGTGACTTTTTTTTTAACTTTAGGTTTTAATGCGGGATTTCTCACGAGGAGGCTGAAAAACGCTATAATGAGGATTCAGCTGCTGCACGGATGATCTAGGAAAGGGGTGAGGCAATAAAAAGCAGCCAGCGTCTTTCTTAGAAAAGGAGGAAAAAAACTAGGGGCTTCTTGATCTAGAGCTTGAGATAGAAGGAGTTAGTTTTGATTATTCTCCGTGCGACAAGACAGTTTTCGGCTTCCCGAACAAAGGAAGATTTTTATGATGTTCGAAATGGGACATCTAGGGAACATTTAAGTTGGAATCGGGAAACTCGGCACCAAGGTGACTGATGGAATGAGCAGGAACAGAACAATGTGTAAACAACAAAGAGCAATACAGAATTAATATAGAAATAAAGACCAACAACCTTCCAGGTATAGTGAATTGAATAAAGAGCTCCACTACAGGACAGCGAGTTCTCTTGTAGTTAGTAATTCATTCATTTAATCATCGGGGAGTTTTTTCAATTTTCTGACCGTGGGCATTAAATAATAATATTGCATAAAAATTAGCTAATGTGATGTTTCTTACCCATATTACTGAATAGTGTATTTTGTATCTTATATAAGAATAATATTTTAAGTTCAATAGTGTCAGTCGCACATGTATCTCTTGCTCCCCAATTTTTTTGAGCACTGTACATATATTTGGGGGTTTAACTACCATCGTGAGTAACTCAGTGGGTATTAAGCAATCACCTGTCCCAAATTTAGGGCCAGTGGCTCCAAGAAAGGGAGAGAACCAGTGCCGAAACACCAACAAATCACCCACGCCTCACCGGGATTCGAACCCGGACTAATCTAGGACGAATGAATAGAAGCCAGCCCTTAGACCACTGCTTCACCATTTATTTCAGAAAAGTCCGTTTCAAGTTCTTCCGTATTTAGACAGAAACTTTGCAAAATCTAGCACCTTGAATAGTTCAGCTTTTACTAGAGACAATCCTTTTGCACCGGTGGTGGGGATTGAGCCCAGGTCGTTGGGTTTGAAGCCGGGCATCTTAACCACTGAGCCAGAAAGTCACAGGAATCAGACTCACGTTCAAGGGAAAACCAATTGAGTGATGGTGAATTTTTCTTTTCATTAATGCGACTGATTTAGTCATTTTATTTTCTATTGTGGCTTATTATTTTCTTGAATATATTTGTAATAATTTTATTTTTTTATTTAAGATATCATATTACAAATTACGCATTTTTTTCATCGTGATTTTTCGAAGCAACAGAATGATTTGGAGTTTGAGATCTTTTTTCAACTAACAATAACTTTCAATTATCTTTAAGAGAAAGTGTAATGCAGTGTTTTATAGTATTATTTCATAAAACTTCTAAATATAAAATTTACTCTTGATAGCTATATAGCTTTTGTTTTAAGGACTCCACGGACTGATACATAGACATTGTACAATCGCCTGTACAATAAATTAAGCACCCGGTTTCTTACGGTAACACAATATAAAAGTATAATAGCTGGTGCACAAAATGGGGAAGAGGAGAAGAAATATCCTGTGCTACAATAATCAAAATTCATGCGATATACTATCCACAATATCCGATCTCGCTACTAAACTTTGAAATTAAATACACACTTTGACAGACTATTGAAATTTAGCAGTTAATCAAAGCTCTAAATATTCCTGTGACTCTCTCCTATTATAGCAAATGTTTTGTCTTATGGATACGGAAAAAGTGAAAACGGAGTCTTTCCGTTAATATATAAGAAAGGAATTGCGGAAGGATTTTTTGAAAATTCAGAATTTTCCGTTAACATATATTTAAAACGATAATTTACCGTCAATATAAGAAAGGGATTGCGAAAACATGTCGGAAAATTCAGAATTTTTCTGGCGCACGAAAAACCCGTGGAATTCAGAGTTTTCTCCATCATTTCACGGAAAAAGTTGTATCAGAAATATGCTTCGTTAATTCACGAAAGAAATTACGGAAAGTGACTCGTGAATTTCTTAAATTTTTTTGCAGTGCATGCCTGCTTCAATTTATAAAGTAATTTACAAATTTGAAAGGGAAAAATGTCTCGAAATAATTAGAAGCTAATGCTAAAGCCTGAAATTCACACATCAGAAATTGAACAGAAGGGGATGAAACCGCGTGTTCACGAGTTTGCCGGGTATGAGAGTCCCGAGTATCAGTTTTTTAGTTTTTTGCGTAATAATCAACGGGATCCGTATTGTATTGATCTGGTTGATGAATTAATGTCTCACGGGTACGCTTCTGTCTCCTCGAAGAAAATGCTCCTCAGTTAATTGAAGGTTGTCAGTATTTATTTACGTATTAGTTTTTAATGACGGCACACGGTTTGCTAGTCTAAAATAACAAAGCCTGTGAAATAAGAAATTCTGAAGATGGTAATTGCCCCGTTCACATAATGTAATTGTCTTATAGGAGGGATTCAATCTGGAAATGATTCAACAGTAGATTAACATAATGAGCCAGGTGTATATAATGAATCGATCCCACATAATTGTTCTTCGCAACCCTGAACGAGAGTTACATTCGGCACTAGTAATACATAAGCAAATGCGAGCCATTTTTTATATACATGCTTCTTAAATACAAATGTTTCGTTGTAGAAATTTCGAAACAACCGCTAGTGGCTCCAATAATAATCGTTGTGTCAGCATTACCAGTCGTGTTATTGGGAAAGAAAAGCATGAAATGAAAAGGCATTAAAAAAAAAAACTAAGAAAAAAAAAAAAACAAATAAAAAACCCCTCAGTAATTGAGGGAGCTGAGCGGACAAAAGATTTCATTGACAAAGGAAGCAATCACTGATGACCAATTATTACCAGGGAGCAGGGCTGCAACGAACGGGAAATGACCAGCATTCACCTGTCAGCACGAAGGACCACCCAAGTCGCCCGACGCCATGACAGAGTTCATATCACCTGAAGTTTCTCACACATTCCGCTCCCCCCATTCCCCTGTTTTTTCGTGCAACCATTTTAAGGTGATGTTGTTGCTGTGATACAATTTATTTCTGGTATGTATATCACCCACGTGCCATGAAAGTTGCACAGGAAATAAACGGAAAAAAAAAAAAAAAAAAAAAGTCTGTTTTCTCTTTGCCTTTATTTTTATTTTTTTGCTTTTTTCATTTCCCTCTTTATGGCGCCACAAAGGAATTCCTTCTTTTAAATTTAGAGATTTAGAGATCATTAAACATCACTTTCACCTGTGAACCTAGAGCAATATTTTTATGTTGTGATTTCTTGATTTATGAAAGGTGTGAACAGTGCAAGGTTTGAATGAAGTAACCGTTAGGCTTTTGACACAGGATTAACGAACAGAAATGAAAAATTTTCTAAGATGAACACTTTTTTACGGCTTCTATGTATATCCAAATATATATGCTTCCCTGCATTCTTATATTCGGTATTTTTCATCGTTTGAAGTTTCGGATGATGTATTTGGTTCGGATGATGTATTTGGTGATTGCATATCTTTTTATTATTTTTTGTTTCTCTTGATCAAAATTTTGCTTTGTTTTGCACTATTGTTTTTTTATCTTTCTCTTATGCAGCCTCTTGCTCTATGGAATTTCAAATCTGTTCAAAGGTTTTTGTTTATTCGCCTAATTTGATTTTGCTATAGATCAAAAGATGTATTCATACATACAATTTAGAAGATGCGAAATGCCCGCCATAATAGTAATAATAAGCACGCCTAAACGAGGTCAAGAAATCAGCTACATTGGCTATCGTAAAGCATTCGATTCTGCATCATATGACTGTCATCTCAAAGTTCTGAATATGTACAAAATTCGTCCTAAAATGATTAATTTCCTTCACTTTCTGATGAAAAACTGGGAGATAGATCTAGTAATAAAAAAAAATGGAAATGGAAGATATTGCTATCAGTCGTTGCATTTTTTAAGCAGACTCACTAATCTCACTTTGGTTTAGCCTCTCTTTAAGCCCTCCCTCCAGTTTGCTTAATCAAAATCCAGGTGGGTACCATATTGATATTGAAATGCACAAAAGAAAAGCTATCCATTTATTATGGCAGACCTAAAGCAAAAAGCAACTAATCAACGCAACTAATATTTCAGTGATGATTTAGGCATGGAATTTGACCTCAAGGAATGCGTAATACTGAATTTCAAGAGAGGAAAATCGCTTAAAATTCCTCCAGCAGAAAATCAGTTGATTACCACACCGTCAAGATGATCAACAAATACTTATTTAGCAGCAGAGAAAAATAGAATGTTAAATCACAGCACACTTAAGAAGGAATTTACAACAAAATGCTACAATCGCCTAAAGGTTGTATTCCAAAAATAAAATTATTGCCCTCAAATCCTGGAGACGCACCGGTGGCGCAGTGGTCTAAGATGGCTTCTGTTCATTCGTCCGAAAGGGGTCCGAATTCGAATCCCGTGAGCCATGGATGTTGTGTTTGTCTTACGGCCCTGGCTCTCTCCCTTCCCTGGAATCAGTGGCCCTAAATTAGGGACGCGTGACTGCCTATAGCCCACTGAGTTGCTCACGGTGGTCATTAAACCTCCAAACAAACAAACAAAAAACTCCTGGACAATTCCTATATTAGCGTACTCTCTTGGGATCCTTAAGTGGACTAATACTGATGCGCACGAACATTATAGCGTAATAGCCACTTGCCGGTGGGCGGCACCGACCCCCACCCATTATTCTGCTCCGGAGCCGAATGCTTTCCCAATTAAGCAACGCCGACGAAATTTGTCGCTGCAACTTTGCCGTCTTGACATGCGCGTCACCTCTAAGGTAGGTACTAGAGGTGAGTTCAGGTTCAGTTTTGGGGGCCCGAGCCCGCCCGGTCCCGAAGTCTTATAGTCCGAGCCCGAGGACTGTCTGCCATATTTGTCATAGAGTCTGAGCCCGAGCCCGAAGTAGATTTTTTTTTTTTTTTTTTTTTTGCTTTAGTTTAGCAACTTTCGTGAACTATTGAAAAATTTTTAATTGCTGCAAAAACTACCCAGTGCAGAAGGACACGAACAATTTTGGTAGATCTAATTTAAACTATTTAATCAGGTCATTTTTTTTTTTTTTTTGCCGTATGTTATAAATTGATCCTAAGCTTTCACGCGCCAACCGGAATCATAGCAAAAGTTCTATTTAGATGATTTTAACATCTAGTTTCATTTTCGTGCCTTCCATATTTTTATGTACTCATCTTGTTCTACAATTTATATAGTTATATGGCATCAACAAAAAGTATGTCCCAGTGACACTGACAATAACAATGTATATATGCACTTCTTTACAGTACGTGGAAGATGTAACTGGTTTTAAATGTTGATCACAAAAAGCATGAGAAAACTTCAAAGGCCCGTCGGTCTTTCCGGCTACTGTATAGTTTTACGAAGCAATTATGGAGAGAATTTAACCTTATGCGTGAACCGTCATGGGTAATCGAGACTAATCTTGGGTCTAATTTACGCCTTCAGAAAATCTCTTCATCGGCATCCTAAACATCTAACGGCTGCACCAGGAAACGAATGCTAGGTATTATAAAACTAGAGAATGGGAAAGTACTGTACATTGTTAGCTTCACTGTCTTTTTACTGTCTTCCAGACATCCATTCTCCTTTCCTTTGTCCGATCGGAAAATCAGGGTGCATTTCAACCGTTCGCTTAGCCCCTTACTCTTTCTTATGTTTGCCGCCTGTCAGTTTCCTTTTTACACCTCATTTTACAAGTCAGGACCCCCACCCCCAGCCTACCCACTCACCTTTAACGCATTTTCTCTGGCTGGTCTGTCGCCGTTCCCTGGTGGCTGTCAGCTGGCTTCATATGTACGGAACAACTGCATTGCCTAAAGAGACTAATTAAATTTCATTCACCCTCCTACAGATAGCCAAACAACAGACATAACTAAAAGAACAACTTTCTGGCGGTGAGTGAGAACTGCTGCTGGGGTAAAAAAAAATTTTTCAAAAAAAAAACCAATAACTATTTGATAAAACTGACCGGTAAAAAAAAATCTATATATGGCTGCCCGAGCCCGCCCGAGCCCGACCAGAAGTTTTTAAAATGAAGCCCGGGCCCGGTTAGGGCCTGGGCTCGGGCTTTCGGGCTCGGTCCCAGCCCGTCTCAGCTCTAGTAGGTACGTCACATATACGCCCGTTTCCCTTGAGAAAGGTCTCTGGGTCAGTAGCAAGTATACGCGCCTATGAGACCGCGCGTTGTTCTATTGGGACACCCGATCTCGGTCTGGAAACACTGTCATTATCAACGGATCAACCTGGTCTTCTGCGATGGACATTAATACGGTGACATTCAGGGGGGCCATAAACCACTATCAGAGGACTTTTAAAAACACATCCCTGAGAGCATTACAGTATCGCCACCTGCCTGAGTCGAACCTTGGAGTAACGGCATCTTGTCCGATCTTCTCTGCAGCTGTTAGTCTTATCCGCCAGCGTCTGTTCACTCGATGCAGTCGGAAACGCGATTCATCGGAAAAAGCAACTTCCTTCCAATCTTTCACGCTTCACTCACGATGTTTTCTGGAAAACCCCAGTCGTTGTCGCAGATGATTTACTGTGGTGAGAGGTGCTGTGGCCATTCTTTTACACAGTAGGCTCATATGGTGGAGGGATCTTTGCACCGTGGTTGTATGTTCTCTGACTGCAAACGATGAGCAGCTAGGTAGCAAGCTTTCTGGCTGCAAACGGAGCAAGCTTTCTGGCTGCAAACGGAGCAAGCTTTCTGGCTGCAAACGTGCCGTGGCAGTCCAACACCTGCCTGACGGTTATGCGTTGCGCCTTTTTCCATCATCTACTCTGGGTGTACCCAGAGTAGATGATGGAAAAAGCTTTGCCGGCTGTTCACAGGCTGTCGTTTAACAACGACAGCCTGTGAACAGCCGGCAAAGCTTGACCCTCGCGGATACTGCCAATCTTTCCTCTGTATCCGAGGATCATACCCTTTTCCGGGAAAGGGGGGGATTTCGTTCCTTTTCCATTTCAACCATAATTTCAGCTCCGACTGATACTTCACGTGTCATAAATACCGCTTCACGCACCATTGATCTTCACACGTGTGTACCCCCGAACTGGAAACGAGAAAAATAAGTGCGCAATTTCTTAAAACGGAATTATTAATTTGGGCAGAGAAACAAGTTCATACCGCATTTATGGGACACACTATATCTATTAGGGACATAAGCTTTAATTCTGAGGCTTCATTTTCTTGCGGAAGCCAATGAGAAAAGACATATATTTATTACCTTGTGTCACGAGAAGTGCACAGTCAGATCCTATATGCTATGTGCATAATTGCTCCAGTTCATAAGAATATCTTGATATTATTTTGAAACCTTTAACCAAGGAGAGAGGTAGAGTCACAATGTTTTGCTACTACTGTGTATCTCTCGAAAAAGAATGCATTCATCTATTTTTCTGTAGAAATCATCATTTCCTTTTATGTGAAGGTAACGTTTCTCATTCTTAAACTGCAAAGCACCTTATCCCTCCCGCTTTTTAAAATCGCAATCCGATTCTTCTATCTATACCAACCGGGAAAGTTTTATCACAAAAGATATAAAAGGTGTATAAAAAGTCGTTGTTTGGCTGCAACAAACCGGATGAATAACTTTAAAAGAAGGACGTTTAATAGCGCAAATGTAGTGACAAATGCAAATATATTTTTACATTCCTCGTAATAAAATGGGGCACCTGAAAAAAAAAAAAAGCAGAAATGTGATAGTTTGTGTATTGCGATGTATAATGCCAGCAAATGTTATAAGAGAAGGTTTCTGTTCTTTTTTTTTTTTTTTTTTTTTTTTGATTGGAGGTTTAACGACCACCGTGAGCAACTCAAATCAATCGGCCGTCCCTAATTTAGGGCCACAGGTTCCAAGGTAGGGAGACAGCCAGCGCAGTAAGACAAACACAACGCCCATGCCTCACCGGGATTCGAACCCAGACCCATCTCTGACGAATGATCAGAAGCCATCGCCTAGTTTCAATATTCGCTTTTATTCACTTAAAAGAATTACAACAGAACATCCCCAACCTTACACGCAGTGTGAGAGAAGGGGAGAAATAAAACAAAATGTAGATATTTACAATGAAATGATAATTGTACAAATGAGCAATGACAGGCATTGCATTATTTGCTGTAAACAGCAGTAGCTCTGGGATAATTGCTCATTGAAGTCTTGGAACATCACTGGAGCGAAACAATTTACAGAAAAAAAAATCGCGCAGTTCTAGTGACATGGGAATCACTGGTGGCAGAGAGTCACTGTGAGGATGAAGAGAACTGTGTACAAAAGGTGACATCAGCAGGAAGCAACCACAATCCAGTTCCAGGAGGAAACATGGTGAGGGAACAGTAAAAATTTTGAAAGTTCCGACGTAGGTTTATTAAAACAGCAGATGAACAGTCTGGGCACTAGAAAACCGAAACCAGGGACGACACGGCGACCATGTTTTGAAGAAGGCAGGTAACCGTGCCGTGTCATTTCCCAAGGAGTATTCCAGGGTGAGTCTGGCTTTAACCCTGTTGCGGTAGTGTGCAACCAAGGAGGTAGTGAATGTGATAGTATCTGGATCTTGTAACTGTAGCAGGTGAGAGAAAATAATATATTTAGCTAGGATAAATAAATACGAACGAACTGGTAAAATAGAGGAGAAACTTGTAGAACTGTGGCCGAGGAAACGATAATCTTCTAGGGTGAGATCACTGGTACAAGAAGGATGTGCAAGTTGGAACATACTGTGAAATAGTGGGAGCAGCGTCGGACAGTAAACAAACATGTGTAAGACGTCTCCAACGACGTTACAAAAAGAACAGAGATTTGATGATACTATATTTCTCCGGAGCAAAGTCGAAGGGACAGGCAGTCGATTGTGCAAAAACCTCCAGTGCACATTAAGTTCTGAGGAGAGGGCCGGTGAATGTTGGGCAGTAGACCAGACCGAGGTTAGTGCAAAAGAAGGAACAGAGGGAATAGGGCAAGGTACCGCAGAAGAAGAACGGAGAAAACGGTGCAGGGTGCGGGTGGAAAGACTGTGGAGAGGGAGGAGGTCACCGGAGAAGAGGAGGAAGAACGGGAAAGGGAGAGAGGCAGAGGAAACGGAAAGGAGGCCAGAGGAATCGACTAGGGAAGGAAATAGTGGTTGAAGAGCATGTTTAAGTTGGCAGAAGTTATCAGAGAGTTCGGGCGAGGGTGGGAGGGTGGGAAAAAGGTCGGAAACGGGTTTCCATGAAAAATCGGGGAGGACCAGTTGGGAAACGGAGACCATGCGGGGAAAAACAAAAAGTTGGCAGTAGGGGGATGGTGGACGGAGGAGAAAAAAAGAGTCTCGGAAGGAAGATCAAGAGTGGAAAAGGAATGTTGACGAATGAGCGGTAAAGAACGAAGGAACTGAACAGCTTCATGGTAGATTAGAGGAAAACGGAGGGGGGTATGACAGGTTGAATATCCATCTTGAGAAGAAGATGGACGGTGAGGCAGGGATTAAGGGGGGAAGTCAGAACATTAAGCAGAATAATGGAAGCGGAAGAGTCTGGTTGAACTGTCAAACGGAGGAAACTGAAAATTCTTACAGCTTTATAACGTATGGTAATCTCTGGCATATTGAGGCCACCACAAGTCGAAGGTAGAGACAATACTGAGGAAGATACCCAATGAGTAGATGACCAAACAATGCTGAGCATTGCTGATGTTGTTGCAGTTTGAACGTAGGCTGGTGGCGGTTGTGCAATCCAGGAATGATAAACTAACGAGAGGATGTGGGTGCCAGCAAGCCGTGCACGACTGTGGTAGGTCAAACAGCACTTGAGCTTGGACCAGTAAGCAGCGGTGTGACGTAGTTTCCTGACGAGGGGTCTCCAGGTGGCAGCCGCTGCTGAGACCCGGCTGCCAATGTGCACCCCAAGTATCTTTTGACTGGTGGAAGTCCAATGAGCGCCCCACGGTGCATCGGGGCGATGTCTCCAGGAGCCACACCGCAAGCCTGCACACTTTGAAAGGTTTAACGAAGCACCGGAAGCCGCAGCATACACTTGATACCATGCAAGAACAATTGTGAAATGCCATTCTTCTCGGATGAGAACTGTGAGATCATCGGCGTAGGCAGTAAGAACGATAGAATGGTGCCTGGTGCTATGCTGAATGGTGGAGGGGGAGGTTGTAGAAGAGAACGGATAGAGCAAAGAAAAGGCTCAAAGACTAGAGAGAAAAGTTGTCCGGAAAGAGGACATCCTTGACGGATGCTCTTACGAAACGGAATGGGGGCTGTAAGGAAGGAGGCCGTCCGGATATGGACAACTGAGTCCTGGTACAGGGCAGGGAGGGCTGTGATGAAGACAGATGGGAAACCGAAGGCAGAGAGCACAGAGGCAAGCCACTGATGACTCACGTTATCAAAGGCCTGCCTCTGATCGAGATTGAGGAAGGCTAAAGGTTCGGAGGAAAGGTGGACAAAAGCAATATGAGTCACGGAGGAGATTAATATTAGTATGAATGCTTCGGCCAGGGATGATGTAGGTTTGATCGGGATGTATGACGGTGGGGAGGACAGGGTTCAATCGAAGGGAGAGTATTTTAGTATAAATCTTGTAGTCAACATTAAGGATGGATATAGGACGCCAGTTATCCAACTCCAGCAGACACCCCTTCTTGGGAAGAAGAATGATGTGAGCTAGAGTAAAAGCGGGGGGAAGAACAGATAAGGAAAAAGCAGCTGTAAAACAAGGCAATAGGAGAGGGTGTAGGAAAGAGGAAAACGTACGAAAGAAATTAACTGTAAACCCGTCAGGACCAGGTGACGAGTGACAGTTAAGTAAGGCAAGTGACTGTACTACTTCTGCTGGTGTGATAGGCATAGAAAGAGATGTAACAAGATGCGATGGAATATGTGGTAAGGCACGAAGAATCGGATCAGCATGCGGAGAATTTGACTGGAACTGAGCAAAACGTGACTGGAAATATCTTCTAACACCGGAGCAAATGATAGTGGGGTCATTAGTAACAGTTCCATCGGGTAACTTCAGATGACGGAGGTGATGAGCAGAACGTTTGTGGAATTCCAGTTGTTGAACCTGTTCACATAGATTTGGCTGGAGATAAAGGAGCTTGAGGCGGT
The DNA here is from genome assembly GCA_039090855.1 of Macrothele yani. NCBI lineage: Eukaryota > Metazoa > Arthropoda > Arachnida > Araneae > Macrothelidae > Macrothele > Macrothele yani. Next base: position 117,570,562 of record CM076995.1, on the reverse strand, counting down.
GAAGAGCTTGTTGGCAGACAGGAAGTAGCAAGGCACGAAGTTCAGCTTGGTAATGAGAAAACAGCGGAGAATCAAGGTCTAGGGTGGAAAAAATTGAGCGTGCACATCAATCCTCATAGAGGCGGCAGTACGTTTTTCGTGGGAATATTATTTGGTATAAAGAAGAATTTGGGACCAGTGTTGCAAGGGACAAGAAGCAAAAGGGAGCGTATATAAGGCTTGCTGGAGCTGCGATTGGATGGAATTTACGTAAGCTTAATCAAGTAAAAGATCATCATCAAGGGTCCAAGTACGGTAGTATTGCCGAGGAGATGGACCGGTCTGAAGACACATTACGACACAGCTGTGGTCGGAAGAAACTGTCGGTGTGTGAGAAATGGAGACAACTGAAGGAAGAAGAATTGAAGAAACATAAAACCGGTCAAGTCGGGCAGTTGTAGGGGAGGAAGTGGAGTAGGAGCGCCAGGTGTGCGAACGAAGAAATGGGTGCAGGTGTCGAAAAGAATCTTGGAGTTGCAGCTGGTTGATGGCTGTAGAAAATGCTCTGGTAAGAAAATACCTGGTATCCGTGGAACCGTCCGATCTGTCGAGGGATGGATCAAGGGTGCAGTTAAAATCACTACCTAAGATGACAATATCAGTGGCCGGAAGACCTTGAACACAGGAAACAAAATGCTCAAAAAGACAGTCTGCATACTGTTGATTGCCGGAAACATAGATGTTGAAGATATGGTATCGGAAGTTGTGAAGTCGGAAGGACAGAAGCTGCAGGAGGTCACGATAAATCGGTTTGACCGAGATATCAGTAATGAAGGATCGAAGACGAAAATGGATGGCCACCGCGAGTCCTGCGTGAAGACTAAGTCGATGGACATGGTAGAAATGAAATGGCCAGGTTCGCCACCGGTGGTATGGGGTGTTGGGATGACAGTCTCCTGTAGTAATAAGATATCCGCATCATGCGGTGTAATGTCTTCAAACACTAACACATTGGTAGGAGGGACGGAGCATCCCTTACAGTTGAAAGAAAGTAATTTTAACTTGAAGGAGGTTGTAGTGGTTGAATATTACTATCAGCACTTCTGTGAAGACTGGTTACACGTTTCTTTAAGTTAGATGTCTGCGCATTAGTGACTGTGTCAATTTTCGGCAAAAGAGCAAGTAGATTCTGAAGTTTGGTGATAATAGTAGGAAGCTGAGCATTACGTGATTGAACGCAGTCTAGCTGCTTGAGATGACGTGACGGTTGATTGAGTATGATGAGAGCAAGATCAGACGGCGCCAGTGGCCCGTCTAATGCCGGGAAAGTTTCCAGATATTCTGCGAAAGCTTTTTGATCCAACAATTTCGGAACAGCTGGGGACTTAAGAGATGTAGGAACTGCTGTTGGAGAGAAAGACTGTCGAATTGGCGAACGGGAACGAGAGCAGCGTGGAGAAGACGTCACCGGCGAGATTGAACTCTGTCTGGTACGTTTCAACGTGGGAACGCCGGGAGAAGCTGGTGGGTGTAGGACAGTTAGATCTGACTCCACATTAGGGGATCCAAGGGAAGAAGATGAAGCAACGCGACGGAGGGGTTGCATTCCTTTTCTGAGATAATACCCTCCGAAGAACGTAGAGGTACCACAGCAGCAAGTGGGTCCAACGATGGAGAGGTGGCCAAAGTCCCTGTAGTAGATATCGAAGACTTGGAGACTGATGATGAATCATCATTTGCTGGGGGAGAAGCCTCTGGGACAACAGTAGCAGGGATCAAGGACGTCTGTGGAGCCGAACTTGGTGTGGCCAGAGAAACTGGTGTTGAGGGTGGGGTGTTGACTTCGGGCGGTATGGAAATAGGTGGCTTGGCAGATACATGTGGACAACGTGATTGGATGTGGCCATATGCCTTGCATTGAAAACAATGCAAGGCAATAACGATATCGATCCGGAAAATATGCTTCCCTACAACCGCAGTGAGGTCAGTAGGGCAATCAGCAATGGAATCTGCAGTAGTTAACAGGATCCTTGCTTGGCGACGCAGACCTAAGATGTTCCTGTCATCTGGGTCTGTTGGTGCGGAAGACAGAGTGGAAATGGAACCAACTACTTTTCCACAACGGGAAAGGGCCGCCATTAAGTAATGGTCCTTGATTTCTGGTGGTACGGGGTAGCACGTAACAAGTATGGGGCGCTGCGTGAGCGGGACTACCAGTATAAGGTATGATCCCCAACATGCAGTCCGTCAGATAAGACGCGCTCCACAAACTCTGGCTTCGCAAAAGAGATGAGAACAGTCCTGGGTTTCCTTGCCATATGGGTGATCGCTCCCTTAGGGAGGATTTGGCGGACGGCTAAGGAATATTTTTTAAGGCTGGTGTCCGGGAGGGCATCAAACATATGCCAAGTTTCTGTACCTCTTGCCCAGTAGCTGAAGTTTCCGGAATTTCGATGCGTAATTTCTTATTCTCTCTAGTGACAATCATATCAAGGGGCGTTGTACATGGATTCTTCGCTGTAGAGGAAGATGAACTGGTACCCTTCACAACGGAAGCATAAAGTAGAGTTGACGTCGGAATGGGCGGAGATGGGGAAGGTCGAGACGCAGTGCTCGCAGGAGCAGATGAAGTGCCAGAGGCAACGGATACTGAAGAAGTTAATGACGTCACTGTGGTGGAAATTGTCGGGAAATCAACATCCATAAAGTTGGAAGAAGAGGTGGTAACATCAGATAACGCGGCTTGGAAACCAGCTGCGTGTGGTAGTGACGTTAACCGAACGTGGTCAGGCGGGGGCGGAGCTTTGCTATCAGGCTTCAGACCTGGCCTATTAGATGCGGTCGCCGCCATTTGCAATGGCTTGCCTGCTAAACCCGACCCTGGGCAAAGGCAGGACGGAAAAAGAGTTAGTACAAGTAAAGTTTTACTTACAGGACGTCAAGGTCGGACTCAATCGACACAGGAGACGTTCACAACACAGGAGATACACAAAATGACGGCACACACACAAAAGAACACCAATAAATGCAGGTCAAACACGGAGCACAGGTCAACAAACCTTTACAAAGCCATCGCTTAGACCACCGCGCCACCAGGGCAGCAGAGGTTTCCAGTTTGATATTAGAGAAACGGAGATATTGCTAAACTCCAAATCTAAATCTACGCTACTCAGCGAAAACATGTTTTTTATCAGAAAAGATTTCAGAAATGCATCATAAGTTTTGCTCTATTTGCAGGTGTCATATACGAAAAAGAAATTTCCAAATCGGTTCTTTATGAGCACCGATAAAGCGTTGAACGCGAATGTACATTTCCATCCCCTAGTAAAAGTATGCATCTGCGCCATCTATCGGAAACTTTGGATGGCACAAAGCAACAAATGCATGAACAAGCTTTCAATTAGTTCCACCTATCGAATACAAAAATAATTCTTCCACTTCCGCTTTTGGAAGTAGATTTATCGCGCCGAACATAAAGATGCGTGGCGTGATATAACGAGGTTTAACGACCACCGTGAGAAACTCAATGGGCAGTCGTTTTTGAATTGACTTAAAGATTCGGAGGTATCGTGTATGCAGAGGGAGGGGGGGGCAGCTACATGAAGCTCCTAACCCTTTTTTCATTTTTATTTTGTTTACTTTTGTCTCTAAAATGACGAGCTGACACAGAAGGCAAACGTGAGTGACGTGAGGACACTGAACGACGAGACGCTAAAACGCGAACGATTTTTTGTTTAGAGAAATAAAAGCGAGAAACATTTCTTCTGGATAAAAGAAGTAGATGGTAGAGAAATAAAGGAAAAACATTTATTTCTGGATGAAAGAAGAAGGCGATAGAGAGATAAAGGGAAAAGTTTGCTTTTAGTTGAAAGAAGCGGACGGCAGAGATAACAGGAAAAAAGTTGAAAGAAGTTGACGATTCCATGTCGCAAGGGAGTGCAGTTAGAAAAAGAATTTGTTTATGTGTCGGTTGATTGGAAAAATTAAATGAAACTGATTAATTGAAACAGTAGGTAAAGGCATATTCAAAACGCCCCCTTTTTTTCGTAAAAAAATCAAACAGGAAAAATAAGTAACTGTTTCGACCACTGATGCAGAAGCGTAGCGGCGAGGAGTTGTTGCCAGGCGTATCAGTATACATGGTGGGCTCCAAAAAGGTTTGGAATGATGTTGCTGTTACAGTTGGAAATTCACCACCACGAGTAATTTTATAGTATGTAAACATACACTTTTCACATGTAGAAAATTTTCTTGCAATGACAATAAATGTTCACCTTTTCTTTTTTGTTTATTTAATTACCACTACGAGACTCATCGGAGATGCTGGTTCCAAGTAAGGCAAATGGCTAGCCTATCAGACACATACACTAGCCGTTCTTCACCAGACACTCGAACCAGGACCCATCTGTGACGAACAGTAAGAAACTAGCGCCTCAAACAACTCAGGCACCGGGATGGCGATAAATTTTCTATTTTTAACCTTAACTGAAAAAAGATATACGAAGACTGCACACAACTCAAAGAGCATGGAGAGAAGCATGCTTGGGGTAACCAGGAAAAATAAGAAGAGGAACTTGTGGATAAGGAAAACGACAAGAGCGAACGACATCATGACCAGAGTGAAATTACTGAAATGGCGATGGTTTTGGTTTTGGTAATTACGGGTACCAAAGCTGCCCAGTTTATTGCTATCATGGAATGCATACATAGGATATATCACTGAAAAGTGCAACATAAAGGGGAAAAATCTGGTTTATCCACAGCACAAACTGGAGAGCAAACAGAAGAATACATCAATTTGCACATATAGTAAAATGACGATGCACACAAAGAAGGAAAAGCAGATCGGCATATCATCGATACAAAGTAGAACATGTACACCATTATAAACATATGAACAAGGGAAAAAGAACAAAGTTAACAAATTTAGTATGGATGAAACCGCGCCAAAGGAAAACACTAGGATATCTAAGACATACAATGAGAGCAAATGAAAAACACAAAGCACTATAACAAAAACACGAAACAATATTGCCGTACGTGAGGGACAATAGAAACAATGTCTGGTTGGGAAGAAGCGCTGAACATCACCTGCTTGAGGAAGCAAATTATCACAAAATTGTTTCTCAGTGAGGTATTTCAACGAGGAGAGACGTCTCATGAAGACCTGGCATCTAGGATCTGTGACACTCAATGATTTGAGAAAGGAGACATACGCTTCAAATTGCATCACCGCTGCACACAGATCAAGATCAAGTAAACGGAGAAATACTTCGGTACAGACAACCGTACGAGCAGATTGGAAGAGGCGTGCTAGTTATTGTCTGGACAAGAGAGAACTCATCAATGGCCTGTATAACCTCATCATCTGAGAGAGAATTGACAGCGCCAGAACGAAGATGCAAACTGTTCGAAGAGTCATCAGCCGGAGAAACATCTGAACTGGAAACATCGGGAACACTAGATGAGGCCACAGAAGAAGTAACAGAAAGATGTTTTACCTTTTTCTGTTTTACAGAGCCTTTGGAAGTACCAGTCCGTTTCGAAGACGAAGTTGACGCGGAGGAATCCATTGGTGGATCTGGATGAGCATCCGACGAGAACACAAGCTGGGTCGAGGAATCAGTATGTTCTCGATCAGCATCGGTTACCGCTGGACATCAACCAAGGCAGCAGGAAGGTGCGGCATCAGGGGAACATCAGACACTGTCGTAGTTGAAGTTCCGATATGCGAAAGGCACAGAGGAGAACCAGTCGGTCGGAGTGCCGAAGCACCACTCGACACATCTGAGTCGGAACACTCCGTCGGAGACACATCAGTAGTGGATGACATCGCTACTGACCCAGAAGGAGGGTGTACGTCCGTACGGTGCGGAAGAGGAGGAAAGGGATCATTGTCCTTGACTGGAAGATGCGTCTGACGGAGAGGTCGCGTCTGGCAAAACACTAGAAGAGGGGATGGTAGAAGAACTAGTGTGATCGGCACTGGAAGGCTAGAGGGAAGAATGGCCACAACGTATGCGCACACAGGATGTAGTGGGGTGATCTTGTGTAAGACAGTGAGTACAATAGTTAGTGGCAAAAACCTTGAAACTGTACGTGCGTGAGCCAATTTCTACAGTAGCGTCTCTAGGGCAATCCGCCAAGGCGTTCTTAGTGGGAAAAACGACCAACAACTGACGGCGAGGTCCTTAGCATGTGCGAATCGAATTCCGCTTGGAGCGTCAGAAAGGCGACGGTCCTTGCCAACAATTTTACAAACATGATTGTCAAGGAGAGGAAACGCAGTATCAGGCACTTCCTGTGGAACAGGATAGAACGTGGTGTTGTTCATCGGACACTTGGAAAGAGGCGAAGGAATGAGATGATTTGTTCCAATCGAAAGTCCGTGTGCAAGAAAAAATTAGCATCCTCCTGGTGCTTGAACTGCTGTGAGATATCCCGAGGGGTACGAGAAATTCCAGCAATAGACGCAGACGACGCATGATAAGAGAGGGCCCCCATGTGGCGTGGCAAAAGAGTATTTGGTAATGCATGAAAGAGCACACCTCTATCCAGGAGGTTATGGAACTCACGGCCAATCTGCGAATTGTCATCCATCGTTACCTTAACCTTGTGGGTCGATACCTGAATAATAGGTGTTGATTGCAAAAACCATCGCCGCCCCGGTGGTGCAGTGGTCTAAGCGATGGCCTCTGATCATTCGTCCGTAAGGGGCCCGGGTTCGAATCCCGGTGAGGCATGGATGTCGTGTTTGTCTTACGGCACTGGCTCTCACCCTTCCCTGGAACCAGTGACCCTAAATTAGGGACGGGCGACTGCTTATAGCCCATTGAGTTGCTCACGGTGGTCGTTAAACCTCAAAAAAAAAAAAAAAAAAAAAAAAAAAAAGAAAAAGACCATCAGGTTGAGAAGAATCGGACGTAGAAGTTGCGCCTCGTTGTACTGTAGATGCAAATGACATCCTCGGAAGAGAAGTCTGTATGGAGCCGGCAGGCACAGAAGGCAATGAGGGAAGAGAAGTACAGGGAGTAGTTTCAGTAGTACCCAGGGAGAGCACTGAGGCAGAGGCAGAGCTGAAGCAGGAGGCGCAGCCAAGTCCTGGGAAGGAACCGGAGCAGGAGTATTAGGAAGCTGAGAAGGCACCTGAGCAGACACATCTGAGGACGAGAGTAGGTCAACTTCCATGATGGACGTGGGAAGTGCTACGTGGCATGCATCCGCCACGCCCAGAGATGATAAGGAGAGACCGGAACCCGCCATGTTGGCAGCTTCCAAGCGTAAACAAACGAGCTAACGACATGAAAAAGGAGTAATATGAACAAATGCAAGGACGATATCGCCCAGAAAAGTAGCTCAAAATGTACACAGTACTTTTAAACAGGTGGGGCATGCAACAGCTGAGTGCGGAACGAGGTATATCACACTAGTATGCATAAAATGTAGGAGCCATCAACACAACGTCTGTCAAGAACGAGCAATGGGCTGTCCATGTTGCCAGAATGATCGACCACCGATGGACGGTCGAAATTTTAGACTGGATTTCAAGAGATAGGAAAAGACCCAGAAGAAGACCCCAGGGGAGATGGGTGGATGAAATTTGAAAGCATTTCGAATTAATGAACTCGAGTCACATTTTTGTGACCACCAGCTAATATCCAGAGTAACCGCTGTATGCAGGGCGGAGAGAATAAGGTGCTGGAAGGTGTTCACAGGTATGTGGAGCCATGCTGACTGCAGTGCATCTGACAGCTGCTGGAGGGTGCGTGAAGAATTCATAAAGCGGACAACACAGTCGAGGGAACCAGGGAAGTAATTTGAAGTCTTCATTGCTCTTTCAACCACTATCGGACATTTCTAGCGGTGTGACACGTCGCATTGTCGTGCTGGAAGATCCCATTCGCCACAGGAAAGACAATCAGCTTGTATGGGTGGGTGTACGTGGTCTGCAAATATGGATTCATAACGAATTCTATCCATAGTGCCTTCTACAGGTATGAGTGGACCGAGCGAATGCACGAAAACATTCCCCAGACCATAACGCCGCCCCCCAGCAGCTTTTGTTCTTCCATCAATGGTTGAAGAATGTTTTTTCACCGATGTTTCTCGTCTCATACGCCAACGCCCATCCGTTCGATGAAGCAGAAAACGTGACTCATCGGAGAAGGCAATCCTTTGCCAATCAGCGGAGGTCCAATTCCGATACTGCCGTGCAAATGTAAGCCTTTTCTGCCGATGCACCTTTGTTAGCAAAGGTGCAGTGACAATCCGTCTGCATCGGAGCCCCATACGAAGCGGGGTTCGCTGAGCTGTCGTTTTAGACACACTTCCGGTAGCCCCATGGTTCATTCGGCCACTGAGTTGCTCCACTGTAACGTGTCGATCTGCTCTCACGCACCTTCGAAGCCGATGTTCACCTCTCACATCAATGGCACGTGGTGCTACGCAGTTTCCAAGTCACTTATTCGCAATGGTACCATTTCTCCAATCACGGTACACTTTAACCACAGCAGCACGCGAACAGTTCACAAACTGCGCTGTTTCAGAAATACTATCACCCTTGGCCCGAAAGCCGATAATCATCCCTTTTTTTTTTTTTTTTTTGCAAATCTGATAGATCACTCCTTTTATCCATGACAGCAACAAGTGATATGTTTTTAGAATGCCTACAGCACACATTATATACCCTCCAAGGCAGTTCACGACATGTGCCTTCTTTCATTGGCTAGCGCTGTTGTGTTGACGTCAGAAGTAGGAGGTGGTCACAATGATGTGACTCGACTGTGCATATATATGTATATACAGTGTATATTTCGCTGTATAATCTAGCTTCAAGTTGATGTTTTTTTTTTTTTTTTTTTTTTTGCCGCTTCGAGGCGCAGTGGTCTAAGCGATGGCCTCTGATCATTCGTCCGAAAGGGGTCTGGGTTCGAATCCCGGTGAGGCATGGATGTTGTGTTTGTCTTACGGCACCGGCTCTCTCCCTTCCCAGGAACCAGTGACCCTAAATTAGGGACGGGCGACTGCTTATAGCCCATTGAGTTGCTCACGGTGGTCGTTAAACATCCCCCCTCCCCCCAAAAAAAAACAAGTTGATGTTTTTAAGCGCATTATGAAATTTAATTAAATTTGCTTTAAAAAAATTTCAGAATATTATATATTTAATATAGAAACAGGACAAAATTTCCTCGAGTAGGTGCGTATTGATACCGAAATTATTTCCCAAAACCACTTTTCCAGTCGCTTCTGCTACTATTTTCCTAAAAGTGAAAGTCTGTGTTGCTATTTTTCTTCGCTTGGTTGTCACCTTCGCGGCATCATTTCACCGACGTATTTGGTATGGGGAATTCCTCAGGAAAACTGGCAACTGCATAATTCCGATTAGGAGATCCTTTAAGGAGAACTTTCTAAACGGTCGTGATTGGCAAGTATGTGAAAACACAAATTTGTCAGTGACGAATTCGAGCCTCCTCACTCCGGAGTAAGTTGCTCTCCCAACTGAGCTAAACGGAAGGAATGTATCGCTGCAGATTTGTCGTCTTGACACGTGCTTTACCTCTGTAGTACGTCACAAATACACTGGTTTCCACAAATTAAGCAACAAGCTGAAAAATCGCGATACAAATTAAGCAACAAGCTGAAAAATCGCGAAAAATCGCGATATCGGCGAAATATAGTTCAAATTGCACGAAATTTGCATTTGTTATGGGCGAAGGCATACAGCATGTACGGAAGGCTAATGAGTGACGCTGGCAACGCTTTATGCAAACGCGAAGAGCTTAAAACCAGCTGTTTCGGAAGGAGTCGCCAATTCATATGTGGCGGTGAATGACAAGATTTCGAGACGGCGATTTTGTTAAAATGACTTCGAGACGTTATTTACCAGCGGAGTTACGCTACAGAGCGATAGGCCGACTCGAAGAAGGGCAACGGCAGGCAGACTTCGCGAGATGGCTCAACGTCGATTATTCTATGGTCAGCAGCTTCCCGAAGGTACAGCGAAGGCAGGCCAAGGGCGACGACCTCCGCGGATGACCGGTATTCCTGGGTTTTGGTACGGCGGGACATGACGGCTACACCGACTCATCCCAGATCTGTGCTTGCGGTAGACACCGGACGAACGGTATCAGCTTCGACGGTACGCAGAAGGTTACACGCAGGAAGGCTGTATGCTCGGCGACCGGTATTATGCGTGATTCTCACCCCTGCCACCGAAATGAACGTTTCAATTGGGCACGAATGCATGTGAACTGGACTCAAAATCAGTGGAGGTCCGTTCTGTTTACTGATGAGACGCGATACTGTTTAAAGAGTGATTCTCGCCGAGTTTACATCAGTAGTGAGAACGGTACTTGCTATCTTATATCTAATATCCAGGAAATAGGGATATAAAATCGAAACTCCCTACTAACTACCCTTGGCTTAGGGTGATGTTCCTCACTTAGCAAAATTGTGCTGGACACTGAAGCACCTGGACACGTTGTGCTGGACGTGACGTTTCTCACTTTCTCTCTCTTCCCTGGAACCAGTGCTATCTTTTTTTTTTTTTTTTTTTTTTTTGATTGGAGGTTTAACGACCACCGTGAGCAACTCAATGGGCTATAAGCAGTCGCCCGTCCCTAATTTAGGGTCACTGGTTCCAGGGAAGGGAGAGAGCCAGTGCCGTAAGACAAACACAACATCCATGCCTGACCGGGATTCGAACCCGGACCCCTTACGGACGAATGATCAGAGGCCAACGCCTTAGACCACTGCGCCACCGGGGCGGCAGTGCTATCTTTCCTCTAATATCCAGGAGTTTAAATCTGTAGTGAGAACGGTACTTGCTATCTGCCCTCTAATATCCAGGAAAGATATAGGGATATAAAATCGAAACTCCCTATTAACTATCCTTGGCTTAGGGTGATGTTTCTCACTTTGCAAAATTGTGTTGGACACTGAATCACCTATTGTGCTGGACACTGAAACACCTATCCTTGGCTTAGGGTAATGTTTCTCACTTTCTCTCTCTTCCCTGGAACCAGTGCTATCTTCCCTCTAATATCCAGGAGTTTACATCTGTAGTGAGAACGGTACTTGATATCTTCCCTCTAATATCCAGGAAAGGGACACCTATGGTGGTGGTAGTGTTCTGGTGTGGGCAGGCATATTGTTAGGCAGCCGTACCTACTTCTATGTGTTGCCACATGGAAACCTCAGTGCTCAGAGGTATAGAGCCGACATCCTGGACCTAATGTTCGTCCGTATGCGGATGAACAATAGGTCCAGGACGGACGAACATTAGGTCCATGCGGCCGAAATCTGCGATAAATTTGTACTGCAGACGGATAACGCCCACCCTCACACAGCTCGCCTCGTGCACCAACACCTGGAACAGGAGACTATAGTCCGTATGGAGTGGCCAGCATGATCTCAGGATCTGAATCCCATTAAGCATGTCTGGGATGATTTCGGGAGGCATGTTGCTGGACTCCAGCCCCCTCCCCGAACCGTGCAGGGACGCCGTTCTGTTTTGCTCGAGCAATGGACGCAGCTACCAACGGAACTGCTCGACACCATAAATAACAGCATGCAACATCGCTGTCGGGCCTGTATTGCTGCTCGGGGCAACCACACTCTGTATTGAAGTACCTTTTCCTATTTCATCTTGATACCTATATTTCTGTATTTTCATATTTGCATCATTCATACGAAATGTAAATGCTTTGTATCACATGTTCTTACGCTTTTTTGTTGCATTTGGTCTGGCAAAGCTTACCATCAAATTTAATCTGAATGGGTTGCATAATTTTTGAGTTATCACGATTTTTCCATTTGTTGCTTAATTCGTGGAAACCCGTGCAGTACTTGCAGAAATACGATTCTGACTGTCACCAACGTAAGCAGGGACAAATACCAGAAAAGCTCAAAGCCAGCAGTACTCGACATTGATGAAGATGATCCTTACCTACTTACAAACTGAGGCCAAAGTATGATGGGTCTGCACGGGCAGAAACCCAATTTCGACTGCCACCAGCTTTTTTTTTTTTTTTTATATGATAGTAAAGAATTCTGGGCTCGAGCCTGTACTGGAGGGTTTAACGTTTTGCTCCTGCATTAAAAAGTATTTTCGTCTCAAAAAACGAAGACTGGCTTGCTAAATAATCAGATGGCAAAGTTCCTTGCGTGAAACGAATCTGCCACCGGATATATTGATTAATTAATTACAGCTAAAACCGACAAGTCGGGCTGTAAGATCAGAGTCTGAAACGGGATAGTTTATTTCTTTTAAGGTTGAAATCAAATTCCGTTTACACGTTGTTGGCTTTAGCGACTAAAACACGTGGCTTTTTTCTTTTCCGAGAAATGTTTATATGAACACAGTTATCAGCTTCTCACAACCAAAACGAACTTCTGGCGCCATTCGTCGCTGCAGCGGAGATGAGGAAGTTCGAAGTATTAGTTTGCATATTTGGAGACCTAGCACTAGGTTGCTTATATTTAAGTGCAGAGACAGGTTTTGAATTCTAAAACTTAATTTGCGGAAGAAGAAACTATACAATTAACATATCTGCAGTTGTGTGCAAAAGTGTAGCATCACCTTCAAAAACTGTGAATCTTTAAGTTTAACTCTTTTTTGAACTAACTAATTTTCACAGTTATTTCATCATTTCTATGTCATTAGTTGTAAAATTTAATGGATATTTCAAAAATGTCTTAGTTTTTCCTGTAGCTATTTCTGTTCTTAAGATACATTACAAAAAACATGACCAAGTCGAAATTACTATGAAAAGGATCATTTATTCAGTACTTAGGTTTACAGCAATAAAAAGTTTTTGTAATTCATAAGGAATGAAGTAAAATTCAAATACAGAAATATAGTGAAGCAAAATTATGGAATGTACCTAATATTTTGTTGCCCAGCCTTTAGCTTTAATCACAGCTTTGAATTTTGATGGCATACTGTGAACAAGGTTTTTTTAAAAGATTAGGTTGAACAATACGATTCCAAATTTGAATTACATCTTCAATGAGTTGAATTTTTGTTGTCGGCTTCTTTTTCGATAGTTCATACGACACTTTGAACCACAAATTTTCGATCGGATGACTGTGGTGGCTAATCCAGATTCTCAGCATTTTTTCCTGAAACCCCTTTTTCACTACTTCAGCATGATGACAGAGAGCTTTGCCATCTTGAAAAATAAAATTGCTGTCATAAAGTCTTCTAGATGATGGTAGCATCTTGTTTTCGAATATCCAGATGTATTTCTGGGCATTTACCGTATCATCGACAATATGGAGGTTCACAGCGCCATTTGCACACACGCAGCTCCAAACCATGACCTTCACCGGATGCTTAACAGTAGTCACTAAGCAACTTGGACGGAATTCTTCATGCTTGAATCTCCTTACACAGGCACTACTTTGATTCCCATTAAGGCAAAATTCTGATTCATTACTGAAAAGAACATTATCCCATTGCTTGGTTGTCCATGAGACATGCTGTTTTGCCCACTGAAGTCTACCCTGTCTTTGATTTGCAGTTTACAGTGGTTTACGCGTGCCTTTGCAGCTATGTATTAAGTCATGCTGAAGCAGCCTCCTCCTAACAGTAGATGTACTAACAGTAACATCAGTCACTTCAGACCATCTTTGAAGCAATTCAGGTGAACTGAGCCTCCTGTCTGCCAAGCTTAGCTTTCTGAGCACTCCGTCCTGCCTGGTTGTATAGTGGATCTGGGCCTTCCACTGCGACGCATATTTTTAATATCACCAATGTCTCTTACTTTCTTCAGTAGCCTAATAACTGTAGACTGATTACAGCCCACTCTTTCAGCGGTTTGCCTAGAAGAATATCACTGTTCCTGCAGAACCTCTGTCCGCTTTGGACAATTCCGCAGTTATAACAATTATTGAGAATGTACAAGTATTACGCCCTAAAAATATTTGTAACAAGAAGCCACCAATACAATGCCTTGTACGCTACGCTACGTTTGAAGAAGTTTTAGGAAAGGAGTGTCTGATCCCAGGTCTAAAACTGCCCTTCAAAATAGGAAGCTAGGAGATCTGAGTATGTGAACTCAATAAGAAAAATAAACAGAACAATGAGCGAAAGGAGAGGAGGGCATATCATTCGAGTGAACCGCGACACCAGTTCGGGACGGGAAGGGTGAGCGGGGAAGGGTAGAGGGAACCAAGCACCACAGCACCCATCACAGAGAACCACAACAACATCCAGCCGCCGACGTCCCCCCCCCCCCCCCACCAGGGGAGGGGGAACTCACAGAAACCACATCAGGATGCCGGCGTAATCAGTACACACCATCTCAACGCCAACACAATGCTCGAGTATCAGATCATCGCCATGTAGACGACTTTAGGAAGAGAGTGTCTGCAGAAATAGGAAGCTAGGAGATTTGGGCTAGGGTGCCCGATGGGAAAGTAACACGGAAGCGAGATAGAAAGGAGGAGAAAGACGCCCTTATTTACTACGGGGAGGGGGCAGTACCCTGGGTCCGACAGCTTAACGTGCCTATCTGACGCACGGCGAATATTTAATGATTCGGGCGTTTGTACCTGCTGGGATCGAACCTGAGATCTCTCCGTAGCAGTGACGAACGTTGACTACTAGGCCATCCGCGGCCCACAACGCTGTAATAAAAAATGAAAAAAAAATGAAAAATGTCTGTACGTTTAGAAGCCAATTCACCATCTGCTGCATGACTTGAATGATGGAAATTGTAGGAGCAGGCAGGGGACCTTGATAGGATAGATATTTTAGAGAAAGGTGAAGTTTCAGTGTTGAAGGAGTATGTCACAGGTGGGAAAAGAAAAAAATTCCCTATCCCTATGACTAAGTAAAGAGCCCCATCGAGTAGAGGGGGCCCATTAAATTTGGAATCTGTAAACATGTCTGGATGGGAAAGAAGCTGATTGGGGGGGGGGGGGTCAAGACGAGGAAGCAACGGAGAGCAGACGGAGATCCAAATGGCGTTAGCAGGTAATTATTCCCTTGGCAGTTGGTAATTCCTTGGGAACTGGTAATTCCAAGTGAGTTTGGTAATTCCGTGGGGATTTGGTAATTCCTTGGATGTGGGTGGTGTACGAAATAGGAAATTAATAAGAAAACTGTGAGAAATCGAAAATGACTGCTTGGGAAAAGAATATCAGCGTCATGCCAAATTGTGAATTATCATTGGCTCGCATGCAGGAGGCAGAATGCCGACTCCGAGACAAACACTGAGCTAACAGCGTTTTGTTCGAAATGAGCAACAGCTTAAAGACTGGAGTAGGATTAGGATAGCATTAGGAAGCAGCAAATCAGGTAAACGAATGTGTATGATTGGCTGTAACAAGTGATATGCAGCTAACGTGAATTTGAATGGTTTGTCAAACCCAATATTTTGTCATACCTTAAGAACAAAAGTAGCTACCGGGAAAACTAAGACATTTTTGAAATTTCCATTAAATTTCGCATCTAATGGCATATAAATGATGAAATAACTATGAAAATTAATTAGGTAAAAAAAGAGTTAAACTTAAAAATTCACGGTTTTGGCAAGTTATGCAATACTTTTTGCACACCACTGTATGTTACAATGAACTCCAAAATAGCTACCTGATACGCCTACATTGTTCAGTACTCTTTAAACTTTTCTGTGTGTGTGTGTGTGTATTTCGTTTCTATTTTTCGAAAACCTATTTTCTTCCATTTTAAAATTTCATTCGTGGACAACGTCTCGCGGGCCATTTAAAAGTGTTTCACGGATTACGGGTCTCTGCTCTAAAGGAAGATCACCACATGATCATATGTAGAGGATGTTAGGAAGGGAGTGTCTGACACCAGGTCTTAAACAACCCTTAAAAACAGGAAGCTAGGAGATTTGGGCTAGAGTGCCCGATAGGAAAGTGACACGGAAGCGAAGTAGAAAGGGGGAGGAAGACGCCCTTATTTATTACCGGGGGGGGGGCGGCAGTACCCGGGGCCCGACGGCTTAACGTGCCCAAACGACGCACGGCGGATATTTAGTGGATCGAGCGTTCGTACCTGCTGGGATCGAACCTGAGGTCCCTTCCGTGGCAGTCACGAACGTTGCCACTAGGCCACCCACTCTGAAGGAAGAATTGCGTTATTTCCAATAAATAGCAGGCCGAGCATTAAACGGGAAATTCTCAGCCGGGCAAGGCTTTCCAAATTAAGTCTCGTGCTGACCTCTAGGCCAAAGTGCTTCACTTCCGGTGATATGACGAGAGTCCGTGCTTTGGCTAAATAACTGACTTCTCGGAAAATAATAGCTTATAACACCTGATTGTATTTATAGTATGTAAATATTGGTGATCGGTAAAAATAGTCCGAGAAAAAAAGTCCAGGTAAAAAAGTCCGAGACTGTTGATAAACGCGAAAAAAAGCCCAGGGAAAAAAAGTCTGAGCAAATAAAGTCCGAGGGAAAAAAGGCCACGAATAAAAGTCCGAGATGGGCGTTTTGATTGTCATTATGGGCATACTAATAAGTCTAATAAGTCGATTTGACATACTGTTTGAATGTTGGGGGGGGGGGGGGGACATACTTTCATGATATACCTAGTGTGGTGGGGTCGCCGGAACACCGCCAAAAAGAAAAACTGCCACACGTTTTTCACTAAGGGGCCGGGCACAAAGTGCTATTCCTCCGAGGAACACTTTGAATGTGTGGCAGTTTTCCAAGTTTCCTAATCATGTGTGGCAGTTTTCCAATGTGCCTAACGACGGGAAGGAGCTCCTTTGTTTGTCTGAATTTTCACGCCGGTTCATACCAGTTTAGGGTGACTGGCCACAAAAGTTCAACTGGAGGGAGGGGAGAATAAAGATCGCCGCACATTTCTTAAAACTACAGCGTTCGACGAAACAACAGAATTACACATGACTCATGCTGTGTTCAGAAAAGGACGATAAGGTGGGATTTTTTAAATAACGCTGCACTTGTGCTTAGGCACTAAATTTTTACACAACATGTCAAGTTTGTAATACTTTTCTTTTACTTAATTAATTCATAGGGCCTATACCTTGGCCTTTTTAACAGCTTTTAATCCGCCGACTTCATATTCATAAGTTCAGGTATCAAATAAAATCAATAGCATTGCGTTTTTGCTTAGGCACTAAATATTAATTTATAGGTCATAGGCCTAGGCCTTTTTAACAATTTTTATTCTACCAATGTAATATTGACAACCTTTACACGTCAAATCAAGTTTATAATAATGCGCCTTTACTTAGGCACGAAATATTAATTCAAAGGCCTAGGCCTAGGCCCTTTTACTAGTTTTTTATTTAACCAATGTCATATTCACAACGTTTACATAGCAAATCTAGTTAATAATATTGGGTATTTACTTAGGCACGAAATATTAATTCATAGACCCTAGGCCTAGGCCTTTTTTATAGTTTTTATTCTACCAATGTCATATTCACAACGTTTACACATCAAATAAAGTTAATAATATTGCGCTTTTACTTAGGCACAAAATACTAATTTATAAGCCCTAGGCCTAGGCCTTTTCGAAGGTTTTTAATCCGTCGACTCCATATACATAACGTTTATTTATCAACTCAAGCTAATAGCATTGCGCTTTTACTTAGACACCAAGTATTAATTCATAGGCCTTTTTAATTCTACCGATGTCATATTCATAAAGTTTATGTTCCAAATCAGGTTAATAGCATTCGCTTTTACTTAGGTATTCAATATTAATTACTAGGCCTAAGACCAATGAATTAATAACTAGTGCCTAAGTAAAAGTGCAATATGATTAACTTCAGTTCATACATAAACGTTATGAATATGACAATGTTACTGTTAAAAAGGCCTAAGCCAAGGGCCAATGAAACAATATTTAATGCTTAAGTAAAAGCGGAATATTATTAACTTGAGTTGATATGTAAACGTTGTGAATATGGCATCCGTAGAATAAAAACTGCTAAAAAGGCTTAGGCTTATGACCTCTAAATTGATATTTAGTGCCGAAGTAAAAGCACAATACTCTTAACCTGACATGGTATGTAAACTTATGAATATGACATTGGTAGAGTAAAAACTATAAAAAAGGCCTTGGCCTAGGGCCTATGAATTTATATTTCGTGCATAAGTAAGTACCCAATATTATTAACTTGATTTGCTGTGTAAACGTTGTGAATATGACATTGGTTAAATAAAAAACTAGTAAAATGGCCTAGGCCTAGGCCCTTGAATATATTATTAACTTGATTTGACGTGTAAACGCTATCAATATTACATTGGTAGAATAAAACCTGTTAAAAAGGTCTAGGCCTAGGGCCTATAAATTAATATTTAGTGCCTAAGCAAAAGCACAATGCTATTGATTTTATTTGATACCTGAACTTATGAATATGAAGTCGGCGGATTAAAAACTGTTAAAAAGGCCAAGGTTTAGGCGCTATGAATTATTTAAGTAAAAGAAAAGTATTACAAACTTGGCATGCTATGTAAATATTTAGTTCCTAAGTACAAGTGCAGCGTTATTAAAAAATCCCACCTTATCGTCCTTTTCTGAACACAGCATGAGTCATGTGTAATTCTGTTGTTTCGTCGAACGCTGTAGTTTTAAGAAATGTGCGGCGATCTTTATTCCCCCTCCCTCCAGTGGCCAGTCACCCTAAACTGGTATGAACTGGCGTGAAAATTCAGACAAACAAAGGAGCTCCTTCCCTTCGTTAGGCACATTGGAAAACTGCCACACATGATTAGGAAACTTGGAAAACTGCCACACATTCAAAGTGTTCCTCGGAGGAATAGCACTTTGTGCTAGGCCCCTTAGTGAAAAACGTGTGGCAGTTTTCATGTGTGGCGGTTTTCCGGCTACCCCACCACACTAGGTAAATCATGAAAGAATGTCCCCCATCCCCACCCCCAACGTTCAAACAGTACGTCAAATCGACTTATTAGTATGCCCATGATGACAATCAAAACGCCCATCTCGGACTTTTTTTCCTGGCCTTTTTCTTCTCGGACTTTATTTCCTCGGACTTTTTTTCCTGGACTTCTTTTCAGCGTTTGTTAACAGTCTCGGACTTTTTTCCCTCGGACTTTTTACCTGGACTTTTTCCGGGTCTTTTTTCCCTCGGACTTTTTTACTTAGATTCGTAAATATTAGGTTAAATAGCATTCAATACCTGTTGGTTAACACACACACGTACAAAGTTGTACATCACAGGAGTTTCTTTGCAGTGTACAAATATGTAGAAAATCGCGATATGAAACACTACAGCTTTGGGAGATTTTTTTATACCAAATCATTAAGTTTCACCGAATCCTTCTGCATCAGTACGTATAATAGTGAAGAAAAGCAACGGAGAGAGAGAGAGAGAGAGTCAGATAATATCTTTAAATTTCAGGATAGGGTGATTATTGACCAGAATTTGCTCATCCTAAAAATGATTTCAAGGCTTCTTGAAGTTGCATTTCAAATCAATAGTTCTGACTCGAGTTGTGAGACCGTTGGACGGCAAAGTTAAAAGCAGATAAACGAACCCTAGACCTATGTAATTTCGATGCCCTCATCGCGACTTGTATCTTCTTTTCTGTTTCTGGTTCAACGGTTGTCATTTTTCACCCCCTTTCCCCTTGGATTTGTTCTGTTACCTTAGCGAGCAGTTCATCTGTTACAGAAATCAAAACGGGAGCATTCCAGGGATAACATCAACATGTGACCACCTCATGTCAAGCACCCCATCATTACCGGTAACACGGCGGTAATTTGCACGCCGAGCCTAAGCGCCCTCCTTGGAAGGAGGAGGAAGAATCCGCGTTATCTGTTCGTACCTGGAGGCCCACTTATTTATCCATCAGGGAATAGGCGGGGACACCACTCACCACCTTTGTCCTTCGCAAGCGGACGATTTACCTCGAGCTACGCAAACTCAGAACTGGGTTGTGCAGAACAGTTGAATTTCATCAGGTCGCTGAACGGTGTACATTATTCGTGATCAAAAAACTCTTCCGACGAAAAATGGAAAATTCTAGGGATTTACGGCCTCAAATAGCCCCAGGACCGTTTGCTTTCGGTACAAGCTACTGATTTGAAAAGCAGCTTTACCACATCGTTGCGACTTCTGTGAAATATGTTTATTACGCAGCTTGTACTCGTACACAGTTGATAAGCATCAGAACAGCAGACGTAACTCACACCCGCATGTAGAACCTCATTTGTGACGCCCCGGTGGCGCAGTGGTCTAAGCGATGGCCTCTGATCATTCGTCCGTAAGGGGTGCGGGTTCGAATCCCGGTGAGGCATGGATGTTGTGTTTGTCTTACGGCACTGGCTCTCTCCCTTCCCTGGAACCAGTGACCCTAAATTAGGGACGGGCGACTGCTTATAGCCCATTGAGTTGCTCACGGTGGTCGTTAAACCTTCAATAAAAAACAAACAAAAAAAAACCTCATTTGTAAAAAAAAAAAGTCGTGAATCCAAGACCCCGATAAAATTACATCTGAATGAAAGAACGTCTGTCAAATGTGATGGCGATCAAATCCTAAAGTTACGCCCGCCCCGAAGAAACGTGTGTCGTGGGTTGTTTCTTCCTTCATTACTAGAAATCTGACTTCATTCAGTTCGATCGCTAACCAGTTTTAATAGATTTCGATTAATGGATGGCTGGATGGAAATCCTGACATTGAGGTACACTTAGTTTCCGATTTCAGTTTTACCGTTACAGTCAGCTCTGTATCAACAGGATGTAGATCTGTTCAAGCAACTTAGGCAGTAGCTCCCGGATTATATATACACATATCTCGGTGTCACACACACACAAACACACACACCGATCAGCCAAAACATTACAGCCACCTCTACATTATGCAAATAAGCGCTCGTGCAGCCAATCCGCATCACGTGTCAACGTTGCGAATGACACCTGGGTCCGAGTTCCCTTAGTCGGTATTTCGTTTCGATTTATCTGATTTCGACAAAGACCAGATCGTTATGGCAAGACGCCTTGGTAAGAGCCTCTCCGAAACAGACACGCTGGTAGGATGCTCACGCTATGAAGTAGTTAGTACTTATCACAGATGGTCCGAGACACGTGACACTTCGAGCTGTTGACCTTGTGAGCAAGCCACGCCTCATTGGTGCAGGAGGTCAGCGCTGGATATTTCGTCCTGTCCTCAGCAACAGGAGGGCTACTGTGGCTTACATTACCCATAATTTCAATTGTAGTGAAGGGCACAATGTATCTGAACACACAGATCATCGCGCGCTCTTAGATATGTGTGTCCGCAGCCGCAGGCCCGTTCGTGTGCCTATGCTCACAGCCGTTCACCGTCAGCAACGCTTGAGTGGACACGTTATCATCGATATTGAACCATAAAAGACTGGAATAGAGTCTCATGGTCAGACGAATCCTGTTTCCTGTTACACCATTTCGATAGACGAGCTCGTGTGCGACGCCACTCAAGGAAGCCTTCTCATCTGGATGCATATTGTGGGAGGGATTCAGGCGGCTGCAGGGAGTGTGATGGTCTGGGCAATATTTTCTTGGGGAAAACTTGAACCCATTATCCCTGTATTGCGAACTCTGACAGCTGTCACGTACCTGAACACCCTGGGTGACCAGGTACACCCCCTTTATGGCGATTGTATTCCCTGACGGAGATGGCGTCTTTCCACAAGACAAATTACGAAGGAGTTGCCAAATTACGAAAGAGTTTTAGAAATAGTTCCAAGAACATGAAGAGGAAATTCCATTTATTGCCACGGTCCCCAAATTCGCCGGACACGAATCCTATTAAGCATTAGAGGTTTGAGTTGGAGAAACGGGTACGAGCAGCATTTCCCCAACCATGTAATTTATAGGAACTATATGAAATCTTCTGTTGCAGGAAAGGTTTCCGCGTTCTGAATCAAGTAGACCGTCTTGCGGATGCTTGGTTGAACAGGCAGCATAAAAGTTCGCCGGCCTGTTCATATGACCAGGTTGACTGACTGACATCGAAAGCTCCGTCTGCAGTGTGCACGGGATCATCATGACTGGACATAGGATGACTGGAAAAAGTCGCCTGATCCGACGAGTACTGGTTCCAGTACCAAAATGCCGAGAGAGAATCCGTATTCTACGCCGCGCGGGTGAACAGTTGCAAACAGATGGCACGGTTGGACGAAAACAGTCCGACGGTGGTTTCGTAGTATAGGATTACTCTGATCGTCATCACACCGTCCCCTCCTTCTTGTTGAAAATATCCTCACCGTATGTTCCTACCTGGGCATCGTTTCGAACCAAGTGTTGCACTACATGGCTACCATGAACAACAGCTGCACTCTTTCAGAGAGACAACGTTCCATGTCACAATCTGCTTTGTGTAGGAATAGTTCAATGATCATGGCCGAGCATTCCGTGTGTTCCGCTAGTCCCCCAAATCCTCCGATTTGAATCCAATCGAACATTGGTGAGATGCAGTGTAACACTGCATTCGCTTACTCACGCCATCACCTAACTCCGTAGCCAAACTCGGGGACATCATTCTGTTCATCTGGTGCAGAATAAGCACATCATCCGAGGGTCAAGCAAGTGGATGCCTCGCCGGGTGTGAAAGCGGTTATTCCGGCCTAATGCTGCCCGACATGCTATACGTAAGTAGTCATAATGTTAAGGCACTTTTATCAATAATATACTACTAAAAATATTGCTATACTATTAAAATTTTGTTATAGGTTGCACCAAAAAGTGGTGCTACACCAGCAGCACCACTTTTAGGACAAAGGTAAATCATTGTGCGATGCATGAAACATACAAAAACATTATGCAGTTTTGCACCATATTATGGAATCCAACTTGAATGGGGCGAAGTTGCACCCATTGAGCCATGTTTTTATGTTTCATGCAACACGCAGTGTTTCAGCTTCGTCGCAAAAGTGATGCAGCTGGTGGTGCAACCTGCTACAAAATTTCTAACAGTGTAAGACAAATATCGTCCTGTCATATTCTGTGGTATTCATCGGTGTAGTGTTAGTGTAGTATTTATTTATACTAGACAGAACCCGTCAGAATCGACGGTTAGTATTTTTTTTTTTTTTTGAAAAGGATAAACTCATGTGAAACAACAAATGTGAACTTTATTTGATTGACAAATTCATTCAACCACTTCAGTAAAGACAATAGTCCAGGTTCGAGTTTTTGTTTTGCTTTTTTGACTGAAGGTTTAACAACCACCGTGAGCAACTCAATGGGCTATAAGCAGTCTCCGATCCCTAATTTAAGGTCACTGGTTCCAGGGAAGGGAGAAAGCCAGTGCCGTAAGACAAACACAACATCCATGCCTCACTGGGATTCGAACCCGGACCCTTCACAAACGAATCATCATAAGCCAGCGCTTAGACCACTGCGCCACCGGGGCAGCCAGGTTTGTGATGAGCATCACGACTTCACCCTTTTGCAGTCGTAAAATGTAAGGCGGAAGTCCACTCATCTCGATCGTGTGCAAAAATTCAACTGGATAGCGCACTCTTTCACTCTCATCTTCAGTCACAACTGTGCTTGTAAAAGCTGTTGGCATGAGATTCGCGTTGCGAATACTCTTCACCCGTCGGAAACGACGGTAAGGTTTTTCTTTCCTTTTTTTTTGTTTTTTTTTTTTTTTTTTGAAAAGAATAAACTCATATGAAACAACAAATGTTAACTTTATTTGACTGACAAATTCATTCAACCACTTCAGTAAAGACAATAGTCCAGGTACGTGATTTTTTTTTTTTTTTTTTTGACTGAAGGTTTAACGACCACCGTGAACAACTTGATGGGCTGTCGCCCGTAATATTTTCACTAATGTTTATTTACATCTTTGCATAATGGGAAACGTCTTATCTACCTGAATGAACTGGATCGAATGAATATTAAATTGTATATATACATCACACAATCCAACGGCATAACGCAATCAGGTCTTCGAGAGTGTTCGCTGCTCCGATGAGAAGAACTTTGATAGGAATGCCGACTAGCGTTGCTTTGCGCAATGGTTCGCTCAGAAAAGATAAGACTTCGGACTATCTCAGTTCCTCCATGCTCCGCCTTCAACAGCGCGTGAGTCAACTGCATGCTTCTCCCATAGACTTTACGTGGGAACTTTGCTGTCCTACAACGCCCGAACTGTTGCCCCAATCTCATTTTTCTCTTCGACTGGCACATGTACATAGTAAGAAATTTATTTTGATACCTCAACCATATCTTTACGTTCAGCCGTTCTCTCAAAATAGGACTCACAGTAAAAAAACCTTATAGAATTAATATACAGTATAAATCACTACTCTGATGATAAGTATTTTCACACATTTATGAATTTTTACCTGATCGTTGAACATATTATTCGCTACCACTAATCCAGAATAATTGTAAGGCCTGGACAACCGTATTCATAATTTCATTTTCAGCGGCATGGAGAAGGTTACTTTCAGTCGTTGATAGAATATAATCCAATTAAACAACACAACAACTTTAATTCCATTCCGGATACGTTGAATGATTACATTGATGGTTTAAATACACTGGTTGGGGTTCTATATCTCCGGTGCATAAATGGCAGTTGGCACCTTACTTGTCAGAGTTCCGAGATTGAATTTCCTTTTGTCGTTACATGAAGATACACAGGCTTTTAGATCAGCAGAAGCATAGAATTATTCCAGTCACTTTCACACTTTAGACAGTGACAATACAGGTACGAAAACACGGGGAGTGAATACTCTTGCCAGCTATCTATTTAGTTTAGATGTCTAGACAACAGCCTAGTACTGGTAATTATCAGATTTACTCACTAACCGCAGCTAGTGAAAAACTACGCTGGCGACCCAACCGCAGCTGAGCGCCCAAACTTTTAGGTCTCCTAGTTCATCATCAGAAGAAACCTGACCTCTTTTCCCGGGGACAGCTATACGAGGGGTCCCGCCAAAATCTCATGTTTTGCGTCCCTCAACTTTCTCTCGGACCCTGAACAGTGCACGACCAATCACAGGCTTATATTCTGAAACCCTAGACCCTGGGCATCCCATGCTTTCTGCGTCCTGTCACTCTTCCCATGACATAATCCAGATGGCCACTCAGCTATTACTATAGCCTCTGTGAATTCCACGTTTCAAATTCTTAGAAACTCCCATACTCTCCCCGATTCTCGTGACTTTGTTACAAAAATGACTGAAGTTTCTTCAGGGCCGCGGATGGCCTAGTGGGCAACGTTCGTGACTGCCACGGAAAGGGCATCAGGTTCGATCCCAGGCAGGTACGAACGCTCGATCCACTAAATATCATCCGTGCGTCGGATGGGCACGTTTTACTGTCGAACCCCGGGTACTGGCCCCCCGTTAATAAATAAGGGCGTCTTACTCCTCCTTTCTACTTCGCTTCCGTGTCACTTTCCTATCGGGCACTCTAGCCTAAATCTCCTAGCTTCCTATTTCTAAGGATTGTTTAAGACCTGGGGTCAGACACTCCCTTCCTAAAATCCTCTACATATGATCATTTGAAGTTTCTTCATTCCTTCTCTTTCACTCAGTAATGGCATCCCATTACCCAAGTTCTGAGTTCTCTCGCTTTACCATTTCCTTCTTTCTTTTTTTTTTTTTTTTTTGGTATTCAACAGTACCACTGATTTTTCTCTCACTACTGGCATTTTTTTTCTCCTATTTTTTTCTAAATCACCACACGTCCAATATTTGGGATTATAATTTTGTCAGCTAACAGGCGACAGTTGCTCGCAAACAGCCCTTGCCATTCTAGAAGAAAAACTTGTAACGTACCAGGAGATGTGACGTACCTGCCAGAAGGACGCACACGACATAAAGGCAGATAGGAATCAGAATAAAACGTCCGCGTAGCTTAATTGGTAGAGCAACTTATTCCGGAATGAGTGGACCCGGGTTCGAACCCCGCGCGGATAAAAATGACGGAGAAATAAATTCGTTATAATGGCGCCCGAACTATCCGGATGACCCGACCGTTCAAAATCTCGCATTGGTGTGATGTTATTTCCACACCGCGAGATAGGAAAAATAAGAGAATCCTTTCTCCAGCACTTCGAAAAAAAAAAAAAAAAAAAAAAAAATAAGGGGGAGATGATGTAACGTACCAGGAGATGTGACGTACCTGCCAGAAGGACGCACACGACATAAAGGCAGATAGGAATCAGAATAAAACGTCCGCGTAGCTTAATTGGTAGAGCAACTTATCCCGGAATGAGTGGACCCGGGTTCGAACCCCGGCGCGGATAAAAATGACGGAGAAATTCACTTCGTTATAAACTTTTGACCTTCAAGCGGCGATGGTTTGATCGTCTGTTCGACCGTCAGACACCCGACCAGCAGTTATTCATCGGTCATTATCAGCTGCAAGTGGCAATAGTTATCTAACTACAGTCAACCCTCGATGTACCGCCCTTCGATTTACCGCCACCCTTGTATAGTAGTGTCACCCATTGGGTCTACACAAACGTGCTCTATGTAAAACATCCCTTGATGCACCGTCACACACTTGACATCCGCCAACCGCCAATATAGTATATTACTGCACCAACCTTCCTTTTCCAACACAAAACATACTTGACATACCGCCACTTGCAAAATGTGTGTGTGTGTGTGTGTGTGTGTGTGTGTGTGTGTGTGTGTGTGAATTGCCTTCCATTCGGACTATGATCCAGTTGTGGCAAACCTTTTGGCAGAAAAACGGCAGACATCAACTTCGTCTTCCGAAAACATGCCACAATGAGGGAGTCCATCAGAACTGCTCCCACTTTCGCAGAGTTACTCAGGACTCAAACGAAAAGCAACAGGTAAGTCACAAAACTTTATCTGGGATATCCTTACGGCCTGGATTTATTGCGAATTTTGGGGTGTGTGACGTGCCTGCCCCGCAGGACTCACATGCCAGTGTAGTATAGTGGATAGTACTCGGAGCTCCGGAGTCGAGAGTCGTGGGTTCGAATCCCGCTCCTGGCATAAAAATGATGGAGAAATTTACTTCGCCATAGGTGTTAATTTATTCCTATTTATTAGGACTTAATGGATGTCTCACGACCCTTTACCATGTCCCTCCATTTGCATACAGAAACACATCAGCGAAGAGTACCTGAGGTGGGCCTGGTCACCTATGTCTCAAACCGCTGTCTTGCGCATTGAAGTGTTCTCTTCTTCGCACTTCCGCTCTGTCCTCTTTGGCGAAAGAGAAGTGCTTGCGTTCTTTACCTTCTACCAACTGCCAATTAAGATAACAAATGAGTCGACACCTTTTTCTAGGAACTTAACGCTTCTTCTACCCCCACATGATGTTTGGTGCCTTTAGTTTATCTTCTTGGCTCTGCAAATCAGTTTGCAGTTGTTCGCAAGCATCGAAATCAGAAACGTAAAAAAAGTGTTGTTGTTGTTTGCTGTTTGGTAAAAAAAAAAAAAAATTGAGAACAAAAGTCCGTTACCATAAAGCGGAAGACTGAAATTTGCGAATATCACAAAGAAAATATTGAAATCAAAAACACAAATGAAAATAGACGATTTTTAAAATAGAAACTAAGGCATGCAAAGCAATTTTGTGTAATGCTATTAATTTTCCCTTGATAAAGTTTTAGTAATGTAGCATGATTTTTTATGCATTGCCTTATAATTGAAACGTTCATTTTTGTCTTTCTGCTATGCAAAGTAAATTTCCGCATTTAATGCGTACTAGAAGCTTCCGAGATCAAAACGGACACTCGGAACTATACAGTGCGTACTAGGTACGCAACATAAAACGGCGTTTTTTTCTAATTGATATGTTTTTCATTTAATGCTGATTATGATTTTGGAATAATAATAATACTTAATAAAATTTAGGTTACTTAAAAATAATTGGCAAATTTCATATAACGCCACAAACGGCGTCGGTACATCAAGGGTTGACTGTACCAGGAAGCAACTGCTGGGTCACTACCAAATAGCTTCCATCACTCTTTGTAAAATACCTCTATGCCTTTGGCAGACAACTATTCATCAACAAGTGAGGACATTCAGAGCAACTATAACTAACTGTTTGGCAGCCAGTTAGTTATTATTTGTCAGGCAGCAAACAATATTCTACTCGCGAATGTTGTCTGCTACCAACAGTAGACGATTCTATTATCATCAACAGATAATTTTTATACATACAGTAGATGACCATTCACTAGCAAGTGACAACCAATAATTGACTTTTCCACTATCAACTTTTATCACTTACGGAATGCTAATCGACCTCCTTATAAATCTAAAAATTATAATGAATAGAATTTTCCGGCTGGACGTGTAGTGCAGGAAAGCTTACGTTAAGTCACGTTAGGGTTATTGAAAGGTTACTTGACGTAGCTAAAGTGTGCTTAATCTTCAAAGTGCTAGAGTTTGTTTAGGTAAGACACGCACGTGCAATAAATTCCAAGAATATGGAATTTATTTTTACTCAGCGTTCCTCATTATCTTGAATATCAGTAATATAACTTCGGTTTTAGTACATTAGTACCTTGAAGGCTCCTCATTAGAGCGGTAAACACAATATTCCCTGAACTTAACGTAAACACTCAATGAAATAGACTTAACGGCCAGACAGAGGTCTGACAATAAAACGAACTAAGTAAACGTACTCACTTTTAACCTTTTATTGGGGAGCTCCTGGTATTACTCAAATACACACTCCAAAATAATACAACTACTGATAGCCCGAACGTTCGAACTATCGTAATATCGTAGAAAAGTAGGTAAATCGCTTATCAATAATCAGGAAGAACCTATCACATATAAAACGA
This sequence comes from Macrothele yani, assembly GCA_039090855.1. Classification (NCBI taxonomy): domain Eukaryota; kingdom Metazoa; phylum Arthropoda; class Arachnida; order Araneae; family Macrothelidae; genus Macrothele; species Macrothele yani. The sequence continues at coordinate 117,541,832 of CM076995.1, read as the reverse complement.
AGCTCTCTGGTATCTTGAGCGCGCCTATATATACTGCATACCACCACGTCATAACTTACACTCGTTGCCACATATAATTCAGCGGGAGAAATAATATCTCGTTAAGTGAGAAGATAATTTGCATAGGAAAATAAAATAACAAGAGATAGTAAAATCAAAAAGAAACTGAATCTAGAGTATACGTTACAAAATAGGCTGTTCAGTCACCAGTGCAAGATTATTCTACTGTACAATATGGAAGTACTTCCACCTCCAGCAAGTAAATTTTTGCTGCAAGCAACACACACACGAACACATTTATATTCTCACAATTTGAAGATGTATTAGCAACATTAAAGAAAAAGCACAAGACCTCCGCTGAGTTGACTTCATGTTTGTGAACTCGTTAATGTCTTTGACTGTTTGAATATTAACTCGTCTTCTCCCAAATATTTTTTATTTCTTGACTGTAATAATTCCCATTGTCTATTTATGGTATTGTACAAGGGCTGGTAAATGTATCAAAAGAAATGCAAAAGTTGAAGTTGCGCTTACGAAGATTTCATTTGGAACTATATCCAAAGATGACATTTTTTGTTTCATAAATCGAAAATGAACGTAGTGAAAGACGAAATTCGTTTTCTCTCTTTCAAGGGGGTGATACTATACTTTTGCGAATATTAGCTTACTTTTAGAAAAGTTCATAGGCACCAAATTGTTATTTAGGTTTCTGCATATCACGCTTTTAAACTGTAGGGACTTGGGAAAAAAGAATATTTTATTGAAAACAGAAAAAATTGTAAAAAAAAAAGAAAGTAGCTGTACTGTTCTTCAAAAACAGTGTGGAGCGTCTGAACTGTTACCAGTAACTTATCAGATAACAGCAATATGGGAAGATTAAACACGCGGGTTCATATTCTTAAAAGAAGCAAAAAAAAAAAAAAAGGGGCAAAGAAAAGGAGAAAAGGCAAAGAAAAGGAGAAAAGATTTTAAAATGTTCTTTGTCTTTTTACAAGAAGTTGAACATCAAACCAGTTACTACTGTAGGAAATAATGCAATGCTGTTTCAATTACGGTAATGTGAAGTTCTTTGGGCAAGATACTGTAATGTAGATTTATGAAAATTGGGCAAAGAAGTGTTAAGATAGTATAATGTGATAAATTTTAATGAAAGACCATGTGATGAGTTGGAATAGTAGACGATGTAATAAAGAAAATTGTTAAGGGAACAAGTTGACTTACTGACGTTTTAACGGAACTGCGATGATAAAATTTTAATGAAAGGTAATTTCTTTTTTAAGTTTAGAAACGCAAGGCTAGGACAGTCCGCCCGTTCCTCATTTAGGGTCGCTAGTTTTAGGGGATGAGGAGAATCAGTGCTGTAAGAAAGAACACAACATATATCTCCAAGCTAATGTGACTGACATTTATGGTGCTTTACTTTTACATTTTTTCTTGTTTTTTTTTTCGTGCACATAAAACCTAATTGCGCTAAAAGTCTTGGAATATTTTTGAGGATCACAGCTAAACAACTAAAGTAACAGGCGCAGTAATAACTCTGTGTCCTTAAAAAAAATAGTTCTTTAACATATTTTCGCAGAAAACTAAACAGATTGATTTAGTCTGTTGGTATGACATCGTCTATCAGAAAGAAGGAGTTTAATTTCCATAGTAAATCGTTAGCATGCCATAATTTCTTATAAACAAAAATACATTTTCTATAAACGTATTTTTGTTTATACGAAACAAAGAAACTTGAGTGTGTATATAAAATACCAGTTTTGGTGGTGTGCATCCTGATCAATGAAGTTCTGTTCCTAACGTTTACTTTTTTCTAGGCTGTCTTTGAAAGAACATCCCAAAACATTAACTTACAAATGCACTAGTAAGCATTCTTTCGATCTTCTTTTCGACAAGTTTAGTCCCAGGCAAGTTTTAGGATATATATCGCTACCAAGTTTCCATTTGTTTTTCGTCCTGTACATCCTGTCTTTAAAATTTGGCTTCTTCCACGTCCTTCTCGATTTTTCCCTACTATCTTTTCCTTAGTCTTCATATTCTTCTTTTTTTAACTTCTTCATTTTCATTGCGCACCAAATTGTTTTTCTTCTCTTCTGTTCCTCGGCCTTGTCCGGTCCATCTTAAACGATTATCTGTTGAATTTTCACAATTTTTTCCAGTAACAAGCATTTTCCTTGTGTTTTCATTTCATCTGTGTTCTTACTTTGATATTCTTTTATATCCATCTGGGCACCTTCATTTCTATTCTTTGTAGTTTTTCATCATCCATTTCCTTGGTTGTTCAAATTTCTGATCAACATAAAAAAGCATTTACAGCTGTCCTATATGTTTTTGATTTCGCTTTTATTTGGGCTTCATTCTCACAGATTAACCCCGACATATCTTCTCAGTGATGTACTTCTAAGGGAAAAAGTGCCTTAGCGGTCGGGTTGGGTGAAACAAATACAGAAAGGACCTTAAAATTTCATTTGTTGTTTTGGTCAGTTAAAATTTTTATTAAAGTCTTATTATAAGTTATTTTTATCAACTTTTATTAAAATTGCTTAATTGGAGCAATTTTAAATAAAAGATGAAAGTTACTTGGGAGTCAGATTCTAAGAATATTAAGTTTCCCTTTAGATACTGTTCTGTCATTCTGTACGGTTCGAAATAATCGAGTGAATAATATGAATTAGTCATGCTGAATACATGTAACTTATACACTGAGTGGCCACTTTATTATGACCACACCCTCAGTACTTTGTTGGGCCACTTTTTGCCTTTAATACTGCGTCGATTCTTCGTGGCATGGACTACACGAGATGTTGATAGGTGGTTTGTGTGATCTGAGACCATGCTTGATGAATAGCACTTTCCAGGAGTGTGATATTGCAGGGTTGTGGATCCAGCTGTCTGATGGCTCGTTCAACTTCATCCCACAAATTCTCAATAAGGTTGAGATCTGGAGATTGTGGGGGCCACCTAAGCAAAGTAAACTCACCGGCATGTTCCTCAAACCAATCCTATACAATACGAGCACTATGGCAGGACGCATTATCTTGTTGAAAATAGACATCGCCATTGGAATAAACCATCCACATCACAGGATGCACTTGGTCTGCAACGATGTTTAGATATGATGTGCCAGTCAGACGTTGATCAACACGCATGCCAGGAAAACATTCCACAAACCATAACGTTGCCTCCACCAGCTTGAAGGGTTGTAGCAATGCATTTGGGGTCCATGCTTTCGTGCTGTTTCCGCCAAATTCTCACTCGGCCATCGGCATGGTGCAACTGAAAACATGATTCATCGGACCACATAATTTGTTTCCAATTATCGACTGTCCAATCCTTGTGCTCCTGTGTGAACTGGAGACGTTTTCTCTTGTTAACTGCAGACAGCAAAGATGTTCGAACAGGCCTTCGGCTGTCATATCCCATCCGATGCAGTGTACGGCGAACAGTGCGTGCAGAGATCATTTAAGAGGATCCTTGATTAAGATGATCTGCAATTTGCTGCACTTTTGCCATTCTGTTGTCTGTTACCAGTCTGGACACTCTCCGTTCCGGCGAGCAGTCACTAGTCGATGACGACCACACGTTGCACGTAGAGACCTAGTTTTTTGGCTGACAGTCCAGTCTTTAAACACTTAAACAACAGCTGCTCTGGAACATTTCACGAATGCGGCGGTTTCGTTGATACTCGCTCCAAGGCTACGAGTTCCTACAATCATCCCACGTTGAAAGTCCGTCTGCCATATCCATCCGGTGCAGTGTACGGCGAACATCCTCGAATCTCTCAAATCCCCCGAATCTCTCAATTCCTTCATATAAGAATAATTATAAGAAAAAAAAGGGAAAGAAAAACTTCTTAAAGGACTTCCAAAAATAGAGATCGGATAACGCCGAGCGTATGCTGATACCGTGTGCATGTGAGACTCTACGGACAGTTGAGTAGGACTAGAAATGCTGAGCTGTAGACAGAGTAACTTGAATAATGTCCGCGATGTGGCTCAAGGTCACACTCTCCCCTCCGTTCTCACGCTCGTTACCACGGTAACGGCTGTCGAGGAAGAGATAAAATATGTCTAAGTCACTTTGCTCACAATACTTGAGGAATGGTGGCCAAGGCAGTGTCCGATGGGAGACGCTAGTCGCTTCGGCGGTTGCTCCCTGTGTTTGGATGAAAAATTCTTTCACTGTTGCTACCGGTTTGGAAGTAACAAGCTATTTCAAATAGCTGTGTACACACTGTAGACGATCTTCTGCGATTTTTTTCTAATGTCAGAACTCGTCATGCTAACAAAAATTCGAAACGTCGCTCTAGAACAAGCCCCAAACGCCAAATTTTTTTAGGTTAAGGTTCGAAAGATTCGAATGACGAAAAAAGCGCGAAAATTCGAGTTTTTCGAATCTCGAAACTTTGTCAAGATTCGCGGGATACGAGGATTCGAATGTCCCATACTTATTCATAAGGAATCATAGAATGGGCTTAGGAGATTAATTATTTTTGTTGGAGCCGGTGGCACCTTAAACTGAAACGCTCTTCTCAACCATAAAACGCTTGTCACTTTTTGAAGGATTGGGGGTTAAGGACTGTTATGAGGAACTCTAAGAAATGTAAGCAGTCATTCGTCCATAACTTAGGTTCACTAACTGCAGGGGGAAAAAAGCAGTACTGTAAGACAAGCACACTACATATGCCTCGACTGGGACTCGAACCCAGGCCCACGCAGAAGAACGGTGAGCAGCCGACACCACAGTAGCGGCCACTTTTCGCTCTGTCTACATGGATGATCACTCCTAATGCGTGATCCGACAGTTTAGTATCACCCTTGCAATACGAACGTTCTGCTAAGGTACAAGTATGATTTCATATAAATCAGTATTCTTTTTAAGTGATTGCATAAAAACAAATTTTTTTGCCCTGTTTTTCTCCCCTACTAACCACGAAAAGTGCCTTAGCGCCGCTAAGCCGCGCTAAGGCTCTTCTACATCCCTGTCTCTTCCCATTTATTTCAGCTTGTTCTCATTAATATAGGGTGTCCATAAATGAAGTATACAACTTCAGTATGCTATTGAAAAAAAATAAGCATAATAAATAACAACTTACATTTAATGTCAAAACGCATGGTAACTGAATTTTTTTTAATGTCAGTATACGAGTATATAGGTCTCCATGTGTCACTGGCGACAACTACGGGAGTGCTCAGGCGCTTGAGCACCCCTTGAAATCGTTTGGGGTGCTCCTCACCCCTCCGAATTTTGTTATGTGTACTGGATTCATACTTAAATATTTAGTTCCACTTTACATAAAATTAAATAAGATAATCGGAATGTAGCGCAAATATTTGGTTTCTATAAAAAATATCAATATCTTCAAAAAATCGTGTTTCAACCACCGATACCGAATGAACACTTAAGAAATGAGACAGCCAAGCAAGCGAGAAATCGGGGGTATGGGATGTGGCTTGTTCCCTAACTTCCTAATTGTTTAAAGCTACTGATTTTATTTTACTTTTTTTCTCAATCACGTTCCTTGCACATAGTAAGTTGTCAGCAGCTCACCATGCACACAATGAGCTTCGGTAGGGTCATAAAGCCATAAATGCCAGAGCGGGAGTGATGGATGACCGTCCGAGAGCAGAAGACACACAGCGAGACTGCGAATGATCTTTTCTCGCTCAAAGGATCATTTTGAAGGGTTTTTTTTTGCTGTTGTTGCAGTTATTGTTTGTTTGACATAATTCTGTTGAGGCTTTTTTTTTCCTCCCTAGCTTTATAAGACATAAGCAGTAACCATAGTAACACCAATCTATCCACGCAGGGGTGATATGCCAAAGCGTTAACAACTGGTTCACATGGACTGCAAGATGAATGATGGCGGGGTGGGGGTGGAGATTTCCAAGTTACACTTGTTTCTCAAAGTAAAAATTTCACTGTGATATATGGTGCATTATACGCTAAACACTAACAATAACAAGTAAGGAAAATAACACAGTGCAATGATTACGAAACGCGTTCCATTCCAACACTGAACATGTCAGTTTGTTTGCTAGAGCGAGCTCCTCAAAGGTATCGCTGCTAGCTTACTGTTTGTTTTGACTAATATTATATATTGCCAAATCATGAAAGAAATACGGGATTACACCATATAATACAAATTTTGAAGATGTCAATCCGATTTATTTCTGGACACATTTACACTAGAAATCGGATTGACATCTTCAAAATTTGTATATACTGCCAATCTCAGCCTTTTTCAACAGGTTTGGTTTTCTGGTAGTAGTCCCCGACAAAATGCTCAAATTTTGTCCAAAAGAAAAAATTATAGGAGCTCTTGTGCGCACATTACAGAAAATTAAATCGGAAGAATCAAAACGGGGCTCAAGAATTTGGTTGCTATAAAAAAAATGTAATATCTTTATCATGAAATCATGTATCGGTTTGTTTGCCTTTGCACTGAAGACAAGGTCCATTTAAGCATCTAAAATTTCAACACTGGAAACGGTACCTGCCTTTTGAGTTTCAGCACTCCCTTGAAATTTCAGAAGTCGGCGCCTATGTCATGTGTGCTTCCTTTGTTGCTCGCAGGATACCTAAACGATAGTCCAGTTCTACTTACGTAATCTGCAGAATGTCAGGTGTAACAAAAAGAAAGGCTGCAGTAATGCGTTCTTTGAACTCAGTGATAGATATAACATTTTCTCTGGTACACAATGTCCTTAATAAAGCCCCAAAGAAAGAAATCGCATGGGGAAATATCAAGAGATCGGGGTGGCTATGCCATTGGATTCCCACGTACAATCAACGCTCTGGAAAATGGTGGTCTAAAGATCGAGATTTATCATTACATGAGACACTTGGTGCCATCTGACTTAAACTTTTAACACTTGCCATGTCTCTTGACGTTTAAAGTATTTTTTTCAATAGCATACTGAAGTTTCATACTTTATTTATAGACAACATGTATTCTCACCTTCTTTTCTCAGCTGCCATTCTTTTGTAAGCTCGATCCTAAACATTTAAACTGTTCAACTGCTATTAATTATTTTTCTGCTTTGTCATGTACTATAAATCTTTTTTGTTCACCTCTTCAACTGGGCACCAGTTTTCTTGTCGCAACAATTATTTTTTGACGAAAGCCATTTCCTAGTTAATACTTATTTTGGGAGTCTTAGAGCTGTCGTTCGCTATAAAACCACTATAACGAGTATTATCGACCAAAACTATAGTTTTGGTCGATACTAGTTAGTTTCAACGAGCGTCAAACTTGGTTCTGCGACGCTTGCTGTAACTGAGTTTTTGCAGTGTTCTTCTATACCAGTTTCTTTCTCAGTAAGTGACATTTAGTAGCTTATACTGGAAATACTTAAATTGATTTTTTTTGTTGCAAGATAATCGTATAAATAAAAACTGCGACAACTAAGCTGTCTATTAGGAGGATCAAGTAGTCACATGTGGTGAGATCAAAGTTATAGAGCAAGCGGTCGTGGTCTGCTTCATCTTTGGGCTGTCCTCACAAACCATTTGCCAAAAGAGGGTGTTAATACATTGTATTTGTATAGCGACACCAAAGCAGCTTTGCAGGATGTCTTTATTTTTCCTTTCCCCAAAACTACTTTCTTGAAAATTAGTCGTGGTAAAAGTGAATTAAGAACCAGTTCTTAGCTGAGTAAACTGTTTAAAAGAATGTATCCCTTGTGACAGTACATTGAAATAGAAATTCAAAATCCTTTGATTAAATTTTAGTCGTCATGCTGAAAGGAGTATGTAGCAGTTTATCGGATGAAGCAATTGGGTTTATACTGCTTTTCTGCATTCACTGATTTGCATTTTCTGTTGCTGTTGCATTAAAAAATAGAAAGGTGCAGCAAGTGCATTTGCAGAATAAGACAGAAAAGAAAACTTGAGAATAAGACAGAAAAGATGGCTGAAAAGAGTCCTAAAAATATTCCGAAAGTACGTGAAGGCACTGAAAAATGCAATAGACATCTACGCCTTCTTGTGGTAATATTACGCGCTAGGAAAAAAGATGAATTATGTAATTACTGAACATTCTAAACATAAGATAATTTTTCAAATTCTCTTCTAGAATCAGGAATGTTCATTTTTGTTATTGTAAGTTTTTTTTTTTTTTTTTTTGAGTGTTAAATATTTAGGCCAGTATTTCCCAAAGTGTGTTCCACGGAACAATGGTGTTTCATAGCATGTGAATAGGTGTTTTGTGAAAAAAGTCGTAATTAAAAAAAAAAAAAAAAAAAAACAGCCTAATTTTTTTATATAATTAAAAGTTAGCTTATTTACAATTCTTTTCAAATCATAATACAGTAGAACCGTTTATAAAGAGGAGCTCGGGATCGATGGAAGCTGTCGTTAAATCCTGACCATCGCGAAATCCGTTTTTTGGGGAAAATTCCCACAATGTAAAAATATGCATACAGTACGTGATAATATGCATATATGTTTATATTATATATCTGTAACAATTGAACACACTTGAAAAATTAAATTAATTAACTACATTAGTAACTATAGTTGATTAAAAATTTCAAGTATATTCAACCTAACTGCCACACGAGACTGACCGCTGTTTAACTACGTAGCACTCATGAACCAAAAGCAGTACCGATCCTCCTAATACAAGGCGCAACTAGAGGGTGAAAGGTGCAATGGACACAGTTCCAGAAATTATCACCTGTTTTATTTCCGGCGACATCCCTATTCCATTGCTCTCCTATTCCTCTCTACAACTTGGGACGTGCTACAGAGGTAAAACACGTGTCAAGACATCAAATCTACAGCAATACGTTTCGTCCGTGTAGCTTAGCTAGGAGAGCAACTTACTTCGCAGTGAGGGGGCGCGGTTCGATCTCCGTCACGGACAAATATGTGTTTCCACAAACTTCCCCAAAGAAATCCATTTATATGTGCTGCGGATGTGCTTCTCCACATATACTCTTTTTGCCTAGGAGTAGCTGGCCAATTTTTAACACTGCTGACGCGTTGGAGTTGGTAGCATAATCTGTTGCACAATTAGCATGTTGAGTATTTGATATACTCCCTCCCCATTGCTTTTCTATCAATATTCTTCCACTAGCACACAATGATTCCTCAGGGCTCTAAAAATTTCGGTCTGTTTTCCATGCTCAGAAGACTTTACCTGGTTAAATATGGAATTTCATTAAATTTTGTTATTTTCATTATTAAAAGTGATCATATTAGTTTCTCCTAACCCCGTTTCTCTCTTTGTCTCTCCCTCCCGTTAAATCTGTAGATTTCAATAAATTTTGTTTGTTAAAAAGGATCAAATTAGCTTTGAATTAACATTAAACCAAACAAAAGTTCTGTTTTGCTTGTTAAATCCGAAATCTCAAAACAACCCCAATATATTATTTACTCTAAGAAAAATAAACAACGCAGTTCTTGGGTAAAACGTTAGTTGAGTGGGTGTGGGTTGGATTCGCAGTTGGAGGACCAATTTTAACTCGGTTTTTTGCTTTCCATTTTATTCTCCCATTTACTGTGGCGGTGGTAGTCGTAGCTCATTTGGTCTATTTGCATGAAACAGGAGTGTTGATGAATCTCGTGTTGAATAATAAAGCCTAGTACGATACGAAGGAATGTAAGCCAGGTAAGGACGGACGAATATTTGCAATTTCCAAATTGGTTAAAAAAATCCGTTAAGTAAGGCATTGAAGAAGGACACGATCCCTTTATCCAGTTTGCAGCGTTTTTTCTTTAATTTGCTGATTTATTGTGTGTGGCAGCCTAATAAACAACTACCCTAATGTAGCTAAACATGCAATTCGAGTGCTTCTTCCTTTTCCTAAACTTATTTATTTGAGACAGGGTTTTCGTAATACTGAAACAAAATACAAATACATTCGAATTACAATCTAACAATTTTGAGGGGAACAACAAAAATGAACGTCAAATCCGGGAAATCATTAAATGCGAAAATACAGTTCTTTGAGTTTAAAATTGCGATTTAAAATGCCATGGAATGGCAACAATAGGATTAATTTTCATTGTGCGTTATCACGGGAACGGGCAAAAAGAATGAATCAAGACAGAAATAATTTTGCAGATATCAACAAAAATAATATGTACGTAACAATTTTACATTAAAAAATATCTAATTTGTATTCGTACGCATCCTACTACCTTTCCAAGAGGAGCTCTGTTGCACTATTGCTTCAAAACGGATGCGATAGTTGCTTTGCTTTGCTTATGGACGTCTAACTAGAAGTAGTTATTTTTCGATTTCATTGAGATGTGATGTCACACTCTCACCCACAGCAGATGAGGAAAATATATCTTTAAATTTTCTAAACCTTCGACCGCTTCATTGAAAGAAACATGTTCATTTTCCTCATTAACAGCTTCCAGTTCTTTGGAGGATACTTGCACTTTTATATGTTACGTGCAGAGTTGGTCCTATCATGAAGCCGACTAGGCAGCCGCCTAGACCTTAAAGGGGCGCATAACGGACCTTTGAGAAGCGCAGTACTGACCTTTGAGGGTCACAGTTTTTTGCAGTTTAGTTTTTTAACCCATGTAAAAAATCCAAACGACAATTTATATCTTCAATTTTAATATAAATACCACAACAGTGCTACGGAATATAATTAATCATAAAGTTAAGAAAATTTTCAATACTGTGTTTTTCATTTATCCTTTTTATAACTTGTTTTCTTTTCACTTTTGAAATTTAGCAATAAATTGAAGCTCGAAATTTTTTGGGGTGGGTGGTGGTTCGAGGGGTCCATGTAGATAGCCTTGCCTACAGCGCAAAGTAACCTGGCACTGGCTACACGTGTGTGTGTGTGTGTGTGTGTGAGAGAGAAAGAGAGAGAGAGAGAGAGAGAGAGAGAGAGAGAGAGAGAGAGAGAGAGAGAGAGAGAGAGAGAGCGAGAGTGAGAGTGTGAGAGAGTGAAAACGAGAGAGAGGGAGAGAGCGAGAGAGAGAGAGAGAGAGCGTGTGAGCGTGGGGTATAAAACTTTGTGGTGCTAAAAATGTTTTGCTAAACAACCCATTCCACTGTCGCCGCCTTACAAGTTGATGTTCCCTCTTTCTCACTGATGAGGAGAAGAGAAAACAAAAAATGCACAGAAGCCTTGATGGTTTATACCTTTCTCGTAGAATCTGCAACGGGAAAAAACAGTAAATTCGGGATGAAAAAAGTTCTGGGATTAGCAAATATGAACGTTAGGTGCAGGAAAACGTTAACAACAAAACATACGATGCGGAGAAAATGTTTCCATCAAAACGTAAGATGCGGGTATTTTTCAACATTATGTGAAATATCGGAAAACATTCAGAGATATCAAAATGTAGCGTTAAACGCGGGAAATCATTTGATCTGGGAAACATTAGATCGCGATTCGAGTGCATAGGAATAGGTTTGATGCTGAATCAGAAATGAATATTCGACTTTCCAGCATTAAATCTAATATTAAGCGAATCTGGGTTACAAAAACTTAGAAACACCAATTACAATAGACAAAGTCATCGCTCTTTCCACGTTTTTCTTTAATTAACACACAGCAAGCGAAAAATTGTATTTCGACACCGCTGGGATCGAATCCCAGATCTCTCGATAACTAGCTCAGCGCGTTCCCCTTACTCTACGGTGCCAACGATCCACGGCGCTATGTGTGTTTATCTGTCAGCATCTGACTTCACAAATCCGTAGGGATGGGCCCAGCAACTGAGACGTCTCCATTTGGTGGGGCTTAACAGCACAAACTATTTAAATTATAGCTAATAAATTCAAAGGGCGAGAGAAATGGTGAAGATCTTCCAAATACGTAGAGACAATGTAAATAAACAAAGTCATCGCTCTTTCCATATTATTTAATTAACACACAGCAACCGAAAAAATTGTATTTCGACACCGCTGGGATCGAATCCCAGATTTCTCGATAACTAGCCGAGTGCGTTCGCCTTTACGCAGCATCTGATTTTTTGATTCTTGCATTTGACTTTTTATACTATTTTTTAAGCTTTTTTGTCTTAGAAATTGTTATTTGAAATTTTATACCTATGTTTTAGTTTTTGCAAAGCAAAATATGTTTAAGCATAAATATGCAAATTTTTATATGAAAACCAAACGAATGCAAAAAGAAAAGGTCATTCAAAACTTCATGAAACAAAAAAAAAAAGGCCCTGTGACGTACCTGCCAGCAGGACGCACACGACATAAAGGCACATAGCAATCAGAATGAACGTCTGCGTAGCTCAGTTGGTAGAGCGGCTTGTTCCGGAATAAGCGGACTCGGGTTCGAATCCCGGCGTAGACCAAAAATGACGGAAAAATTTACTTCGTTATAGCCCTTCAAGTAACACGTCTCCGTGGGTGTTCTATGTAATTCTTCTTACCTACATAAAAGGTGTTCCGCGGTCAAAAGAATTTGAAGGACACTGATTAAGGCTAATATTAATTACCCTCATACTGAACTTTTGCAGAAATTCTTGAACTGTAAAAATCCCTTATTTGATTTGAGATCCATGAATGATTGAACATTCTATCGTTTAATCAAAAATATGACTAAGAAGAGTTAATTATTGTCTTAATTGCTTCAAGTGCTGTAAACAGTCCCTGCAAGCTTTGGTCAAAACTGGGCTATGGTAGAGACTGACTCGGCCCGTTAAAAAACAATAAGTTGAAAAAGAAAAATATGCCCTTAGTTCCGTCCTTTCACACCTCTAGCTACTAAGTACAAAGAAAAAAAAATGGAGAGAGGAATGGGGGAGACCTGATGGGTCTGCTATACATTCTTTTAATCGAGATCACTGCTGAACTTGAGTTGGTTTTAATTACAGAAACTAATAGCCCTGAGGTCATCTCCCTGATCGATTTCGTCGCTTTCGACGAATGGTCATGCCTTGTAGCTATGCGGCGCCGTTTGATATCTCTCTGTACTTCGTCGAGCCGCTCCAGCGATTACTAATTTGTTTGACGCGAATTACTCGCCTTCGAAAAAGGTGATTACGTCGGAATTTTTCCCACGGAAATTCAGGGTACACACGCACACTATGACTAAGTTCTTCCTCAATTAAGGGAAACCATTCCTTCTTCTCACTGATAATTCTGTCTCTTCCTTCAGACTTATACAACGAAGTGAAAGACATCAATCACCATGATATACTGTCCGAGTACTGGTCAGTATTGAAGTAAATTCTTCCTGGACTAAATTTATTCGCGTCAGACCTGAGCATTTCCAATATTTTGGCTCAACAACAGCAGAATTTTTCGAGTTTCAGGTAAGATTTGTTATAGATTTTTAAATTCCAGGGTACTTTGAATTTGAACGATGTGCACCTCGATGGCTGGATAACCGCAGCTTGAATATTTGAAGTGTTGTTTAAAATTAAGGATTATATATCTTTACAGGTTTTGTTCCGCAGAAAGATTGAAATCTCTCAGCCCCTTTGAATTTTTTTTTTCCTTTCCCAGCATAGAGGAATTTTATGAAATTCATTTGCAGAAATATTTTCTAAAATTGCTTCAAAACTCACTCATTTTCTCTCTCTCTCTGTTACACACACACATTTGCGATATTTAATCACACGGTTTGCGCTTCACAAATTAATTTAATGAGTCACTTCTGAAACCACAAAAAGCAAAATAAAAGTGCATCCACTGAATTTCGCTGCGTGTTTCCTCTGTCGTTTATCTTTATAAACAAATAAAGCTTCAATGGAACGAGTTAGAAATTAGAAACTTAATACTCGATACTTAAAAATTGCTGTAAGACAGTAGCTCTTATTTTTCGGCTAAACAGAGGTTCTTTTTTTTTAATATCTAACAACAAAGCAACTTCAGCAAGCAATAATACTATGAGTTTAATAATATTACTGCTTGAAACTTCAGCAAACAGTAGTATTATTATGAGTTTGTGTGTGAATACCTGATCAGCGTCCGTGTTTTTGTTTTGTTTTTTCTGGAGAAGAACTCTTTAGCATAAGTTGCTGTAAAAAGGGGAGGGCTGACCTAATAAAAAGAAGATACATTTCTTGAACGTTGTTCTGTAAGCCTTATTATTTTTTTTTTTTTTTGTAAGGTACAAAATACAAAAACGTAATTTACATGCTCATGTTACACTGTATTAAATTATTACATTGAAAAACTCATCATACTACGTAACTGTTTCGTAATACATAACAAATGCTGAAATCAAATTCTCTGTAAGGCATACCTCCAAAAGAGAGTTAATTTCGCGTTAAGTATAAAAAACGAACATGTATAAAGTATGAAAAATGCCTTACGCTGAGGAACAGAAGAGAACTGCATTTTGATCACAAAATATAATCCAGATTTTGCTCAACTCTCGAGATATTTCTATCGTTCTCGTCCACTACTTGCTTTTCGTATCCGCAGCAGAATAATGTTTTCGGAGGAGTCACAATTGGATGTATTTTGTGAGACCAAACTTCGTTTGTGGAGTCCCAACAGTTTTTACGAATAATGATGAGGTACTTCTGTAGTTGAAAGAAAAGATCTAACTGGGGTGATTATCAAATTCGTCTGAAAAAATTCCCTTTCACGTTCTATAGATGATATAGTAATGGGGTTTGCAAAGTTCCCTTCAGCTCTAAAAGTTGCATAGGTTTTTCTTTCCCTTGAAATTATGGGTATTCTCAAAAATCAAAAATCATGTCTCTTTCATTAAGTTGAACCACTTAGATAACTTCCTCATTTTTTGTTCACTTTATTAGTACGTTTCCCTTTATATACGTGTGATATATATTCCTGTACCACCTTGTACACACATTATGTGCAGGAAGGAAACTTTCCAGTGTACAACTTGGAAAAACTAGAAAAGGAATAAATTCCTGCCATCTCTCTTCCTCGCCTGTTACGATAATTACCTGTTGGCACATGTTATGGTTATTACGGTATCTTAGTTAAATATTTATCCCAAAGATAAAAATTTTAGGGTTAAGAAAAGTGTGGGAAATCCGTTCTCCGGCGGATTCCGTCAGGAAAAATGCCCTGGTTATCACAGTGCATGATTAGATAAAAGTGGGTCGAAACGAATTTTGTGTTTGTCTTACGGATCTGGTTCTCTCCCTTCCCTGGAACCAGTGGCCCTAAATTAGGGACGGCGACTGCTTATAGGCAATTGAGTTGCTTAAGGTGATCGTTAAGCCTCTAATAAAAAAAAAAAAAAAAAACTTACAGCATATGTTTCGTCGTTTAGACGTTTGAAAAAATTCAGGTTAATTCTTTTTCGGTCTTTGGTATGCTAGGCTTCAAATGGTACACGGACCAGCTGCATTCGTGTGGAAATTAACATAAAAAACAATTATAATTCGAAAAATTTGAAAGTTTAAGTTTCAAATGGGGTGGGGTGTGGGGTTGGGGAATGAGAATCTGCAAACTTCTGAAAATGGTGTAAATTTTATTTCATATTTTTCTGGAATGCTGAAACTGTTTTAATTTAATGAGAGAAAGCAATTTTTGCAATTTAATGACTTATTTATTAATTTGTAAATGTAAAGTGAGCCGACCTTTTGCGTAAATTTCTAGAAAGAACAGATTTTCGATCAAAAGCTTATTTGAAAAGGACAATGAGTTTTGGATTTTAAGATTTGTTTTCCGCTTCCTCTTATATTAATTTTGAGATTCTAGTTATTTTATTTTTCTTCGTATTGATTCAACAGGAAAATGCTTAGCGTAGTTTTATCATTATATTATTTCTGAGAAGTAACAAAAAGGGGGGGGATATTCAGTTTTGAAATAAGATTTTTATTTCTGACTTAATATTTTTATAATGCTCACTTGCAGCTGATTTTCACCAGTCTCTCTACCCTCCAAAGTTGGTGATTTATCCAATTTTTAAGAATGAAGAATGCTATTTGTGGTGGTTTTGGTAATTTTTTACAAAGAGGAATTTTATTTGATTCATACCAGGTAAAGAATTGAGATTAGGCAAGTTAATAAATGGAATTGAGTGAAAATAAAATCAAACTGCATTGGCACCCGAATGCCATATAGAAATGCTAGGCTTTTATAAACACGATTTTTTAAATTTTACATAGTACAGTCAATATCTAATGAAACATCTGAGAAAAGCTGCAGTAAGTTTCACATAATCGGATAACGGATCATTGCCCATCTCGCTTTTATGCTTGAAAATCTGTAAAACAATTTTTTTCCCGTACAGTTAACGACGAAATTTCCCCCTTCAAATAAAAACTCGAACTGACTTCCTTTCATAGCTGCATGACTTATTTATACACCAGGTAATGTTCTTTCTCCACGCATTCTGCTTCATCAGTTTGTTGTTTCCTATATTTTCTTTGAAAAAACAAATGAGAATTTCCTGAGCTACGCAGACATAAACCGCATTGAGTTACTCTCGCGATGGTGGTTTGAGGGGTCGAGGGGGTGGTGGTGGGGGGTGAAGGGTGAAATTCTGTCCTCCGGGTTCCTGAAATTTCAACTGTGTCAGGTGATTAGCATTTGTTTCAAATGTTCAAAAAATGTTACTGATGAAAACGAAATAGGGATTTAGGACTTCGAAGAATATAATATTTGATTTACCTTTATCTTTAACTGCTGAACAATTTTCAAGTGTCATAGAATACAGCAAGGATTTATGTACTCACTGAAAACGAACCGATGAGGAGAAAACACCAGTTTGTGAAAGAAACTCAGATTCCGACAATGAAAGCCAAGATTATCATTTTCATACTTCTTCTCGTCTACCCATACCAGATGTTAATAAATCGTTGCATCTTAATCAAGCTGCGTTGCAACCCGGATAGGGTCTGAAGGGTTAAAACTCCCTCCTGAGCCCAGAGCGTTTCCTTTTTTTGGATAGGAAGGGGGGGGAGTTGTCTACTTAGCAGTGCTATTTTACCGTCTCCTATGTTTATACCTCAGTTTGATTCAATTTTCCTCTCATTCTATCTGTTACCTGACCCCAAAGCACAGGCAACAGATTTTAGATTTTTCCACTTTCGTACATCCCATTGTGAAAAACAGTGGGATAAACTTGTTGCGGAGAGTCTGATCAGCGTCGGGGCTGATAAAACCGTCTATAGTATGACCCCCTACATCTAGCTGCTTTAACCCTCTAGTGTCTAACCCCTTAGGGTAAGGTAGAATGAAGAGGTTTTAGGGTTTTCTGTGACAGGCCGCTTGGTACTAAAATTCTTTTGGCATAGTGCACTGTTAAAATTTTTTTGGTAGGTTGCACCAAAAAAAGTGGTGCAATACCAGATGCATCACTTTCTGAGAAAAGATACACCATTGTGTGGTGCAAACAAAACGCATCTAGATGCCTCAACTTTGCAACACATTGTGGTAGAAGTTTGCACCATGTTTTTGGGCTTTGTTTGCATCACACGATGACATATTTTTTTTTAGAAAGTGGTGTAGCTGGTGTAGCAGCACTTTTCGGTGCAACCTACCAAAAAAATTTTAACAGTGTGGAAGGCCGTGGCCCAGCTTCCAAATCCATGATAATCATTCCCTTTTTTCTGGAAGCAATTGAGTATTCAACGAATCATACTACCAGAATAAAAAAAAACAAGAAAGATGACACCGAATTTTCGGGTGTAATAAGCACGTCTTTTGAATCCGTTCTGACGCAAATTAAATTTATCAAAGCTATTCGAAGTCAATGGAACCGGTATGGAAAACAATAGTATCTGACCGAAGAAAGAAGTTTTTCAATCGGATTTTTAATCCCTCAGATATTTCTGTAAACGGAATCGAGAGCTTACGCCCTCTGATTGCAGACTTGTGCGTTAAGAAAAACATGAATTTATATGAGAAACTTTGGCACCGGAAACGCTCTCCAACACCGAAATAATTTTTCAAACCGGACTCTTAGAAACAGAGATATCGACAAAAATAAGATGTGACTTTATGTCTTCTGGTGGGAAAACAATGCATTATTTTAGGAAGAAAGTATTCTCAAAAGGTTTTTCCACATGAGCGGTATCAGTCCAAGAAAAAAAAATTTAGTCGAGTTTTCAGGAGCCCAGATTTTGCTACAAATACAACTGAAACAAAAATTAACACTTATGCCCACTGGTGGCCAAACCATTCTTTACCAAACATTAGAAATTATGTGAAAAATATTTTCCAGCAGGTCTTCCATGCGATACAGGAAGAATTTTTCAAATCGGAGTTTTAGAAGCACAAATAACGCAGAAAACGCAATTTACCTTTGTGCCCCCTTGCGGAAAATCTATGATTTACTTGAAAATTTTGTATTGATAGGAAAAACATTTCGGATCGGAAACACTATCCAACAAAGAAGGAATCTTTCAAATCGGACTCCTAGAAGTAGAGATATTGACAAAAATTCAGGTTAATTCTTTTTCGGTCTTTGGTATGCTAGGCTTCAAATGGCTCACGGACCAGCTGCATTCGTGTGGAAATTAACATAAGAAGCAAATTATAATTCGAAAAATTTGAAAGTTTAAGTTTCAAATGGGGTGGGGTGTGGGGTTAAGGAATGAGAATCTGAAAACTTCTGAAAATGGTGTAATTTTATTTCATATTTTCCTGGAATGCTGAAACTGTTTTAATTTTAATGAGAGAAAGCAATTTTGCAATTTAATGACTTATTTATTAATTTCTAAATGTAAAGTGAGCCGAACTTTTGCGTAAATTTTTAGAAAGAACAGAGATTTGATCAATATCTTATTTGAAAGGAAAATGAGTTTTGGATTTTTAGATTTGTTCTCCACTTCCTCTTAAATTGATTTTGGGATTCTAATTATTTTATTTTTCTTAGTATTGATTCAACAGGAAAGTACTTAGCGTAGTTTTATCATTATATTATTTCTGAGAAGTAACAAAAAAGGGGTAGGGGGATATTCAGTTTTGAAATAAGATTTTTATTTCTGACTTAATATTTTTATAATGCTCACCTGCAGCTGATTTTCACCAGTCTCTCTACCCTCCAAAGTTGGTGATTTATCCAATTTTTAAGAATGAAGAATGCTATTTGTGGAGATTTTGGTAATTTTTTACAAAGAGGAATGTTATTTGATTCATACCAGGTAAAGAATTGAGATTAGGCAAGTTAATAAATGGATGATTGAGTGAAAATAAAACGAAACTGCATTGGCGGCCGAATGCCATATAGAAATGCTAGGCTTTTATAAACACGATTTTTCGAATTTTACATAGTACAGTCAATATCGAATGAAACATCTGAGAAAAGTTGCAGTAAGTTTCACATAATCGGATAACGGATCATTGCCCATCTCGCTTTTATGCTTGAAAATCTGTAAAACAATTTTTTCTCCCGTACAGTTAACGACGAAATTTCTCCCTTCGATTAAAAAATCGAACTGACTTACTTTCATAGCTGTATAACTTATTTATACACGTGGTAATGTTCTTTCTCCATGCATTCTGCTTCATCAGTTTGTTGTTTCCTATATTTTCTTTGAAAAAACAAATGAGAATTTCCTGAGCTACGCAGACATACACCGCATTGAGTTACTCTCGTGATGGTGGTTTGAGGGGTCGAGGGGGGGGTGAAGGGTGAAATTCTGTCCTCCGGGTTCCTGAAATTTCAACTGTGTCAGGTGATTGGCAATTTTTTCAAATGTGCCATATTATCGCTTCAAAAAATGTTACTGATGAAAATGAAATAGGGATTTAGGACTTCGAAGAATATAATATTTGATTTACCTTTATCTTTAACTGCTGAACAATTTTCAAGCGTCATAGAATACAGCAAGGATTTATGTACTCACTGAAAACGAATCGATGAGGAGATCAGCAGTAACGGTTTGACCCTGTTCCAATAGGTCGTAATAGAGCACACCCTTCATATCCCACCAGATGAACAGCAGAACTTACTTAGAGTGAATATTGCGTTTCTGTGTCGAAGTCGTTGCTTCACTGGGGTCAACACAGTGTTTTTTGCGTTTGACATTGTCGTTCCATATCCACTTTTCGTCACCCGTAACGATTTTCCACAGAAAAGACTTTATGTGTTGTTTATTCAACAGATTTAAACACTTCATGACAAGCTCATCCTTGTTCCTCTGGCTCAGGTCATGTGGCACCCATTTTCCTTCTTTCTGAATCTTTCCCATTGCGCGTAAACGATTAGAAATGATTTGTTGGGTTACCCCCAGTTGCTCAGCTAGTTCTTTTTGCGTTTGAGACGAATTTTCATTCAGCAATTCTTGCAGTTCCTCATGTGTAACCTTCTGCGGGGCGCCGCTACATTCTCGAACACTAACATCAAAATCACCTTCTTTAAACCGCCTAAACTAAAACTCACACGTGGTTTTCGATAGAATATCCCCCCCCCCCCACCCGAACAAAACGGATCGATACACATTCTTCTGCAGCACTTTTTCCTGGATAAAATTCGTAACAAATGCAGTGTCAAATAAATGCAGTATCGCTTGCCATCTTTCACCTAGCAATGTGCAAGTGCGTTTGACTGTTGGGCAAACTTCTGTGGGTATTTTATACTCTGGACCAGTTACGGTCACATGACAACAACGCTGGGGAATGTAGGATATGTAAATTAGCGGTATACGTCCAACACAAAACGCTTTGAAACTTATTTGTACACCTGATACGTGCATTTTAGTCACCTTCGTTGAAAATAATATAAGGTCATTGCACTTGTTTCTGACAAGGCGGTTTTATTGGCATAAACATCAAAGAATATGTACCAGATCAGTGAACTCTGAGTCGTAATTTCATGAGAGCATATTACGTATTATATTTGCATCTGTATGGATGGAAGCAAGGCTAAAATTTCTCATACAGTTTTCTTTATTTCACCTTTTTCTTTTTCCAATTTGATTCAGGATTTCCTCCTTGGATGGCGCAAACGTTTATGTCCCAACTCTTCCTGAAGACAGATCACGAAAACTCTTGTTTTTATCAGATAGACGTCTGCGATTTTCCTCATATTTCCCACTCTTCCTGATATGCAATTATTACCTTAGGTGGTGTGGATGTGCATTTAATTGTTTGTTTCGGAGTTTAACTTCCCCATAAGCATTTAATGCTAGGAGAAGTCGCCTGTCTCTAATTTTTGAGGCCACTGTCTCTAGGGGAGAGGAAAAGCCAACGCCGTTCATGAAGCTCACCCTCCATACCTCGTTCGGGGATCGAACTCGGGTCCAATTCGAAAGATTGATCTAAATCTCGCTTCTCTGACTCACGGCCGTAGCCAGGTCTGAGAACTAGTGAGGGATTTTTTTACTTTTTTTTATTTTGATTGGAGCTTTAACGACCACCGTGAGCAACAATGGGCTATAAGCAATCGCCCGTCCCTAATTTAGGGCCACTGGATTCAGGGAAGGGAGAGACCCAGCGCTGTAAGACAAACACAACATGCATGCCTCACCAGGATTCGAACCCGGACCCATCTCGGAAGAATGATCACAAGCCATTGCGTAATTTTCGATAGAATACGCCACCGGGGCGGCCTAGGGAGGGATGAAGATACTAGTGCTGTTCACGGATTTCGGAATTTTGGATATCCGGATATTTTTGTATCCGAAAACCGGATTTTTTTGCATTCGAATAGTTCGAACTCCGGATAACCGGATTTTGAACTGTTGATATCCGGGTTTCGAACTTCGGAAGTGCTGTTTATGGATTTCCGGATATTTTACTATCCGAAAACTGGATTTTAGCATTCGAATAGTTCGAACTCCGGATATCCGGATTTCGAACTTTGGGTATTCGGATTTCGGATGTATTTATTTCTATAGAAAGCTGAATTTCGCAATAATACGCCAAGTATTTTTTTTTTTTTCACGTTCGAAACGGGAAAAATTTTCTGGTAAAAAAGACACAAACAAAAAATTACAAAGAACGAACAAAAGAAACGATATCTGGTTATTATCGGAACCGGGTAAACCAGGTATCTCCCACTCACCAGCACTTATAGTGTTTGTGATTAATTAACTAGACCACTGGGGCAGTAAAGAAAGAAAAAAAAAAAAAAAAAAAAGAGATATCCGCATTTTGAAATTAGGAATTCATGCTGCAGTATGGATTTTGGATTAATGATACTTCGGATATTTTGAAATCCGAAATCCGGATTTCAAAATATCCTGTTTTTTGACAGCACTAGCCGGATATACGAATATTCGGATTCCATGCGGCAATCCGGATTTCGGATTTACGGTATTTCGGATATTTTGTTTCCGAAGTCCGGATTTCGAAATATCCGGTTTTTGATAGCACTAGAAGATACCCATCTAGGGCAGAAGGACTCTGGGTTCATCGACAAACTATATTCATCCGTTGGTGCAGGTGCAAGTTTTGCTTTGTATTTTCATTCCTTTTGTTAATTCACTTCACTAGCAAAAAAGTTCTTCATGCCCAAAAGAAAAAAAAAAAAAAAAAAGAAGTATTCACAGTGTGAAGGGTCAGGGTAACGGTGGCTTGGTTGCGGAGTCATTATCGCTGAAGAAAAGATAACTTCCAACTAGCATGAGGATTTTCTTTTGTTTATTTTTAGTTCTGTTTTTTTCCCCCTTGGGTATATGCAATGACATCGAGGAGTTAATTATGCCGAATTTCAATTCTTTCTTCTCCAACTTTAATCGCGCATTCTCCTTAGCTGGTACTCGGAGGTAGGCTCTCCTTACCGCGGAGAACAGCCAAACCTCCGTTCCCAACTAAAACACCAAAATCCTTCAGATTCCAGGAAATAAACTTTTTCTCCCGTAGCAAAACCACTCTTACTGACCGAAAACAATGAACAGGAAGAAGTTGAAACCTCTTTCTCTTTCTTTGTAATGTCATTTAAGAGTCCAGCAAGGGAGAAATCTTCCCCAAAAGGGATTTCTTCCTTGCCGGACTCTTAGCAGCAACATCTCGGGTGCCCATGTGAATCATTGAAGCAGCTGTTCCTACTGATTTTCTTCGAGAAGTAATTTCTTTTGGGTTATCCATCCTCATGCTCTTTCATTTTAAATTTGAATTTTCAAAAACGTGTAATATATGAATTAGTATTGTAAACCATTTATGCTTATAATGAATCACAAAAAAAAAATTTCATGAACCATCAAAAATAAAATTTTAGGGAATTTGCAACAACGTGCATTTCCAGGGGGCGGGGGCTGAACCCCATCTAGCTCCCCCACCTGCTAGCTACGGGCCTGTTCTGACTTCTAGGCCGTCGGGCGTCTATTTTCCCCTGTAGAAAACAGATTCTAGAAACTCTTACCTCATGTAACAATACTTTATCGATGCATTTTTATCTCTTTCTGCCGCACAGTTTTCCCACTAAGAGGTATAAATGTAAATATCCTGATCAAAAATTAAAGAACTTCGACTCAGTAACAAATTGTGCTCTCGATTTGACAAGATAACCCGGCGTCGCATTGCTCCCATGAAATATCAGGTAGTACAAGGATGGAAAGCCAGTAATTCCTGCTGCAGGATGTCTTACCTGGCGAGAAACCAAAGGCAGTGGGATACCAACAAAAAAAAAAAAAAAAATTCTCTTACGATTTCAAGATACGGAAATACCGCGTCGACAGGTAGACGGATGGATAAAGTGATCCCGCAAGCACGTACACGTACTGCTTTCAAAAAGATTTGTTAAAAAATGACGGCAAATAATGTTTGATTTAAAATCGATGCTTTCTGCTGTTGCACCAGGACGATTAAATTACCTCAGCAATAGAATAGCATCTTCTTCAGAGATAACGGTTTGTCACAATGTTTCTAAACAACTTAAACATGCCCCTCCGTCAGATGTGGTTCAGGAAGATATCTAATTATTATCATTGGTTATCTCGTGAAACGTCTGCAGGGCAGAAGTGATAAATGCTAAACGGCGTGTTTTCTAAAGGGATTTGTGGATTGGAGTGCCTCCTCTAAACTACAATAGCAGCACAAATACTAACCACTTAGTTCTGAATGCATCAGAGACATCTGCTTTGCCGTGCTGATTTTTTTACAGCTTTCCTGCTCCCTGCAGCTCCGTCATCACACCTGAATGACGCAATGGCTGCCGAGAGGGTCTTTTCTTCGCATCATCCCAGACTAAGGATTCGGCCAATCAGGTCTCCGCACTCAACTTTTCCGCCGACGGTAGGAGTTGCCATTCGCGGAGTATGGGATGTGTGTGCGCGTGCTCCTCTCGGTGCTGTGATCTCCTACCAACATAGCATTCCCGTCGGTTCTTTGTCGGCCGTGGGAGTCTTCTGCACCTGGCTGCATCAACCACTGAGGAGGGGAAATTGTGACGGACACACACACACACACTCACACGATACACACACACACACACACACTTAGGGGCTTCTCCACGTCCGTGGCGGCAGTGGTGGCGGTTAATTTGCTCACGCGACAACGTGCCCTCCGGTTCTCCTAAGCTTTTAAGAGCGTGCTGATGTAAGAGACACCGTTTGTTTATGTGACTAGTGAAGTGATTCTGGGCTATTTCCTCAGGGATTCTGGCTCGCTGCTGTGCACCTTTATGATCTGACCGAAACGGAGGATGAAAGGAACGAGACGCCGAAAGCCGACCCGCATTGGTGTGGATTGGACCCGAGTTGTGGAAAGGATCACCTGGCCCCTCTTCTTCAGTCTCCTGGTGCTATTTGGGAAATGTACTCCGACTTCCTTTGGAACCTGGATGTAAGTACGCATTCTCCTACTACATTCAAATTGCCCTGGCTTTGCAGTTTCAAATCCTTCATGTTCTTTTCGCACACTTATATTTTCATTTAAGGAAATAGCATCATCAAGTATGGCCCTGTGGTAATATTTGCATGTATACCCCTCAGAAATCTTTACAAAAAATTTTACTAAAGTTAATGCATTTTAAGATGCACTATTCTATATCAAAATATATTTCAGTTTCTTGTTCAAACGTGTGTAATTTAAGTCAAGAATGGACAACTTTAATGGAGTCCGGTGCCAAGACTGAATATTTTGAGGTCTAGAGGGCCGTAAATAAGTTTACCACCAATGCAAATTGGGGAATCCTAATATGCATATCAGCACCACCAACAATTATTCTCAGTCTGTTGCTGAATGATCTCTCCAAGCAGGGGCATATTTAGAGAGGGGAGGCCAAAGAAGGCCTTGCTCCCCGAAAAAATTTATTTTTTATGTTTATAGTTAAAGCGCAACTTACATTAGAAAAAATGCATTAATTTTTTCTTTAACTTTTTATTAACTTTTATTTTGCTCTGGTGGATTTCAAAAATTTTCAGTTTTCGTCGCTCCCTCCCCCGAAAAAATTCGGTATACATTCTTGTGTCCAAGTTTCTTGCACAAATCTGTCTTTTAGAATTCCCTTTTATATCACCCCGGCATGCTTTCCAATTTGATCCACCCATCTCTCACATGACCTTTTCCTGATTTCAGTTGTCTAACAATATTCAGTTCTTCTAGCTATATATCCAGTCCATTGTCTTTTGTGGGTCACTATTTTGATCATGATGTCACCCACTCTTGTCAAGGAATCCATGGGTTCCTTTTCCATCTTTCTTGGTTACACCAAGCATGCTTCTTTGTGTTGCCCATAGTCTATGTACGTCTCTTTTAGTTAAGGTCCATGTTCTTGATCCACAAGTAAGAACAGGAAGAATACAATGAAATTTTTCTCTAAGACATAATGGTAAATTGCTCTTGAAAATGGAACTGTTTCTTTCAACGGCTCCCAGCTAAGTTTAATGCACATAATAATTTCCTCTTCGATGTGGACCTGGCTTCATATATGTTGTCCTAGGCATCTGTTACTCCTAAATTTACCTCAAAAACTTCCACATCTTCAGCAAAGTATAGCCATTTTTGTAATTTCATCTTTAATCCCCCTTCTTTACTCTTGTTAGCAAGTTTGTGGACCATACACAGTAAACCTAAGGCCAGGGTTGTATACAGCATTTTTTCGGAGGGGTGTGTGTGTGTGTGTGCAGAAGATGGTAGTTTTTAAAATCCATCAAGGCAAAATAAAAGTTAATGGAAAAGAGAAGAAAAAATGGAAGCGTTATTTTCAAATGTAAGTTGATGCATTTTTACTAAATTAAAGCATTTTTTTCTAACGTAAATCGCATTTTAGCAAAAAAAAAAAAAAAAAAAGAAGAAGATAAAAGTGAAGTGAAACACTTTTGGGGACAAGATTACTTCCCCCTCCTAAATACACCCCTGTCTGGGGGAGGGGGGGGCACTTGCAAAATTGACTATGTCATCGACAAAAAAAGAAGTTAAACTATCTCCATTAATTTCATTCCGTTGTGCTCCCAGTTCAATGATTGAAAGACATTATGCATTGTGACTTTGAAGAGATATGGTATGAGTTTGGGAGAAATTATGGTGTCACCTTATCTCTCTCCTTTTCCAATTTTTATACATGCTGCTCTCTCTATATATATATTATTGACTGTGTTTGTATAACAAAATTGCTAATAATATTTATTATTATCCGAACATTAACCAAATTATATGTAAAATATTTAGTAATCAAAAAGCGAATAGGCAATGTGACTAATTGAGAGGAGCTTTCGGTTTCAGCTTCAAATTTCAGTTTGGACGACTTCATGCGAGCAGGGTAACATTGCAGACTATTGGTTCATCTACTTTATCTATTACTGTTGAATTACTTCTCCACCTGAGATATCTGGTGGCGAGCTACTCAAAATTATATAGCGGGCAGTAAGTTGGCTGCCACGAATTTGTCTAAGCTCGCTGTTTGTTGCCTTTAGTATACCATGATACATTCATATATGAGGAGGTCCTGGAGAGAGTGGGAGAACCCAGGAATCTGATCAACATGTTAAAGAGGAGAAGAATGTTATGGATGGGACACACATTGCGCCATGGAGTCCCGATTCTGAAAGTTTTGGAAGGGAAAATTCAAGGCAAGAGAGGAAGAGGACGGCCAAGGAATAGTTTTGGGGCCCAGTTACTCCTGGACACTAATACTAGGACATACTATGACTTGAAGAGAACGGCAGAGAATAGAGAGGAATGGAGAGGCAGAGTACATCTACTGAACAACCAGTTCTTGGACTGAGTAACCAAGAAGAAGAAGAAGATATATTTAGATTTATTGTTCTCTTTAATCTCTGAAAAAGAAAAAAGTTCTCCGTATATATTTCAATGTTTAAATCTCATATTTGTTCATACGCTGCTTATATACATAATTTCTTCATCAACAACATCAACAACAACAAAAAATAATCTAGTGAACGAACGGCCACTGGAAGTAGGATCGGATGACGTCATGCTGTGGGCCGGGGCTGGCATTGAATTGCGGCCCATTTCAGAAAACTTTTCCTAAGTTATTTTGCTATCAGTTATTTTTAGTGAAACATTATCAGATTTTCTTTGTCTGAGGAAGGGGGTGTAATGTTATCAGAAATAAACCATTGTATCACTACTACTATTCCTATGAGATCACAATTATTATTTTTGTTATTGCTAATGCACATTCTGCTTTATCTACAGCTTGTATACTAATCGTATTTCTATTTGTTTTACAAAACAGGATTGCCCAAATCCATTGCATTTAACTCAAGATATTTTTAAAGACTAAATTAAAAACATGACAACAGTAAATTATATTCAGGAGTATTTAAATACATCATCATCATCATCATTGTCAACCATTATCAATCCACTGCTGGACAAAGGTCTCCCCAAGTTTCCTCCACAACGGTCTGTCTTGTGCCAGTCTCCTCCATGTCACTCCTGCATACTTTCGAATTTCATCCACCCATCTCACATGTGGTCTTCTTCTGGGTCTTTTCCTCTCCCTTGGAATCCAATCTAAAATTTCGGCTGTCCATCGATGGTCTGTCCTTCTGGCAGTATGCCCAGCCCATTGCCATTTCAGGGATTTAACTCTGATCATGATGTCTTCCACTCTTGTCATTTTTCGGATCCACGAGTTCCTCTTCTTATCTCTCCTGGTTACACTAAGCATGCACCTCTCCATGCTGCTTTGAGTTGTCTGCAGCCTTTGTATGTCTCTTTTAGTTAAGGTCCACGTCTCTGCACCATACGTAAGCACTGGAAGGATGCATTGATCAAACACTTTTCTTTTAAGACATAATGGCATATTGCTCTTGAAAATTATGCTGTTTCTTCCAAAAGCTCTCCAGGCAAGTTTTGTACGCCGATTAATTTCTTCATCAATGTGACCCTCACTTGATATCTGTTGTCCAAGATAAACGTACGTGTCTGTTATCTCCATCTTTTCTCCATCAATCGATAAATCTTCATTTCTTGCAAAAGCATTGAACATCACTTTTGTCTTCTGAAAGTTCATTTTTAATCCCACTTCTTTACTCTTGTCAGCAAGTTCCTGGATCATACTCTGCACCTCTGCCTTGGCCAGGTACATTACAGCTGCCGGAGACTGAGGGCCAAGATTTAAGTTGTGGAATCCTTTTGGAGGGGTTTGACCATAACTCACCACGCTGGCCAAGCTGGTTGGTGAGTGTATTCTTAGTTAAGTAAAAATGTTTTCGTTAGTGCGTTATGAACAAAGCTTTCAAATTATAACATAAAGTATTCATATTCACCTTAAAGTGGCAGAAATGCTTACGATTTCAGAACATTTTATGTACATTTTTCTTACAAAATTTATTTTTAAGGATATTAGTGGAGGCCCCCACCTTGTTTGCGGCTACTGGGCTTCAGCCTCCCCAATGCCATCACGCCCCTTTGATTTGGTCTTGACTGAAAGTTTTAAAAATAACTGAAGTGAATTACAAATCGTTTGAATTATTAAAGTGAAAAAAACAACAACTAGAAGTTCAGCTGTGCCCCTTCAATCAGAAAGCTTTCCTGTTTCTGAATTATGTGGAATTATAATAGCTGGACAAAATTAATATAATGTAACATCTTCCTTTAAAAGCAAAACGATATATCATAGTCTCTATCATTTTCCTTGTTGGGTCTTTTAAGCCCAGTGATTTTGCACATATATGTTATCTGTACCATATAAACTTTTTGCCGGTTCGAATCCACGTCTTCCTACACCGGAGCGGCTGTTCTGCCAACTGAACTACCCTGACTATTGTGGATCTGACTCATGCGTCACATCAGTAGTACGTCATGTCATGTCGTTTCGGGTCCGCCGACAACCATACCTGAAGGACGACCTCATTGTGGAAAAAGTCGTCTTTATTAGTTGGATATAACCATACAAGAATATTCTACTGCTTTCATTTGAAGGCAAGGTGCTTTCAAGATTTAATTACATCACACTCACCTTATTTTTCATTTTCCGAATTGATATAGTGACTCATCTTCTAAAAATCAAGTACAAAATATTGGGTTGTCCGGAAAGTTCTGAGCGTTTGTGACAGGTGTATGGTTGAGCGTGATGTATGCAGTCACAGTTTTTGAAAATACACGAGATGTTGGCAACAATGAAAGGCGGCATTTGCATGCGGCGTTCAGTCACGTGTAGCTGACGATAAGTCGAATTTGTGTTTGTTTAGTGAGCATTAAACATGGATGATCAACAGTTGCATTTTCGGCATGTGATGCTATTCCTCTATAAAAAGGCGGGAAACGCTGCACACACGTGTAAATACATTTGTAGAGTGTATGGAGAGAATTCTATTGCTAAATCAAGTGTTCGGATGTGGTTTGCGAAGTTCAAAGCCGGCGATTTCCGTTTAGACAACGGAGATCGATGTGGAAGATCTTCAGCAGTTGACGACGCGACCTCATAAAGGCAGAAATTGAGTACAACCCAAAATTAACGACTCAGGAGTTAGCAAAGACTGTGAAAATGCCGAAAAGTACTGTTTATGAACATTTATTGAAGCTGGGATACACTTCTTGTTATGATGTTTGTGTCCCAAACAAGCTGTCAGAGAAAATCTGCATAGACCGGTATTCCACATACGACGTGCTCCTAAAACGCAACGACAGGGACCCATTTTTTAAACGATTAGGGACAGAAGATGAAAAATGGATAGTCCAGGATAAAGTAGTGCGGAAGAGATCTTGAGGTCACGCTGCCGAACCACGTGAAGAAACACCGAAGCCGAATTTTCATGGACGCAAGGTTATGCTCTCTGTTTGGCGGGAGTGCAAAGGCGTTATTTACTACGAGCTCCTCTAACATAATCAGACGATCAATTCGGATGTGTACTGCAGCCAGTTGGAACAATTGAACTAAAACCTGCATCAGAAGACGCCAGAATTTGTGAACAGAAAGGGTGTTATGTTCCAGCATGACAATGCGCGGCCGCACGTTTCTTTGGTCACCCGCAGAAAGTTGCACGCCATGGGCTGGGATGTCTTTCCCCACCCACTTTATTTCCCGGACATTGCGCCCTCCGACTTCCATTTGTTTCGGTCTCTGCAAAAATCTTTAAATGGATAATCATTCGGTGATCTCAACGCTGTCAAGAAACATGTGGATGACTTTTTTTACCTTCAAGCCAACCACGTTCTACAGGGATGGCATTTTTTAATTGCCCGAAAGATGGACTTAAGTCGTAGAAAAAAAAAATGGACAGTACTTTAAGGAATAAAGGTATGTTCTTAAAATCATTCCATTTGTTGCAATTCACATAAAAATATCGTTCAGGACTTTCCGGACAACCCAATAGAATGAATTAAAGTGATATTTTAATATTTTATACCATTTTCAGCTCTGCAATGTGCAAATGGTGTGTGTGTGTGTGTGTGTGTGTGTGTGGCTTCTTAACAAAATAAAAAATTTTTAATATTAAAATCGCGTTTTTGGATAATCGTCAGCCTCGTGGCTGAGTGATAGACGACAGCTGGGGGTTCGATTCTTCGTTGCCGACCATCCAATTCTTGGTCTTCCAGTGTTTTCTCCGAACGTACGACGGATGCATGGACGGATCTCCAAAAATCGGCGCCAGATACGTTGAGCCGCCTGTAGCGGGTGCCCGCTGTGGATTGTACCTTCTCCGGCATTGGGCTAGCCGCACAACCAATTCTTGGTTTTCTAGGCTTTTCCCTGAACGTACCGCGAATGCATGGACGGGTCTCCAAAAACCGGCGCCAGATACGTTGAGCCGCCTGTAGCGGGTGCCCGCTGCGAATTGTACTTTCTCCAGCATTGGGCTAGCCGCCCAACCAATTATTGGTTTTGCAGGGTTTTCCCCGAACGTACCGCAAATGCATGGACGGGTCTCCAAAAATCGGCGCCAGATACGTTGAGCCGCCTGTAGCGGGTGCCCGCTGTGGATTGTACCTTCTCCAGCATTGGGCTAGCCGCCCAACCAGTTCTTGGTTTTCTAGGGTTCTCCCCAAACGTACCGCAAATGCATGGACGGGTCTCCAAAAATCGGCGCCAGATACGTTGAGCTGCCTGTAGCGGGTGCTCGCCGTGGATCGTACCTTCTCCAGCATTGGGCTAGCCACCCAACCGAGTACATTCCCGTCTGACATTCCTACTGGAGCTGCTGCTCCTATAGTGGCCGAGGAAATTTATTTGTGAGTAGGAAATCCTAAAGAAAAAAATAATAATACATGCCAATGGTGCTCTGAATCAAGAACTCTTAGGATGTCATCGGAAAATCTTGCGACTTGACGATGTCGAGACGAAACAGAGGGAAACTGCAGTACGTATACTAAAAATCTGCTGTGGTTATAGCGCTGTTCATTTTTGTTCTGCCTCCTCTTTGAATTATCATATTAAATCAATGTGCACAATCTAGAAACTAAATTAGGTACATGAAAATATATATGTAAAATATTTGTGCCGACAGCTTTTTTCTTCAAAAGCACAGCAGTTTCGTGATGGTGTGCCACAGTAATGCCTCTTGTTCTAAGATAAAACTCCAGTTTCAACAATTAACACTGGTTAGATTGCTAACCCAAATTATGAAAACTACTTGCGTCTTAAAGTAATGACTGTATAAACATGCTATGATATTGATGTACAATGCTTTTAGAAGTACTAAAACAGATTTAGAGGTTGATGGGAAATATCTGGAAGTGTCCAAGATGTCTACGTTTGCCTAGAGCAACAGATATCAAACGAGGGGTAGATCAGAAAAGAAACTAACAGGCGTGTAAAACTTGGTTGAAGAGCATTTTTTTTTTTTTTTGATTGGAGGTTTAACGACCACCGTGAGCAACTCAATGGGCTATAAGCAGTCGCCCGTCCCTAATTTAGGGTCACTGGTTCCAGGGAAGGGAGAGAGCCAGTGCCGTAAGACAAACACAACATCCATGCCTGACCGGGATTCGAACCCGGACCCTTACGGACAAATGATCAGAGGCCAACGCCTTAGACCACTGCGCCACCGGGGCGGCGAAGAGCATTTGGAAGAATCAGCAAAATTTTCAAGAGCAGTTTACCATTGCGTCTTAAAATAAAAGGGATCAATGCATCCTTCCAGTTCTTAATTATGAATCAGAGACATATACTTTCACTAAAAATGATATACAGATGCCGTGGATAGCTGAAAGAAGCATGGAGAGATTCATGCTTGGTATGATAAGAAGGCGAACTCCTAAATCAAGGAAATGACAAGAGTGATCCATAATTCATCATGGTCAAAGTAAAGACACTCAGTTCACAATGAATTGGATATATTGCTAGAAGAACTGAACATCGTTGGGAAACTAAAATATTAGACTGGGTACCATGGGACAGAAAAAGACCTGAGATGCTGGATTAAATTCTACAGCATCTTGGACAGAGAGTTATGGAAGAGAACTGGGGTGACTTTCATCCAGCAGTGGACATATAGTGGTTAATGGTGGTGATTAGAAATATCTTCAGTTTTGCAGACGAATATTCAAATGCTAAAATTGATTAGATTGAAAGGCAATAAATATCAAACGAAGTACAAGAATTCTGCCTCAGATGCACGATTAGAACTTGCAGGAGAAAACAAAGTGTTTATTAAAAGTTTGAAAGTTAAAAACACCATGAGATCTTGTACTTCGTTTGATTTACAACACGAATATTTTACTGCATTGGCAATAAATATCATTGTGCTACAATGACACTGGTGGGTTTTGTCGAAAATATGCCTTATGTGTGCTATAGCAGAAGCGTAAAATAAATGTATGCACATCCCATACGTCGATTGTTGCGCGTTCTTCTTTAGCTTCTCTGTTGAATATCTTTTTTAGTGGTCACGAAAAATTGTACTGACAGGATAGCTAAACAAAAGTTAGAACTGTTTTGGGATTCATTCTTTGTACCTTCATTGATTCCCCTTACCTCCCTTTTCTGTATCGACGACACATTACAAATGGGAGATCTTATATCGTATAGTAACATGCGATATAAGATTTCACATTCGCAGTCATTTGTAATGCGTGTGTTCAGGGAAAACATTTCCTACCAGGTATTTCCCAAGTCTCGTCACGTAGTGATGGCCTAAATGGTGAAGAGATTTGCGTGATGTTTGCTGAGCTGCATTCAATATGGATGTTGATTAATTACTTTTCTTTCAGTGCTACGGAAATTTGGAGGTAGTGGGACAGGTGATGACAAAC
Source organism: Macrothele yani (assembly GCA_039090855.1). NCBI lineage: Eukaryota > Metazoa > Arthropoda > Arachnida > Araneae > Macrothelidae > Macrothele > Macrothele yani. The sequence continues at coordinate 117,508,411 of CM076995.1, read as the reverse complement.
TCCTTGTTCTCTCTGTGCGAGAAGGAACTGCTAAAATTTTTTGAGTGTAGACCTGCTAATGAGACCTTTTATTCCTTTTTGTACACGGGCCTTTAGACGGATCTGTGTGCTCGGTTCTAAATATCAGAGCACTGCTGTAAGAAGCGACGGCTCCCGGCATGTTTACACCACGATGAAAAGTGTCACTTCGGAGCCACTTTGCGAACTTTTCGCAAGAGAAAATTTACACAATGTTTCAGAATTTAAAGTATTCACATGCGTTTCGCTGTTTTGCACCATTCCACGTCCCAAAAGTTTAGAGATAAGGTGCTTTAATATCTTTCAAGTACTTAGTAACATAAATTATCGCGGGGTAAATGTCAGTTTCATTCACGTTAAAAAATACCGGATTGGAACTGACTCCTCGTAAAATTATTCGGTGTACTAGATTCTCCTAACTGGGTCGGCAACCCTGATGCTTCTCTCTAATCAGTGTTTGCAGAAAGAGATAAACATATGCAAACAATCTCAATGCCCACTGCATTTTATTCATGCGAAAAGAAAAATGCTTCAAGTAAGTTTTAGATAGCGAAATACCGCCCCTCAATTACCTGTTGCTCCAAAAAAGCTGCTTCTTTTGTTTAATGAGATATTCAGAACCGAGGGGGGATTTCAGGAAAATAAACACTGCGATTCGTTTTTTAAGAAAAAGAAAGAAGTGAAAGGAAAAGAACATGCGTTCATGGGTGCGCTAAAGACAGATAGCCAGTGGGCAAAGAGGATAAATTGATCAGTACTACTTTTAGGTAAAACACATTCCTTGTTCTTGGCTGTAAAACGAAATAAGCCTATAGCAGCTCCAGAAATGCTGTGTTTTCCCAATACCCGCTATTCAACATTTAAACATTTTCCACTGTTGCCTTGTTAAAGGCGCTCCCTCCTCCTCCTAAAGAAGGCACACCGATGCCTTGCTTGCCTTGCTTACCAGCTTGAGAACTAGCTGGCAGAAAGAAGTGGAAATTTTTGGTATTCAAGCTTGGTTAAAGCTCATGTAGAAAAATTGTCTTTAGTTTGGAAACACGAAATTTTGGCTTTTTTGAGGTTATGCTATGCGGGTGTGTCATGATCATTATTTTTTCCCCTCTCACTTTTGCTATTTTTGAAGATCATCTGTAAATCAACAAAACATCATGGAGAAATCCTCTTCCAGTAAAAAAAAAAAGGGGGGGGGCGTTGAAGATTGTTAAATTTCTTGCTCCAGGTAAAGGGAACAGAATTTTTTCAGTTCCATTGCAGCAGAAAAATTTACGAGCCTGTTTTGAATCGGCAACGTTTGCTGAAAAACTGTCATAAAATTATAAGTAAAAAAGCAAAATTCAAATAAATTTGTAGGAAGGGAAGTCTGCAAAATTTGTAAAAGAAACTAAGTATTCTGTCAATTAAAGTAAGATAGTGTTAGTGATTGACAAGGAATAGTGCTTAAAATACATCAAAAATGAAAAGCTACTGGTAGAAAAAATATAAAACGTTGCTGCAAAGATACCGCGTTGAAAATATAAGCGAATAAGACAGTCTGAAAATATGATTCCAAAAGTGCTGTGCCAAAGAAATGGTTTAGCTCTATCTAATAAGTAACACACACAGACACACGCACACGCACATCTTTCAAACACTATGATCAGGTGAAGCTTTAGAGATTGGCAAATACAAAACCTAAGTTGAAATAGAACAAAAACTAACGAATACCAAATTAAATTAATACACTGCCGGACAATTGCTAAGGATGGATGACAATAGCAACGATAGCAACCATAAAATGGAAGGCAGGAAAATGTGGAAATTAGCATAAGTGCGGGATACAGTAAGACGTGTTGTGCGTATGCAAATTTTGGATTGCCGAACTTATTCGTGACGTCATAGCGCTGATAAGAGATATAAAGAATTTGACGCGTATTGACCGTTGTTGTTCAAACGCAAAGTTGAAAAGGAAAGAATCAATTGACGAACTTGCAAGTTTCAGTATGTCTTCCCGACATCACCTAGATGATTTTACGCGTGGACGTATTATTGGCAAGATTGAAGAAGGGTGAAAAATAACAGATGTTGCCAGGGAGTTCGACGTCAGCCACAGTGTTGTTTCAAGGCTTTGGAAATCATTTCAAACAAATGGAGAGTGTAGCAAACGTCACGTGGGAGGTCGTGTTCGCAGTACGACACCTGCAGAAGATCGGTACATAGTGCTATCAACAAAAAGACGCCGGCGCAGCACAGCTAGTGAGGTAGCAAATCAGTTTATGGCTGCTACTGGCAAGCGAATCTCCCGAAAAACTGTCGCCAGATGTTTGCATGAAGGAGGACTATACGCCCGCCGTCCTGTTGTGTGCATCCTATTGTCCAGACGTCACCGTACCACCCGTTTGCAATGGTGCCATCAACATCGCAATTGGACTGATAACGACTGGTCTACTGTCCTCTTCTCAGATGAGAGCAGATACAGTCTATCGTCTGATTGTTGACGACAACTGATCTGGCGTGATAGTGGTACTGCATATTGTCCAGCAAACATACAGGAAAGGGACCGATATCCGACATGTAGGGTCATCGTATAGGCTGGCATCATGATCAATGGCCGTACGTCCCTCTATGTGCTTCCAACTGGGACTATGACTGGCCAACGATACATTAATGATGTTCTACTACCTCATGTTCGCATGTTTCGTGGTGCTGTCGGTGATAGATTCATTTTCATGGACGACAACGCAACATGTCATCGGACAGTCGCTGTCCAGGAGTGTCTTGAGAGCGAGGATATTCAACGCCTCGTATGGCCAGCACGTTCTCCAGATCTGAATCTCATTGAAAATGTGTGGGATGCTTTGGGGAGGAGTCTTGCTGGTCGCCAATGCCCTCCAATAAACAAGGACACCCTCATCCGTGCACTGACAGAGGAATGGGATAAATTACCCCAGCAGTTGCTTGATAATGTTCTGCAATGCATGACACGACGTGTGGAATCTTGCATCGCCCTCCATGGTGGCCATATCCCGTATTGACATCTTACGCCGGAACGCCTGCGGACGGTAATTGCATTTTTTCACGTTTACGTATTCTGCACAAAATCGCCTGTTTGTCCCTTGAACACGTTCCACAGCCTTCTTGATTTCAGAGCACAATAAATTTTCTTTCTTGTAATGTCCTGGCATTCTGACATTATTTTATTTCCCTTGGCATCCAACCACACTTACTTTTTTATGCGCTATATTGCCGTTCATGATCCGTCCTTAGCAATTGTCCAGCAGTGTACCTTCTTGCTTCTGTACTGATAGAGAAACAGTGTGCAAGGTCTGCATACCAACACAGAGGAACGCTGCGGGTTTGATTTCAAATGTCTTTTCTCCTTTCTTAGGAATCTTAGAGTATTTATTGACATCTGCCTGGAAACAATTGTAACAATCGAAACATGGGATGTATTTTCGTAATTTATAACTCATCGATAACGTGAGCGTATATTTGTAAAAAAATCCTACACCGGAAAAAATTTTAGGTTTTTAAACTGAAGAGATTCGAAAACGTATTTTTGTTGATTTGTGCGTAATTACTTGGAAATTTTTTTTAACTTTCTGGATAACAGTTCAGTTTAAGCAAAAATAAAAAGTACATTTTCCTTCTTTTGGCAAGAAATAGTGCTGATTATTCATTTATCGAACTCAAATCATGATTTTACGACACAGAGAAAAATTTTGAGTGCTTTCTATGAGATATTAATTATATTAATGAATAAAATGTCACGAAAGCGTCATGTGACTTACTTTTTTTTTCTTGGAAAGGGAAATGCGCTTGCTCCGTAGATTACTATATTTTATAAATATTTCAGAAACTCAAAAAGCACTTTGAGTATGTGAATATGTGCCTCAAATAATGAAGTTTTTATATTATTGTTTTGTCTGTTCGTCTGTATGTAGACACATTCTGCGCTTAGAAGCCGAATGAGAGAAAAAAAAAAGGTAAAAGAAAGAAATCAGAGAGAGAGAGAGAGAGAGAGAGAGAGAGAGAGAGAGTAGAGAGAGCGAGACAGAGAGAGAGAGAGAGAGTAGAGAGAGAGAGAGATAGATAGATAGATAGAGAGAGAGAGAGAGAGAGAGAGATTTAGACATGACGATGACTTACATTTAAAAGGACATTTCCTGTTTGTGAAACCGATATCTCGGTAACTATGGAAATTTTCGTAGAATTGTACATAATCTTTGGCTAGGTAGTTATAATAACACTCAACAGTTTAGCAAATGTTCCAACTTTTATCACTATACCTTTTGCAAACTTGGAATTATGGTTTCCTCTGTGCTTCTGTGTCTAGAAGTTACATTAGAAAGACTCGTTTCGTCACAGATAGGGGTCGTCATAATAGATAATAATAAGATTTTTTTAATGTGGATTTCCTCTCCAAATGGTAGAAGCGTGTAGTAGAGTACGATATTACAACTCGTACATATACAGTGACGCAGATTAATATCTATAAACTCGAAATTTTCTATAAATTCCACGATACCATGGACTAGGAACTTCCACGTAATTCTGGAATATGTGATTCATTCCAGATATTAATAATTTTTTAGAAACCTAGTAGCATAATTTAAATCTTACGTTTAAAGAACACAGTCGCGTATAAAATTTCGGTCGATTGGGTGATTCACAGTAGTGCGTATGAAATTTCGGTTGGGTGATTCACCGCCGTGTATGTGATTTCGGTCGGGTGATTCACAGTAGTGCGTATGAGATTTCCGTTGGATGATTCACAGTTGTGTATGAGATTCCTGTTGGGTGATTCGCAGCACTGTATGAGATTTCGGTTGTGTGAATTCGTGACGCAAAGGATATGTTTAACCACGGGGAAAGAGGAATTGCAAAGGACTTTGGCTCTTGAAGTTGCAGCATATTCCATACGGAAGGCATGAGATTTAGGGCATCTTTTAAAATGATTATTCATTACAATTTGGATGAAACGTCGAACAGTAGCAATTGCTCAGATTAGTGGCGTACAGAGGAATGAAAGAGGTCAAGCCTGCTTATTTTCATCGGTGGAAGAACATTTTTGGGATATCACGCCTCACAGTGGTTTTGTACAAATGGCACTATAATATTTATTATTCCTGTATGGAGGCACGTGCTGTGTTAATTGAACTTTCCTAATGGTAGTCGCATGGTAGGAGTGACTGTAAACAGCTCGAATTTGATGACGACGTTAGCTTCAATAAAAAGTTAAAATTGTAAGCTTCGATAAGAAGTTGAAAGTGTAAGGCTCCATAAGAAGTTAAAGTAGAACAATACTTAGAAAATAAAATTGCTTTTTCGTTTAAAAATCTGTGAGCAAAACGTACAACACTTAATTCTGAGTTTTAAACTACACCGAAGAGCCAAAACATTATGACCACATGCGTAATATGATGTTAATTCTCCACATGCCGCCAAAACAGCACTTATCCAGCGAAGCATGGATGCTACAAGATTTATTTAAGTGTCTTGTGGTATCTGGTACCAAAACATAACCAGCAGATCCTTTAACGCTTGTAAGTTACGTGGTTGAACCGCTGAAGATCGGATTTATTGTTCCAACACAAATCTCACAGATGCTCGATTGGATTGATGTCTGGGAAATTCGGAGACCATGGCAATACCTAGAAGTCTTCCTCATGTTCCGCGAACTGATCTCGAACAATCTAGGCAGTGTATAGAATAGCTCATTGTTCTGCAGAAAGAAGGGACCACTAGAGGGGAATACCGTTGCTATGAAAGGATGTGCTTGGTCTGTAATGATGCCTAGGTAGGTGGTAGACGTCACAGTTTTCTGTCCTTGAATGACTGTTTTCTGGCTTTCTAGCAGAACATTGTCCAAAGCGTTTCACTTCTTCCACCCACCGGCTTGTTTTAATCCCACGGTGCATCCTGATGCTCATAATTGTTGTTCTTGAAAGTAAAAGAAAAACACTTAAAGATGAGGTTTTTTTATAAAAAGATCATATGCCCTATTTTTGGACTGCTGGGTCATCTTATGAATCACGGTTCTTCTGTACGAAATTACAGTTCCGATCAACATTGCAGTTACGGACTATACGATGATTTTTTTTTTAACTGAAATCCACGGTTTGCGGATTGTAAGTGACTGCGGACTACTATACGAAGAAAATACTCTAAATTTGCGTTTATTTATTTATTTATTTATTTTTTTTTGAGGTTTAACGACCACCGTGAGCAACTCAATGGGCTATAAGCAGTCGCCCGTCCCTAATTTAGGGTCACTGGTTCCAGGGAAGGGAGAGAGCCAGTGCCGTAAGACAAACACAACATCCATGCCTGACCGGGATTCGAACCCGGACCCCTTACGGACGAATGATCATAGGCCAGCGCCTTAGACCACTGCGCCACCGGGGCGGCAAATTTGCGTTTAGAATCGGAAACCTATATTTTTGATCATCGGCGTATCAGCTGCTAGAGTGATTGTCTCTGAACTCAATCAAATTGTTCCATATTCTGCAATGGATGGGTTTGGTACCATGGTACCATTTATACCATTTGTAGTTTTGTACGACCGGGCAGGTATTTGAAGAAATCTGTTTATGACCTCAGTTTGTGCGGTTATAATAAGAAAGTCACACCAGCTGTACATGTTCATGTATAATAGGATTTTTCTCATCGCTGTGTTTGATATCAAAAATAAAATGCGAAACATTCATTTCAGTGAAACATTTCCCTTTTGCCCCCATGCGTACTTCCTCAAAATGTTAAGCTGGATAATACTTCTATTTGCATATTTGTGAAACAACCAGTGAATTAAATCCGTCATTCGTCAAATCCCTCATTTAACAGGAATGGTCAGGAAGACGAAACAGTACCAGAGAACCCTACCAGAACAAATGGACTTTCACTCACCGAATGAGAGCACATTTCCATCCGGGTTTAATTGGATAAATCAAATTTCGACCCCTCTATGAGTTTACCCAGACCTCGAGTCAAGAACTGTATGTGGAAGGTGAAGTAAAGTGATTATTAGGTTTCAAGAGCGGAGTGTGAAGTTACACTCGACTGTAAATGTGAAGTGCGAAATTAGTTTACAGGTATAGGTTAGGACGTTCCACAGAATATGAAGTGAAAATATAGGCTGAATTATTCACATAATCATATTGTGTTACTGAATTGCTTATAATTTACTGGTCATCACTTCTCGGAAAACTTGAAAATTACATTGCCCTACAGCTGGAATGGAGCCCTCACCTCCCGATTTCCGTTCGAGCTTGGCATTCCTTACACGACCCAGGACAATGAAGTTCCAAGTAACTGAAAATAAGCAATTTTAGTTTAGGAATCAGAGCAACTTTAGATTTCGCTGGTGGATGCAATCCAATGCTTCCTCGTTGTTTCAACGTCCCTTTAGCTGCTCCAGTGGCGCAATGTTCAAGCACTGGCTGTTGACCATTCGTCCAAGATGGGTCTGGGCTTGAATCCTGGTGAGGTGTGGATGTCGTGTTTGCCTTACGGCACTGGCTCTCTGTGCCGTAAGACAAACAAATTAAAATTTTTACAAACTGTTACCAAACGAATCTTTCTAATGTAACTTCTAGACATAGAAGCATAGAGAAAAGCATAATTCTAAGTTTGAAAATGGTACAGAGGGAAAAGTTGGAAAATTTGTTAAATTTTTGAGTGTTATTGAGACAGGCGACTGCTTATGGCACATCCAGTTGCTCGTGGTGGTCGTTAAACCCCTAAACAAATCAAACAACAGCGGGAGATAAAAAACAAAAAAACCGACCCTTTTAAATCTAGGAAACGATATACGTCATAATTCTTGTGAAAGATCTAGTGAATTTCCCATCTATTCATCAGGAATATTTCTCCTTTAATTTCTATTTCTAAATGGAGTTAGTCCTAGAACGTAAAGTGATTTTTTTTTCAACTAAAACTTAAGGAATAACACATGAAAAATGAAGTGAAAATTAGTTTACATGTTTATAAGTTACAGGTATGAGCTGTACACCTGGAGAGTGTAATGAAAATTAATTTGGTCTTATTTTAACTTGTAAAGCAAGGTAAACATTTGTTCATAAATTTTGGATTTGGGAGTTACATTTGGAATATGAAGAGCAAACCAGTTTATTGGTACATGTAAGGGAGGAAAGGAAAAACAAACTTATCATTACAATTGTACTTTATTACTGTTTCTGTGTTTAACAACTTTCCAGAGTTAGTTTATGTGTATACGTAAAGGAGTTATAACTAGAAAGACAAGCAAACTATGTAATACGCTATGGAAATATAGTACAGAATCACACGTTCAAAGTGAAGTAAGAATTCCTGTAAACCCAGAAAAAAAAATACTGTAATATTCGAACCTAGACTGATATAGTGGGAGAAGTCAAAAGCCCACGCGACTGACCTCTGAGCAATGTGAAGCTCACCTTTCCGTGCCTCTAAACGACGATGTTTTTGGAAAAGCACGATATTTCACTGTAGGCATCATCACTCTATTTTTGAATTTTGTAAGATTCCGAATTTTTGATTATTCTGTATCAGAGTTGGAAACGGGTCAAAAACTTTGGACCCGAACGTCACATAATTGGACTCGACCCGGACAAATCTGCTTTGAACTATAAATTCGAAACTTCATTTATAGTTATACATACCCATGTACATATATATACAGGGTGTTCCATAAAGGTGTAACCGATTTTAAATAATTATAACAGTTTTTAATATAAATTATCTCAATACACAACTTGTGTTAATTGACAGAACAGATTGTGAAGTTTTTCAGACATTCAACAAGGGCACCATTTGTCACCAAAACAATGTCTAAACGATATTCCAGTTCCAACCATGTTCGGTCGAAAATGTCCGTATTAACTTTCTGCAGTGCGCATGTAATCCTCCTCTTTAGGTCAGCAATGTCTGGAACAAGGGTGCTGTAAACGTCACCCATGATCAATCCCCATAAAAGAAAAAAGTCACAAGGTGTTAAGTCCGGCAAACGTGGGGGCCGTGCAATGGAACCACCGCTCCCGATCAATCGATTGGGAAATTTCGTATCCAGAGACCTCCTCACAATCAAAGTCCAATGAGGTGGTGCCCCATCTTGTTGGGAAATGACCGGTGTTGCAAGTTCATCCAACTGGGGATACACAAACTGCTCAATCATGTCCAGGTAATTATCAGCTCTCACGGCAGCTTCCTGAGAGAAAAAGGGTCCAATAACACGGTCGACCATTATGTCTCACCAAACATTTACTTTGGGGCTAACATGTTCTTGTTCCATTGTGCAATGCAGTTGTTCAGTTTCCCAAATTCTCACATTCTATTCATTAACTTTTCCAGAAACATGGAAAGGGCACTCATCCGAGATACAGACTTGTCTCAGGAAAGATTCAGCACTTGCAATGTTCTCCAACATCTCTTCAGCAAACTGTTTACGTTTCATATGATCATACATGGTACGTGATGGGTTATCTGTAATTTATACGGGTGTATTTCCATGTATTTCCAATCTCTGACGTAACAACACACACACACACACACACACACACACACACACACACACACACACACACACACAGGGCGTTCAAAAAGTCTCTTCGTAGTACGTACGTCATATAGAAATCATACTAATGTATTATGGGAACGTATAATTTACTCACTTACTTACCGAACGTGTTCAAAATGTCGCCCTTCACATAACCTAGCTGTTTTGAAAGTGTTTTCAAACTCGTCTGCAACAGTCAAAAGGTCCCTCCGCAGTGATGTTAAGGTTGTTCCACTTAACAATCACTGCCCAGGGGCTTTTTAACTGTCGCCGACGAGTTTGAAAACACCTGCAAAACAGCTAGGTTATGTGAAGGTCGACAGTTTCAGACGAGTTTACCCTATACCTATGCTACCCTATTTGCCAGAAACGCATCAAACGTTAGACCAGGAAGGTCTTAACGTTTGCTGCTACATTTTACTTCTTCGGAAAACTTCTATATCCACCAGGTTTTTTCTTATTGGAAATTTTCGTGGTACTATCATAAAAGCTACATTTTTGGAGAGTGTTACCCTCGTCGAATCACACGTTTTCAGCTAAAGAGATAGTTGGAAAAAAGATCAGATCAGATCATATGCAGAGGATTTTAGGAAGGGAGTGTCTGACCCCAGGTCTTATACAAACCTTAGAAATAGGAAGCTAGGAGATTTGGGCTAGAGTGCCCGATAGGAAAGTGACACGGAAGCGAGATAGAAAGGGAGAGGAAGACACTCTTATTTATTACCGGAGAGGGGGAGGGGCAGTACCAAGGGTCCGACGACTTAAAGTTCCCATCCAACGCACGGCGGGTATTTAGTGGTTCGAACGTTCGTACCCGCCCAGGATCGAACCTGAGGTTATCTCCGTGGCAGACACGAACGCTGACCACTAGGCCACCCTCGGCCCAGTTAGAAAAGATCAGATCAGATCTAATGTAGAGGATTTTAGAAGGGGAGGTGTCTGACCCCAGGTCTTAAACAACTCTTAGAAATAGGAAGCTATGAGATACGGGCTAGAGTGCCCGATAGGAAAGTGACCCGGAAGCGAGGTAGAAAGACGCCCTTATTTATTACCGGGGGCCAGTACCCGGGGTCTGACTGCTTAACGTACCTATCCGACTCACGGCGGGTATTTAGTGGGTCGAACGTTCGTACCCGCCCAGGATCGAACCTGAGGTTATCTCCATGACAGCCCTGAACGCTGACCACTAGGCCACCCGCGGCCCAAGTTAGAAAAAAGTTCTAATTTTACTTTTATAAATATAATTTTCGAACTATGAACTGCGCGCTAAGGAGTACACAAATGATGGTTCTACAGTTAAAAGTTTTGATTAAGCAACTTGGTGTATGTTTAATTACAGTTTTTGCTGTTTTCTTGATAACATATCAAGCTTCAGAATATGTTTCACAGCAACAACAAGTTTTACAAGTTTATGATCAGTTGAAAGTTTCCAAAATGTGGATGTTGATTTCATCATTACCCCTCAGAAAGAAGGAACACTCGTGCAATCAACATTCACATTTTTGACACTTTTAACTTATCACAAGGTTGTGAAAATTGGTGTTGCTGTGAAACATATCCTGGTTTTTTAATGAGATGAAACAACTTCCAGCATTCACCCCCACCTTCTTTGTTTTCAACAAGCATGCATCTGTTGGCCTCGACGCCTTTTTCCATCTCCTTCATATTAAATTCACCCATATTAACAAATAAGGCATTAATTCCGACACGACATGCAATGGAACGGGATGCTAGCTGGTCAAACGGAAACCTCTGAATGCTCAATGCAAAAGATGCGATGTGAAAAGTAACTCCCAGTCTTACAATGTGACACGTGGGGTGTGAGAGAGTGAATCACCAGAGAAGCAGGGGACAGGCGGTGCCTGTATATTGCTCTGGACAATTGCATTGAAAATAAACGCAAAGGAAGTATCGTTTTACGATACGGAATCGGTGAGTCTAGCGTCTGCGCCATATCGTCGGTCGGTGGAAATCTTCGTTGCTTTAAGAAAAAGATGGTAATATTTTTGTATAACAAATATTTTTGTATAACAAATATTTTTTTCACTTCGCTGGCTCCAGTACCGAGTACAAAATTCCATAGTATGCCTTTTTCTTTGAAATATTTTTTCTCTCTTCAAAAATAAAACGGAAGTAAAACCGGGCCGATATCGGGTCAGAAACACCTTGATCCAACCTGTTTGACCCGGAAGAAATTGTCGACCCGTTGACCGCTGACCCGTGACCCGTGACCCGTTTCCATCTCTGATCTGTATACTAGTGTATAAACCCTTTCGTGTATAAGCGCACTCAATAGTTCAACAGCTGAAAGATGGTAAACTGGTCCTGCGTATAGGCCTACCATAAAATTCAGAAATTTGGAAAACACGATATTTATTGAAATAAGATGATGCAAATTTCTAATATTACCTTTTATAAAAACCTTCAAAATCTTACTCGTTATCTGAATTTCCATATAGTTTCTTTAAGTCCATTTTTCCTAAAGTTAGGTCATCAATATAAACATCGTCAGCAAAAGCGTCGTGACTGTCTTCTTCATCTGAATCATAAATCAAATCACTTTCTGCAACATCCATGGCATTACCTACGGTATGCAGTATTTTTTGAAAAGATCACGACTTTGCATCTTCCGTAACAACTACACCACGGGTAGTTGCAAGAAGTGACGCCCACGTTTGCTGTGAAAGCACTGGCAATCGCGGAATCGTTCCTCACCGAAGGTGGGGTAGCATGCCCGGAGTCTCTCAGAGGAAGTTAGGAGGAAATTACTTCTTTTTCGAGAGCAAGAAATTCCACTATCTCACTTTGAAACGGGATTAGGATTAGTATTTGTCATATTAACGATAAATATTTCCTTAGGACTGCGGATTGGTCGTTTCTTTAAATCGTATGCTGGGTTCAAAAATGCTTCATTATTTATATCTTTAACTGACCCTTTGTAAGCTGACTCCTACATTAAAAATAAAGAATTTCTTCCAATAACTTTTAGGTTTTCGCGAGTATATGCGGAATTTCTTTCATTTTTTCGAGACATGGAGTAGTTTAGCAAGTCCCCAGTTTTCAGTGGCATATTTTTTAAGCTGTGGGTTTATCACTTTCCATAGAAAATCAAAGATAACCCCATTAAGAACAAACCTATACAAAACAAAAGCACAAGTTGGAAGTAATCAGTTTTGCTGGATTCAGTGAACGTAATAAACACACTATAAAATTGTCGTGGTTTCCACAAAGCGTAGAGAGAAACAAACAGTTCATTAAACTTTGCTTATGAACTGTGCTTTACAGAGGAAAGTTTTTGAAAAGATTTGTTAAACATGCACTCACCGTATAGTTTGTCATACGTAGAAGCATCTTCTACTGTTTCCTTAAGAAGGCGCTATAAACAACACTTTGGGCATAATACTTCAACAAAGAAATGCGATAAAAGAAATTTGCCGACTTAGGTTAAATCTGTTCAAAGAACGTAAACATTATACCCACTACAATAATGAAACTTACACCTTAGTATTATACAACTTGAAGTATTTTATTCCGTATTTAATGGTGTAACAATTTATAAAAACACACAACGGGGTTACTGCTGGATTCTCGGAACGGACTCTGAGATCCATCTCACACAAGATGATAACCAGAAACCAGAAGACACCACGACCAAGAGTCGACAACTTACAGTTTGCTGGATCCATCTCATACATTCCGAAATTTTCGTTTGTGTTCAAGAACCTTATGAAGCGCCATGGATTACGCATTGGAATCAAATCACCAATGTCCATTGCCATAGCAACAACAAATACGCATAAGGACCCCGACATGAATTCTGGAGCTGTGGTGTATGAGATACCATTGGAATATCCAGACGGCTTGTCACGATCGTACATAGGAATGACCAAGAGATCCCTTACAATTAGGGGAAAAGAACACATAAGGGACATTAAAGCAGGCAAAACGCAAACAGCGCTATGCAAAGAAGTAGTCAAATATGACGCCGTACCGGTGTGGAAAAACATGAAGAAGACGACCACATATACTGACTACAAAGGAACACTGACTAGAGAAAGCATCGAACTATTCATGCACCCCAACCCTTGTAACGAGAGCCCTTCCCTCGAACTCTCGGCTGCGTGGAAGATCCTACCGACCTAAGATATTAGGAAAAAAGAGAGAGAATGTTTGAAAATTAGGTCGAGAGACATCACCTTCCGCAAGACGCAATATCACCTGGACACGCAGTAGTTACGCGCTCCAAGATTTCAAATTGTCGTCGTTCCCGAAGACATTCTTGTGTTCACTGGCCTTGAGAAAGCCTCCCGTTCGGTGTGTGAAAGCTCGGCATGGCATTTAGTCGTTGTGTGTTTTCATAAATTGTTACACCATTAAATACGGAATGAAATACTTCAAGTTGTATTTACCCGCTATTTATAAGGAAGCAGTAGAGTGGAAACATAAATAAACGCGATAACAAACGGAACAGTGTTTAGTGCTTTTTTACGAAATACTGTGAAATAAAAAAGAAGGGAAAAGCGCCTGATTGAATATTCATATCCTACATTATGAACGCGTGTCTGTGACACAGCTTCAGTGCATTTGGTTTGTATTTTATCTCAGTCAAACTAGAGAATAATCCAATAATCAGAAAAGTCAGAATTTTGTGTACCTGATAGACAATGATAGCCAGAAAGGAATGCTTTTACCTGAACAATAAATATAATTGATACTCGCTTCGACGATATTACACTGCTGGCCACCCAAAATGCAGCACCAAGAAGGAAGCATCAGATTGGCGTGAAATTCGCAGCATGCGTCGCCCGCGAGAGGACATGCAAACGATTAGCATTGCAGGGCATATGCAAATCATGTGTGCCCGGCACGCCACCGAGAAGCACTATAAGGGTGTACAGAAGGCGGGTTGTAAGTAGTGGAAGTGTGTTGTGCTGCCGGACCTGTGCGTGGGAAGCTTCCTGATGCCTCGTCGCAGAATTCGGCAGTCGTTCCAGCACGTTTCGGAGTTCGACATAGGACGAATATAGTGACTTATTGCGACAGCGGTTTATCGTACCGAGACATCAGCGCCCGTGTGGGACGACATCCAGCCACAGTGAGGCGAGTATGGATTCGGTGGGTGCAGAAGGGACGGACGGACGGACCGATGTGAGCGATTGCCGCAGCCGCGGCACACCACCGAACGAGAGGACCGGCATGTTGTGCGGCGGGCATTGACGGCTCGCACCGCCACATCACGAACGTTAGCGCAGGAATTAGGGTGTGTAGCGCAACAACTTGTGTCTGCACGTACCGTTCGACGTCGTCTGCAGAACGGGGCTTGTCGTAAGCCGCCCATTGCTCCGAACACCATTGACATTACACCACCGGCGAGTGCGGCGGCAGTGGGCCGTTGAACGCCGCACCTGGACTACGGAATGGCACGACATTGTCTTCTCCGACGAATCCCGCTTCTGCCTGCAACACCACGATGGTCGGATCCGCGTGTGGCGGCACCGCAGCGAGAGACTGTATGACGCCTGCATTATGCATCGCCATACCGGTCCGTCACCTGCCGTTATGGTTTGGGTCGCAATTGGATATGACACCCGAACCCCTCTGGTACGCATTGCTGGTACACTCAACAGCTACCGCTACATCTCCTACGTTTTGGAGCCTGTAGTCCTCCCTTACCTGCAGGACCTGCCAGCGGCCACGTTTCAACAGGACAATGCGCGCCCGCACGTGGCACGCATCGTACAACAATTCTTCACGGCCCACCAGGTGTCACTGCTGCCGTGGCCCGCCTGTTCTCCCGATATGTCGCCCATCGAACACATCTGATCGCTGATCGGCAACCGAGTGGGCCGGCAAGCACCACCCGCGGCTACGCCTGATGAACTGTGGCAACGTGTGGAAGCAGCCTGGACCGACATACCCCAAGCCCACATCCGAAGCCTCTTTCGTTCGATGCCGCGGCGCGTAGCGGCCGTTATTGCCAGCCATCGGGGCTACATGAACTACTGATGTCTGCGTGTTTTGCAAGTCGCACGGGCATGTAAGCTCAATCGTTTCATCTTTGTATCTATTGTTATGTGTCCAGTAAATCTGGCTTTGCTATCTCGTATCCTTCTTGGTGTTGCATTTTGGGTGGCCAGCAGTGTAGTTTAGTGGCGTTTCATACGATAAACTTAACACATCTCTTTTGATGCACATTGAAGGAATTTTGAAAATTTCACCTCTAGCTGCAAACGATTTTATCGCAAAATATTTTTTCATGAGAAAACAACGCTGCTGTGAGCTCAGTGGGATAGTATCTTATATAAAAAACACAAAACGTCTGTTTGCCTGAAGCAACAAAATCTCTCGAACGCCGAATCATGAAATTTGCATAGCTTATTAATACCGGAATTTCTAGGTCAACGCAACTATTTTAAGATCTCTACGTTGTCCCGTTCGCGAGTTATGAATTAATTAATAAGCTAATTAATAAAGTCAGCGTCGTTTGCTACGTCATCATTATCTGAAAGCACGTGACTGCATTCACCGCTGCAGCACATCCACAGGTGTTTCTATTCTTTGAGAACTGTGCATAAAGAAATGCAAAAACGAAATTTGCGAAATTTTACCGAAACTGGCTGAAATTTTTATCAACACCATGATTGGTAATAAGAGGAGTCCTTCAAAATTTCACCGGAATCCGGCCAAAACTTGTTAAAATAGGCATGGAATTTTTAATTCATTGGTAAACAGAAATATATACGCAGAAACGGTTAATCAAATTTTGACGGCTAATTTAAAAAGTTATTTACCGATTCAGGCGAAATTTTGAGGTCATGTTCCTGTTAACGATTTACGGTGTTCATTAAAATTTCAGCCAGTTTCATAAAATATTCGCAAAGATACGTTTTTTAACTTTTTTTATCTCAGAGATTCGCCCCCTCAAAGACGTCTGAAACGGAAAGCACGTGATGCATTTGATGTTTCTCACATGGCCAACTGTATGTTGGAATGTCAAGAGCAAAGAATCCAATAAAATTATATATTGTCGCCGATGAAGGAGAAACCAAAAATGTTGTGTACGGCCAAGTGCTGAAATAATCACACTATGAATAAATAATTTGTAATGACCGAATTTGTGAAATAAGCAGTCTTGCAAGCATAATTTTTTTTTTCCCGATTTTTTTCAGTGACATATAAGGGAATATGAAAATAATAAGCCTAAATCCCGGGCAAAGCCGGGTAGTAAAGTTAGTAGTCAAATAAGTCTGACACCGTCTTCCGCGAAATACTTTATCAGCGATGCACCTAGCGTCGCATTTTATACCCGGTTCCAACCACGTTGGCCATTACCGTCAGTAGTTTCATACCGAGCACTTGAAATACACAATATGATTAAAAGTATTCAGATCCCCTTTTGGGTAGTGGACTTATCCATATACGTCACATTCATGTTCCATAAAGGTAAAAAAAAAAAAAAAAAAAAAAAAAAAGACGCATGTGACCTGGAAAACATCATAATCAAGCATGAATAGTAGAACGGGCAGTACGGCAGAGCTCAATGATTTTCAATGTAGCACGGCACGGTAATGGGGTGCCGCCATATTAGCGACAAGTCAAATTGAAAATTTTTTGTCCTGATGCGAATGCCTCGATCAACTGTAAGCGATGTTATTGTGAAATGAAAAAGCCTATAGGAGCAACAGCAGCACAATCGCGGCTTGGTACACAACGTAAAGCAATAGAGTGAAACCGCTGAGTGCTGAAGCAGGTGGTGCGACAAAATTGCCTGCCGTCAGTTGCAGCACTCAACAACTAGTTCCAAAATCCTGTGGAAGCTACGCCAGCACCACAACGGTTCGTCGAGAGTTGAAGGGCCAGGCAGCAGCACACAAGCCTAACATCAGCAAGATCACCGCCAACCGTCGGTTGGAGTGGTGTATAGCTTGGAGCCAGTGGAATTTGGTGCAGCGAAAACGCGTTCTCTGGAGTGTCTATTCACTCTTCACCATCTGGAAATCCGACGAAGGAGTCTGGATGTGCGGGATGGAAGATAAATGCTGCCTTCCGGACTGTGTTGTGCGAATTTTGAAGTTTGGTGGAGGAGGCATCATGCTGTGGGGATGTTTTTCGTGGTTTGAGGTTTGGTCCTCTAGTTCCAGTACCCGGGAAATTTAACCCTGCGGCCTATAATGATATCCCCGTCAGTTCTATGTTTCCAACATTATGGCAACAGTTCGGTGACATTATGGCAACAGTTCGATGACATTATGGCAACAGTTCGATGACATTATGGCAACAGTTCGGTGACATTATGGCAACAGTTCGGTGACGGCTCTTTCTTTAACAAACATCACAATACATCTGTCCACAAAGTGAGGTCCGTAATGGTTTGGTGAGATGGGTGTAGAGGAACTTGACTGGCGTGCACAGAGCCCCGATCTCAACACATTGTTAATACCTTTGGGATGAATTGAAACGTCAACTGACACAGCTACATTTCTTCCATATCTTTAAACCTGCTTTAAACAAAAGTACGAATTTTCTTACCTTCTTACCGGCTGGGTGATACATTTTAAATTTAGACGTAACAAATTCCCAAGTTCGGTCAACTCTCACGTATTATTCTCTCAATTTAGGTTTGTCATTCCAAACATTTTTATCGAAAGTCCTGTACTCTTGGAGTTTCTTCAGTCCCTTACCTTTAGCTGATCATTTCATCTTTTACATGCACTGGCATAGGCATTGCTAAAACTACAAGAGTTGTCTGCTCCGACTGCCGTCTTCTGACGAAATGCATAAAGCATAGCCACTCAGCACCGATGTAGTCGCCAGTTGAGTAACTACCGTACCGTAATAACTCTGCTAAATCTTTCATCCTTTCTACACCAAAGCGTTGGAACTGCTTTCCTGGTTATATTTTCCATGAAAATTAACCATATATTTAATTGATACTACTTGAAAAAAAAAAAATACGGTTAGGCTAGTTCTGATTTAGCAGTCAGTTTGGAACGTAAGACTACGACTTTCAGACCGGAGAGTTAAAATGAGCTAGTTCAGTGTATTTTCAAAGCGGTTATTTAATTTGTTATAGCCAAGCCAAGTCGATGATACGAAAAGTAGGTTACATAAGTTTTATAAATAATGCTGGATACGTTGCGAACACAAAGCAGATCGATACACGAATTACCCAACGTGGTGCTCTGTCGCCTTGGGCTTCTTACATTCCTCATCACTTGCTCTTACCTCTCGTTTTGATTTTCTCCAATTTTTCTTGCGTTCATTCTGCGAATTCCAGAGCATTTTCAAAAATGTTAACCCGTTCACACTTTTTTAAATTTTAGTTTAAACCACTGAGAAATATTCTTTGTATATTTGATTAGATCTCGTCGAGAGCTTTAAAACGATACCCCGCACAGTTCTTTCAGCACTCACTCTTGTCCAGATAAACCGCGATATTGTGAAAAGTGTTCACCGGTTCACAAGAAAACAATTTTTAAAAACTTCTGTTCAAACCACTGCGAAATGTTCTTTTTATATTTGAATAGATCTCGTCGAGAGCTTTAAAACGATACCACGCACATTTGTGTTGGCTCGCGGTTGCCGAGATAGACTGAGTCAAACGCGGCGTCACCCCCAGAAACGTTGCATCATCTCCTCTGCGCACAGGAAGGGAGGGGAGCCTCACGCTCACGATGTATTGGGCAGTACGCGAATCAGACTCCATGCTGTTTACGAAGATGCTAACATGATTAGCTGCGGCACGTATTTTTTATCGCTATAATGATTTTAAAAAATTGGGACCTATTTTTGTCACAGGCGGTCGGCCGTAAGTCTCCCCATACTATCCGCGGTGTAAGACGTAGTCCTACGTCAAAACAGCGAAACTTCTCTCGATGATACGCAGTTTGCCTTTCGTGGGCAATTCCCAATTCTGTGAAATAAATATCAATCACAAAGCAGTTGTAGAAAGCAGCATTACTTTTCCGTTTATTTTCCGGATATTTCGAAAATTGCTGTGCTCAGCAGCAATACTCCTTCACTACTCTTAAGTATTGTGTAATACATACACCGATATTCCCTTCTTTCGTATTGTCTACTGTCCTGGGGTCAGACCACGTTGGGTAATTTCAATAGAATATATATTTTACAAAAGAAATACATTCGCTTATTGGATACTAATAGTGCTATGGCTGCTGTTTGCTGTCATATAAAATAATCCCATTTAATAAACTTTATATACACCGCTGGCCACCCAAAATGCAACGCCAAGAAGGACACGAGATAGCAAAACCAGATTTACTGGCCGCGGCATCGAACGAAAAAGGCTTTGGATGTGGGCTTGGGGTATGTCGGTCCAGGCTGCTTCCACACGTTACCACAGTTCATCAGGCGTAGCCGCGGGTGGTGCTTGCCGGGCCACACACGGTTGCCGATCAGCGACCAGACGTGTTCGATGGGCGACATATATGGGGAGAACAGGTGGACCACGGCAGCAGTGACAACTGGTGGGCCGTGAAGAAATGTTGCACGATGCGTGCCACGTGCAGGCGCGCATTGTCCTGTTAAAACGTGGCCACTGGCAGGTCCTGCAGGTAAGGGAGGACTACAGGCTCCAAAACGTCGGAGATGTAGCGGTGGCTGTTGAGTGTGCCGGCGATGCGTACCAGAGGGGTGCGGGTGTCATATCCAATTGCGCCCTAAACCATAACGCCAGGCGACGAACCGGTATGGCGATGCATAATGCAGGCGTCATACAGTCTCTCGCCGCGGTGCCACCACACGCGGATCCGACCATCGTGGTGTTGCAGGCAGAAGCGGGATTCGTCGGAGAAGACAATGTCGTGCCATTCCGTAGTCCAGGTGCGGCGTTCAATGGCCTACTGCCGCCGCACTCGCCGGTGGTGTAACGTCAATGGTGATCGGAGCAATGGGCGCCGTACGACAAGCCCCGTCGTGCAGACGACGTCGAACGGTACGTGCAGACACAGGTTGTTGCGCAACACACCCTAATTCCTAATATGATGTGTCGGTGCGAGCCGTCAATGCACGCCGCACAACATGCCGGTCCTCTCGTTCGGTGGTGTGCCGCGGCTGCGGCAATCGCTCACGTCGGTCCGTCCGTCCCTCCTGCACCCACCGAATCCATACTCGCCTCACTTTGGCTGGATGTGGTCCCACACGGGCGCCGATGTCTCGGTACGATAAACCGCTGTCGCGATAAGCCACTGTTCGTCCTCTGTCGAACTCCCAAACTTGCTGGAATGACTGCCGTATTCTGCGACGAGGCATCAGGAAGCTTCCCACGCACAGGTCCGGCAGCACAACACACTTCCAGTACTTACACCCCGCCTTCTGTGCACCTTTCTCATAGTACTTCTCGGTGGCGTGCCGGGCGCACATGATTTGCATATGTCCTGCAATGCTAATCGTTTGCATGTCTCTTGGTGTTGCATTTTGGGTGGCCAGTAGTGTATTTCGATTATTACTTTTTATGCACAATAGAATGTATGCTAATAAGTTTATGGGTCTTCTGGAATTGCACCAATTTAAACATTCTCGTGATACCAGGAGTAATGCAAACTTCGTTATTCCCAGGGCACATCTAAATCTTTTACATTAGTTTTATTGCAGCCGGTCCGCGACAGTGGAATGAATTACCCTTGCACACACATTAAATCAATTGTCAGCTTCAGGGCATTCAGGGAAGTATTAACTACTGAATTATTGGCTGGCTGAAATGATTTGAATTGATGCCTTGATTTCTTTTCTGGGATATAGTGGCACATCATTTTGTCTTGTTGATTTTGGTTTGTTTATTGCTGCATGATTGTTTAATGTGCTGTACAGATATTCTTGGGATGTGTATTTTCCGGTTGCATTGGTTTGGTGTATATATATATATATAAATGCCCTAACTAAGTCATTCATTATTTTTTTTATACTTTGCTTATCAGTGGTTATGTTGGCATGTGTTCAGATTACTACGTATTGTAACTGTACTGTCTATATGCCACCTAATTTTTAATTACAGTTGATTTTCATCATGTATTCCTTAACTTACGTTTACTATTATGATGATTCGTGTCACAGTGTGAATTTCTGTGCACTGTGTTCTTGGCCTGTCACACACGTCTTGAGGACGGTGGACTCGTCAGGCTTTTTCTTTAAAGCCTTTTTCCCCGGCTCCATGTCATCCACATGCAGTGCTATATGTAGACATAGATTATTCTTTTACATTTCTTAACATCTACTTCATACATTTTGGTTTAATTGGGCAAGTTCTTTAATTGTAATTAATGGAATATTTATTTTCATTGTGTTATAACATACTACGGATACATTACTGAAACTGTATTTTGTTTTGTTTAATTACTTAGCACAGATTTACTGTAATAATGTATTGTTGTGTTGAATTCTGTCATATATGGTATTGCTATGATGAATGGCAGAATATTCAATAAATTCAAATTCAAATAAGTGAGTCGCGGAAGAATGAGAATTTTTCCGTGGCTCACTTATAAAGCGTGGAAAGAGCGATGACTTCTATTTGATGTTCCTAATCAATCAATGATTCTTGTGACTTTAGCTGCGCCATCTTTGGGGGTAACTGTATGGTGAATGAAACACACAACAATAGGATGCAATTAGTGCAACTTTACACGAGTAAGGTTGGACATCATTACTTTGTGCATAATTGCGCTATGTCGGTTTTTCATACACCACGCAGTGATTTACCATTGGCCAAAAGGTTTCGCAACTAATGTAGTAACTCATTTTGGTGCAGCATATGAGAAAATTTTTATCATTGCAGTGTGTTTCGTCATTCATAACGTGGTAAGATTCTTAACAACAGGATCTTTAACCAGTACGCCCAGACACACTCATAAAGGTGAAGTGCTGAGTACCATCAGTCCTTCATCAGTTCGTCCAATCATTTTAACTGGCGAGGTGTTATATAGAAGTGGTCCTCTTCACCAGTACGTCCTGGTACTCATAACGGTGAGGGACGGATCAACAATACTCTTTCACCAATACGTCCAGTCACCCATAAATATGAGGTGCTATCAAAGCGGGGGCCACTCACTTTGCCGCCTTCCTTGGAAAAAAAAATCTTTTACTAGCTTATACAGTCGAATCCACATTTAATGAGCTCGCCTAATAAAAAGTTCCGCTCTTGGACTTCGTAATATTCCCCTTTGTTATTTTAACCGCTTATTACAAAAATAATTTTTAGAGAAAAACCACCTATATCGGAGTTCAGCGCGGTTATCAGCAAACAAAATGAATGGCACTCACTAAGTTTTTTTACTGGTAAACAAGGAATTACCTGCTGTTGGCAGCACACGTGGTTCCCTTTACAGAAAGGTCAGTTTGGGTGATAACAATATTTCATTTGCTTTGTTGCTACTTCCCTCTCCACGCTTGTCAAGCATGCATCTCCTGGGCAAATGTTGTCTTTTCCTTCTGCCCTCCTATATCGAACGTAACATGTTGCAGGTGAAATTTAAAATTTTTGGCAGTTACTCTAATTTTTGTAAACGTTAAATGTTTTGCTTATTGCAGATCTTACTCATATATTATTTTGCTAGCTATAATTTTCAGTTAACAAGTATTATTTACCTTTGATTAATTGGTAAATAGTTTATGATTGAAATAATGTAGGAATGATCCTTTTTTTTTACCTTTCCGGCTTTAACGCAGTTGTAACATATCGGATGTTTTTGATTCTCCCTTCAACTTTGTTATATACGGTTTGGACTGTATGTAAAAAGCGTTGTTGTGCTTTGTAACCGTAGAAAAAATAATAATAAGATGTCAACAGAAATATGCATTTTGCCCCCCCCCGAACATGTTTTGACTATTCTCACGGTGATGTCTGTGTGATTTGTTGTTGCCATAAATCAACAAGTTAGTAAAATCATGCAATGCATTGATTATGATACGCTTTCCAACATACCAGAAATTATTACTCAAGTTATGTGGATAATGGCTGTGGAATAAATCTCGCTCCTGTGTCCTGACCTTTGACCCCATTTCGATGATATTCAACAGAACCGGTTCAGCATACCTCAGGAATAGCATACTAAAGGTTTGTCGCAATAGAAGCAGTTTTACGCAAGTTATGAGAATAATGGCTGTGGTATAAACCTTCCTTTTGTGCAATGACCTTTGACCCCATTTCGTTGATATTCGACAGAACCGGTTCACTATACCTCCGGAATAACATGATAACGTTTTGTCGCAATCGAAGCATTTTTAGGTAAGTTATGATGCACAAGGGCAATGGAATGGATCGCACTCCAGTGTCCTGACCTTCAACCCCATTTCGTCCATTTTCAATAGGGTTCGTGCCCAGGCGGTTCCCTACCACATACTAAACTTTCATCGAAATCGAACCATATTTACGCAAGTTATGACGCATAAAGGCAATGGAATGGATCCCGCTTTTATGTCTTGACCTTTGACCCCATTTCGCCCATTTTTAATAGGGTTCGTCCCCAAGTGGTTCCTTACCCCATACTAAAATTTCGTCGAAATCGAAATACTTTTACGCAAGTTATGACGCATAAGGGCAATGGAATAAATCCCGCTCTTATGCCCTGCCTGACCTTTGACCCCATTTCGCCCATTTTCAACAGGGTTCGTCCCCAGGTGGTTCCCTACCACATACTAAAATTTCATCAAAATCGATCCATTTTTACGCAAGTTACGACGCATAAAGGCAATGGGATGGATCCAGCTCCTATGTCCTGGCCTTTGACCCAATTTCAATCATTTTCAATAGTATTCGTCCCCAGGTGGTTCCCTACCACATACTAGAATGTCATCGAAATCGAAGCATTTTTACGCAAGTTATGATGTATAAAGGCAATGGAATGGATCCAGCTCCTATGTCCTGACCTTTGACCCTATTTCACCCGTTTTCAATAGGGATCGTCCTCAGGTGGTTCCCTACTACATACTAAAATTTTTTCATCGAAATCGAACAATTTTTACGCAAGTTATGGCGCATAAGAGCAATGGAATGAATCCTGCTCCTATGTCCTGACCTTTGACCCTGTTTCGCCCATTTTCAATAGGGTTCGTCCCCAGGTGGTCCCCTACCACATACTAAAATTTCGTCGAAATCGAACCATTTTCACGTGAGTTATCGTGCGGACGGACGGACGGACGGACAGACAGACGGACGGACAAAGCTGGAGCATATACGCTTCTTCAACCTACGGTTGGAAAGCTTAAAATACTGTTGTAGCTATCTAGACTAAATTTAATATTCAGTGGTTTTGTGATACTTCGATGAAATAACATATAGAAGTGATACCTTGATGAAATAACAGAAATTACTTTGTTAAGGAAGAAATGTCGGAATTATTGTAAGGATTATCACTGAAACACAGAAACATTTAACATGTTATATTGAGGTATCCGAAAAAAAAGAAGGATCTTTTCGATACAACAGTTTCACTTACCCAGAACCTCAGAAGAATCCAAGTTTCAGTTTAGGGGCAAAGAACTCTTGGAACTCTTTCGGCATCGTCCAAAGTAGTCAACTGCTTGCCACAGAGAAAATGCGCCATCGACCGAAACAAGTAGTACATTGTTAAAACTTTTGCGGTAGGTTGCACCAAAAACTGGTGCTACACCAGCTGCACCACTTTCTGAGAAAAGACACACCATTGTGTGGTGCAAACAAACTCCAATAACATGGTGCAACTTTGCACCACGTTATGGTACAAGGTTACACCACGTTATGGTGTAAAGTTTCACCATGTTGTTGGGGTTGGTTTGCACCACATAATGGTGTAAAGTTTCACCATGTTGTTGGGGTTGGTTTGCACCACACAATGGTGTATCTTTTCTCAGAAAGTGGTGCAGCTGCTGTAGCACCACATTCTGGTGCAACCTCACAAAACTTTTAACAGTTTAGTCTGAAGGGGTAAGGTCAGGCTGTATGCTAGATGAGGCAGCAGCTCGGTTCTATGCAGTTCTTGAAGTTTAATTTGGGTCCGATTAGCGGTATGAGGTGTCGCATTGTCTTGTTGCAGCAGTGCTCGCTTTCGGTTGACTAGGGTAGGATACTTCCAATAGAAGTTTGTCATACATCCTACACAGTTGCTGAGAATATAGTTCGGCATTGATAGACCGACCATTCAGAATGAGCTCAAAGTGGATCACACCTTCATATTCCACCTGCCACATAGCATGAACTTTTTCTCGAAACGTCTGCCTTCGGGTCTAGGCAAAACTGATTCAGCTCTATTCAACCTATGTTATGAACAGTCTGGATTACGCAGATATATCCACTTTTCATTCCCAGTAACTATTCGTTTGATAAACCGAGTATCGTGTAGATTTCTGAGCAGCTGCTTGCATACCTCGACATGTCGCTGAGCTCATTAAGTAGCTCACAGTATCGTCTATAATGCTTTCCGATCTTGTGCAGGTGCTCAAGATCGGAAAGGATTATAGACCAGCTCTTCTTACAGTTTGCGAATGCTTGTTCGTGGATTGTCTTCCACAGCCGCTTGCAGAGCATCCGAATCAAGGAGAGAGCCTGTCCGAACTTTCCTCTCTATTCAAGCTCAAGTCACCAGCCACAAACTTCTTGAACCATGTTTGCGCAGTCCGAGTAACCGCCAGGCCTTCACCCTGAGCTTCGTTAATTTTTCGGGATGCTTCAACAGTTTAAACCCCTGTTTTCAGTTATGTCGCAATAGAACCAATATCTCAAATTTTGTAGCCATTGCAATCGAAGGCGGTACAAGTTCAACGCCTGGGTCGTTCCATGTGCTTCACGGATAGTTTGATTTCAAACAATACGCGCTTTCATTCGTCTGTAGCACAGGTAAATTTCCTCGCAGAAAATATGTGTATTTAAATCGTGGAAATATTCTATGCAAAAACGCTGTTTTTTTTTCTTTTGTTTTATTTTGTCGGATACCCCAATATAATATTAATTTATGGCACTGCTTTAATTGACACTCATGCTACATGCGGTGTGGGATCTGCTGTCGAATATAATCAAATTCCGACTTACAGTTCCCCTAAAGTGCCCGAACGTGGTTAAAATCTATTCGCGTGTCTCTTTTCCAATGTATTTAAGACTAGCATTTCCAATGCTATTTAACTCGTATGGTAACAGTCTTGTGATTGTCTCTTAAACAGGGCTGAACGTCGAAAAGGAAATTTTAAAGGAAGTCTTGTTAAATACCGAATTAAAGAGCAAAACGTTCATTACATTCTAATCGAATATGCTAGAAATAACATCCCAATCACTGAACTCAGTTTTACTGAGTAGTACTAAGTAATATTGCAAAATGATTTTAACTAAGTGATATAACCAAATGAAACTCAAAAGGATTATTTTAGTGAGCCTGAATTTGAGTAGTAAGTTATTATTTGTACATGACAAAACTTCGAGTTCGGGCGCAAATCATGCTTCCGAAACAAAGAACAGCAAATTTACCCCCCTCCCGTCTTTTTTCTTTTTTTAGAAGGAAGAAGAAAAAGAGAGAAAAAGGTCGAGATAAAAATAATTCTGGTACTCTTTGTAGATAATTAATTTCTGCTGTGCATTTTTCGCATGACAAGATCCTTGTGGGTGTGAAACAAAACGAGTTATTTCGTGAGAACCAATGATTAATGTACAACACACTGCATTTATTCGCGTCACTCCCGACCACACCGAGTCACAATACAGTACATACCTATTGGAATTAACCCATAACAGCAAACAAACTAATTCCTGAGAGTGAGTGGTACTTACGTAGGTGTATTAATGAATGTTATAGTCGTAAAACCAATGACAGAAGTTATATGAGTCATAAAAGTAATTTTTTACTAAACTGTGTCGGTGGCAACAGTAAGTATTTCGAGTGTTTAGTTTTTCGTAAACAATATTTCTTTTTATTGTTCACTGTAAAAATTGCCGTGAATAGTCGGTGTTTCACCCGGATTAAGATGGTTTACAGATGTTAAGCACGCCACCTGGCGGTCAACCATAAATTTTCGGTAGATAAACTACATGTTCATGGTGTTTAAAATGTTACTGTATTTTAGCCTTGACAATCTGGCAACATTCTTCTTAAAGTGGTTATATACCTGTTTTTTCATGTCGACTGGCAACACCTCTGTGGGCAACACGTTTTTATTTCCCGGTCAGTAGACATATTATTTATTCCCGGTCATTAGACATGTTAATGGACATTACGGCATTAGACGTCAATTTCCCATTAGACATGTTGATCAACATAACATGTATTATTATTTATTTGTCATTAGACATGTTAACGAACATTATGGTCATTAGACGTTTTTATTTCCCGATCATTAGACATGTTAATGAACATTACGGTATGCTACTGGAAAATTACGGTTTTATTGATTGGGCACTCAGTTGCCGGTGTATCTACCGACATTTGACCCTGAAATATTTTATTGTTACATATTATACAAATTTAGACGAACGTAGAAACGACCCTGAGACGGATGAAATATGATGCAGCTACGAAAATCCATCTGCGCAAACTAAAATCTGATCTCAAGATACAAAGAAAAGCTGAATCGCAAGTGTGTTGGTCAGGGGGAACTTTGGTCTAAGATATCTGAAGGTTACACCCCATCGGTTATACATAATTTTAAAGATCTCGTCAATATCAAGTAACCCCCATCCCCTTCCGCACCGCCCCCGAACCCCCGAGGCGAGAGGAAGCCAAATTTCGCTACGGCGCGCCATTTTCTAGATATTTGAGAAAATCAACTAGGTGGCTCATCGACTACTTCCATTACTCATTTTCGTCACATCGAAAAATGCATTTTTGTAATGGCTTTTATCACATTTAACATCTGGTTCTCGTAATTAACGCAGATTGCAATGAGATATTGTTATGTCTATGTAAAACGTGCTGAAATAATGTTCGGCGATAGTTTATTAAAATATATTGTTGAGTAACAATGAAATTAACTACTTCCGTTATCCATTTTCGGTACAACGAATTTTTTTACTTGGGATTTACTTTAGTACTGTCCGGAAAGATGCATAGCATCAAAATTTAAAAAATTGTAATTTGAGTGGCCTTTCAGCATCGTGGGATCCCGCGCCTAGGAATCGTGGACTTCCCTATAGATCCGTTCCTGAGTAGCGCAGCCTTTATCCCGTGTACATTTTAAAGCCATAATGTTAGGAACTTCGGAACCATTTCTTCGCCTTGAACACTTTTCTAAGTAATTGCGTAGTTGTCACAGTAAAACTCTTTTTTTTTTTTTATGAGTATTTGTAAAAATTAATTAGAGGTGTGTAACAAAGAGTGGAAAATCGGATTAGTTACACCATTATACATGTTAGGTAACTATAAAATATTTTTGTACCTGAACAGTGCTGGAAAAGTAACACTTTTCTTAGCAGCCAAAAGAATATCGTAAATAATATATTTTTTGCCAGGTAAATTACTGGGCTAAAACGACACTAAAACTTGGATTTCACCTTCTGAGGGAAGGGTATCCCTATCTCCCACTTTGATTCATCACTGATGATATTAAGTGCTCTAGCACATTTCAGAATTTTTTCGGCTGAAATGCACCTTCTTTCAAGGCTAAAACAAAACTTCATATGAATTTTCTTACATTTTTATGGAGATATATATATGTACCCACACACACGGAGTTTCCTTCTACTTTTGGGAGATTTTCTGCAAATCCCAGTGTTTGATGGGGGCCGCCCGGGAAATTACTGGGTCCGTTGTTAGATATGACCTTTGTTGCCCTGCAAGTGCCTCCTATTTGATGGACGTCCGCCGGAAGGCGTTCTTGATCACGTTCCATTCCCGCCTTCGTGGCCTCCAGGTACAAATTTTGACAAGGTCTTCTTAACCCACAACAATGCCCACCTGCCCAGTTTGAGGGAAAATACCACAGCTTCGATGTTATTTTTGTCACTGTGCGGATTCATGGAAATAATTTTCATCCGTCGCTCTAGAAACGTTCTATCGAACAATGAACTGTGGATTTATTAGCACGTCTTTTGAAATATACAGAATGCATGAAAAAGAGCTTTTTAAATGGCGCTGTGTCCGTCTGTTCGTCCACCTGTCAATCTGTCGGCAATATGTCTTCTACTTAAGGAAGCCGGACTGATTTTTTTAATTTCATATGGGATGCAGGAAAACATGAACTAGATCCATGTCGAATTTTAGAGCTTTCCCCAAGTGCAGATTTTCCCTCTTAGACATGTACGTTTGTATTTGTATTGATATTCGTATTCCCAGAAGGTGATCGCCAAATTTGTCTTTCTTTTCTTATTTTGTTTCTCTCTCTCTCTCTCTCTCTCTCTCTCTCTCTCTCTCTCTTCCTTCACCTTTTATGTCACTGTGGTCAGAATGATTAAGAATTTTCAGGTACCTTTCTGTTCAACCGTAGGTTGTGCAGCTGTGGATACGGTATATGTGGGTCTATACTTTGCCATTGGGTACACAGTTTGAATTTTTGTTGCTATGCATTCCCGACAGTAGTAAAGTAAATCCTATGCACAAAATTTGGATGTAACGGAAATGGGTAACAAAAGTAGTCAAAACCCATTATTGAAATCTGTTTTCTGAATGCTGTCCCATGAAGTGGCGCAACAATAGTTAATTTCATTGTTACTCAACAATATATTTTACTAAACTATCGCCGAACGTTATTTCATCATGTTTTATATAAGCGAACAATATCTCATTGTAATCTGTGCAAATTACGAGAACCTGATGCTAAATGTGATAAAATCATTACAAAAATGCATTTTGATGCTATGCATCTTTTCTGACTGTAATAAAGTATGCGTTGTAGTGAAATTTGGCTTCCTCTCGACCTCCCAGCCCCCACGGGGAAGTTACCTGCTATTGACGAGAGCTTTAAAATGATGTACAAAACAAGTGCGTTTTGTACATCATTTTAAACCTGTAGATATCCTTGGCCAAACGCTACCAATGAATTCCCCCTCACTAACACACTTGCGATTCAGCTTTTCATTCTATTTTGAGGTTAAATTTTAGCTTGCGCATGCGCAGATGGACTTTTGTAGCTACATCACATTTCATCGATATCATGGTCGTTTATTATTTAAAATCTGAGTACTATATGACAATAATAATAAAAATAAATATTGTTTTCGAAAAACTAAACAGTCGAAATGCTGCTGCTGTAGCCATAGTTTAGTAAATATTTACTTTTACGACTCACGAATCTTCTTTCATTGGTTTTACGACAACAGCATTCATTAATTCACCTACCTAAGTACCGCTCAGTGTCAGGAATTGGTAAACTTTATTGCTTGTTTGTATGATTTAATTCCACTTATTGTGTAGTACTGAACTGTGACTCCCTGGTGTGGTCGTGAGTGACGCGAATAAATGCTATGTGTTGAAATTAAATAAATGTGTACTCTCGAATCACTCGTTTTATTTTCCACCTACAAACATCTTGCCATACGAAAGATTTATAGCATAAATTACAGTATCTCTCGATTTTTTTTACGTGTTTATATTCACAGAAATCCTTATGCCAAAACGGCGTTTGAGACAATTCAAATTTCTTACAAATTTATACTTACATTTATTCACCGAAATTCTTATGCCTAATGTTGTTTTTGATAATTAATTCTCTCACAGAAATTTATTTGGGTAATATTTAGGAAATAAAACAAAATGAGCTCATGTATATTCGAAGGCTTCTAAGCGAAACATCATAACGCATGATATTTTTCAAACACGTTAATCAAGAATCACAAATGCCATGCCAACTGAAAAACAAATACTGAACGGAAGTTGCTTTTTTAGCACGTCTTTTGTAAAAAAAGATCGTGCTTATGTTACCGGTTTATCCGTCCATCTGTGCCCACGACATCTCTGCAACTATTAGTCCGATTTGAAAAATTCTTTTTGCATTGGGAAGCTTGAAATATGCGCACGATGATCCTTGATTTCGTTTTTTTTTTTTTTTTACGTTGTACAATTTCGCCGCTAGAGGGGATAAACGCAGATGATGTCGAATTCAAAAATACGTTTATTCCACATATTTGCTTCTAAACATCCGACTGAAAAGAATCTTTTATCTTTCGATTCCACTTATGACGAAGAGTACTTTAGATATAGTTACTTTTTCAAATTACGCATAGATTTTCCGCTAGGGGGCGTAAAAGTAAATTACATTTTTACCGATAACTCGTCTTCTAAAACTCCGATTTGAATTTTTTTTTTTCTTCAACGGATACAGCTCCTGATGGAAAGTCTTTTGCATATAATTTCTAATTTTTGGTAAAGAATACTTTGGCCACCAGGAGGCGTAAATGTTAAGTTTTGCTTTTGATGTATTTGCCATAAAATCTGAGCTTCTAAAATCTCGATTGAAAAAATTCTTTCGTGGACCAATGCCACTCACGACGATAAACCTTTTCGGAATATTTTGTTCTTAAAATTTGCTATTGTTTCTCCATCAGGGGGCGTAGATGTATATCTTATTTTTGTCAATATCTCTACTGTAGGAGTCCGATTTGAAAAATTCTTTCTGCACCGGATACAGCTTCTGATGGGAAATCCTTTGCACGTAAATTCTAATTTTTGTGAAAAATGGTCTGGCCACCAGGTGGCGTAAGTCTTAATTTCCGCTTCTGATGTATTTGTAGGAAAATATGCGCTTCTAAAATCTCGACTGCAAAAAAAAAAAAAATCGTTTGTTGACCGATACTACTCATGTCGACAAACCTTTTAGGAACATTTTCTTCTTGAAATAATGCATGGTTTCTACGCCCGGGGGCATAGATGTATATCTCTTTTTTGCGAATATCTCTACTTCTAGGAGTCTGATTTGAAAAATTCCTTCTTTGTTGGATAGTGTTTCCGATGTGAAATGTTTTTACTATAAATTCAAAATTTTCAAGTAAATCATAGACTTTCCGCTAACGGGCACAAAGGTAAATTGCGTTTTCTGCGTTATTTCTGCTTCTAAAACTCCGATTTGAAAAATTCTTCCTGTATCGCATACAAGACCTGATGGAAAATATTTTTCACATAATTCCTAATGTTTGGTAAAGAATGGTTTGGCCACCAGGGGGCATAAGTGCTAATTTCTGCTTCTGATGTATTTGTAGCAAAATCTGGGCTCCTGAAAACTCGACTAAATTTTGTTTTCTTGGACCGATACCGCTCATATAGAAAAACCTTTTGAGAATACTTTCTTCCTAAAATAATGCATGGTTTTCGTAAAGTCACATTTTATTTTTGTCGATATCTCTGTTTCTAAGAGTCCGATTTGAAAAATTCTTGCGGTGTTGGAGAGCGTTTCCGGTGCGAAATGTTTCTCATATAAATTCATGTTTTTCTTAACGCACAAGTCTGCAACCAGAGGGCGTAAGCTCACGATTCCGTTTACAGCAATATGTGAGGGATTAAAAACCCGATTGAAAAACTTTTTCCTTCCGTCACATACAATTGTTTTCCATACCGGTTCCAGTGACTTTGAATAGCTTTGATAAATTTAATTTGCGTCAGAACTGATTCAAAAGACTTATTACACCCGAAAATTCGGTGTCATCTTTCTTGTTATTTACTGTAACTGAAAACGTTTTATCGAAGTGGAAAACAGCTCTATGGAAGTATATTGGTTCTATGCCAGACGAAAATGTTACGCTGTACTGGGAAAGTACTTTTATATTCAAGTACGGCAATTTCTTACTGTACAAAGAGCACGGAAGTTATTGATCACTACGCCAAAAAGGAATGCCACAAACTACCAAAATGCAAAACACAGGTAAATTACACTTACAACATATTGAACGTTCCTCGTATGATAGACCCCTGGCTAAACATACTTCGCTACGTGAAGACACTTGTCTCCTCTTCCAACTCCCAAGATATTTCTCGACTGAAGCACCTACCTCAAAGGTGATGCATATGTCAAAGCTGCAAGTTTCAGTGATAAGCCTTTGCCGGCATAGTTCAGTGGATAGAATGTCCTACTCCGGAGAAGAAATATGTTGACGCGAATCCCGTCACCAGCAGAAAAGGACAAATTCGCTATAGCCTATTGCGTCCACGAAAAAGTATTTCTCACGTCGGTCTTCAAGAGAAGAGAGAAGTAATGCAAAACGCTAATTAATATCTATGTATAAAATCATAATCATGTGATTGCTTATCAGATATTTGAAGAACTTTCCTATCCTTCTGGAAACTGAGATGGCCTGTCGACAGACAGACAAATGTAGAAATGGATAAAACAAACATGAGATTTTTTTTTGACATGTTTATGTGTTTGTATTAAAAGATATGCGAAAAGTGCCCATGTCTGTTGTTCCCTTGCATTCATCTTATGGATACCGCCCTTCTTTGTATACACCTAACCACCCATCACACTGCGTGTTGGACCACAACTTTCACCATGAGTGACATCAAATACACTAGACTCCCCGACATGGGCGTAAAGTTGTCCCAAATGTTGGGGGAACGGTTGTTACGATTAAACAAATTATTTCAAGAAATTTCTATAAGTTGTTATTTTTATGAAAGAATTACCGTGATTATTATGATTTAAATAAGGAATCAGGGCAATATTTTCCCTCATTCAGACAACTAAGGAGCATAAATGCCTGAACTGCGTAATAATTAGAAACTGCGGCTTGTAGTCATTCGCACTATGGTTAACACAGAAGATCATCGGAGGCTCGGCCGCTGAGGCTAACTAAATGACATGCAGTAATACACTGAGTGGCCACTTTATTATGACCACCCCCTCAGTACTTCGTTGGGTCACCTTTTGCCTTTAATACTGCGTCGATTCTTCGTGGCATGGCTCCGCGAGATGTTGATAGGTGGTTTGTGGAATCTGAGACCATGCTTGATGAATAGCACTTTCCGGGAGTGTGATATTGTAGGGTTGTGGATCCAGCTGTCTGATGGCTCGTTCAACTTCATCCCACAAATTCTTAATGGGGTTGAGATCTGGGGATTGTGGGTGCCACCTAAGCAAAGTAAACTCACCGGCATGTTCCTGAAACCAATTCTGTACAATACGAGCACCATGGCAGGAAGCATTATCTTGTTGAAAGTAGCCATCGCCATCGGGATAAACCATCCACATGACAGGATGCACTTGGTCCGAACGATGTTTATAGATATGATGTGCCAGTCAGACGTTGATCAACACGAATTAAAGGACCCAACGCATGCGAGGAAAACATTCCCCAAACCATAACGTTGCCTCCACCAGCTTGAAGGGTTTTAGCAATGCATTTGGGGTTCATGCTTTCGTGATGTTTCCGCCAAATTCTCACTTGGCCATCGGCATAGTGCAACTGAAAACGTGATTCATCGGACCACATAATTTGCTTCCAATTATCGACTGTCCAATTTTTGTGCTCCTGTGCGAACTGGAGACGTTTTCTCTTGTTAACTGCAGACAGCGAAGATGTTCGAACAGGCCTTCGGTTGCCGTATCCCATACGATGCAGTGTACGGCGAACAGTGAGTGCAGAGATCATTTGAGGGGATCCTTGATTAAGATGGTCTGTAATTTGCTGCAGTGTCGCCCTTCTTTTGCTTGTTACCAGTCTGGACACTCTCCGTTCCGCCCGAGCAGTCACTGGTCGATGACGACCACACGCTGCACGTAGAGACCCTGGTTTTTGGCTGACAGTCCAGTCTTTAAACACTTTAACAACAGCTGCTCTGGAACATTTCGTGAATGCGGCGGTTTCCGTGATACTCGCTCCATGGCTCCGAGCTTCTACAACCATCCCACGTTGAAAGTCCGTCAAATCGCATTTTTTACCCGACTCGTCACCTAAAAATCACTTCTACTACTGTGGCAAGCACTAAGCTTTCCCTTTTATACTAGCCTCGCCCTCTAGTGGCAACAGCGTGCAGCTATAGCCCATTTGCTTAAAACTGTCAGGTGGTCATAATAAAGTGGCCACTCAGTGTATGAGTCGATCAATCTGGGTCTGCAGATTGCACGAGACATCAGGAGCGAGCGGGGAGGATTAGGCAGGGTACAATGTCGGAGGGCAGAGGTACAGAGCTCGAATCATGCATTTCCCACCCACATCACCCAGCAAATTCCGTTACCATGCGACTACATCACACACACGCACGCACATGCACACGCACAAGCACAGGCATGATATGAAAAAAAAAAAGCAAAAAACTCACAACAATACTTTTGGTGTGTGAAATGTGTATTACTCAATTATTCTGAATTTTAATTTATATTCTGGAAATAACAAGCCTTTGAAATTGAAAAAATTACGGAAGCTGAAATATTTCAGTGCTATTCGAACACATCGTCACTGTATAGGGCAACATTTGGACCGAAAGAATTCCTAAGTAGGATCTGGGGGTGAAAGTGTAGTCAACTGGAAAGAGGGGACTCTCATGTCCATCAGATCAATCCCGATACTGTGATACCGCCACCACCAACTTGTTTTCGTCCAACCGTGCAATCCGGGTTGCAGTTCTTCACCCGCGCTGCGTCGAATAGGGACCCTTTCATAGAGATTTTGGAGTTGGAATCTAGACTCATGGAGCCAGGCGAATATTTTCCTGTGGTTCGATGTCCAGCTATATTGTTCCGGTTCCCACTGCAGACAGAATTGTCGGTGACGAATCTTCAACGTGGGCACATGAACTGGCCGCTGACTACTTCTTCCAATGTGCAAGAGCTGCCGCTGACTACTTATTCCCATGTGCAAGAGCGGTCGCTGAGCTGTATGCTTGGAAACGTTTCCGTGTGAGCCATGGGTCTAGTCTACCGTTTACTGAGGGATCATGATCTGTCTATTGCTTCGGACAACACGTACCTACCAGCATTCACCTCGATAGTTAACCAGTGGTGGCGGACCATTCCAGCCGCACCTTTATTGCAACGGCCTTCGAATAGCCAATACCTGCAGTTTTTAAGACTGGATATCGCCTACCATGCTCCTATAACATTCGTCGCTCAAACTGCGACAAGTCCTTCCCTTTCTCCATTGCACGGGCTTTGTAATGGAGAACTGACACAGCTTGAGAGCGCTATATACACTGAAGCGCAATTGAATTAGACAAACCTGTCTAGTAACCTGTAACACCACCTTTCGACCTGATAACGGCGGCGATTCGTCTTCGCATGCACTCGACAAGACACCGGGAGCGTTGGGAAGCCATATGGATCCATGACCCCTGAACAAGCTCTCACAGTTCACGAAGATTTGATGGGAGGGGGTCCAGAGCCTCCAACATCTCTCTCGATGGCATCCCAGATCTGCTCGAAGGGATTGAGGTCAGGTGACCTAGCTGGCCAAGGAAGCGAGGTCACGTCGGTGGAGTGTTCATTCAACCATTCGGATACAATTGGGCAGCGATGGCACGGTGCATTGTCTTGTTGCAGGATCAGGTCCCCAGTAGGATGTTGAAGACGCACAAACGGGAGCAAACGGTCGTCCAGGACATCCCGGTAACATTGACCTGTGAGGGACGATGTCACACGTACCAGGGGTCCCATTTCAGTCCACGTAAACAGTCCCCAGACGAGAATGCCACTCCCACCAGCTTGAAGAGTACCCTGCTGGCAAGAAGGGTCCATCGCTTCATGTGGTTTGCGCCGTACTCGTATCCTGCCATCCGCATGTACCAACGCGAATCTCGACTCATCAGTCCGGGCAACATTTTCCCACATGTCTAGGGTCTAGTGGCGATGTTCCTGCGCCCATGCTAATCTTTGCACCCTGTGATGTGTGGTCAGCAGCGGTATCCTCGTAGGACGATGGCATCTGTACCCCATAGCGAGGACATGGTTCTGGATGGTGTGGCTGCTTACACGGTTTTGTGCACCAGTGTAAATTGCCGAGTGATTTCTTTTTCTTGCACTGTGGCCCGTCTATCCGCTGTTACAATGCGGGCTAGCCGACGATGACCCCGCTCATCCACACGCTGTTGTTCACGGCAGTTGGCACTTGCAGGGATGGTTTTACTGGATTCGATGTACTCGCGGTGCACCCGTGACACAGTGGCTCGTGAAAATCCCAGTGCCTGCACGACTTCCAAGGTGGAGTGACCCGTTCGTCGGGCCCCGACAATTTGCCCACGATCAAATGCTCTTAGATCCTTCGTCTTACCCATACTGCGTCCGACTCTTACTGATTCCCGTCGCATCACTCCTTCTATTGTCGGATCGCTGCATACGTCATGTCGTTCCCGTTTACAGGGCGTCCACAGCGCCACATTTGCATAACGCCAGCTGTCTCTAATTCAATTGCTCTTCAGTGTATATACAGTATACATATATATAGAAAGGCCGTTCCATAAAACCTGAGAGTAATTTTTTTGAGTTAGTAACTGTGCGAAGGGGGAAATAACCACGCAGACGGCTAACTGAATTAAGGAAGTATCTATGGCAACAGTTATTAGCCGTGGCAAACAATTCTTTTTGTTACTGCGCAGTTGTTTAAGGTACGTCTGCATTTCAAAATACAGCTATGGAGGTGAGTGATGAAATGTTAAGCAGTGAAATGCCTTGTGCGATTAAATTATAATATCGTTTGGCTAAAACGGCTCCAAAAACAGTTGATTTAATGAAAAAATCATACAAAGATAAATGTTTGAGTGAGTCAATGATTTTTAGATGGCACCACGATTTCAAAAAAGGGCATTTGTCGACAGAATTCGCTCCTAGGCCTGGTCGACCTGAAAGTGTTGTTACGGAGCGTATTATAAATACTATTTGGGCAGTCCTGCTAGATCGACAAATGACACGAGAAGACATAGCGGCGTTAACTAATATTTGAAAAACGTCGGTATTCCGCATTCTACGCTACAAATTACTCCCGCATCTTTTGTGTTCCAGATGGGTACTTTGTCACCTGACGAGAAAACAGCTGCTAGCCAGAGTTCAGGTGTGTCATGAGTGGAAACAAATTATTGCAAAGGATCCAAACTTTCTAAACACAGTGAAACTGCCGATGCAACATGGGTCCACTATTTCGACCGCTTCACGAAGCGGGCAACGAGTGTCTGGAAACACACAGGCTCGCCTCCTCCGAAAAAAGTTCACCAAACCAAATCAGCTGAGAAGGTAATGATGATAATTTTTTTTTATCATAAAGATGTAATCTACCAGAAAGCTGTTCCTCCACAAATTACTGTGAATGCTGAGTAATACATTTCTGTTTTGAAGCGTCTGCGACGACACATTCCGATTACGCAACCGGAAATGGTGGGCAAGTGGACCGTACACCATGATAACGCTCGGCCACATTTGGCTGCTTGTGTTCAACAGTTTCTTACGAAATGCAGTATTGAAATCATGTCACAAACTGTCTACAGTCCTGACCTCGCCCGTGCGATTTCAAGTTCTTTCCAACAACGAAGGAAAAGTTCCGTGGCCCAACATTCAACACGGATGCTGACGTTATTCAATCTGTACAGGGATCGCCACAAAATGCCTTCGCCACATGCTTTGAAAAGTGGACTGAACGATGGGACCGTTACACATCATCCGAGGGAAGATACTTTGAGAAAGAATAACATATATTTTCCTGTACGTATATTTCTTCATTTTGTGAGATTTTACTCTCAGTTTTTATAGAACGGCTGTTGTGTATACGAGTATATATGGGACAAAAGTAGTCACAGTGATTTAGTCCATGAGTGCATACACTTGAACTTGTTGAGCCAAATATTTGTATTTCTACCAAAAATTGCGCATGTCCAGCAGAATCTTGGGAAACTAAATTCGGGTTGATGTAGTTCTAAAGCACTGTATGTTGACCCTTCTCCTTTGCAAGAAGTATTATAAAATACTTGAAAAGGAAACAAAGTCTTTGCAATACAGTTCTCACTCCACGGCTTACCATGTTCTTCCGTTATTCTACACTGCTGGCCACCCAAAATGCAACAACAAGAAGGACACGAGATAGCAAAGCCAGATTTACTGGACACATAACAACAGATACAAAGATGAAACGATTGAGCTTACAGGCCCGTGCGACTTGCGGAACACGCAGACATCAATAGTTCGTGTGGCCCCCGTGGCCGGCAATAACGGCCGCTAAATGCCGCGGCATCGAACAAAAGAGGCTTTGGATGTGGGCTTGGGGTATGTCGGTCCAGGTTGCTTCCACACGTTGCCACAGTTCATCAGGCGTAGTCTTGGGTGGTGCTTGCCGGGCCACTCGGTTGCCGATCAGCGACCAGACGTGTTCGATGGGGGACATATAGGGAGAACAGGCGAGCCACGGCAGCAGTGACACCTGGTGGGCCGTGAAGAATTGTTGCACGATGCGTGCCACGTGCGGGTGAATTGTCCTGTTGAAACGTGGCCGCTGGCAGGTCCTTCAGGTAAGGGAGGACTACAGGCTCCAAAACGTCGGAGATGGTGCAGTGACTGTTGAGTGTACCGGCGATGCGTACCAGAAGGGGTGCGGGTGTCATATCCAATTGCGCCCCAAACCATAACGCCAGGCGACGGACCGGTATGGCGATGCATAATGCAGGCGTCATACAGTCTCTCGCTGCGGTGCCGCCACACGCGCGATCCGACCATCGTGGTGTTGCAGGCAGAAGCGGGATTCGTCGGAGAAGACAATGTCGTGCCATTCCGTAGTCCAGGTGCGGCGGTCAACGGCCCACTGCCGCCGCACTCGCAGGTGGTGTATAGCGTCAATGTTAATCGGAGCAACGGGCACCGTGCGACAAGTCCCCGCTCCTGCAGACGACGTCGAACGGTACGTGCTGACACAGGTTGTTGCGCAACACACCCTAATTTCTTCGCTAACGTTCGTGATGTGGCGGTGCGAGCCGTCAATGCCCGCCGCACAACATGCCGGTCCTATCGTTCGGTGGTGTGCCGCGGCTGCGGCAATCGCTCACGTCGGTCCGTCCGTCCCTCCTGCACCCACCGAATCCATACTCGCCTCACTTTGGCTGGATGTGGTCCCACACGGGTGCCGATGTCTCGGTACGATAAACCGCTGTCGCGATAAGCCACTATTCGTCCTCTGTCGAACTCCGAAAGGTGCTGGAATGACTGTCATATTCTGCGACGAGGCATCAGCAAGCTTTCCATGCACAGGTCCGGCAGCACAACACACTTCCACTACTTACACCCCGCGTTCTGTGCACCCTTCTTATAGTGTTTCTCGGTGGCGTGTCGGGCGCACATGATTTGTATATGCTCTGCAATGCTAATCGTTTGCATGTCCTCTTGCAGGCGACGCATGCTGCGAATTTCAGGCCAATCGGATGCTTCCTTCTTGGTGTTGCATTTTGGGTGGCCAGCAGTGTATTATAAATTTAAGAAAATCTTAGTGCTCACATTCAAAAATCATTGAATTGTAGATATAAAATGCTCTTTTTATTTGTTGCAGGTAACACTTTCTACTGAAAGAACATTTTCCGTCATTCTCTTGTTTTGACTGCGCCGGTTTTGCACCAGCGGAATGTTATTCCATGCTTGCTGGATGTGCTCGACTGACTTCGCAATGTGCATGCGTGTATGCGTGTGTCACAACAAATTTTCCAGTAGCATGCATGTGTGTGTTTACAAATGCCTAAACAGTAATGACATTTCAGTGTCGAATGGACTTGTGCTCAAAAGACCGTGACTATCGATGTGTAATCAGTAATTTTCGGATTTGAAGACAAAACATTTAGTTTTTCACTATTCGGTTCCTTGGGGATAATAAACAGTTTATTTGAATCTAAGATTTTCCCCGGAGAAGAGCCTAAGTGTTGCAACAGTAGCTGAGAAGGAAATGAAAAGAGAAGTGAGGGATTTCTTTAATCCTTGTGGAACAATAAAGAAAAAAAAATAAATAAAAATAAATTTAATTTGTTACGTGGCATTGATAACTAAGTTCTTTTCTGGTTTGGGGTTTGACGAATGCCGTGAGTACTTCGCTGTGAGCTGTAAGCAGTCCCCCAACGCGACAGAAATCACCCATACGGATTGCCAAATCTTATTAAAAGCTAAAAATTGGTCTTTAAAATAATTTCAGAATGCTATTTCTTTGGCTTGTTATGAAACGTTGGATTCACTTTACGTACTCGATAGTGTGCTTTTTGTTCGTAATATGTCCTATCTATAAATAGGCGTCGAATGGAAAATTATTTTGTACGGGATAGCTTTATGCACGTATTTCCTTATTTTAAGTCACAGTTGTACATCCAGATAGCACGTGACAAGTAATTTTCATGTCTAGAAGTGAGATGTGTTTATTCTTTCTTTTCCTTTCTGTTTTTGTTCTTTGTGTGAATGATATTTAAACTTTTCGGGAAAAAAAATAACTTTGGGACTTTGAATATCGTTCTTCCGTCAGAAATTTCAGAATGCTGAAAGTTTTATTCTTTTGAAATTGTGTGAAGACACTTTCACAACATTTGAATCGGTCATTACTCAGGAATTTCAGAATGCTGAAAGTTTTATTCTTTTGAAATTGTGTGAAGACACTTTCACAACATTTGAATCGGTCATTACTCAGGAATTTCAGAATGCTGAAAGTTTTATTCTTTTGAAATTGTGTGAAGACACTTTCACAACATTTGAATCGGTCATTACTCAGGAATTTCAGAATGCTGAAAGTTTTATTCTTTTGAAATTGTGTGAAGACACTTTCACAACATTTGAATCGGTCATTACTCAGGAATTAAATCAAAATGTGACCTCGTGTCAGCGTGTGTTGTCTGCTATTGACACCTACTTGAGAATTATCTCTTTTTGCGTGTGCATCGCGAGACACAAAATAATTTGCTTTATTTGAGCATCGTTATTCTATAGGTGGTTTTGACGACAAATGTATGACGCTCCTCTGTCGCACGCACTGCTCCGAAAAAGAAGAAGAGAAACGGCAGAGAAAGGAAATATTTTGGTATCTAATGGAAAGACGGTTATCGTACATACATACCGTGAAAACACAAGTTTGTCCACGACGGACATCGAATTCGTGTCCCCTTACTCCGGAGTAAACCGCTCTCCCAACTGAGCTACGCAGACAGAATATCTCGCTGCAGATTTGTGGTCTTGACACATGTTTTCATCTCTGTGGTACGTCACATTACATACATTTCACTAAGCTGTTCTCTGAGATTCCAAGGTTAGCTCCACAAAGAAATACAAACTGCCAGATAAATTTTTAACTCATCATCAATCAGTTAAATCAATCGAGATTACATCAGGTAGTGACGTGTGTAACACAGACATAACTACTGAAATTTCAGTTATCGGCACAAAGTTTTAGGCATTAAGAGCTCGCTGGACAATCAATGAGCGCCCGGCGTAATACGAGTCTCATGCTATAAGTGATTTTAAAATTTTGACATTTGCATTTATTCTTCATCTGTTTCTGTTAAGTGCCTATATTCAGAAACCTGAAGAAGCTGCCCATTGGCAGTGAAAGCTTGCGAAACTTGTGTAATTTTGTAATTTTACGCCTATTAACGGATTAAAAAATATATATTAATGTATTATATCGTATTATTGTAAGTGGCGTGAAACCCACAATCCAATTTTCTACCTATTTACTTACTGTTGCCGTATCAAACTTCTCCATTTACATCGATCTTGACACACAACTCGGGCTTCACTGACATCTATCACACGACGTACACAAGATCTTCTATACTTCATACTCATAATCTTTTTATCATGCAGACACTCCTGCATCTGATCCTCCCATGACTTCCTTGAACTTGCTCTGCCTTCACTAAGACCGCCCATTAACATACGTTATAAAGAGTTATTATGAACTTACAGTTGATGGTTTCCTACATTTACACTGCTGGGCAATTGCTAAGGACGGATCATAAACTGCTATATAGCGCATAAAAAAGTAAGTGTGGTTGGATGCCAAGTGAAATAAAATAATGTCAGAATGCCAGGATATTAAAAGAAAGACAATTTATCGTGCTCTGAAATCCAGAAGGCGTTGGAACGTGTTCAAGGGACAAACAAGCCATTTTGTGCAGAATACGTAAACGTGAAAAATGCAATTACCGTCCTCAGGCGTTCCGGCGTAAGATGTCAATACGGGATATGGCCACCATGGAGGGCGATGCAAGATTCCACACGTCGTGTCATGCTTTGCACAACATTATCAAGCAGCTGTTGGGGTAATTTATCCCATTCCTCTGTCAGTGCACGGATGAGGGTGTCCTTGTTTATTGGAGGGCATTGGCGACCAGCAAGACTCCTCCCCATAGCATCCCACACATTTTCAATGGGATTCAGATCTGGAGAACGTGCTGGCCATACGAGGCGTTGAATATCCTCGCTCTCAAGACACTCTTGGACTGCGACTGTTCGATGACATGTTGCGTTGTCGTCCATGAAAATGAATCTATCACCGACAGCACCACGGTACATGCGAACATGAGGTAGCAGAACATCATTAATGTATCGTTGGCCAGTCATAGTCCCAGTTGGAAGCACATAGAGGGACGTACGGCCATTGATCATGATGCCAACCCATACCATGACAGTACATATCGGATATCGGTCCCTTTCCTGTATGTTTGCTGGACAATATGCAGTACCACTATCACGCCAGATCAGTTGTCGTCGACAATCAGACGATAGACTGTATCTACTCTCATCTGAGAAGAGGACAGCAGACCAGTCGTTATCCGTCCAATTGCGATGTTGATGGCACCATTGCAAACCGTCGGTACGGTGACGTCTGGATAATGGGATGCACACAACTGGACGGTGGGTGTATAGTCCTCCTTCATGCAAACATCTGGCGACAGTTTTTCGGGAGATTCGCTTGCCAGTAGCAGCCATAAACTGATTTGCTACCTCACTAGCTGTGCTGCGCCGGTGTCTTTTTGTTGATAGCACTATGTACCGATCTTCTGCAGGTGTCGTACTGCGAACACGACCTCCCCCGTGACGTTTGCTACACTCTCCATTTGTTTGAAATGATTTCCAAAGCCTTGAAACAACACTGTGGCTGACGTCGAACTCCCTGGCAACATCTGTTATTTTTCGCCCTTTTCCAATCTTGCCAATAATACGGCCACGCGTAAAATCATCTAGATGATGTCGGGAAGATATACTGAAAATTGCAAGTTCGTCAATTGATTCTTTCCCTTTCAAATTTGCGTTTGAACAACAACGGTCAATACGTGTC
Source organism: Macrothele yani (assembly GCA_039090855.1). NCBI lineage: Eukaryota > Metazoa > Arthropoda > Arachnida > Araneae > Macrothelidae > Macrothele > Macrothele yani. Next base: position 117,463,754 of record CM076995.1, on the reverse strand, counting down.
AAATCCTTTATCTCTTATCAGCGCTATGACGTCACGAAAAAATTCGGCAATCCAAAATTTGCATAAGCACAACACGTCTTACTGTATCCCGCACTTATGCTAATTTCCACATTTTCCTGCCTTCCATTTTATGGTTGCTATCGTTGCTATTGTCATCCGTCCTTAGCAATTGTCCGGCAGTGTATTTATTTGGAAGTTATTATCACTGGCTGCACTACTCACAAGATTTACGCGCATAAATTTCATAAAGAAATTCCCACAGGTGCGGCCCAGAAGACTTAGTCCCTTGACTCTAACCATTCGTTCGGGATGGACTCCGGTGCGAGTCCGAATGAGACATTACTGGTGTGCTTGCACGGTGACCCTGCCTCTGTCCCTTCTCTGCAACCAGTGGCCCTAAATTAGTGGCGGGCGACTCATAGTTGTTCATGGTGGCCGTTTAACCCTGCAAAAAAAAAAAAAAAAAAAAAAAAAAAAAAAAGCTCATAAATAATGTTTTTCCTGGTTAGGGGTTTCAGGAAGGGGTACTCACAAATTGACCGTGACCTGTTCCTTACCTAGAACCAGCTACCCTAAATTAGGGACGGGCGACTGCTTATAGTCATCAGAGCTAATCAAGATGGCCGTTTAACCCTGAAACAAAACAAAACGAGGAATAAAACCACATAAATAATGTTTTTCCTGGTTTGGGGGTTCAGAAAGTGGCACTTACAAATTGACCCTGACCTGTCGCTTCCCTGGAACCAGTGACCATGAATTGGGGACGGGGACTGCTTATAGTCCTCAGAGTTGTTCAAGGTGGCAATTTCACCCTGAAATAAAACAAAACGAAAAATAAAACCCCATAAATATTGGTTTTCATGGTAAAGGGGTTAAGGAAGTGGTACTCACAAATTGACCCTGACCTGTCCTTTCCCTGGAACCAGTGACCCTAAATTAGGGACGGGAGACTTCTTATAGTCCTCAGAGTTGTTCAATGTGGCAGTTTAACCCCGAAATAGCCGCCCCGGTGGCGCAGTGGTCTAAGGCGCTGGCCTCTGATCATTCGTCCGTAAGGGGTCCCGGTTCGAATTCCGGTCAGGCATGGATGTTGTGTTTGTCTTACGGCACTGGCTCTCTCCCTTCCTTGGAACCAGTGACCCTAAATTAGGGACGGGCGACTGCTTATAGCCCATTGAGTTGCTCACGGTGGTCGGTAAACCTCCAATCAAAAAAAAAAAAAAAAAAACAAACCCGAAACGAAACAAAGAAAAAAAAAAAAAAAAACCAGAAATAATGTTTTTCGTGGTTAGGAGCATCTATTTTTTTTTTTTTTTATTGGAGATTTAAAAGACCGCCGTGAGGAACTCAATGGGCTACAAGCAGTCGCCCGTCCCTAATTTCGGGTCACTGGTTCCAGGGAAAGGAGTGAGCCAGTGCCGTAAGACAAGCACAACATCCATGCCTTACCGGGATTCAAACCGGACCCTACATGGACGATTGATCAAAAACCATCGCTTAGACCACTGCGCCACCGGGGCGGTGTGAGGAGGCTCAGGAAGTACTACTCAAAAATTGACTCAGACCTGACCCTTGCCACTGTAAAAGCAAGAATGCTACGTTTCATTTGAAAAATAACATTTACAATCCGGAACATTTGCGCCGCACAAGTGGCGCAATGGTATAAGCGATGGCCTCTAATCACTCGTGCAAACAGGGTCCGGGCCCGAATCCCGGTGAAGCATGTATGTTGTGTTTGTCTTACGGCACTGGAACCAGTGACCCTAAATTAGGGTTGGGCGACTGCTTATAGCCCATTGAGTTGCTCACGGTTATCGTTAAACCTCCAATAAAAAAAAATATATTTTTTTTGCGTTGTTTCATATCTATATCTTTATGCCACATAAATTATCTTATATTTTTATAATAGACCATTTTTTTAAAAAGAAGGTAAGTTTTAAACTGCATAATCCATGTTTAAATTCACTCACATCGCAATAGCTGCAATTGGAAGGAAGGGATTTATTCCGAATGGCTGAAAAATTATTCCGCCTGTCAAAAGGGCTGATCAATTTGTTAGCTAAAGGAAAAAATGCAAAAGAAGTTCCTTTCACAAACAATTTCTTCAGAGCACTTCGAAAATTCTCTGACAGTTTCCTAGCGTACATGTAGGGTACAAATTATATTCTGAGGGCAGGCAAAAATGCTAATTTGAAAATGCATCAATTTTATTCAAAAGCTTTATTCTGATAATTTTCAACATACGCTTAACGTAGTTTATTCTGTTTAAAGCTTGTTTGCCTTTAATATTCTTTCATTATCTTTGTATTATCATTTATATTATTACTCTTAATTATTGTTTTTAAGAACGTTATATGCCTCGTTAGATTTTAAATTTCCTTTATTTTTTTCTGCCCTTCCATACCAGAACTTTACTGACATTCATCCTTCCATATGAGGGAGGGGGAGGGGGAGGTTGCGCGGGTGTAATTGGAACAGGGCCCTGGGATTTGGAGCGACAGCTATGTTACTGTGTCATTTCTCTGCGAGATTAACCAAAGTAAAGTAGGAGTGTTTGATAGTTCTTATGTTTCCGTTCCGATGACAGTGTAACGAAGCTAACTTTGAACGTCTCTTTTGTGATATGAACTGTGTTCTGACAGCCAATAAAGCCAACCCCTCCCCCTCCCCCTAGTAAATGCGCCTTTCATGCCTCTTTTCAGCGATGGTCATTTACAGTGTTCTTTTTAGTGTTTTTGCTGCCACTATGATAAACTCTCAGGATTATAAGCGACCGCTCTTCCCAAATTCGGGGCCACAGGGTAAAGTGATGGGAAACAGTTGTAATCGTGGGACAAACTTACCACCCATGCTTCATCTTGGATTCAGACCCTGATAACTCGTCAGAAACCTGCGCTTCTGACCACTGTCACCGGGACAGTTTCACTGTGTTCAAACGATATTGTTTGTCGCGCAACATCAATATATACAAATTTTGAAGATGACAATCCGATTTCTGGCGTAAATGTGACAAGGATGGTAAGTCAGATAATATCCGAAAATTTTCAAGTTTTCGGATATTATCTGACTTACCATCCTTGTCACATTTACGCCCAAAATCGGATTGTCATCTTCAAAATTTGCATTATATGGTGTAATACCGTATTTCTTTCATAATCAATATATACAGTTCGCCCTTATTACGTCGGAATTAGAGGTAGTAATTAGCAGGCTTCGTATCGCTACATAAGATAGTGTGTGAAGCCCTGCATTCAGCAGAAATAGAAATGGCGTAATGTTGGCATTTAAATACAAACCGTGTTTAGGCGATTTTTTTTTTTACTTCTCTTTAAAATAAATAAATGTGCAATTGTCGATCCCTTGAGTTGTTCATTAGACATATATACTGGTGGAGAGTCAGATTTGCCCATAACTGTAATACTTTTTTACGCTTTCCAACCGTAGGTTGAAGATGCGTATACGCTCCAGCTTTGTCCGTCCGTCTGTCCGCACGATAACTGGCGTAAAAATGGTTCGATTTCGATGAAATTTTAGTATGTGGTAGGGGACCACTTGGGGACGAACCCTATTGAAAATGGGACAAATGGGGTCAAAGGTCACGACGTAGGAGCGAGATCATTCCATTGCTCTTATGCGTCATAACTTGCGTAAATATGGTTCGATTTCAATGAAATTTTACTATGTGTTAGGAGACCGCCTGGGGACGAACCCTCTTCAAAATGGGTGAAGTGGGGTCAAAGGTCAGGACATAAGATCGGGATGCGTTCCATCACCCTTATCCCATATTATTAAGGTGGACGTCAAGTAATTTTGCTTCCTATATTTCCAATGGAAAAACTTTTGTACACATTTCCTTCACAATTAATGTGTTCCCAAGGATGAAAATTTGAACATCGATTAAAATAACTTCATATATTTACTTGGAAAACTTAATATTTTCTAAAACATAACCATAATTATATTAAAAATCAATAACTTTTCCTTTGGTGGTGTTGAAACCAGAGAAAATATGGCTCGTCCTGTATTTTGATGACGTCGGTGCACAAATAAATGTTGGATTGCATAATAACGGTTATGGTTTAGAAAATTTTAAGTGTTCCAAGTTATGAAATGAAGCTATTTTAATCGATGTTCAAATTTTCATCCTTGGGAACGCATTAATTTTGAATAAAATGTGTGCAGAACTTTTTCCATTGGAAGTATAGGAAGCAAAATTACTTGACGTCCACCTTAAAGTAGCAATTCTTGTATGTATGTATGTATGTACATTTTATTTTGAAAACGGTTCTAAGAATTTTGATGAAAGTCGTTAACCTACTGTTTTCTGGTACTAGAAATCGATTTAGCTTGATCTCGACTTTAGGATAATTCCTTTAGTGGGTTAAATAACCACCCCGAATTATAACGTTTTTAGTGTCATGGCGTCGTTCCATTAATGTTTCCAATGCTTAGAAATCTTATGAGGTCACAATCTCTCGTTTGAGAATGCAAGCGCGCGGTCACGCCATCAGTCTCATTACCTCACGCGTTGTGTGTGGATCCTATTAAAGTTTTATGACGTCACACTCTTGCGAGCAGAGGGTTGCGATTCCATCTGCCTCATTACGTCACGCGTTGTGTGCGTATGTCCGTCCGCACGATAACTCGCGTAACAATCGTTCGATTTCGATGAAATTTTAGTATCTGGTAGGGAATCACCTGGGAAGGAACCCTATTTAAAGTGAACGAAATGGGGTCAAAGGTCAGTACATAGGAGCGGGATCCATTTCACTGCTTTTATGCGTCATAACCAACGTAAAAAAAGTTCGATTTCGATGAAATTTCAGTATGTGGTAGGGGACCACCTGGCGACAAACCCTATTGAAAATGGGCGAAATGGGGTGAAAGGTCGGGACATAGAAGCGGAATCACTTCCATCGCCACTATGCGTCATAACTTACGTAAAAATGCTTCGATTTGGATGAAATGTTAGTATGTTGTAGGGGCTTGCCTGGGGACGAATTCTATTGAAAATGGGCGAAATGGAGTCAAAGTTTAGGACACAGGAGCGGGATCTATTCCATAGCCCTTATGCATCATAACTTACGTAAAAATGCTTCGATTGTGACAAAACTTTATCATGTTATTTCGGAGGTATACCGAACCGGTTCTGTTGAAAATCATCGAAATGGGATCAAAGGTCAGGGCACAGGACCGAGATTTATTCCACAGCCATTATTCTCATAACTTGAGTAATGATTTCTGGTATGTTGGAAAGCGTATTATAATCAATGCATTGCATGATTTTACTAACTTGTTATTTATTTATTTAGCTAGGCGTTTGACGACCACCGTGAGCAACTCGATTGGCTATAAGTACTTGTCAGTCCCTAATTAAAATTCTGGAACCAGTGCCACTGGTTCCAAGGAAGGGAGAAAGACAGTGCGTTGAGACAAACAGAACATCCATGCCTCAAACCCGGACCCATCTCGGGAGAATGTTCTTAGAAACCTGCGCCACCGGGACGGCATAATTTTTATCAGTTAACTAAATTTAGGCACTTTCATAAATTTAAAGAAACACTATTCTACTGAATGTAATATTTTGCTCACATTTTTGTACTTTAAACGTATATTTCCCGTTCTTTTGAGGACATCTGCGTTTTCACTCGTGTTTTGCTTGTACAATGATATTTTCTTTAAATTCATACCTGCGCGTTGTCCTACTAAAGCGAGCTTTTTTTATGTGCTAGACTTATTTCGTAAAGGAAGTTACAGTTGCTTGAGTAGGGAGGGCGTTCTGAGCTGTTTGAAAGATTGCTGGTAACTAACTCTGCGGCAGATTTCCTGTTCAAGCCATGACGTGAGTCTGCGACAAGGCAGGAGAAAAGTTGTCTGCGTGAAACATATAAATACGTGTTAGAGCTGAAAGGTGAGTAATTTTCGTTGGGGGAAAATGTGTTTTTAACTTCCGAGACAACCAGTTCTTTTTCGCTCTGCTGTTTTTTTTGTTTTGTTTTTTTATCGTTCTTTTTCTCCTGTATTTTTTCTTGTCAAGTGTGCTTGGTATTTAAAACTGAAACCGTGGGTTCTGTTCGATCGCATACCTCAGACAGCTGCTTTATTCTTCTGTGAGAACAGTCTTCTCATTCAGCAAGCTCTGTCTGTTGGTATTAGTGCTCACCATCCATGAAGCGGCAGGTCAAATTAAATGCCCACAAAAAATGAACAGAAAAAAAAATAACAAAAAAAGGGTAAATAGATAATGAATGTTATCCATCAGGTCACGGTTGAAATGATCATAGTACTGTCAAAACCCATACCAACTTGTGTCATAGGATATCAAACAAAAATATTTATTTTCGGAAAGATTATGCTCCACGGGCATGACAATTAGATTTGTCAAATTAGAGCGTTACAGGAGATAAAAGAAAAAGCTTAAATCACCAAAACGTCTGTGTTTGTATTTGTGAGAAATTTCGTTTTCTCGGTTTAGTAAATCCTGTGTTAACTGTGCAAAAAACGAAGTACATACACCATTTGCTAATTTAAGAAAGCTTCATCTGACACGGGCGTCTTTTTGTGTGTATGTACGTGTAGTAGCCGGCACTTACGAAGCGCAGTAGTTTTCTTTCAGGAATACCAGTTTCATTGTTTCCGGACGTCTTTTGTTGCACGTACCTACATGCGATTGATCGTGTGTTATAAAAAAAAAAAGAAAGAAAGTGAAACAAAGAAAGACTCGAACTAAGACTTGTCACAATCTCTAGCCTCACCTAAAATACTCTGGGAAATTCCAATATTCCAAACGGATGCAGTTATGTTCTCTACAGGTGAGGCTGGAGCAGTGGTCTCAAACTCCAACCCTTGGAAGGGCCACTTTCCAGTTTTGAAGGAACTTAGGGGGCTGCATGAATATTAATAAATTTCTTATGAATAAATATCAACTTTACAAAACTACACCAATGGCTTAGCACTGGAGTGGAATATTATTTCTAATGATCAGTTAATAATAAAAACAAATGCTTCATCAATCACTGACAACAATCACTTTTACTTAACAGTAATTTTCACTTTGATCTCAAAACAATCACATTTTACCACCTGAACACGGTACCGGTACAGAAAATATTGCATGTTCTGACTAGAAACTTGGGCTTGCTTTTCTGTCACTAACTTATCGATATTTGGAATAACGTCCTTTGAACATGCTACTTTTAAAAGTGAGCATAAGTGACTGTCACTTAACCTATTTATTTCAAGAGATCTTACTTGGTTCATTCTTGAAAACAACTGTTCACATGAGTATGTTGTTCTGAACATAGACAGGACCCGTGCAGCAAGGTTATGAATGTTTACGTATTTGTCCTTTGAAACTAACTGGTAAAACACTGTTAGATTGCAGCTGTTAAATTTTTCTTCTAGGAAAGAATCACACTGAAAGTCTATTAATTCAAGCTGAAGTTCTTCAGGTGCGTTGTCAGCATTATAGGAAAATGGAGACTTGAATATATTTAGAAAATATTTTCCATGTCTTTTAAACATTCAAACCGCCTGTTGAAATCCTCTTTTAACATAGCTTGAACAAGGATTTCGTTAGAGGTATACACATATATATTCTTACTCAACTTTACGGAAACAAATTTTATAAGGCAGAAAAGCAGAAATTTTATGAAAAAGTATACGAAAAGTTCTGAACAAAAAATACACATTTGCAACTAGGCACCGCAAATGTGTATTCGGTAGCATCGAAAAAAAGGGTACTTTTCGGAAAAGTGGAAAATATGTCGAAATTTTTATATAGATGCATCTTATCAGAAAGTTTTTATTTTATTTTTTTTACGGTGCTACAGGTAAAAACTCAAATGTCGTTAGGAAAAAATGTACAATGTTTACGCAACTCAGCAGCAAAAGAATGTAGCCAAAAAAAACGGGAAATTCCTAGAAAACTTTTCTCAAGAATAGTTACATTCAGCACAAGACTAATTTTTCCAATGCGACTTCCATAAATAGAGATATATTGCTTACAGACGGGCGGACGAACTTGTAACAAAGCAATTTCATCTCTTCAAAACAGAGGTGCCAAAAGAAACTGAGGTACTTCTGTTGCCACATTCTCTTTCCGTCCGTAACAAAGACATCTCTTGTCACAGAAGTCAAACTTGAAAAATATTTCTTTTTTTCGTTGCGTGGAAGTTACTATACTCACGAATTTGGAATAATTTTCCATTTTCTCTGGCTCAAAATTTTAATTCTATATGTGAAAAGTACATGTGCGTTTTTAACTATGTTTTTTTATTTCTAAAATACGGACTCAAAAAATTATTTGTCGTCACAACGATTTGTGAAATCTAAATTTGTCGGTGGCGGAACTCGAAATCACATACTTTTGCTCCGTAGCCGAATGCTTTCTCAGTTAAGCTAGACCTGCAAAGGCTTATTACTGCTACTTGATATGTGCTTCATCTCTGAAGTACGTCACAGGTTCTAAATTTTTTAGCACAAGATTAAAAGCAAAACCCCACATGCACATACGTATACAAAATACACATACAGTCTGTATTAATATTTTTGTCTATTTGCTGACACCGCACATCCTTTGCCAAATTTCCCCTTGATTTGAACACACACACACACACTGCTATGGAAGATTCCAAATTTGAATAAGGTATACAATTAAGAATCAGATTTCGATTTTGCAATGCGATCATGTGGATACCTGTTCCTTAAAACTGCGAAGTGAACAATTTTCTTTAGACTTCATAATGGGAATACGGATATTTAATCTAAGTCCCTCAGCCGTACATTTTTACGAATATCCTGATGTATGAAAACTGTTTGCATGTTTCTTTACATAAAGAATGTGCACCATTTGTTTTATAACTAAACATCAGAAATTTTCTGATTGTCCATAAATAAAAAAATAAAAATAAAAAAGGTACAAACGTCAGATTTTTTTAAGCGTGAGTATACTGTCTTCAAAATGTGCTATTTCATTCTTTTATCTAAATTTGTGATCCGGTCAACAAGTAACGTCAATTCAAACATTGAACGAAATACATTCAGGAAACACTTGCATAATTTTCCCAGTTTCCCCCTCCTCTTGAATCTTATTTTTAGAGGGTACATCAAATTTCTTTGCACTTTCTCCAACGGTAGTTTGTTTTGTTTTTTCGTAATACCCAATCACAGATGACTTTCCCAGCTTCTAGGTCATTTGAGAATATGAAGGTTCTTAAAAAGTCGTTCTAATGTATGGAAAAATTATGAGCATCTGAATCAGCAGATTCCCGAACATCAGCTCATCAGGCTGTTTTCATGTTGTCATTTCTACTCGTTCTGAAAAGGTAATTGGATGACTTTTGTCAATAACGGTTTTACTTAAGATAGTACAACTATACTAGTTATCCGAATTTATTGGCGTATATAAAATCAAGGTTTCCAAGCTTTCGCACATCAACCAGATGGCTTTCTCAAGGAAGGTAGACAGCAAACTGCAAACTGGATAATAGAACGTTTCAACAATTTGAATGCGGTGAGTTGACTTGACAATAAACGAAGAGATGCGAACGTAATTATTCAATAAAAACACGAGACATCATGTTCGTATCGCACGCGGAATCCCTGGAGGAAAACAAAAGGCATTCATTATTTGAAGAAGTGGTTCCAAATTCGTGGTAATTCTAGCGAGACGCTATCATTGCAGGCCTCGTCGTTGGTAATGTTTGAATAATTACGTTCGCATCTCTTCGTTTATTGTCAAGTCAACTCACCGCGTTCAAATTGTTGAAACGTTCTATTATCCAGTTTGCAGTTTGCTGTCTACCTTCCTTGAGAAAGCCACCTGGTTGATGTGCGAAAGCTTGGAAACCTTGATTTTATATACGCCAATAAATTCGGATAACTAGTATAGTTGTACTATCTTATATATAGTTGTTGTACTATCTTATATATAGTTGGTGTACAGTTCCTTGCGTTATTATTTAACGGTTTTACTGTTTCGGTTTTACCACGTCTTTAGTCAAAAAAGTAACGTACATAATAACAGTGGTTTGTCCATACCATTGAGAGCACTGTATGTTCCCATATGTAAGACAGACTGAAAAACTGTTTTTTGCATCAACTTAATCATGAGAACGATGATCTACACTGCTGGCCATCCAAAATGCGACACCACGAAGGAAGCATCCGATTGGCCTGAAATTCGCAGCATGCGTCGCCCGCGAGAGGACATGCAAACGATTAGCATTGCAAGGCATGTGCAAATCATGTGCGCCCGGTACGCCACCGAAAAGCACTATAAGAAGAGTACACAGAAGGCGGGGTGTAAGTAGTGGAAGTGTGTTGTGCTGCCGGACCTGTGCGTGGGAAGCTTCCTGATGCCTCGTCGCAGAATACGGAGGTCATTCCAGCACGTTTCGGAGTTCGACAGAGGACGAATAGTGGCTTATCGAGACGGCGGTTTATCGTACCGAGACATCGGCACCCGTGTGGGACGACATCCAGCCACAGTGAGGCGAGTATGAATTCGGTGGGTGCAGGAGGGACGGACAGACGGACCGACGGACCGACGTGAGCGATTGCCGCAGCCGCGGCACACCACCGAACGAGAGGACCGGCATTTTGTGCGGCGGGCATTGACGGCTCGCACCGCCACATCACGAACGTTAGCGCAGGAATTAGGGTGTGTTGCGCAACAACCTGCGTCAGCACGTACCGTTCGACATCGTCTGCAGGAGCGGGGACTTGTCGACTACCAATGACGTTACACCACTGGTGAGTGCGGCGGCAGTGGGAGGTTGAACGCCGCACCTGGACTACGGAACGGCACGACATTGTCTTCTCCGACGAATCCCGCTTCAGCCTGCAACACCACGAAGGTCGGATCCGCATGTGGCTGCACCGCGGCGAGAGACTGTATGACGCCTGCATTATGCATCGCCATACCGGTCCGTCTCCTGGCGTTATGATTTGGGGCGCAATTGGATATGACACCCGCACTCCTCTGGTACGCATCGCCGGTACACTCAACAGCCACCGCTACATGTCCGACGTTTTGGAGCCTGTAGTCCTCCCTTACCTGCAGGACCTGCCTCGACCACGTTTCAGCAGAACAATGCGTGCCTGCACGTGGCATGCCTCGTGCAACAATTCTTCATGGCCCACCAGGTGTCACTGCTGCAGTGGCCCGCATGTTCTCTCGATATGTCGCCCATCGAACACGTCTGGTCCCTGATCGGCAACCGACTGGCCCGGCAAGCATCACCCGTGGCTACGCCTGATGAACTGTGACAACGTGTGGAAGCAGCCAGGACCGACATACCCCAAGCCCACATCCAAAGCCTCTTTCGTTCGATAACGCGGCGTGTAGCGGCCGTTATTGCCAGCCATGGGGGCCACACGAACTATTGATGTCTGCGTGTTCCGCAAGTCGCACGGGCACTTATAATGATGTAGAATCAGAAAGCGAAATGGAAATTCTTAGTTCTTTAATACCTGTTGATGAAACATCATAAAGTGCTTTAAAGGTACGAACATTTTTTGAGACATTAAAAGACTCGATCTTCATACAAGAGATTTATACAGTTCTATCACTTAATGGATTTTCATTTGTAGAAAATAATTGTTGGCGTACCATTAAAATGTTCTTTTTTTATGTGTGTGTGAGAATTACTACTTGCTGTTTGAAGGGAATAACTCATAATCTTATGTTTACTAAAGTTCTCTGTACATTCTCTTTGAAGTTTAAGTTGATGAATGCGTTTTTTATTATTATTATTATTATTATTATTATTATTATTACCTACAGCAGGGATATCTATAGCATGATCCTCCTATCAATACGGTATAAAATAATAGTAATAACGTTTAACTGCCTGTGTGTAGAACTATTATTTTTACTTCATTACAATTTAAAGGTCACTTGGTGACTTAGCTTTTACTTTGGTGTGATTATTCTCAATCTTTCGTTTCTTGCTTGTACTCGCTGAAACCTTAGTTAAGCATAAATGTAAAATTTTCACAATAACGACCAGAGTAATTTATTAGACAGTATTTACGAAAACCAATTCCATTCTTTATTGTATCAGCCAGCATGTTGTCTTTCACTAAACAGGTCATTCTCATCAACAAGACGAATATACTTCACATAGCACCACGTACTCAGAACATTACTTTCTACACTGAAGAGCAATTGAATTAGAGACAGCTGGCGTTATGCAAATGTGGCGCTGTGGGCCACCCTGTAAATGGAAACGACATGACGTATGCAGCAATGCGACAATATAAGGAGTGATGCGACGGGAATCAGTAAGAGTCGGACGCAATATGGGTAAGACGAAGGATCTAAGCGCATTTGATCGTGGGCAAATTGTCGGGGCCCGACGAATGGGTCACTCCATCTCGGAAGTCGTGCAGGCACTGGGATTTTCACTAGCCACTGTGTCACGGCTGCACCGTGAGTACATCGAATCCGATAAAACCATCCCTGCAAGGGCCAACTGCCGTGGAAAACAGCGTGTGGATGAGCGGGGTCATCGTCGGCTAGCTCGCATTGTAACAGCGGATAGACGGGCCGCAGTGCAAGAAATCACTCGGCAATTTAACGCTGGTGTACAAAAACGTGTAAGCAGCCACACCATCCAGAACCATCTCCTCGCTATGGGGTACAGAAGCCATCGTCCCACGAGGGTACCGCTGCTGACCGTACATCACAGGGTGGAAAGATTAGCATGAGCGCGGGAACATCGCCACTGGACCCTAGACATGTGGAAAAATATTGCCTGGACTGATGAGTCGAGATTCACGTTGGTACATGCGGATGACAGGATACGAGTACGGCGCAAACCACATGAAAAGATGGATCCTTCTTGTCTTGCCAGCAGAGTAATCTTAAAGCTGGTGGGGGTGGCATTCTCGTCTGGGGACTGTTTACGTAAACTGAAATGGGACCCCTGGTATACGCGGGACATTGTCCCTCACAGGTCAACGTTACCAGGATATCCTGGACGACCATTTGCTCCCGTCTCCTTCTCTCCTTTGCATAGCAGTGCGTTTAGTCGACTGTCCGAAATGAATATGTCTGATCTTGTACCGCTGTTCCCATATAATTTACATTGCCTGTTATTATTGTGTCGCTTTGCATAATCTACGCTAGTCAAAGTGGTGCACACACTGCAGATGTATTCGATAGTATCATTTCATAATCCGCTTCGTATATCATTATCATGCGACAGCTCCTCTTATAGATATTTTTGGTTTTGTTTCAGGCTTTAGCTATCTTCTGTAATATCCTCGGGAGTGTCCCTAATTTAGGACCACTGGTTCCAGGGAGAAGACAGAGCTGGTTCTATAGGACAACCGCACTGACAATGCCTCATCCAAGACTATCTAGAAAGTAGAAGGCTATGACGTTTGAGGGCTGATTTCCCTCCTTGAGTGACGTCACGCGAAAATCAAGGCTTTTGCTTACAAACACTATTACATGTGACGTCAAACACGACACCGACGTTCCAGGCCATGTAACCTAGTGTCGTCACAAAAGGAGAGAACTCATGTTTCTATTGTCATGGTCTCATCAATTAAAGACGGTCTTGATCCATTTTGGGTGATTAACTAGAAGCCCACGCCTCTAAGTCCTCGATCATCGCGCGCGGCGGCACATATTTAATTGCATTTCTCTTAAATTTCGGTTGGGATCACTCTGTCCTAAATCACCATTATAAACCCAATGCCCTTTCTATATAACTTTCAAATCTTCAACTCGATGGGCTATAAGCAGTCGCCCGTCCTAAATTTAAGGCCACTAATTCAAAGGAAGGAAGAGAGCTAATACCGAAAAACAAATATATTATCCATGCATCATTCTGGATTCGAATCCGAGCTCATCTCGGACGAATGATCAGAAGCCAGCGCTCAGACTACAGCGCCACCTTTTGCTTCCGATGGTAATTTCCACAGTCCTTTTTGCTTCCAACACCATCTTTATTGAATTAATTTGGATGAGTGGAATGCAGTTCATTCTTTTTCTGGTCTAGTATCAAATATTCTGGTGATTTATCTTTAAAATCAACATTTGATTTGCTTAAGATAAGTTGATAAGATACGTTAAGTAATGTAAGATAAGTTGAGTTTTGGTTTAAGAGAAATCTTTGTCTGGGATGTAGGTGATTCTTGCTGTTATTATTGTTATCATCACTATTTTTATTGATTAGATTAACAAGAAAGTAAAGCTACAATTCTAGAATTTCGTATCAGTATATTTAGTGCTTTAAATAGGTGGTACAAAATAAAATGCCTAATGATGCATTATTTTTCAGCATAGTCTTCAAAAACATTCAGACACTTGTCGCTACGTGTTATGAGCTTATTTATTCTCTCCGAATAAAACTCTAGTCCCCATTGCTGATGCCCTGCTTTGACAGCAATTTTCACTTCTTCGTCTGTCTTAAATGCTTCGTAAAGTTAGATAGATGTTCAGGCTCAGTTGATTTCCGTCAAGAAGTTGCTCAGGCGACCAGTACGGTGGTCGTCAGTTGCAATATTCCTACAGATCATAAACTCTTGACTCTATTCAACAGCACGCTGAAGCGACATTGCACGCTACCAATGCCCTTCAACATTTAGTTACCGACAAATATCAACCGGCGAAACTTTCCTTGTCTACAAAAATCGAGTTCCGCTTCGGATCTCTTCGCGAAGTCAACGTTGACGTAGTTTTAAGAAAAAAAAATACTGTATTTCCTGGTGTCGTGGACGCTAATTTTTTTTTCTTGAAATAAGTTTCGAAAATTTACTGTGCCTCCTAGATACCGAAGGTAACGTTTTTTCGTAGGCGTACGCTAATCCCCGAGGAAGGTTATCTATATTAAAACGTTTACCAGTAAACATTTTTAATAACAATGGAAAGAATAATGTTTTTTTTTCTTCGCGTCGCTTTTGCTGGGATGCATTTACGATAGACCACGTGGTCTATACTACGAGACAGACACCCACACACATATGGAGTTCTAGATCAAAAGAGCCGCTCTAATGAGTTTTGGCCAAAACATGTAAACAATCTTAGCTCCTCTGTTCGAAAAGCTTTTCCCACAGTCGTAGCTGAAAAACAGGTCCTATCTTTGCTTGGCAATTCGCCTGCAAACTACTTAAGGAAAAAAAAAAAATTTATTTTATGTTTATTATTTTTTCTCAAGATTTTGCATTTTAAAATTTGGGTGCATCCTTGACGCCGGGAAGCACGGAGCGGATTAGGTTAAACAAACCCCGAATAAGACTCAAAATTCTCAAAACCAATTCAAAATGTGTTTAATTTTTATTATTTAATGTATTTCTATTAAATTTTTATAACTAATTTCATTGTTAGTCATCAAAACTTGAGTTGCTAGATTTGAGCAATTTTAAATAAAGTAATGTTACATGGGAATCAGATGCAAGAATATTTATATTTTCTTTAAATACTGTTTAACTATTCTAAACGATTCCAAAAATTCAGCGTGAATAATGCAAATCAGTCACACTTAATACATGTGACTTATACGCCGCTTTTTCTAAGATTTTGGGGTTGGAGAAACAGGCATTTTTTTTTATTTTATTTTTTTTTTTTTTTTGGTGGTTTTTGTTTCTTCAGGTTTTTTTTTTTTTTTTTTTTTTTTGATTGGAGGTTTAACGACCACCGTGAGCAACTCAATCGGCTACAAGCAGTCGCCCGTCCCTAATTTAGGGACGCTAGTTCCAGGGAAGGGAAACAGCCACTGCCGTAACACAAACCCAACATCCATGCCTCACCGGGACTCGAACCCCTTTCGGACGAACGATCAGAGGCCACTCTTTTAGACCACAGGCTTTCTTCAGGTTAAACGAACACCGTGTGCATTTAGAACCATAGGCACCCGCCCATCCCTGATTCTGGGTCACTGGTTGCAGGGAGCATCAGCGGCGGGTGCGGCTTCACCTCCCATGGCCCATGCAGGGCTCGAGACTAGCAGCACTCTGCGTCCTTTTGTGCTACCCATAAGGAAGCACAGAATCGACTCAGAGGATTACTTCAGTCGGCTGCAAGTTTAATAGAAATGTCCTTCTCAAGAATAACTACATGTCTGTTTAGTTTTTCTGTGTTGATTTTCCTTTTAAAAGGGTTTCTTTTTGTTTAGGAGTGCCATCTTGATAGATTTCTTATTTTTCTTTACACTAGATCTCTTGTATTCATGATCCGCCCTATAACTCTCTAAGCCCTAATCCGAGGGTTTTTAGTCTCATCCCTGTAATGCTAGCTTTCGGTTAAGATACGGTATGCTTGAATGTAAAACACAATATACTTTCTTTTCTTTTTTCATGCGTGATAATCTAAAAATATTCCTTTTCCTTGCTTTTTCTATGGAAAAAAGAAAAAGCAGGGAAAACTCTGGAAGACCTGCTTGCGTTTATATCAACGGCATAACGCAAGCAGGTCTTCCAGAGTCTTTGCAGTTCTGATGCGAAAACCTTCCGTACCATCGCCTGCTAGCGTTTCTATGACAACATAAATAAACTGGTAGAGGGGAATGGCCCATTGCTTTGGGAAACTTTTTTGTTTTTTGAAAATTAGGGGCCGCGGTACCACCCGGGCCCGGTCAATAATTTCAACAATTTCATCCAATATTTTTATTTTTATTATTTTTTTATTTGGCATATGTGCGATTGTTGTGATGTGCCTTAGAAAGTTCCTCTAGGTAAGTGGTTAGGTGGTCCTAATTCCCAACAAACCTCCTTAGGCATTGTTTTTCTTCTCTTTGTTTCGGGAAGCGGGAAGGGAGAGGGTGCACCACGATTCGAAATTTCGGGCCTGGTCAACAAACTTCACTTTCCGCTGCCCCTGCTCAGAATAGAGAAGACTTAGACTATCTCTGGCACTCGCATACTCCCGACCATAAGAGTGTTTCGCGAGAGTTGTTTTAGTTTTTGTGAAGTGTCAATGAATTAAAATCAGAGATATATCTTAAATTCGCGGATTGTTAGATTCGAACTGTTTTGATAACTTTTGTGAAAGCTTCCCTGAACATCTACTATCAGAACTTAAAGAACTCTATACTTCAAATTTTGATACAACTCGACTAAAAAATGAACTGAAGGTGTTTTTTTTTAGTTTTTTTTAATTGGAGGTTTAACGACCACCGTGAGCAACTCAATGGGCTATTAGCAGCCGCCCGTCCCTAATTTAGGATCACTGGTTCCAGGGAAGGGAGAGAGATAGTGCCGTAAGACAAACACACTCCATGCCTCACCGGGATTCGAACCCGGACCCCCTTTCGGACGAATGATCAGAGGCCATCGCTTAGACCACTGCGCCAAAGGTGTTTTATTCCCTTGATGAATACAAAAACAAATCAGTAAAACACATTACTTGTTACATAAAGTTAAATAAATTGGACATGGTGTTTAGTGAGGTGTACAAATTAGCAGATCTCATATTAAGCTTTCCATCACCAACTGCAACTTCCGAAAGAAGTTTTTCTGCATTAAAAAGAATCAAGATATATCTTAGAGCCACACAAGGACACGCACATTCGAAAAACTTGGCTGTTTTGTCAGTAGAGAAAAAGAAAGAGAAAAACACTGTTTTTAAATATGAAAAAGTACTAGGAAGAAACATTTTATTAAAACGCAACACTCAAGTTCACACAAAAGGAAAGAAAAATGGAGTTCATCTACATATAAAAGTATTCAGAGGAAGAATGGAGTTCATGTACAAATAAGTGTTCAAATCCTAATCCTCATAATTATTTGGTATCATGTTAGCAATGGCCTGTGCCTAAAATTTTGAAAAAGTTACTTTTATTACTTAACAACTAAAAATTAAACTTCGCAATTAAAAAAAAACGGTGCGGGGGGGGGGGGGGGAGATAGCCCAGGTCTCGGACCCAAGATACGCCACTGTTCCCAACCTTTTTGCATTCGCGGACGGGCAAAACGTTGTGGAGACATTCGTGGACCGGCGATGCCGAAACAAAACTTTTAGCCTATTTTCGAGCATTTAATCTGATAATATTCTATATCATAATGATCACTGCGTACAATCCACAATTTATATGCCAGATTATTATTCCATGTCACCCTCTTACAGCTAATATCATTTAATCTGTTAATATTCTATAATGATAAATTAGTGCAATCCGTAATCAATATACCACAATAGTCTCCTTACCGTTAATACCTTCTTCTTTTTTCCAATGCGACGTCTGTTGCTGCTTCGCGATAATCTTCTCGAGCCGTGATTCCAACGTTGTTTCGCAAGAGCAGGAGCATAATGGGCATTAGAACACAGTGCAGCATGAATGTCCATTATGTTCCTGTACTTTGTTTTGATTGCTGAAACTGCTGAAAAGGTTTTTTCGCAATAAATGCGTGGTCGAAAAAGCTATCAATAATTAATACACACAATTGACGTGGAGTAGGAACATTAAATAAAAGTCATCGCTCTTTCCACGTTTTATAAGTGAGTCACGGAAAAATTCTCATCGGCCGCCACCGGGAATCGAACCCAGGTCTTCCAGTTACGCGCTGGACATGCTACCACTGCACCATCGTGCGGGGCTCCAAGAAGCAACCTGCCATGTGGTTTGGCAGTTAGTCGTATATGAGTCTAGAGAATTTGAGGCCGCTGTGGTGCAGTGGTAGCCCGGCGCGTAACTGGAAGACCCTGGGTTCGATTCCCGGCGGCGCCCGATGAGAATTTTTCCGTGACTCACTTATTAACGTGGAAAGAGCGAGGACTTCTATTTGAAGTTATCAATAGTTTTAGAGCTTTGTCGTTGAGACTTGGATATTCTTTCTCCATAATACGCCAAAACTGAATCAGCTATTTGGATCTGAATATCAATACCAGACTGGCATCAGAAGGAAGTTCAACAAAGTTTTCCTTTTCATGGTGAGTTAGCCTGCAGGAGTTCAGATCTTCTGTGAAGAGATTAGCGATCCAAGCTTCCTTTTATCTTCCGAAACAGGTGTTCAAAAAAAAAAAAATTTAGATCTGGATTTCCTCTTACTTTGACTCCATTTTGATTCAAAAGAAGAATAAATAAATTCGCTCGTTTCTCGCGAACCGGTGGTTGGGAAATACTTGTCTGCACCACTGACTGTAGTGTGCGGATGCAAACTAAACATGCGCAGCGTTGATACTCGAGTACTTTCTATTTAGTGGTTACATTTCTATTTATTCTCACGGTTGTTACATTTCCTATAGGTGTGCTCGTGGGGTGACCAAACTTCGTATTGAAAGCTGTTGTTTTAAAATTCTCCCTAGGACCGCTGGTAGCTTTGCTATATGTGAATCAGCAAAATGAAAACGAAAATGCGACCGAAATAGAAAATGGATAGTTTGCGGTACTTATGATTGCTGATGCGAAGTACCTCACATCATGCATAACGTGCTCATGTGAATATAGACATGGCCCTGTTTAGAGTTAGGCATCAAAGCGTTCCGTTTTTCTAATTCTTGATCACGAGGTTTTTGTTTTCCAACAGCTGTTACGGAAACTCATGTTTGATGAAGTATTCAGTATTTTAAAGACATGAGAATATATCATGTGATTAATTAGTGAATGTTTATCTTTTTATCTGCATGGTAAGCTCGGCAACATTTTATTAGTTGCTTCTAATGTTCCTGTTAGGTAGTGGCATTAATACGTAATTCACACCTGTCTTTTATATTTTTGTTGCCCATGAACTGTTTTCCGTAAAACGATCTGCGCTACAAGGACATTAGGGGATGGGGGAGGGAAACTCATTCTTTACTTTTTTTTTTTTTTTTTTTTTTTGTGGTTTTTGAGAACATGACGATAAAAGAAAGAAAAGTATTTCTTTGAGTGGGTTTTAAATTCTCTTTACCTAGAAAAGCCTTGTAAAACATGCGGCGTATGAACGCCCTAAACGACTTCCTTGGGAATGCGGGATAGATATGGGCTCTTTTATAATTCCTCACTGTATCGTAGCATTAGCGGAATGTTTCTTCTTTTTTTCTAAAGGTAGTTTTAGTGAAAGTTAAAGCATGTGTGCGCGCTTTTTAGGTAAATCTGCCTTTCTGTTCATGCACATTGGGCGAATTATATGAATTGCTTTGGACAAAATGAAATCATTATACATGTTTTCGTAAATATTTTACGCCTTGAAATGTAAATATGCCAAAGTATGACTCTGTGATATAATAAGTAAATTCCTTGTATTGTTTCAAGCCTAAAATGAGGTGTTGCAACTATATGATAATATTAATGAAGAAGGGGTTTGGTGCTGAAGGTCTTTTCTGCAGTTCTATCAAAATCGAGTCCTATGGTTTCGTTCTCGAACAAGTCACCTTTATTTTTCCATCCTGTGCATCCTCCCATTTTTGCTTACCTTCCTTCATGTCCTACACCATATATTTTTTTCATTATCTATTTTTACGCTTTCCAACTGTAGGTTGAAGAAGCGTATATGTTCCAGCTTTGTCTGTCTGTCTGTCTGTCCGTCAGCCCGTAACTCGCGTAAAAATAGCAGGATTTCGATAAAAGTTTAGTATGTGGTAGGGGACAACCTGGGAAGAAGCCTATTGAAAATGGGTGAAATGGGGTCAAAGGTCAGGGCATAGGAGGAGATCCATTCTATCGGCCTTATGCGTCATAACTTACGTAAAAATGCTTCTATTCCGACAAAACTTTAGTATGTCGTTTCGGAGGTATACTGAACCAATTCTGTTTAATATAATCAAGATGGGGTCAAAGGTCAAGGCACAGGAGCGAGATTTATTCCACAGGCATTATCCTCATAACTTGAGTAATAACTTGAGTAATGATTTCTGGTATATGTTGGAAAGCGTATCATAATTAATGCATTGCATGATTTTACTAACTTGTTCTTGGTATTTCTGATTCCCTATTTCTTGGCACCTAATCCTTTTCGAATTATGTTTTCTTGCTCTCTTCTGTAGACATGATGTTAGACGACTCTTTCTAAATCTTTTATCAATTTTTTCCAATTATAAACCCTTTCGTTATGTGCTACTTCTACCCTATTCTTTCCTGTATATACCTTTAAGCATCTTGTTCTTTCCACTACTTCATGTTTTCCTGGTTTCTCAAGTTACTGATCCACGTAAAAGAGCGAGGCTGTCCTACGTGTACTTTTGGTTTCACATTTATTGACGCTTTTATGTCAGAGACCACCTCTTGCACCTCTTTCCGTTTTCTCTTGTCTACCCTCACTCATTCGTGCACAGCGTCTTGCAGCTGCTATTCTTTTGTAAGATTCAGCCCAAATTAATAAACTGTCCTACTCTTTGTTTACCATCTCCATCATGTACGTCTCACAAGAAGTTCCACATTACTCCGTCAGCCGGCAGAGACGATGGCATCAGCTTTCTGAGATGCAGTAGAATTCATCATGATTGACTACATGGAGAGAAGCTCTGGCATACTAAACTAACCTCAGAAACCAACTTTGTGCAGTCAAAAAGGCGTAGAAAACTGTGCGAAGAAATGTCTTCCTCCTTCAAGACAATGTACCGAGTCGCACTTCCGAGACTGTGAAGACCACTAACCTGATTACAGAATTTGAGTTCCTTCAAAACCCACCCTATTGTCCGGACATTTGCACCTAGTGACTTTTATTTGACAAAAAAATAAAAATCCTTGGGAAGCAACATGCCTCCGACTCTGAGGTGGTCGCCGCTGTTGGTACGTGGTTGAAAGGGCAAGATAAAAATACATTTTCCACCGGGATCAAGCAAGGCCAACTAGCAAGAACGAGGGCAAGACAATATAGAGAGACGAATTCCTTCCTTTTGTGACGTCCCAATCTTTATACATGGCCCGGCACGTCGGTGTCGTGTTTGACGTTACACCCGACAGCACTGGAAGCCAATCGGAAAACTTGGTTTCCGCGTGACGTGAATAGAGGAGGGACCTCATCACTCTAATGTTATAGCCTAATACTTTCTAGACGGCCTTGGATCAAAGCACTAGGCAACAATGGGAGAAGTGCGTTGCAGCGGCCGAACGCTTTAAAAAGAATCATAAAGACACAGCTTTACTGTATGTGCCAAATTACGAACTTTTCGAACGACCCTGGTATTAACCAAGATGACGAGTTAAAACTAGAATTCAAGCTTAAAATGATAGGATGCAAGTGTGTGATCAAATTAGCATCAACTGGATTTCAGTCTCAAAATCATTGGTTGAATTCTTACCAAGAGTATGGTTGTTTATCCTTAAATTGTAGTTAGCTCTTATAGTGGTTTAAAGTTTAAAGCGATCGGACGAAACCCTCTGGTGTGACCAAATCAGAGTTTACGAATTTCAAGCCGGCCGCCCTGTGGCGCCGTGGTCCAAGCTTCTGACCATTCTCCCGCGATGGGTTCGAATCAAGGTGAGGCAACGATGATGTTGTGGTCTTACGGCACTGTCTCTATCCCTTTCCTGGAACCAGTGGCCCTAAATCAGGGGAGAGGGACTGCTCATAGCCCATTGAGTTGCTCACAGTGGTCGTTGAAATTCCAAACAAAACCAGAGAAAAAATGCAAGCCGAAAATATTAAATTGTCACAAATTGGAGACCTGAAACTCATTCAAATCGGGGTTGTAACATATAACGAAGTAAATTTCTCCGTGATATCTGTCCACGCCAGGATTCGAACCCGGATCCCCTCATTCCGGAATAAGTCACTCTACCAATTGAGCTACGCGGACGTTTTATTCTGATTCCTATCTACCTTTATGTCGTGTGCGTCCTTCTGGCAGGTACGTCACATCTCCTGGTACGTTACATCATCTCCCTTATTTTTTTATGTTATTTTTTTTTTTTTTCGAAGCGCTGGAGAAGGGATTCTCTTATTTTTCCTATCTCGCAGTGTGGAAAGAACATCACACCAATGCGAGATTTTGAACGGTCGGATCATCCGGATAGTTCGGGCGCCATTTATAACGAAGTAAATTTCTCCGTCATTTTTGGTCTACGCCGGGATTCGAACCCGGATCCCCTCATTCCGGAATAAGTCACTCTACCAATTGAGCTACGCGGACGCTTTATTCTGATTCCTATCTACCTTTATGTCGTGTGCGTCCTTCTGGCAGGTACGTCACATCTCCTGGTACGTTACAAACAGTGTAACTCAATTGAAATGCTGTTATACGATCTCAAACATAAAATCACAGGCTGCAATCATGCTCTCGAATCACAAAAATTCGTGTACAAACTTAAAAGCATCTGTAGTAGTTTTGCTTATTCCGTCCGCCTGTCTTTCAAATAGGAGCGATGCTACGAATTGACTAAAAAGTTTTACTAGAAATTATCCAGTATGTAGCCTTCTCTTGAGCTTTCAAGCCTAAATCGCGTGACAGAACAATTAAGATGATCTAAACAACCCAAATTTCTACAGACTGTGCGTTAAATTGTCTATGTATTTTTTTTCTTTTGTTTAAAACTTAATTTGATAGTTACACTCATTTCGTTTAAAGTGACGATGAAAACGATTTAATAATACCGCCAAAGAGCACATATTTTATTTTCGATTTAGGTGAACAGCGCAACTTACAGAACATGAGATTTCAAACACACTGGTATAATAGTTACAGCACATACACTCATCGTCAAAAAAATAGTTGCAACCATAAGTACGTGTCGGGTTGCAATGCTATTCGGGAGGAAGATAAAGGTTACCAGGAACAATAAATGATTGAACACTGATATGGGCAATATTTATTGAGCTACACGCCAATAAGTAGTGTCTCTCGGTATAGCGTCGGGCAGCCATGCTTGCTCACACAGAATGCCAGACGTCACGGCATGGAGTTGTACAGGTTCTAAATAGTGTTCTGCGATAAGCCATCCCATGCAGCTTGAATCTTCTCACGCAGTTCCTGTAGATTGTACGGTAGGAGTGGAGTGTGGATAGCGCGTTCCAATAACATCCCACATATTTTCAATCAGCGATAGGTCTGGCAATGCGGCTTGCCATGGCAGAGTGTCAATGCCTTGAAGGCAAGCTCTCGAGACAACAGCAGTATGCGGGCGAGCGTTGTCCTGTTGGAAAATCGCACCGGAGTGAGAGTTCAGGAAAGGTAGGGCCACTGCTTGCAGGACCTCATAAACGTAACGTTTGGCTGCCAAAGCGCGTGTAATGAACACGAAAGGTGATCTGGTATGGTAGGCAATTGCACCCCACACCATGACACCAGGCCTTCTGGACGTGTGACGCTCAACAGCAAACCTTTAATCTTAGAGCTGACCACGGTACTTCCACACAAGGATTTGGTGGTCGTCACCTCCAAGACAAAAGCGGAACTCGTCACTGAAGCTCACCCGCTGCCATTCTGAGTGGCTCCATGACAGTCTGGCACGACATCATTGCAGTCTTTGGAGACGATGCAATGGTGTTAAAGGCAGTCGTCGTAACGGTCTGCGTGCGTGTAGTCCTACCCCGTGCAGCCTTCTGTAAATGGTGCTGGCACTAACCGGACGATGCATGGAGGGCACCACTGCTCGCTGAATATCCGCAATCCTGGCTGTTGGGTCACTCCGCGTATATCGGACAACCTGTCGGTCCTCTCTCTCTTTCCGTGGTTCGTCAAGGTCTCCCAGACCCTTCCTGTCGCTGCTGCGTGTCTTGTTCTATTCACTGCCGCCAACAGCGTGCTATGGTGATATCCGCAGGACTGGTATGGTGCGCAATACTGCGATAAGACCATCCCGCTTCCCGAAGCCCGACGAGATGGCCTCTCTCGAGCTCCTCCAACTGCTCGGATTGCTTCCGAAATTTTCCCCGAGGCATACTTCACTTGCAAAGGATGCAACCAACACAATAGCATGAGTCAGAAGGGCAAGCACGCGCAACGAGACGACCTTATATTGCCGGTCAGGGACAGCGCTACGACTCCTCCTCAATTGCGTCACACGCGCGGCCGAGCGTGATACTTGAATCATTTGCACGTCTCATGATGTCAAACTTGCCCACCAAGTTTCATTCCTGTCGGTTGGGTGTAACTATTTTTTTGACGATGAGTGTATTTTCGGATACGACGATTGATACTAAATCACATGACCTCACTGAGGAGAGTACGGACTTATCTCGGACGAATGGTCAGAAGCCCTCAGACCAACGTGGACGGCAAAGCATTTTCTATCAAGTGTTGATCTTTACTATGCTACAAAAACATATCGTATATTTTCGGGTATCCCATAATTCATTAGATACTGAAATGTTTTGTGATCTAATGAACCTGTTGTAATGCAACAAAAATTAATATCAACAAGTGAACATGGGTTACTAGTGTATTTTTTTTTATATTTACGCCTCTCTGTTTGCGCGTAAGTATTTATGCCTCCCAGTTTGCGTGTCTCCGATTAATTATTTTGTTAATGTGAAAGTCATGTCAAACGGCATCGTATATGGTAGCTATTATTATAAAGAGACCATTATATTATTGAAAACGGAACTGAATTTTACCAAAATGGGCGAAAAGCCGGTGTTCCAAAGTTAATAAAAATCTAAATATCCCTCTATCCAAAAAATCGAAAAGTAACTCGGAGAGGAACTCATTGCATTAAAGAAGGAATTTGCCATTGTAATTGCACAATAACAAAGGTGTAAAACGTGAAGCAATGCTAGGAGCATACAAATAACTTCCAAATCAAAATGTTCGAGGTATTATGCAAATTTTGAGTGACGATGCTTACTAAGCAGCATGATGTCAGAAATTTTCTCGTTGTTCTACAACAGTTTAACGAATGCTGGTAAATATTTTATATTAGAATCAAGCTGTCGGTGTTCCAGAAGTGCCTTTCAGTAGCATTGATTTCTGTGATTCGCACTTCATTCTACGACACCTTTATTACCATAAGTTTGTTTTATATTCTTCGTGTTCAAGCTGTGCGAAACAAAGCACATGGCGTTTTTGTCAAAAAACGAACATGTAGGTATGCTGCTTTTTAACGGAGATGGCAGAAAAGATTAAACAAATATGTATAAAAGAATTGCCGTTCAGCAGCCCGATCGTACGATGAGAGACATCCAGACAATCAGCAGCCCAATAAGAATCTGTTTCGACATGTAGAGCAAAAACGGAGACATATCTGCACGTTTCCATCCAGGAAAAAATTGTACCATCCAAAAATTGCAACTGACGGAAGTACATGCTTTTACAATGCCTGTACACTGCCCGACAGAGAAAATGACACACCATGAAGACGTGAACGCAGCGCCATGCAAATTGCAGGGTGCGTGCACACGTACAAGTTATGCAGAAGATTGCATTTTCAGGCCAATCGCACGAACGGCGCGCGGTTTGTAAGGGGACAAACAGCCCGTGAGGCCATCAGTCGAGGCTTCGTCACGGCCGCGAGAAGTGAGTGGTTCTGCTGTAGCCGTGTGTGGAGAACGAACAAGGGATGCCAATACAGATAAAATGCCGTCCTACGCGATTTCGTCGAAAGGATGATTTCACTAGAGGTGTCATCGTAGGTCTTCGTACCCCTAAATGGTCCTTGCGTCGTATTGCGGAAGAAACGCAACGTGATGCCACAAACGTCGGTCGCACATGGAGACAGTTGTCCCATGAAGGATATGTGCAACGTCTTTGGGGGTCCGGAGCACAGAGACGGGCGTCGGAGCACACCGATCGTCACATCCGATCGTCACATCCGATGTCATGTCGTAGCGGAACCACAGACCACAACGGGCGACATTTTGCGGAGTGTACGGGGAGGCTTGGATGCTCCGATACCAACGCGGACAGTGTCGCGTCGATTGGCTGACTCTGGTTTGCTGTCCAGCCGTCCGTTGCGAAGGCTACCCTCTACATCGAGCCATCGTCGTCACCGCTTGGCGTGGTGTCGCTCCAGAGCTGCATGGGGTGGCGAATTAAACAGTGTGGTGTTCAGCGACGAATCACGGTTCTGTCTCACCACGAATGATCGCCGTGTGAGAGTCTGGAGGCGACGTGACCAACGGGTGGATTCCTCCGCCATTGTGGAGCGCTACACGGTCGGTCAACGTGGAATCATGGTGTGGAGTGCTATCAGCGCTAACAGCCACTCACCTCCGGTACGCATTACGGGTACACTGACGGCACGCCGCTATGTTGACGAGGTTCTGCGGCCCGTGGCACTACCGTATCTGCAGGGCATCCCAAACGCCGTTTTTCAACAGTAATATCAAAAGTAATATTTTTTTCAACAGTAATATCAACGCCCGGCCGCATACCGCTAAGATCCGGCTGAAGGATTTACACGGTGTGCGGATGCTTCCGTGGCCAGCACGATACCCCAAAATGAAGATGAACTGTGGACTCGGATCAACACCATATAGTCCACGATACCCCAGGACTCTATTCGGACCCTCAATGCCTCAATGCCGCGTCGGATTCTACGCTGTATCGCCCAAAATGGGGGAGACACTCATTATTGATTATCCTATATATTCGACCAGGTGAGCCTAGTCTGTATGTGACAATTAAATCATTTGTTCAGAACCTACTTGGCTATCTGTGTGTGCAGTTTGGTCTGTTTTCGAGCATTCCTTCATGGTGTGGTATTTTTTGTGTCAGATCGTGTATTTCATTTGAATCCTTGTGCCTCAGAGTGATACGTCTGTTCACGGTAACAAATACTACCGTTACTAGCTTCAGTTAACATAAGGAATGGATTCCAATGATCTCGAAAGTACGCTAACTTTCCCGTCTGATCCCGCAATCCTTGTAGAGAATGACAAATTTATGGCGAGAATTCAATAAGCCGCTGCGGTGGCGCAGTGGTCTGAGCGCTGTCTTCTGACCATTCGTCCTTGATGAGTTCAGATTCGTTTTCTCTGTTTGTTTGATTGGAGGTTTAACGACCACCGTGAGCAACTCAATGGGCTATAAGCCGTCGCCGGTCCCTAATTTAGGGCCACTGGTTACTGGGAAGGGAAAGAACCAGTGCCGTAATAAAAACACAACCTCTGTGCCTCACCGGGATTCGAACCCGCACCCCTATCGGACGAATGATCAAAAGCCATTCCTTAGACCACTGCGCCGCCGGGGCGGCGGTCCGGATTCGTATCCCAGTGAGGCATGGATATTGTATTTGTCTTACGGCATTGGTTCTCTCCGTTTCCTGGAACCAGGGGCCCTGAATTAGGAACGGGCGACTGCTTGTAGCCCGTTGAGTTGCTCACGGTGGTTGTTAAACTTCCGAACAAATAATAATATTGATAATAAATTCTGTGGAGTGAGGAAGCCTTGTTCCACAACAGCGGCATGGTCAATCGGCACAATTGCCATTATACACTGTCTACCAACAAGTAATTGGACACTTGTGATAGCAAAGGAAAACGAAGTTTATTCACCTACAATAGTTGGTGGAGCCTCCACGAGCGGCGATTACAGCTGCGACCCTCCGGGGCATACTCTCAACCAGGCGTTGTACGACGACTAGCGGTATTTTCTTCCACTCGGCTTGGAGAAGGCAGGTCAGTTCCTTCACCGATTTCGGACGGTGGGGGCACCCCTTAAGTCGACGCTCCAACTCGTCCCAGAGGTGCTCGATAGGGTTAAAGTCCGGGCTCTGCGCAGGCCAGTCCATTCGATTAACCCCATTGTCACCATACCAAGCCATGGTGGACCTCGCAACATGACAGGTGGCATTGTCATCCTGAAAATAACATGGGTCCACCCCGTAAAACTGCCACAACGCAGGAAGCGCATGGTCATCCAAAATGGTGCAGTAGGTCTCGGCGTTGAGTCTACCAGGAATTGCGACCAAGGGTTCCGTGCCATACCAGAAGAAACACCCCCATAGCCTAATTCCACCGCCGCCGAACTTCACAGTTGGCACAATACATTCCGGCTGGAGGCGTTCTCCAGGCAGACGCCAAACCCAGACACTGCCATCCGAACGGTAGAGGGTGAACCTTGATTCGTCGCTCCAGAGAACCTGTTTCCGCTGTTCAACGGTCCACTGTCGACGTTCTTTGCACCACGTTAGCCGAACAGCGCTATTGGACTTGGTGATGAAAGGCTTGTGGGCTGCAGCACGTCCATGATAACCGAGCAGATGGGCTTCCTTACGAATGGTATTCATCGAAAGAATACTCCCGGATGCCTGTTGAAACTCCTTGCGGATGTGGCCCATCGATTTGGTGCGGTTCTTCCGAATTTCTGTGGCCAGCACCCGTCGGTCTGTAACTCCCAGTTTTGTGAGTCTGCCGGGTCGGGGCACATTCCGAAAGTCACCTCTCATCTTCCACTTGCCAATCACGTATAGGCCACTGTCGATTTTAGGTACTTCAACTCGCTGGATATGTCACATATGGATCGGCCATTTCTGTGATACCCGACGATTACACCTTTCTCGAAATCAGAGAGCTCCGAACTGCGTGGCATCTTGCATGCGACTGGTTGCGTTGTTGTTTCCCACACGATATTTAACGGCAGCGGCCGTGACGTGTATCAAGACCGCAGATATCGTCGATTGCAGGGGTGTCCAATTACTTGTTGGTAGATAGTGTATGAATAACGAAAATCGGCACTGGAGGAGATGAACTCGGCTTTGACGTGTGTGTGTGTGGGGGGGGAGTCAACGTCTTGTGTTGAATGCCCTACTACCGCATTACAGGCTCTTATTTTTAAGAACGGGAAGTCAATATCTTTATTTTCTTCAGAATGTTTTTCCCGCTTTGATGGAGGTGTTGTCTTGATACTAGAAATACTCGTTATGGAGAACATATACAATAGTAGATCCCTCTATCACCATCTTGTAGTCAGTAAGAGGCTGATGTGCCCTTGAGAGCTCCATGACAATGCTTTCAAGGGCACATCAGCAACGCCAGTAATAATTAGTAACTGTTATAAGCGTTTTCCAAAGCAATCAAACATTGACGTTAAGAGAGCCCTTTCAGCAAAGGTTTTTTTTTTTTATCGTAGTCATTTTAACAATGCCTTCAGCTAACAGTAGCACGCTGAACGAAAGTGATTACAATACGTAATTATTTTACAGCTCTTGCGGCGCCTATTGCCGTTTTCTTCAAGTCAAGGGGTCTAAAACAGAGACAGAAGTATGGGAGGATGTTGCAAAAGACAAAAGTCGGACAGAGAAGTTTTGATGGGGAATAGAAAATGGATATACTTTACGGGTCTCCACGAGGCGAGATGCGAGAAGAATGTGGTTATACCGGGAAACAGGGAGATAGGGAAGAGCGACAACTAGGAAACAGAATGGTTAGTGAAATGCAAATAAATAAAACTATTGTATTACAAACCGTTACCAGTATATTAAGCCTTAGATAATAATGAACACTAAAATCATAAGTGCGTTTATTGCTTATTTCTTATTGTAAAAGTTACAATTCTAATCGAACCTAAAGTAGGAGAGAGAAATCTCTCTAACAGAGGACATGCCACAAAGTGAAAGAAATAGCGTGCTATTTCAGCAAGATGGCGAGGCGCCACATAGCTTTGGCCTAGTATAAGAATACTTGGAAGTTCAATATCCTAACCAATGAACTAGTATTCATGGGCCAATAAAATGGCCTCTGAGATCCCCATGTTTGACACCATTTGATTATTTTCTATGGGGTCATTTAAAAACCGGTTTTTATTCGAACAAATTTCACATCCAATGAACGAAATCCTACAAAGAATACGTTCAGAATGTGATATATAATCTTCCCAGTAATTGTATATTCACTTACACGCAAAGCACTGATCCCACGATGACTCCAGAACACTGACAATTACTCGGAGCAACTCATTTGATGCTGTTAGAAAATTTTCTCTTTTTTGTGTTTTGTTATCAGGTATAGAAACTCCTTTACACCGTAACACAAATGAGATGTGTGCCATCGCGGCGATGAGTGTAACTTTTAATGATTTTTCTTATTGCCTGCCCAACACTTTTTGAGGTATCCATTTGATTAATGTTTCCTCTTTGTTTCAAATTTAGGTTCCTAATTAATGAGGAATGTACGTTCAGTTCTGTAACAACAGCGATACTACACTGGTGTGCAAAAATTAAGGACGAAGAGGAGAAATTAGCATAACAGCGGAACGAGCTGGCAGAACGGACCGAAAGACCATTCAGGAGATAGACTAGGGTCCCGTACGTTAGGGCATGCGCATATATGCAGCATGACGTAGGGAGAGGAGTGTCGGAAGGGTATAAAGCACACGGGCGGTGTACGCTCAGCAATTCGGTGAAAGCTATTGCACGGTGTACATCGGTTTGAACGACGTAGAGTTGCTTCCACCGTGTGATATGGCCAACAGGCAATCCAGTAGACGACATCTGGATGACTTTACCCGAAGTCGCGTCATTGGGAAGTTGGAAGAAGGTCGAAGTGTGACTAGTGTGGCCGAGGAGTTCGGGATCGCTCACAGCATCGTTTCACGAGCTTGGAGAGCATTTCAAACGACAGGAACAGCTGTCCGAGAGTTTAGCCGTGGTCGTCCACGAACAACCACAGTGGCGGACGACCGGTATATTGTCCTACAGGCGAGAAGAGCAAACCGCAGACAGCGAGAGAAATCGCAAAGCACATGTAACAGACAACTGGACGTCCGTTATCGCGTTTTACCGTGGCCAGGAGGCTGCACAAAGGTGGTCTATTTGCACGACGACCAGCACGGTGTGTGCCATTAACGCCTGCTCATCAGAGACGGCGGTTTCTGTGGTGCCAGGAACATAAGAACTGGACACATAGCAATGGGGTCGAGTTCTCTTTACAGATGAGAACCGATTTAGTCTGACGAGCGATTCTGCACGTATACACATCTGGAGAGAACAGGGAACACGCAGTCACACCTCCAACATCTTCGAAAGGGACCGGTTTGGAGGTGGCGGAGTTCTCGTTTGGGGCGGTATCATGCATGGTAGCCGTACTGACCTCCACATCTTCCAAGGAGGTTCAGTCACTGGTGTCCGCTATTGTACCGAGGTTCTCCTGCCTCACCTGCGTCTGTTTAGAAGTGCTATGGGTCCTGAGTTCCTCTTCATGGACGAAAATGCTACACCTCATCGTACAGTGGCTGTCATAAGCTGTTGGAGAGTAAAGATATTCAACGCATGGATTGGCCCGCAAGGTCCCCGGACCTAATTCCAATCGAACACGTGGGGGACCTTCTCGGGAGACGCTTGGCAGCACGTCACCAGCCGCCAGCAACGATTCCGTAACTGCGATTGGAGCTACAAGAGGAATGGGCCGTGATGCCTCAACAGCTCCTTGACAACCTCGTCCTCAGCATGGACAGACGTTGTAAATCCTGCAACGCAGTCAGGGATGATCACATCCCCTACTATGGATTTTTCTTGGCAGCCGCCTGTCACATGGACGTTTTTGTCTTCTGTCCAGTTGTGCTCGAAGCAACCTTTTCAATAAAGTGGCTTTGTATCCTTTGGATTTCTTGTTTGGACGGTTTTGCTCACTTGTCCCATATTCTTACATCTTGGGGATCTTATGGTATGATTTGAGTCGATGTGGAGCACTTATGCGCGACGTTACATTCGAAAAACCGTGTCGTCCTTAATTTTTGCACGCCAGTGTACTTTTTTTAGTGATATGCTACCACAGATGTGACAATGGAATTATCTCGCATTCCAAACAGTACCATACTAATGAGAAGCAGGAGTCAACTCACACCTCATTATACAGTACTTCTGCGACAAGCAACATCCCCGACGTGCTTCTGTACTTCTACTACGAATTAACATCAGTGCTTCTACTACGCCTCTAATATGCCTCTGTACTTCTGCTACGAATTAACATCAGTACTTCTACTACGCCTCTGATATGCCTCTGTACTTCTGCTACGCCTCTAATATGCCTCTGTACTTCTGCTACGAATTAACATCAGTACTTCTACTACGCCTATAATATGCCTCTGTACTTCTGCTAGACATGTACGTTTCAGATATAGAAACGGTTTAGGGGGTCAACGGTTCGACAATTTCTTTCGGGTCTGTAATAGTGGTAATGTAAAAATAATCATCTAATAATAACGTAATGGAACGGGAATGTTTATTTTATGAAAATATAATGTAAATATCTTTTAACTGTTGAATTTTAATGAATATGTAAATAATTAAGAATTCTTGTGGTTTTAGAATGTTTGAAAAGTAATAGTGGGAAACTTCTTAAAAATATTTTTTTCGAGTTCTATTTGGTAGAGCCGATAAGTCACCGGAAACGATTAGTTTATCGGCTGACGAATTAACATCACTTACGTGTCTCTGCACTTCTACTCTGAAATTAAAGTTTCATGTACGTATGATTGTCAGCATATATATTGTAACCTCTCTTTTGCCTGTGGTAGGATTCGAAACCACATCTACTCCGGAACGACTGTTCTCCCAATTGAACTGCGCCGGCAGATTTTTCGCTGTTTTATTGTCGATTTGACTCATGCTTTACCACAGAAATACGTCTTCTACGTCATGTTACGTTGTACGTTACAAGATACCGTGCAAATGTATGTAACCACCCTTCAGAAAACTTGAAACTTACATCGCCCTGGAACAAGAATCGAACCCGCATCTCCCGATTTACGTTCGAGCATGCTACCGATCTACCAACCAGGACAACGAGGTTTCAGGTAACCAAAGCTACTTGCCCTGGGTGGTGTAACGGTAATATGCTCGCAAGTAAATTGGGAGATGCGGATTCGATTCCTGTTCCAGAGCTATGTAAGTTTCAAGTTTTCTGGATAAGTTTTCTGAATGGGAAATAGTAAATGCACGCCATTTATATATGCCGACGAACTTATGTTTATACCTCTCGTAGAATTATTTCTTCCGGCGATCTGAAGAATTATTTCTTCCGGCGATTTGCTTCCCATTTCTTTCTTTAAAGTTCCATGTGTTTGTTGGAAATTATCTACTGAACTTTAAAGCAATTGGAAAACCTAAGTTCAAACACAGCTGCACAATATTCGTTTTATGACTTTATTCTTGTACCTTCGTAACGAAGAAATCATTCTTTAATGAAATGAGTTCATTCCGGGATCACTTTCCGATTTATTTTTATAAGGCGAGGAAGATCTAGATTGTTACCTTTGAAATCACGCCATTTTACGACAATTTGGTGAAATTAAATTCTATTTTCTATAGTGATCTCCTTATAATAAGATCTTTCACGCTCGATGTCGTTTGACATATTTATTTTACTAAAAAAATAACGGAGATTTTTTATTTCATTTTCCTCTCCTCCCAATAAACAAGTGGAGCCGGGGGGAGGTTCAGGAAGCACTGGTAACCTCTGTTCACTTGTTTATACTTTATTCATCTACAACAGCTCCATTAAGTTAAAATATATTTCAGTGTTAAATTAATCGTGGGACACCGGATATTTATTTATTTATTCACTTAAATTCTGAATAAATAAATAAAAAAAAACACGAAATATTAAAAAAATCGACATAGAGGGTACATTGAAGGATCTTCAATCTTTTTATCAATAAGGTGTGAGTATTGATGTAGATCCAACGCATCAAAAGAAGGCGGTGGTGTTTTCTGCTTATTGACGGAAGCTGGAAGCGAGTTCTTGGGCGAGGTGACGACCATCCTCCTGAAGTGGAGGAACGAGAATCAGTTGATTGAGTCGAGATAATGTCATCCTGCTTCCTGAAAAACTTGTCCACGAAGACCGCACCAGTTTCATCCCTTCTTTTAAGATACCACAGTTTAGTAAGCATTCGCGTTCTTCATCAGCCATGCAATCTTAACTTCGCTTTCCCGAGTTTAGTTGTTTCCGTTAAATAAAAGTGAATAAGATCGCAAATAAGGACGTAAAGGTCATGATGCTACGCTCTTCTTCATTCGGCTAATGAAGAGCGTGGTATGAGATAGTCCGTCATCCGTAAAGGAATTAATTTTGCGAAGAATTCCCTCATCAGTTACTAGCACATCAGCGACACCGAGACTGGTCAATCAGAACTTTCAAATCGTAGGGAGTGTTGCCAATGCAGTGATAACATGGAGACAGAAGATGGCAAGGGTTTTTAATTGGCAGCATTATCATATGTGCTGCCACAGAAGCATACAGAGATTGACGGGACGTCCGTGATATTGACTGTGAATTACAGGGTGTCCCATAAAGATGTCACCGATTTCAAATAATCATGACAGTTTTAAATATAAATTATCTTGAATACACAACTTGTGTTAATTGACAGAACAGATCGTGAAGTTTTATGTACATTCGACATGGACACCATTTGTCACCCGAACAATGTCTAAACAGTATTCCAGTTCCAACCATGTTCGTTCGAGAATGTCCGTATTAACTTTCTGCAGTGCGTGTGTAATTCTCCTCTTCAGGTCAGCAATGTCTGCAACAGGGGTGCTGTGAATCTCCCCCTTGATGAATTCCCATAAAAACACACACACACACACACACACACACACACACACACACACACACACACACACACACACACACACACACACACACACTCAGGGAGTTAAGACCGACGAACGTGGGAGCCGTGCTATGAGACCACCACACCCAATCCATCGAGATTGGGAAATTTGGTATCCAGAGACATCCTCACAATCAAACCCCAATGAGGTGGCGCCCCATCTTGTTGTAAAATGACCGGAGTTGCAAGTTCATCAAATTGGGGATACACAAACTGCTCAATTATGTCCAGGCAATTATCAGCTCTCACGGTCGTTTCCTGAAAGAAAAAGGGTCCAATAACACGTCGGCCATTATGCCGCAACAAAAATTCATTTTTGAGCTAACATGTTCATTTTCCATTGTGCAGTGCGGTGTTCAGTTCCCCAAATTCTCACATTCTGTGTATTAACTTTTCCAGAAACATGGAAAGGGCAATCATTCGAGAAACAGATTTGTCTCAGGAAAGATTCAGCACTTGCAATGTTCTCCAACATCTCTTCAGCAAACTGTTTACGTTTCACATGACCATCTGAGGTTATGTGATGGGTTATCTGCAGTTTTTACGGGTGCATCCTCTATCTATGACGTAACACGCTGTGCACTAACGACTTGCGGATACCCAGCTGTCCTGCTGTTTGTCTGATTGACTTTCCAGGGCTACGAATGAATGTTTGCCTTACAACCTCCTCCCTTTCTGGGACCAGCGATGGTCGTCTAGGAGTTTTCTTTGTAAGGACGCTACCAGTTTCCTTGAATGACTCGTACCACTTTCTGATGCTGATACCTTTTGGCGGTTTGCTCCCATATTTTATTCTGAAATTCCGCTGAACCTGCGTTTCGTATTGGGTTTCACTAAACAACTCTACAATCTGTGCTTTCGTCCCAGGATCCATTGGGTACAATTGTGAAAAACTTGATGGCATTCCTTACCACCTGCAACAAACAGAAGGCTGATATTAATTTGTATCCAAAGTTATCATCATCTGAAATTGGTTACACCATTTTGGGACACCCTGTACATTGGGCGTATTCGCCTGTGTACGGAATACAGTAAAGCGTCAGTTATCCGTTATGACTGGGTAACACACTAGAACCGGATAATTGAAAAACACGGTTAATCGAAATTACGTTTCATTGGGTTAAACACATAGAAAAGCGTATAAAAACACAGGTTTTCTTGTAGTATGAAATTTAAGAACAGTAAGTTTAAAAACATAGACTGATGAGCAATTGAATTAGAGACAGCTGGTGTTATGCAAATGTGGCGCTGTGGGCTGCCCTGTAAACGGAAACGACATGACGTATGCAGCGATCCGACAATATAAGGAGTGATGCGACGGGAATCAGTAAGAGTCGGACAGTATGGGTAAGACGAATGATCTAAGCGCATTTGATCATGGGCAAATTGTCGGGGCCCGACGAATGGGTCACTCCATCTCGGAAGTCGTGCAGGCACTGGGATTTTCACGAGCCACTGTGTCACGGGTGCACCTTGAGTACATCGAATCCGGTAAAACCATCCCTACAAGGGCCAACTGCCGTGGTCAACAGCGTGTGGATGAGCGGGGTCATCGTCGGCTAGCTCGCATTGTAACAGCGGATAGACGGGCCGCAGTGCAAGAAATCACTCGGCAATTTAACGCTGGTGCACAAAACAGTGTAAGCAGCCACACCATCCAGAACCATCTCCTCGCTATGGGGTACAGAAGCCATCGTCCCACGAGAGTACTGCTGCTGACCGCACATCACAGGGTGCAAAGATTAGCATGGGCGCGGGAACATCGCCACTGGACCCTAGGCATGTGGGAAAATGTTACCTGGACTGATGAGTCGAGATTCACGTTGGTACATGCGGATGGCAGGATTCGAGTACGGCGCAAACCGCATGAAGCGATGGATCCTTCTTGCCAGCAGCGTACTCTTCAAGCTGGTGGGGATGGCCTTCTCGTCTGGGGACTGTTTACGTGGATTGAAATGGGACCCCTGGTACGTGTGACATCGTCCCTCACAGGTCAACGTTAACGGAATATACTGGACGACCATGTGCTTCCGTTTGTACGTTTTCAACATCCCACTGGGGACCTCCTCCTGCAACAAGACAATGCACCGTGCCATCGCTGTCCAATTGTATCCGAATGGTTGGATGAACACTCCGCCGACATGACCTCGCTTCCTTGGCCAGTAGGTCACCTGACTTCAATCCCATCGAGCACATCTGGGATGACATCGAGAGAGATGTTCGAGTCTCTGACCCCCCCCCCTCCATCAAATCTTCGTGAACTGTGGAAGCTTGTTCAGGGGGACGAGGACCGTATGGCATCCCAACGCTTCCGGTGTCTTGTCGAGTCCATGCCAAGACGAATCGCCGCCGTCATCAGGATGAAAGGGGGTGCCAAACGTTACTAGACAGGTATCTCTAATTCAATTGCTCTTCAGTGTATATCCATATATACATCATAACATATGTCAACTTTTTTATGCCAATTTGAAACTCTAATGATGGCTAGCTTGTCGATTACGGATAACACTTTTCTTTTAGACGTTTTGTCATTTTTAAAAGTTTAAAATTTCCTATTTGACGATTACGTGATATTTGCCGCTGTTCAACGACACGCATGAAGCAAAAGCAGCACCGATCTTCCCAACGCCACTCTCACTTCGAGGATGAAAGGGGTAATGGACACAGTTCTAGGAGTTGCTATTTCTTCTTTCCCCTATGGCCACATCCCCTTTCCATTACTCCCTTATATCTCTCTGCAATCGTCGCTTAGAAATCCACTCAATACATGTGCGTTAACCCTACGCAAACCCCCCCTTTTTTTTTTTTTTTGCCTATGAGTAGGGCGCTTGTTTTCAACTTTGCTGGCGTGGTACACCCAAGGCATTCCCGTTGGAGTCGGTGGGGAGATTATCTTGTACAACTCGCTCGTTGAGCATTTGATATACTCCCTCCCCATTGCTTTTCTATCAACGTTCTTCCACTAGCGCCCCAAGATTTCACTGTTCTGTTGCAATTTCGTCTCGTATATACCACCATTTCTATTTCTTCATTCCATTATACAGTACGCAGAAGTTATTCTCTGCAGCGTCAAATATGGAATTTCAACAAAGTGTTTTTACTTTGCTTGTTAAAAGTGATCACCTTAGCTTTTGTCTCCCTCGTTAAATCCGGGTATGTCATTAAATTTTATTCGTTAAAACAGATTAAATTAGCTTTGAATTAACATTATACCAAACAAAAGTTCTTCTTTCACTCGTTAAATACGGGATCTTTCTAAATACGGGCTCGTTTTAAACGGCGGGTTCTGCTGTATTTCGAAGTCTTCGTTATTTCATTCTGTTGCTCTGCCTTTCCTTTCAAAGATGAACGAAAATTTTATTTAAGAAAGGAAGCGGATAATTAACCATAGCTCATCAAGCTTAACATGTAATGCCAAATTTGAAGAACACCCAAACTTGAGATTACTAACTGATCAAAAGAATGATAATCAAAATCATAGATACCAACTGTGTTTTATGTCTTACCCAGGACACCAACCTATTCGGGCGAGAAATTCGCCTTCTGCTCATTTGGCCGGCTGACTTCATGTATCTGCTACTTCAATCTCTTAAAAGAAACAATCTCGTATTTTTCATCTTGTCTGCTCTAACTATTAGAAAAGAGTATCTTTCGCTTTTAAACCAGAAATAACTGAAGTAAAAAATGACTACATTTCATCCGGTTTATTGCGAACATTTCTCCATTTGCTTCTCTCTTTCTCTTTCGCTCCTCGGAATAGCTGGAACAAAGTTTTTCTGAAGCAGAAGAATTTAATACTTTGCTTGTAAGTGGCAAAGAAAGGAAGAAGGGTATGAGGAATAAAAAGAAAAGGTAGTTTTATCTGACGCTGTTTTCATGTTTTTGGCACCCGTCCTCAGATGCAGTGCCTCTAACGGCAACATATCGTACTTTTTTTATTCAGTTGTGATGGCAGGTTTAGTGGGCTAAAATTCCACAGGGGACAGACGAAGAAACTATTAGTTTTTTTGCCTGTCTCATATCGAACTCAAATGTCTTTACATGAGCCTAGTGAAAATCCTTTTTTATACAAATGGTTAGCTATTAACAGCAACAAAGAAAGAAAAGAAAAGAATGCACAAGTGCGAAAGATTGTTTCCATGCTCACTCAGTATGAATAATCCAGGATGGAATTTTTCCGTTAAACTAGATGAAGTAAAGATATAGATGGGGAATGCTTTTTTACTTCAAAAGAGGTATAAATATTTCAGACTCTCCAATATCCAAAATATTGCAACTATTACCAATTCATGTGAATACAAAAAATTGTGTTGCCGTGGTGCCAGAGTAATAATAACACAGTAAAAAATTGAAGGTCAATTACGGTAGATACAGCTGAGTGGCCAGTCAATAAACAGTAATTTTACAGTACCGTACTGTAATGTTCATTAACAGTCTAATGACTGGGAAATAAAAACGTGTTGCCCACAGAGGTGATGCCAGTCGACTGATTGCACGTGAAAAAACAGGTATATAACCACTTTAAGAAGATCGTTTCCAGATTGTCAAGGTTAAAATACAGTAACAGTTCAAACAGTTTAAACACCGTGAACATGTAGTTTATCTACCGAAAATTTATGGTTGACCGCCAGGTGGCGTGCTTATGATCTGTAAACCGTCTTAATCCGGGTGAAAAGCCCACTATTCACGGCAATTTTTAGTAATGATGATTTCCGCCGGTAAAAAAAAAAATGCTAATGGCTGAATTAAAAGTTTATGTAACATTTATCTCAACCAAATATTTCAAATACGTACTGTCCAAACTTCATTTTCAGCGCATCTTTTGAAATACGTATGTACACAGCCTGGCCACTTTATTGGAATGACCCACCTCCCCTTTCCGTATATGTGTGGGAAAAAGAACCTATTGATACGTATGTAATGTAAAAATTAGAATAACGGTTAAAAGCAAGAATTATAGGGAATACTTTTGACCAGTTTTAAAGCATATAGGAATTTCAATATGCTATATCAGCTCTCTATCTTACAGCAGGTGCTCCTGAACTTCATCAAAATGGGAGAACCGCAGCAAATTCATTGCCTGCAGAAATCGAGTATGTGTGAATGGCTACGGCTGACAGCAGTGTTTTAAGTTTTATTCAAAATCGGGGGGGGGGGGCAAATCATTTTTAAGGAGAAACGGATCATAGGAAGGTTTTAAGCTCTCATATTCTTAAAATTTAATTATTTTCTGATATCATATATCTGTGCTTTAAAATAAGAATATTGTACCCAATTTTATTTTTCTTCAGTGCAATTTTTCCAACGAAACTGTTACATTGACTATGATCGTTCCTTTGTGTAGACATTTGTTATAATGTATGTAATTAACTGGCTAGAAAATATATTGTTAAACATCGCTTCGTCACCCTCTATGCATGGTCCCAGCACTACTGTTAAAAAAATGTGATCTGGAGTCCCTCACATTTCCTGTGTTTTCCTAATGCATAAAATGTTATGTGTATAAACGTTTACCAAATATATCAAACGTTTATGTACACATATGTTATGTGTAAGAAACGTTCATACACATCATCATCATCATCATCCACTGCTGGACGAAGGTCTCCCCAAGTTTCCTCCACAACGGTCTGTCTTGTGCCAGTCTCCTCCATGTCACTCCCGCATACTTTCGAATTTCATCCACCCATCTCCCATGTGGTCTTCTTCTGGGTCTTTTCCTGGCCCTTGGAATCCAATCTAAAATTTCGGCTGCCCATCGATGGTCTGTCTTTCTGGCAGTATGTCCAGCCCATTGCCATTTCAGGGATTTAACCCTGATCATGATGTCTTCCACTCTTGTCATTTTTCGGATCCACGAGTTCCTCTTCTTATCTCTCCTGGTTACACCAAGCATGCACCTCTCCATGCTGCTTTGAGTTGTCTACAGCCTTAGTATGTCTTTTTTAGTCAAGGTCCACGTCTCTGCACCACACGTAAGCACTGGAAGGATGCATTGATCAAACACTTTTCTTTTAAGACATAATGGCATATTGCTCTTGAAAATTATGCTGTTTCTTCCAAAAGCTCTCCAGGCAAGTTTTCTACGACGATTA
Source organism: Macrothele yani (assembly GCA_039090855.1). Taxonomy (NCBI): domain Eukaryota; kingdom Metazoa; phylum Arthropoda; class Arachnida; order Araneae; family Macrothelidae; genus Macrothele; species Macrothele yani. The sequence continues at coordinate 117,422,291 of CM076995.1, read as the reverse complement.
ATTTCTTCATCAATGTGACCCTCACTTCATATCCGCTGTCCAAGATAAACGTACGTGTCTGTTGTCTTCAGCTTTTCTCCACCAATCGATAAATCTTCATTTCTTGTAAAAGCATTGAACATCAATTTTGTCTTCTGAAAGCTCATTTTTAATCCCACTTCTTTACACTTGTCAGCAAGTTCCTGGATCATACTCTGCAGCTCTGATGGGGTAGTTGCAAAAATGACTACGTCATCAGCAAAACTAAGGTGGGTTAGATAATCTCTATTAATCTTTATCCCTTTGTTTTCCCAGTTCAGCGATTGAAAGACATTTTCCAATATGGCATTAAAGAGTTTCGGAGATATGGTGTCACCTTGTCTCACTCCCTTTCCAATTTTTATGTGTGCTGCATTTTCAAACAGCCGAATCTTTGCACTTGCATTTTCATAGATGTTATTAATAATATTAATTTATGCATCTTCAATACCGCAGGATTTCAGAGCCATTGTAACTGCTGATGGTTTCACCGAATCAAAGGCTTTTTCATAATCGATAAAAGCCATGCACAATGGAAGTTCATATTCCCTCGCTCTTTCAATTAGTTCTCTCAGTACGTGGATATGATCTATTGTGCTGTAACCACTCCTGAATCCAGCTTCTTCTCTCGGTTGAGCCATGTCCAGTGTTACCTTCAAGCGGTGTGACAGAACTTTAGTGAAGGTTTTATAAACCACTGATGGGAGGCTGATAGGTCTGTAGTTCCTGAGATCCTCAATGTCACCTTTTTTACGTAGCAAGATCATTGTAGCGTTGTTCCAATCCTCAGGAATCTTCCCTTCATTAAGGCATCGAGTGAAATTTTGGGCGAGAACTGTTTCGATTTCTCCACTTGCTTCTTGTATGATGTCTACAGTAATTCCATCTTCTCCTGGAGCTTTTCTCCGCTTCATGTTCTTGATTGCATGTGCAACTTCTGCTGGGAGGACTGGAAGAACTCTGGTACTGGTACCTTTCACGATGTCTGGAGTACATGTATCATCCCTTTCATATAATTTGGAGTAGAAATCTTTCACTCTTGTCAAAATTTCTCCTCTATTTCTTGTTACAGAACCATCTTCTTTTCTCAGTGCCATAATCTATTTTCTTTTCTTACTGAGATGTCCCTTTGCTATCTTTAGGTTTTGGTTGTTTTCAGTTGCTTTCCTCACTAGCTCACAGTTGAATTTCCTTACGTCTTCAGTGATACTTTTTCTTACTGTCTTGCATAGCTCTAAATATTCCACTTTGGAAGTCACATCTTCTTTAGTTGTCCTCATCTCTCTTCTTTTTTGCATCAACATTTTAGTTTTTCCTCATAATTTGTTCACATGCAACTTGTTCTTAGACCCAGCTAATTTTGTTGCTGTTTCCATAAGAGCTTTGGTTACTTTTCTGTTAACTTCAGAAATATCCACTTCTTCCGATGTTAGGCCTTCTAAAGCAGAGAATCTGTTCTTCAGTTCCAACTTGAAGGTATTATGGTGTTTTTTAAGGTTGGTTATGTCAATACATTTTGTTTGTCTTATGAGCTTGCCATGTTCGAGTTTAGTGTTGAGGTGCATCTTACATCTCACCAATCTATGGTCATTACCTGTGTTGAACTTGTTTAGCACACTGCAGTCTTCTATGACGAATTTTTTGTTACACATAATAAAATCAATTTCACTTGTCGTCCCATTTGGATGTCTCCATGTCCATTTCCTGTGTGGCTTTTTCTTGAAAAAGGAGTTCAAGATGAAAAACCCTTCTGCCTCTGCAAACTCTACGAGAGTATTTCCACGCTGGTTTCTGTTGCCATGACCGAATTTACCTACTGAAGTTTCATTCTGTTGCCGTTGCCCTATTTTTGCAATGAAATATCCCATAATTATCTTCAAGTGCTGCTTACCTTTATTATTTAGATGACGAATTTCCTCATAAAATTCTTCAATTTCTTCTTCAGGATGACTTGTGGTGGGTGCATAAGTTTGAATAATCTGAGCCTTGTATCTTCTCGAGAGTTGGATAACGAGTCGTGCAGCTCTGTCAGAGGAACTTTCAACTGCTACAACTTTATCCTTCAGTTTCTTGTTTACGCTTTCCAACCGTAAGTTGAAGAAGCATATACGCTCCAGCTTTGTCCATCTGTCCGTCCGTACGATAACTGGGGTAAAAATGAGTCGATTTCGATGAAACTTTAGTATGCGGTATGGGACCACCCTGGGACGAACCCTATTGAAAATGGGACAAATGGGGTCAAAGGTCACGAAGTAGGAGCGGAATCATTCCATTGCCCTTATGTGTCATAACTTGCGTAAAAATGGTTCGATTTCAATGAAAATTTACTATTTGGTACGGGACCACCTAGGGACGAACCCTGTTGAAAATGAGACAAATGGGGTCAAAGGTCACGACGTAGGAGTGGGATCATTCCGTTACCCTTATGCGTCATAACTTGCGTAAATATGGTTTGATTTCAATGAAAGTTTATTATGTGGTAGGAGACCGCCTGGGGACGAACCCTATTTAAAACGTGTGAAGTGTGGTCAAAGGTCAGGACATGGGATCGGGATGCATTCCATTGCTCTTATGCGTCATAACGTGCGTAAAAATGGTTCGATTTCGATGAAATTTCAGTAGGTAGTAGGGGACCACCTGGGGACGAACCCTATTGAAAATGGACGAAATGTGATCAAGGGTCAGGACATAGGATTGTGATCCATTCCATTGTCCTTATCCCATATTATTAAGGTGGACGTCAAGTAATTTTACTTCCTGTACTTCCAATGAAAAAACTTTTGTACACATTTCCTTCACAATTAGTGTGTTCCCAAGGACGAAAAATTTAACATCGATTAAAATAACTTCATATTATAACTTGGAAATCTTAATATTTTCTAAAACATAACCATAATTATATTAAAAATCAATAACTTTTCCTTTGGTGGTGTTGAAACCAGAGAAAAGATGGCGCGACCTGTACTTTGATGACGTCATTGGACAAAAATGTTTGATTGCATAATTACGGTTATGGTTCAGAAAATATTAAGTATTCCAAATTATGAAATGAAGCTATTTTAATCGATGTTCAAATTTTCATAATTGTGAACGCATTAATTGTCCAGAAAAAATATGGCGCGACCTGTATTTTCATGACGTCAGTAGACAAACAAATGTTGAATTGCATAATTATGGTTATGTTTTAGAAAATATTAAGTATTGCAAGTTATAAAATGAAGATACTTTAATCGATGTTCAAATTTTCATCCTTGGGAACGCATTAATTGTGAAGAAAATGTGTACAAAAGTTTTTCCATTGGAAGTATAGGAAGCAAAGTTACTTGACGTGTCCACCTTAAAGTAGCAATTCTTGTATGTATGTATGTACATTTTATTTTGAAAACGGCTCTAAGAATTTTGATGAAAGTCGTTAACCTACCGTTTTCTGGTACTAGAAATCGAAAAATCTTGATCTCGACTTTAGAAGAATTCGTTTAGTGGGTTAAATAACCACCCCGAATTATAACGTTTTTAGTGATGGCGTTGTTCCATTAATGTTAGCAATGCTTAAAAGTCTTATGACGTCACAACTCGCGTTTGAGAATGTTGGCGCGCGGTCACGCCATCTGTCTAATTACGTCACGCGTTGTGTGTGGATCCTATTAAAGGTTTATGACGTCACAATCTTGCGGCGGGCAGATGGTCGCGATACCCATCTGCCTCATAACGTCACGCGTTGTGTGCGCATGTCCGTCAGCACGATAACTCGCGTAACAACCGTTCGATTTCGATGAAATTTTAGTATCTGGTAGGGGATCACCTGGGAAGGAACCCTATTTAAAGTGAACGAAATGGGGTCAAAGGTCAGTACATAGGAGAGGGATCCATTCCACTGCTATTATGCGCCATAACTAACGCAAAAAGGTTCGATTTCGATGAAATTTTAGTATGTGGTAGGTGACCTCCTGGCGACAAACCTTATTGAAAATGGGCGAAATGGGGTCAAAGGTTAGGACACAGGAGCGGGATATATTTCATAGCCCTTATGCATCATAACTTACGTAAAAATGCTTCGATTGCGACAAAACTTTATCATATTATTTTGGAGGTATACCAAGCCGGTTCTGTTGAATATCATCGAAATGGGATCAAAGATCAGGGCACAGGACCGAGATGCATTCCACAGACATTATTCTCATAACTTGAGTAATGATTTCTGTAATGTTGGAAAGCGTATTATAATTAATGCATTGCATGATTTTACTAACTTGTTTATTATAAATCCAACACCACTAGTTCTGCCAGTATCTGTCCCACGATAGTAGAAGAGATGTCAACTTTTCAGTTCGATGAGATCTTCTCCTTTTCTCCTTACCTCACTTAGCCCGACAATGCCCAACTTGATCCTTTTTAGTTCCTCTTCCAATTCAAGAAGCCTTGAATCAGAAGATAGGGAGCATCCATTATACGTTGCCGACGTCAGCATCAGATGGCAGCCTAGTCCGGTCCTCCGGGGATTCTTAGCACCCTCTGCTTTCATGTCGCAGTGGCCGCTGCCTTGGACAGGTACATTCCAGCTGCCGGAGTCTGAGGGCCAAGATTTAAGTTGTGGAGTCATTTTGGAGGGGTTTGGCCATAGCTCACCACGCTGGCCAAGCGGGTTGGTGAGTGTGGGATAGCATTTCCTCTAATCCCGATGGTATACTTATACCGCTATTTGCGGTCGTCAGAGTCCCTTTAGTGGGAACAGGATGCACCACGAGAAGGCGGAGTTGACATTTGTCAAGGAGAGGCTGTGATGTTACGCAGTACCTGACCTTTCATACAAATATCTTATGTTATGTGTATGAACATTTACTTGTATTTACTACGATTTCTGTTTTTCTAGAACGCGGATTGGAGAACAGTTTTCAGATCGGATGAACGTGTAGGTGCTGAATTTTTTTCATATTTTTTTCAGGATATTTTGGTACTCAATTTTTCAGGCAGGTGACGCACCGTTTGTTTATGGTTGCACGATGTCCTGATTCTTTTGAAGTCGACTGAGGAAATTTCTTGTCGCATCAGATGATCGTATACCGATAAGGACTTTTCTTATGTTTTGTCTTTTTCAAGTGCGTTTTTCCAGCCAACTGAATGAAATGGTGATTTGCACTTATCCCGATCTCGCCGTTTTTGAAGACAGATTGGAAACATTCCTCTAGCAACGATTAAAAGTAGCAAGTATTTCCTATTTCCCTGGGGTACGGTCTTCCCGCTAGCTGTTTCATTTGTATCACAAAAGTTTGTAAAGTATCTCTGCTTCTGGAGGAAATATTTAAAAAATCCTGAATGGAGATGACGAAATAACACCAAGGTTTTCCAGCTTTCCTAAAAGTAGTAACGGCCGCGCCAGTGGCGCAGTAGCCTGAGCGTTGGCTTATGCCCGTTCGTCCGGTTTCGAATCTCGAGCGAGGCATGAATGTTGTGTTTGTCTTGTGGCATTTACTCTCTCCTTCCCCGAAGCCAGTTGTCCACTGACGATAGCTCATTGAGTTGCTCACGGTGGTCGTTAAAACCTCAATGAAAAATGTAGTAACGCATGATGCAGTTAGAAGTAGGGAATTATAGTGTAATACAATTAGAAACAGGAAATTATAGTGTAATTATTATTTCTGTAAGTAAAAACTAACGCACTGTGTCGCGAGGCCGGATCAAGGATGTACATATAACGAATGATTGACAATTTTCGGGCTCATAGAAGCCAGGTGCGGAGAAATATGAAAACTATTCGTAAAAGAATAACATATAGTGTGAGTATGTGTTTGGAATGGACTAAAAGCTCTAAATATGTTTCGAATGTAGAGATATTGACAGACAAAATGAATGAATAACTGCAGATTTACCCCCCAAAATGAAAAATTAACATCTTCAGTGAAAAAGTTTTCTTCTTCTATTTCAAATTTTTTGTTGTTGTTGTTTCTTTCGGCGTTTTACAACAATCTTGGGAAAACTTAATTGCTATATACAGTTGTACGTCCCCCAATTTTTTTGATTGGAGGTTTAACAACCACCGTGAGCAACTCAATGGGCATAAGCAGTCGCCCGTCCCAAATTTAGGGTCACTGGCTCCAGGGAAGGGAGAGAACCAGTGCCGTAAGATAAACACAACATCCATGCCTCACCGGGATTTGAACCCGGACCCCTTTCGGACGAATGATCAGAGGCCATCGCTTAGACCACTGCGCCACCGGGGCGGCACCGTCCCTAATTTGGCGCAACTGGTTTCGGGGAAAGGGAAAACGCCAGCGCCATCTGATTGTTTGTTTGTTTGTTTGGGGATTTAACGACCACCTTGAGTAACTTAGTGTCCTATAAGCAGTCGCCCGTCTCTATTTTAGGGCACTGGTTCCTTGAAAGTGACAGAGTGGTTGCCATAAGACAAACACAATATCCATTCTTCATCAGGATTCGAACACGGACCCATTTCGGACGAATGATCGGAAATCGGCGCCATCTGGCAAGAGCACCATTCATGCCTCTTCCGGAACCCGAACCCTGCCCTATCTCAGAAGAATGGTCAGAAGCCAGTGTATCAGACTACTGATGATTCACCAGTGCCACCTTCCTGCTTCTATGAAGGTTAAAGAAAAAAAGGATACTTTGGTAAATTTAGACCCATGTGACTTGTTTCAAAGGATTATCTTTCCAAATTCATTTAGATCCATGAATAATTGTCGACAGCTTAAGTAACTGAAGAAAAGATCCTGTAAGTTAACTTTCCACTGCTTCTTTTCAGCTAGATGTCAGCTAATAATTTCAGATTCTCGCTTAATCTTTGAACTCGCATGTTCCTATAGTGGAAGAACTTTTTCTAAAAGTGGATCCTTGAAACGTCTTCTGCAGATTTCCTTAATGCCATAATTTACGAAACTGACTATTGATAAGTATTGTTCCCATACACCGCGTGAGAGATGTTATTTAAACGAGGACAGTTCTCTGAAGTTCAAAACTCTTATCTACGCTAAAATTACAAGTTGGAGGAGGGGGGATTAATAGAAAAATGATTGTCAGGTTATTCTTTTGCTTCAGTAAAGCGTCTTGCTTATGCAAAAGTGAACATTCGTCAAACTACCTATTGATATTCTACACTATTCCTCTAAATTTATTTGGTTGATAGAACTTTAACCAGGCTATACAAAATATTACTCAGAAATTCACTACTGTGCGTTTTGGGATTTGTAACAGCTGTGGTGAAACAATTCTAACCATTGCGTTTTGTTTTGCGAAAACAAGCAAAACTCTGAGTCCCAAAATGATTTAAGGATCAAACACTCTGACACGTATACCTCTAATTTAATCTTTCTTTTGAGTTTCTGTCTCTAACGTAAATTACGTGACTTCTCGATTAAAGATTTTCTTACTGAACGTCATATTACTTTCCCGAACACCTTGTACGTTTTGGCAACGATGATAGTGAATCAAATGAAATCAAGTTAGTAAAATCATGCAATGCATTGATTATGATACGCTTTCCAACATACCAGAAATCATTACTCAAGTTATGAGGATAATGGCTGTGGAATAAATCTCGCTCCTGTGCCCTGACCTTTGATCCCATTTCGATTATATTCAACAGAACGGGTTCACTATACCTCCGAAATAACATGATAAAGTTTTGTAATAGAAGCATTTTTACGTAAGTTTTGATGCATAAGAGCTATGGAATATATCTCGCTCATGTGTCCTAACCTTTGACCCCATTTCTCTCATTTTCAAAAGGACTCGTCTCCAGACAGGCCCCTACAGCATACTAACATTTCATCCAAATCGAAGTATTTTTCCGTAAGTTATGACGCATAATGGCGATGGAAGTGATTCCGCTCCTATGTCCTGACCTTTGACCCCATTTCGCCCATTTTCAATAGGGTTTGTCCCCAGGTGGTCCCCTACAACATACTAAAATTTCATCGAAATCGAACCTTTTTTACGTTAGTTATGACACATAAGAGCAGTGGAATGGATCCCGCTCTTATGCCCTAACCTTCCTTCCCAGGTGTTCCCCTACCACATACTAAAACTTCATCGAAATCGAACAGTTGTTACGCGAGTCATCGTGCGGACGGGCATACGCACACAACGCGTGACGTAATGAGGCAGATGGGAATCGCGATCATCTGCTCGCAAGAGTGTGACGTCATCAAACTTTAATAAGATCCACACACAACGCGTGACATAATGAGACAAATGGCGTGACCGCGCGCCAACATCTAATGGGACGACTCAATGACACCACACTAAAGACGTGGTAATTCGGGGTAGTTATTTAACCCACTAAACGAATTCTCCTAAAGTCAAGATCAAGCTAAATCGATTTCTAGTACCAAAAACTGTAGGTTAACGACTTTCATCAAAATCCTTAGAGCTGTTTTCAAAATAAAATTTTCATAGATACAATAATTGCTCCTTTAAGGTGGACGTCAAATAATATTGCTTCCTATACTTCCAATGAAAAAACTTCTGTACACATTTTCTTCACAATTAATGCGTTCTCAAGGATGAAAATTTGAACATCGATTAAAATAGCTTCATTTTATAACTTGGAATACTTTATATTTTTTAAAACACAACCATAATTATGCAATCCAACATTTATTTGTCTACTGACGTCATCAAAGTACAGGTCGCGCCATCTTTTTTCTGGTTTCAACACCACCAAAGGAAAAGTTATTGTTTTTTAATATAATTATGGTTATGTTTTAGAAAATTTTAAGTATTGTAAGTTATAATATGAAGTTATTTTAATCGATGTTCAAATTTACATTCTTGGGAACACACTAATTGTGAAGGAAATGTGTAGAAAAGTTTTTCCATTGGAAATATAAGAAGCAAAATTACTTGATGTCCACCTCAATAGTATGGGATAAGGATCCTGATCCTATGTCCTGACATTTGACCCCATTTGTCCCATTTTCAACAGGGTTCCTCTCCAGGTGGTCCCCTACCACATACTAAATTTTCATCGAAACGAACTATTTTTACGCACGTTATGACGCATAAGGGCAATGGAATGCATCCCGCTCCTATGTCCTGACCGTTAACCCCACTTCATGCATTTTCAATAGAATTCGTCCCAAGGCCGTACCCTACCACATACTAAAATTTCATTGAAATCGAACCATATTTACGCAAGTTATGAGGCATAAGGACAATAGAATGGATCCTGGTCCTATGTCGTGACCTTTAACCCCATTTGTCCCATTTTCAATAAGGTTCGTCCCTAGGTGGTCCCCTAACACATACTAAAATTTCATCGAAATCGAACCATTTTTACGTGAGTTATCGTGCCGACAGACGGACGGAAAAAGCTGGAGCATATACGCTTCTTCAAATTACGGTTGGAAAGCGTAAATAAAAAGGAAGATCGAGAGTGCTGAAGGTGGAGAAATGAAAAACGCGTGTAAGAAGCAGAAATTGTAGATATATTGTGGAGATTGTTATGTTTGTAAAATGTACATGAGCTTGCTGCTACAATGAGCTAATGATTCACGCTTGTCAACTGAAGATATAAGCAAAAATAACGTGCGTTAGTAGATGCAACTTCCTCTTCTTTGCAATGTTCAGCAAGTTAAACCAGTTCAAGTTTACCTAAGTTGCTGTTCTTTTGACCCTGGATGTTAATTGCAATTAGTCAAATTTTGTGGATTGTGTGATGTGATCAACGATTATTTACCTAAAAACATTAGTTAATTCATTAATCAAATATCAGAACTACTTAAAATACTAAAAAATATTATAACGTGCTTAATGAATGGTGGGTTTGTGAGAAATTTTGCTGCAGACACACGGAAAAAGAACTAAAAAAGATCAGAACAACCATTATTACTCCTATAAAGGTAGCCAACTAAATACATTTCTGTTACTGAAGGTGGGAAATCAAATAGCCGAATTGTGATTAACCAATTCGACTGACCCTTTTATTTTCTCAGTTAAAAAGGTCGTTTATGAACAGATGTTAATCGAATGGTCAGATTTACTTCGTTGCTTCAGAATTTCATGATTCTGAGTAAGGGGTTGTTGGTTCACACATTTCTGTTCTGTCACATAGTACTGTTGTTGCAGTGACATATTCCTCCAAGCAACGTAATTTTGTGTTCCACCTGAGTCATCTCAAAATTCTGAAGGTCAGTGATTTATTTATCTTTCCACTTGGTTTAACCTGTATTATTGTTTCAAGCAAAACTAGCTTTCTCCGTTGCCATATATCAAAAACACAAAGCATTTCCTTTGTCAATCTGACTGCATTTCAAATATATGGGCTCTCTTCTTGCTGAATGCAGCAAGACTTCATTGCCTGTTGTAATTAGGGTCTGGAAAAGTAACTACCTCCAATACACTATTTTGTCTTGAGGGAAGATCTCTTAATCTTTCCAAAACTTAAGAAAATCAACTATCAGTTTTAACCGCTGTTACTATACCGTGCAAATTAATTGGGACAAGCTATTTTATTCTCAGAATTGTAATGTGATCGCCAGTTGATGTCGGAAACCCACGTAAACCGGTTTTATCAGCTGTGAGGTAGTGTGACTGTTAGAACTTGATAGTAAGAATGTGGTTTGACCGGTTTTAAACAGGAAATAGGCACTTCAGCTTCAGTTGTGAGCTTTCGTGTGTGACAGGTGGATGTTAGTTTTTGCTTTCTGTGAGTATGTGTTGCTTTTGTGTATTGAAAAATGGATATTTCCCCAAGGAAGCGTGCAAAAATAATTTCTCTGAAGGATCACACTTCTATGACAGTGAGAGATATCGCTTCTGCAGTTGGTATAGGCGAATCAAGTGTATCAAGACTGCTTATGCAATACAATGCATCTGGATCATCGTCTCCAAAAAGGAGAGGTAAATGTGGAAGAAAACGAAAAACAACTCCACGAACCGATAAATATATAATCAGAAATAGTAAAATTAATCAAAAAAAAAAAAAAAACAAGCACCGACCTTCAAAGAGATTTATTGGCTAGTGGTTGTGATGTTAGTGATTCAACTGTACGCCGTAGACTTCTGGAAGTTGGCCGGAAGGCAAGAAGACCAACGAAAAAACAATATTTGAATGCGAAAATGAAGATAAAACGTTTAGCATGGGCCAAAAAATATATATCATGGACTCCTGACGACTGGAAAAAGGTAATTTTCAGTGATGAAACTCATTTATTTGTGCAGGGTTGCCAAGCAAATGTCGTTAGACTAAGCAACTGTGAACCCTTAAGACCTGAGCATGTCAAACAAACTGTAAAACACCCTCTGAAACAGATGTTTTGGGGTTTTTTCACATCAAATGGCACTGGAAGCTTAGTTCTTGTTAAAAAACGTATGATGATTTCAGCGAAGTATACGCAGAAATATTACAACGTAGGATTGTTCCATTCTTGCAAACTTTTGACGGAACATTTCAACGTGACTTGGCCCCATGTCACAATTCGAAATTGGTCAAGAGCTGGAAAATCAAATTTATTTGCTTGATTGGCCTGGAAATTCACCAGACTTAAATCCCATAGAAAACTTGTGCAATATTTTGAAGAGACGTTTAGGTAAAATGGACTGTACAACCAAAGAACGCATGATAACGAATGCTATAAAAGTGTGGTTCCACGATTATGAAGTCAAAAATATGTGCACTCAATTAGTGGAGTCAATGGCAAAACGAATTCAAGAGGTCATTTCTGCTAAAGGAGAACATACTTCATACTAATACAGGTATTTATCAGTGTATATCAATTAATAGAATAATATAAAGGCATAGTTTTGGAAAAAAGAGTGATTTTTTACTTTGTCCCAATTAATTTGCACAGTATAGTAGCTTCAATAATTGCACAACTCCATTTTGTTCGGTCTTCGACTCCGAATAAAGCACTTCAACTCCCTTTCTCTACAGTGACTTCCAGAGAATTTGTCGTATTACGAATTATCACCTTTGTTTGATTTCTTGCACAAATTTTTTCCAAAATTTCTCCCATATAGCTCAGAACATTAAGTAAATTTTAGCAGTAGAGCTTAGGGTATTTACCTTCCTTTCGCATAATTTATCAGCTGTCATGCACCACTGCTTGAAGCATGAGATCATCATTCAAAATTAAAAAGTGGAATGATAAAATACAGCCCAGCTAAATTCTCTTTCCAAACTAGTCCTTGATCGTGACTCAGACAATTTATTTATTAATTTATATGCAGCAGATAGAGATTTTTTTTTAATTTTCCGTCGGTTGTCACGCGACCAAACACCTTAGCACAATCTATAAACCACGGAACAAATGGTACTTGTGGTTCCTTTATTACGCTGTAATCAGCCTTTGACTCAATGTTTGAACCTGTTCTCTCTTCTGAAGCCAACTTGTATTTTAAGCATTCCCCTTCCTGTTCCGCTATACTCCATTCAGTATCATTTGGAAAAAAGCTTTAACGGTTTTCGAAATCAGATTTATTTTTCTGCATATTCAGTCACCTTCATGTCTGCTTTTTCTTAAGTCAATGCCAATCGACCTTTTCAAACTAGATGACCAATAACCAGCTGAGCTTACTACTACTTTTATTAAATGGCCTGTGCAAGGACTATTGTGATCATATTTTGTTTTCATGTCTACATATTTATTACCGCCAATTGTACCCCACAAAGGTGATCGGGAAATAGCTGACGCCCTGCAGGGGAGAGGATAACGCGACCAGTGCTGTGCGCCTGAGGGTACATGACGCACCCATGGTCAGCCAAATGTGCTTGTTCGAGAGGAAATTATTTCGAGACACAGGCGAGTGAACGGTTGATTTTTCCGGTGCGGAGAGCGGCGCGGAAATCTGTAATGGCAGCACGTGGTTAAAGGTAATTTTTTCTCGTATGATCTATGCATGGCGATCGAGAATTATGGTTGCCAAATAAACACGTTTTATCTTCCTACGGGTAATATACTGTTCATCTAAATTCTACACTGTTCATCTAAATTCTACACTGTTCATCTAATATCTACATTCATATACTGTTCATCAGCAATATCCTTTTGATATTGCTCGATGAACAGTATATGAATGCATAAGTTAATGAAAGTTGTGGGGACGCGATAGCGCGGACTACCAGACCTCAAGTTGTACAGGTCTCTTACAGCCCCATTTCCCTAACGGTTCTGTGATCTTTCGTAACACAAAGTGCTCTTATTGTATCACATTTGTTTTAAAGCAACGAGTATGAAATAGTTTGGAGGTTTCATTCATTTGTTTTTGATCACGACACGGACTTTCGATTAATTCGTTTATTCACAATTGAAGTGTCACTTTTCCAAAGCGTTTATCAACTTATACTACATCATATATTTCAGTGTACATTCGTATAATTTTTCTTTAAAAGAATGCTGGCTTTTATTAGATGAACAGTTCATCATGTGTGACGTATATTCTACCTTAACTTTCAATTTTAGTTCCTTTTTCTATGTAAATTTGAGATTGTTCTCTTTTACACTTTCCAAACTTAACGTTATGTCTTTTCCCTGAAACAAGAATATTATTGGCAACACTCTGAGGTCGGAACAAGAGTGACGTATGTATGGCCGGATGAGAACGATAGATAAAAAGGCAATGCAGCGGTTGTTTAAGGGGAGATGTTGGATGGTGAACGTTAATGCTTCTTTTGGATACGTGATTGCTTAATTGCTGTTTAAGTATTTGTGAAAGCTACGTGTTCTACTTTAATAACAGTGTTGTGCTCTTGTGGATGCTAATCTAAGTTTTCATGATCTCACCTTGTTGAAGTGCAAATGATCAAGTGCTTATTGACAGCATTGAAGGATTAGCTGTAAGTAACAACTTCCTGACTTTATTTGAGTGACCCGTGTTTCACTGTAGGTGAAGTTTTGATCTATGTAGTGCTTTAGTAAGTCAGCAACACGCAAACGCTACACTTGTGCACCCGATGCTGCTACATATCTTCTCGGAGAAGGTTGGTGCCTTTCAGGTAATTAATGCCCTCTTCCATAAGGGACGTGAAATCAGCACCTGGTTTCAGGAACACAAGGTTGTTCTTCTATCCTTTCTTTGGACCTTCTAATCACCGGACCTCTATCCCATTGAGCATGCATGTAATTTTTAGAAATTGGTAGTTTACCAGCGTGTTTTGCCTCCTTCATGCAAGCTGGATTTTGAAGCTTTCCTTCAGGAGGAATGGTGTAAAATTCCCACTTCCTACCAACAGTACCTGGTGGGCTTCATGCCACGTCGCACAGCAGTCGTCATATCTGCACATCGCAGTCCTAAGACGTATTAAGAAGTTTCTTTCATGTGCTTGAATTATTCTCTTCACCCCAGTACATTAGTAAAATATAACAACCTTTAAGATATAACAGCAGAAACTCTGGGAATGAACATTTGGAATGTAAGGCTTTTCATTTTGGGTTAACAAACACAATATGAGACTCTTTGCTTAGTATGATATACTATAACGTAAACGTCTTTTCGTACTGCTACGTTATTTTAAAACATCACCATACGATGAAATAGTTCCTAAATTAAACCTTAACGGCCAGACGAAACATTTAAAAACATAAATCAAACTTACGGAAATGATGTTTTATTTCTCCAGCACAGAGAAATAAAAATAGCCCATTGAGTTGCTCACGGTGACATAAAAATAGCCCATTGAGTTGCTCACGGTGACATAAAAATAACCCATTGAGTTGCTCACGGTGGTCGTTAAAACCTCAATGAAAAAAGTAGTGACGCATGATGCAGTTAGAAGTAGGGAATTATAGTGTAATACAGTTAGAAACAGGGAATTATAGTGTAATTATTATTTCTATAAGTAAAAACTAACGCACTGTATCGCGAGGCCGGATCAAGGATGTACATATAACGAATGTTTGACAATTTTCGGGCTCATAGAAGCCAGGTGCGGAGAAATATGAAAACTATGCGTAAAAGAATAACATATACCGTGAGCAACTTAGAACATTAACAGACAACGCTGAAGCAGTACCCGGTAATTTTGGTAAGTCTCTTTTTCTATTCATAATATTACGCACTGTAAATATATGCAAACTGTAAATATAAATGCAGATACGTTCCTGTGTGACTCATATGGATACAGTCGACGCCCTCTCAGAATGATCAAATTTGTTTGGGCACCTGAAATCCCCCCCCCCCCAACCCCCAAGCCAATATGATAAATCACTGGATGCTATCTGTACGAGGTGTGTCTGAGGTGTGGTCCACTGCAAAACCGGTAACGTTGGATTATGGAGGAAAGTTCTAAATGTAGATGATGATCTACCGGGTTTTAACGGAGGAAAGTAAGAAGCAAGTGAAATGCCTGGTATACTAGAGGTTTAATGAATATTTTAGAAGATTTTAAAAATGTCGGCAAAGAAAGCCTCGACGAGTGATCGCGAAGTGATTCACGTGAACAAGACTTATAATGATGTATGAGTGACACAGATATAGTTAGTTATTCCGCAGCTGCGGGTTAACCCAAAGAGGAAGAGAGTGATGAAGAAATTGACAAGTGCATCAATCACAACACAGCGCTGTCTGAAGTGACATTTTGTTAGAGTATGTCGGCCGTTGAATAGAACGTTATCACGATATCACACAGCTGTGAAAAAGTTTAAACTCACACTGGGTAACATCTAAGGGTTTCTCTAAAACAAACAAAAATTACCGGTTATCAGATTGAGTAATTTGTTAAGCATAATAAGATTTAAATTTCCGCCATTGGTGTTTTCCAGTTATCCGTGCATCCCCTCCCCTTTAGTAAGTTTGATAATATTCTGTGGTATACACCGAAGACCCAAAACATTATGACCACCTGCCTAATACACTGGCATGCAAAAATTAAGGACGAGACGGTTTTTTGAATGTAACGTCGTGCAGAAGTGCTCCACATCGACTCAAATCATACCATAAGATCCCCAAGATGTAAGAATATGGGACAAGTGAGCAAAACCGTCCAAACAAGGAATCCAAAGGATACAAAGGCACTTTATTGAAAAGGTAGCTTCGAGCATAACTGGACAGAAGACTGAAACGTCCATGTGACAGGCGGCTGCCAAGAAAAATCCAGTCTTTAGTAGGGGATATGATCACCCCTGACTGCGTTGTAGGATTTACAACGTCTGTTCATGCTGAGGACGAGGTTGTCAAGGAGCTGTTGAGGCATCGCGGCCCATTCCTCTTGTAGCGCCAATCGCAGCTGCGGAATCGTTGCTGGTGGCTGGTGACGTGCTGCCAAGCGTCTCCCGAGAAGGTCCCACACGTGTTCGATTGAATTTAGGTCCGGAGACCTTGCGGGCCAATCCATGCGTTGAATATCTTCACTCTCCAACAGCTCTGCGACAGCCACTGTACGATGAAGTGTAGCGTTGTCGTCCATGAAGAGGAACTCAGGACCCACAGCACCTCTAAACAGACGCACGTGAGGCAGGAGAACCTCGGTACAATAGCGGACACCAGTGACTGAACCTCCTTGGAAGATGTGGAGGTTAGTACGGCTACCAAGCATGATACCGCCCCAAACGAGAACTCCGCCACCTCCAAACCGGCCCCTTTCGATGACGTTGGAGGTATGATTGCGTGTTCCCTGCTCTCTCCAGATGTGTATACGTCCAGAATCGCTTGTCAGACAAAACGGCTCTCATCCGTAAAGAGAACTCGACCCCATTGCTGATGTGTTCAGTTTTTTGTTCCTGACACCACAGAAACCGCCGTCTTCGATGAGCAGGCGTTAATGGCACACAACGTACTGGTCCTCGTGCAAATAGACCACCTTTGTGCAGCCTCGTGGCCACGGTAAAACGCGATAACTGACGTCCAGTTGTCTGTTGCATGTGCCTTGCGATTTCTCCCGCTGTCTGCCGTCTGTCTCTTCTCGCCTGTAGGACAATATACCGGCCGTCCGCCGCCATGGTTGCTCGTGAACGACCACTGCTAAACTCTTGGACAGCTGTTCCTGTCGTCTGAAATTCTCTCCAAGCTCGTGAAACGATGCTGTGTGCGATCCCGAACTCCTAGGCCACACTAGTCGCACTTCGACCTTCTTCCAACTCCTCAATGACGCGACCTCGGGTAAAGTCATCCAGATGTCGTCTACTGGATTGCTTGTTGGCCATATCACACGGTGGCAGCAACTCGACGTCGTTCAAACCAATGTACACCGTGCAATAGCTTTCACCGAATTGCTGAGCGTACACCGCCCGTGTGCTTTATACCCTTCCGACATCCCCGCCCCTACGTCATGCTGCATACATGCGCATGTCCTACCGTACCGGACCCTAGTCTATCTCCTGAGTGGTCTTTCGGTCCGTTCTGCCTGCTCGTTCCGCTGTTATGTTAATTTCTCCTCTCCGTCCTTAGTTTTTGCACACCAGTGTATGATGTTGTACCACTGAAACAGCTATTACCCGGCGAGGCATAAACTCCACAAGATTTTCAAAGGTATCTTGCAGTATCTGGTACCCACACATTATCACCATATCCTTTAAATCTTGTAAGTTACGTGGTTGAGACGCTGCAGATCGGATTGACTGTTCGAACACAAACAACAGATGCTCGACTTGATTGATTTCTGGAGAATTTCGAGGCCAGGGAAACACGGGAAGTCTTCTTCATGTTCCACCAACCATTCTCGAGCAATTCGGGTATTGTCATGGCGCATTATTGTACGGCGCATATATGTCATGACACTACTAGAGAGGAATATCTTTGCCATGAAAGGATGAACCTGGTCTGCAATGGTGTTCAGGTAGATGGTAGACACAGATTGGACCCAGAGTTCCTCAAACCTGCGAATCCGTGTCGTACAGATTGCTCAGGAACTGAAGTTAAGCGTGCTTGGACCATTTTGCATGAGAGGTTGGGGATGTCAAAGATTTGTGCCAGACGTATTGTTCTTCGAATGTTGTCACCTGAGACGAAGAATGATCCTGTTGAAGCAAATCGGGTTCAACGTGAGAGCATTAACCGCGATCTAGATGACTTCTATTCTTGCATTGTGACTGGTGATAAGTCGCTTCTTCACCATTGAGACCCTGATACCAAACAAGAGAGCATGCAGTGGAAACTTCATGGATCACCACCACCAAAAGAGTTCAAAACACAACCATCTGCAAGGAAGATTATGGTCACCGTTTTTGGGACTCAGTAAGGTTGCAGTTAATTGAATACTTGCCTCACAAAAGGACTATGAATGCTGCCTATTGCGACAATTCCGTAAAGCCATCAAGAGTAAGCGGCAAAGGAAATTGCGACGTGGTGTTTTGCTTCTCCAGGACAATGATCCAATCCACACAGCCAGTGTTTCCATACAAGCTGTGACATAATGTGGTTTCCCACTGCTTCCCCACCAACCGTACTCACCTGATCTCGCCTCTAGCGACTTCTTCCTCTTCAAATATATGAAAAAAGGATCTGCTGAGTAGGCGATTTGCGGATGATTCTGAACTGAAGGAGGTAACTAAGTGTTGGTTTGAGGAGAAGATAAAACATCTTTCGCAGCGCGGATTTCGCCAACTCTATGATCGGTACAATAAGTGTATCCAAGTCTCGGGAGCTTCCCTTCAGTGCCTTGAAGGAAAGCTCCCGAGACAGCAACAGTATGCGGACGACGTTTGTCCTGTTGGAAAATCGCCCCAGAGTGAGCGTTCAGAAAAAGTAGGGCCACTGGTTGCAGGACCTCATTAACGTAATGTTGGGCTGTCAAAGTGCCTGTAATGGACACGAAAGGTGATGTGGCATCGTGGGCAATTGCACCCCACCCCATGACACCAAGCCTTCTGGACGTGTGACGCTCTACAACTAAACGTTCATCTTGGCGCTGACCATGGTGCTTCCACACACGAATTCGGTGGTCGTCTCCTCCAACACAAAAGCGAAACTGGTCACTAAAGATCACCCTCTGCCATTCTGCGTGGTTCCTTGACAGCCTGGCACGACACCATTGCAGTCTTTGGTGACGATGAACTGTTGTTAAGGGCAGTCATCGTAACGGTTTTCGTGCGTGAAGTCCTACGTCGTTCAGCCGTCTGCCAATGGTGCTGGCACTAATCGGACGATGCATGGAGGGCACCACTGCTCGCTGAATATCCGCAATTGTGGCTGTTGGGTCACTCTGCGCATGTCGGAAAGCCCATCGGTCCTCTCTCTCCGTGGTCGTCTAGGTCTCACAGGCCCTTCCTGTCACTGTTGCGTGCTTTGTTCTATCCATTACCGCCAACAGCGTGCTATGGTGATATCCGCACGACCGGTATGGCGCGCAATATGGCGATAAGTCCATCCCGTTTCTCGGAACCCGTCGATGCGGCCCCTCTCGAACTCCTCCAACTGCTCGAATTGCTTCTGAACGTTTCTCCGAGGCATACTTCTCTTGCAAAGGATGCAACCAACACAACAGCACGGGTCAGAATGGCAAGCACGCGCAACGGGCCGACCTTATATAACGGTCAGGCACATCACTACGACCCCTCCTTGCTTGCGTCACATGCGCGGCCGAGCGAGATACTTGAATAATTTTCATGTCTCACGATGTCAAACCTACCCACCAAATTTCACTCTAGTCGGTTGCTTCCTTCTGGGTGCAACTATTTTTTTGACGATGAGTGTATATGGAAAACCTTGTTGCGCAAAATCTTGCCGAATCATATTTTACCAAACGACCCAGCAAAAACAGTCTTGCTGGGACAGCACGCAATCCAACATATGGGCCATCAGTGCCAGCAACAACCCAGCACTCCGGTGTCGGTGCCCAAAAGTGAATAAAATGTCCTGGCGGCAAATGCATGGGCCAGCAGCAAGCCAACCGCGAGCACCCCCATCAGTTGTCATATGGCACGACATGGCCACTAGTTATCCATCGCAGGCAGTGGCGGCCGCAAGCTGCCGTTAAGCGGTTCTGCAAGCACGTGCCATATGGTGACTAGCCTATTGTGGCCCGTCAGTTTCCCGGTAATGGCAGCCACGCAGTCACGTGACGTAACTGATAGCTTGCCGAATCTGGTTCGCGAATTGCCCAGTACTGACAAATAAGACAGCATCAGAACTACTCACTTTTCCCGGTAAGCGCTTTTTTTTTTTTTTTCTCCGCATGGTCAAGTGAGTCGGCTATGTTGAATGACCTCACAACTCGGTCGGGGTTATATTATTTCCTCACAGGAAAATATTCTGCGTGCTGTCACGGCGAAGGGGAAATTTTCTTAACCGATCTGAAAAAAACGCTCGAGGGATCTGTGTAGCATCGAACTCACGACAGTTTGGTTGGAAAACAGACTGTGCTTTAACCACAAGACCGCATTACTAGTTGGCGGAGTGTGCTTGAAGGTGAGCCTCTTTCCTGCGCGAAGTGAAACGACGGGTTCTCTTTTTAATTTTACAATATTACGAGTCTTTTTTCATAAATGTCCGTTTTATGTGATTCATAAGTTTATGTTTTCAATGTATCGATTTTTTTTTCATTTACATTGAAGGAACTTCACTCATTTTCAAGAGATGTACCAACTTAAAAACGTTTCGTTTTCCGAAGTTTGTGCTGTCCTTGTGGCTTGGAAAGCGATTGTTTAATTAATATAACATGTGTATTTACGGACTAATGTCACATTGCTGCATTTTAAACATTATATCTTTCTTCTTTTTTTTTTTTTTTACCACAGTCCGAAGCTACATTTGTTCTGAATAGGAAAGATATTTTTTTTTATTTCTGGTTATTTTTGGCAGCGAATTCTCCAATTTTGTGTATTCACCCGATGGATGAGTGCATTATATTCACAGAGCGTTGCTTGATTTTTTTTTCAAATTCTTAATTATTTTGTAATGAATTTATACCCTTTTTTCCCCAGAAAAACCCATTTTTCATGTATAATTCGTATTTGTTTTCAACATAACCAGTTTTTCATGCCTTAAGGGGGGGGGGCTTTTGTTTGAAGTGGTTTAGGATATGTAAGATATGTTAACGAAAGATTATTCTATACATTTACAAAGTTTTCAGAAAGCATTTCTTATTTTTTATGGGAATGGTGTGTGCGTGTGTGTGCTTTTTTTTTTTTTTTTTTATGGCTGTTTGTATTCTCAATTCTTCGTTCGTTAGTGACGGAATTTACTGAGGACGGAGTAACTGACTGTTTTTCACAGTTCGTTAATTATTTACTTTACAATTTTCCACCGAGGTTAACCTTCGTCAACGCAACATTTCGTAAGGAAATTTATTCATCTGTCTATGGCTTTTTTCTTCTTAACATACCCTATAATATTACACAATGGCGATGGCGTCGACGTCAACTAATTGATTACCCGAGACTCTGTGCATGTGTTGCTGCTATGCACGGGCAGTGCCGCTGCTTGCACTCGTGTTGGGGTTGCTTCGGTTGCCAGCTTCGGATCACTCGTGGTGCTAGCTTGGAGGCCCGTAATTCACAGCGATGCGGCAGGACCATCAGCGGTATGCTAGGGGCTGCCAACTGATGTTGCTGTCACCAATGGATTGCTACAGTACCGTGAGCGGCACATTTCAGCCAGCTGTGACCCATCATTGCCAGCTGGCGACCAGCAGTTTTCCAATACACGTGTTTTTGCTGGGAAAGAATATGTAAACATTACAGGTAGAAATTTTGCCAAAACCAGGAGGAATAGAACGATTTAAGTGTCGGAGTTATTTTGCGAAGATAGGTAGGACGCAGGACCTAGGGGATGAACTGCAGGAATTGAGAAAAGGCGGGAGGGAGCGCGAGTTATATTGAACTGAACTTTTTAAAGCAATTAACATTTAAAAATAAGGGAAGAAAGCTGGAAAATAAACTCAGAAGGTTGAAATTTGAGAAGCCATCCTACACGGCGTTATCGAGGACAATGCATGCAATATTCCCTCTAAGCGGCGCGCCTAATCCAATGAGCAGGGCAGGCATCAAAACCATTCGGGCAAAAACTTTTATTTTCTCAGCTTCTCTTACTAATAATGCAGTAGAAGTTGGAGCTTGGATTGGAACCCTTATTTTTTCTAATCCTCCCCCATTTCTATCACCGTTCTTTCCGCAATTGATTTTAAATTTTAAAAAATTAAAATCATTTCATTAATATAAAATTTATTTTATAAAAAGTGAGAAGCTCAAACTTACTTCTGGAATAAAAAAAAAATAAATTAAGAAAAGCATGTTTGCGCATAATACACAGTTTCTTTGTATATCAAAATACCAAGGAGAATAAGAAACAAAATAACAAGTAAATGCTGGCGCTGATGTGTTGTTTTGAGAAAAGACTCAATATGTGCCTCTTTCTCGGCGTGGGAAAACCACTAATCCGCATTCTCGCGTTCACTATCTGCTCGCACGAGACTACTTTGCAGGAAGCCTTCGAGAATGAAGAGGACAATGAGACGAACTTAGAAGGAGGCGAACGGCATTTAAGAAAAGTGTTGTTTTGACTTTTGAGAGCCCGAATTTTATTTATTTATTATTATTATTGCAGGTAATTGATTTTCTATTTATGAAAATCAATTAGGGATTTGGGAATTTTAATCTAAAATGCTTACTGCGGGGAAGATATTTCAGCTGCGCGGAGGAAGTTAAGTCCCTGCGCGGTAGCTTAGAAGGAACATTGAAACGGAAACAGCTTAAAGGGAACAACATTGAATGTATGTTAAATTTTCCTCCGTTCTCTCTCTCTCTCTCTCTCTCTCCCCCCTCTCTATATGTATATAAATGAAATTAGGCAGCATGTCGGAGTGACTTAGGCTCAAGACAGAAAGTTTTGGAAGAAACTTGAAACTTTGGAAGGCTTTCATACAGCAATGGATTGATAACGGTTGTGATGTGGATAATGATGGTAAATCTTTGACATAGATTGCTAGAAGAACTGACGTCATTGGACGCCTGCAATACTAGAATGGATACCAAAGGGAAGAAAAAACTCAAAAGAAGACCTCGTGGGAGATTGATGAATAAAATTTGAAAGCATGCTGGAATGACATGGAGAAGATTAGCTCATGAGAGGAAAATCGCATATGAGACTTGGGGAGACCTTCATCCAGCAGTGAATTGACAATGGTTGATATGCGCGCGCGCGTGTGTGTGTGTTTGCGGATCACTGTTGTGCTCCTGTGTGTACATATTGTTCCGCTGTATTTCGATATGAATGACTTCAATGTAATAAATGGCTACCAATTTATTAATATGTAAAATTCCGTTTTTTAATCTCTCACTATTAATAAATTTATTGCCTCCTTGTAATGACGGGTAACTGCAATGAAGGTCTGAGTGCAAAAACTTACACCTGAAATAGTTTCATCCCGTGAAATAAAATACGAATACTGGGCAGAAATCACCTGTACAGATCGGACTCTTGTGATCTCCGCTGAGCCCACCCCTTGAGAACGACCAAATATTTCGTCTTAGATGGACGCAAAGGCTGTCAGTTGTCTACGCGTTTTATTCATTGCACTGCGATTGTGATAAATTCCCGGTGAGTTATTTGACTTCTTGGATGCTGAACAGTTTTACTCCAGGACAATCATATTTCTCCTGCGACGACGTTTTGTTGTCGCGTAAGGGTTATTACTGGGACGATTGTTTCTGCGATAACGCCGTCAATGTTCTCGGCATGTCAGTTATGTGACTGCGGTAAAATTAAGTCATATCTTCGGGGGATTTATGCCCTGCCGGGAGTCCGCGTCACCCGGTGACCTCGGCAGTGTGCGCGTATAACGACATCGCGACAGCATCCGTCAGGAGCGACGACAACCCAACACAGCTGCTGCTCTGAAGCCTATAAATAGTCGGAGCTGACATTTTACTAGGCTATCAGCAGTGCACCCTGCTCGGCTCCGACAACTGGGATACCCACCCCAAAACAATGTAGTCTGTCTTCTTCATTTTCAAAGCATGACGAGTTGTTCAGTCATGAGAAATACCGTGGCCTTGCCCATCGACAACTTGCAAGTGTGATGCTGGCTGTGGCTCCGAAGTTTAAGGGTCGTTTGTATGTTTTATTTAGTCTCGGGATAGACGTAGAATTTCATCAGCAGATGATCCAAGACTTTTAAACAAAATTGCAGCCGGCGCCGATTACTGTATTCACATTGAGAAATCGAATTTTGCCTCTATTGACAGTGACCTCTCTCTCTCTCTCTCTCTCTCTCTCACACACACACACACACACATTTTATTGATTGGAGAAAAGCTTGAAACAACCGATACCTACATTTATCTTGGGCAGCAGATATCAAGTGAGGGTCACATTGATGAAGAAATTAATCAGCGTATAAAACTTGGATGGATGAAGAAACAGTATCATTTAAAAAACAAATTCGGAAGAAACAGTACAATTTTTAAGAGCAGTATGCCATTATGTCTTAAAGAAAAGTGTTTAATCAGTGCATCCTGCCAGTGCTTTCGTATGGAGCAGAGACATGAACCTTAACTGAAAAAGATATACAAAGACTTCAGACAACTCAACGAAGCACGGAGAGATGCATGCTTGGTATAACTAGGAAAGATCAGAAGAGGAACTTGTGGATGAGGGAAATGACAAGACAGGACGACACCATGACCAGAGTGAAATCACTGAAATGGCAATGGGCGGGACATGTTGCCAGAAGAACAGACCACCCATGCGCAACTGAAATTTTAGACTGGATTCCGAGGGACAGAAAAAGACCCAGAAGACGACCCCATGGAAGATGCATGGACAAAATTCGAAAGGACATGGAGGAGACAGGCTCAAGACAGACAATTGTGGAAGAAACTTGGTGAGACCTTTTTCCAGCAGCATATATATACACTGCAGAGCAATTGAATTAGAGACAGCTGGCGTTATGCAAATGTGGCGCTGTAAAACGGAAACGACATGACGTATGCAGCGATCCGACAATATAAGGAGTGATGCGACGGGAATCAGTAAGAGTCGGACGCAGTATAGGTAAGACGAAGGATCTAAGAGCATTTGATCGTGGGCAAATTGTCGGGGCCCGACGAATTGGCCACTCCACCTCGGAAGTCATGCAGGCGGTAAAACCATCTACGCAAGGGCCAACTGCCGTGCACAATAGCGTGTGGATGAGCGGGATCATCGTCGGCTAGCCCCGCATTGTAACAGCGGATAGACGGGCCACAGTGCAAGAAATCACTCGGCAATTTAACGCTGGTGCACAAAAACGTGTAAGCAGCCACACCACCCAGAACCATCTCCTCGCTATGGATTACAGAAGCCATCGTCCCACGAGGGTACCGCTGCTGACCGCACATCACAGGGTGCAAAGATTAGCATGGGCGCGGGAGCATCGCCACTGGACCCTAGACATGTGGGAAAATGTTGCCTGGACTGATGAGTCGAGATTCACGTTGGTACATGCGGATGGCAGGATCCGAGTACGGCGCAAACCACATGAAGCAATGGATCCTTCTTGCCAGCAGGGTACTCTTCAAGCTGGTGGGGGTGGCATTCTTGTCTGGGGACTGTTTACGTGGACTGAAATGGGACCCCTGGTACGTGTGCCATCGACCCTGACAGGTCAACGTTACTGGGATATCCTGGACGACCGTTTGCTTCCGTTTGTGCATCTTCCACATCCCACTGGGGACTTCATCCTGCAATAAGACAATGCACCGTGCCATCGCTCCCGAATTGTATCCGAATGGTTGCATGAACACTCCAATGACGTGACCTCGCTTCCTTGTTCAGCTAGGTCAGGTGACCTCAATCCCATCGAGCACATCTGGGATGCCATCGAGAGAGATGTTCGAGGCTCTGACCCCCTCCATCAAATCTTCGTGAACTGTGGGAGCTTGTTCAGAGGTCGTGGACAGGTATGGCTTCCCAATGCTTCCGGTGTCTTGTCGAGTCCATGCCGAGACGAATCGCCGCCGTCATCAGGACGGAAGGTGGTGCTTCACGTTACTAGACAGGTACCTCTAATTCAATTGCTCTTCAGTGTATATACATAACAGAGGGGTCAACAGGATACACCAAATGCCATATGGCAGGTCTCTTGTGGCTAAAGATAATTTACACACACAGTCTTACATCTACTATTACGCTTACTTCTTTCGGCCTATTAGGTCACTTCTAATTTGTTTAATCTACTTTTTTTACACCAATACCAAGTTACTCATTTATTAGTGCTACTGGTTGAACTTTAGTCTCTCGGCATTAATGAAGCTTAATTATGTTGTGCTTACGAGAGCTCCTGCCTCTACCTGGTAAGTTTTCCATCCCTTACTTGCCCTTACTTGCCTGCAGTTTTGCAATTCGGGGATGTTTGTAAATTTATTTATGCTTCAGATTGTTCATTTGGTTTCACTGGCTTCGGTATATATATATTTATATATATATACTCTATTCTACCAACAAGTAATTAGACACCCCTGCAATCGACCATATCTGCGGTTCTGAAACACGTCAAGGCCGCCGCCGTTAAATATCGTGTGGGAAACAACAACGCAACCAGTCGCATGCAAGATGCCACGCAGTTCGGAGCTCTCTGATTTCGAGAAAGGTGGAATCGTCGGGTATCACAGAAATGGCCGATCCATACGTGACATATCCAGCGAGTTGAAGTACCCAAAATCGACAGTGGCCTATACGTGATTGGCAAGTGGAAGATGAGAGGTGACGGTCGGAATGTGCCCCGATCCAGCTGACCCACAAAACTGGGAGTTAGAGACCTATGGGTGCTGGCCAGGGAAGTTCGGAAGAACTGCACCAAATCGATGGGCCACATCCGCGAGGAGTTTCAACAGGCATCCGGGAGTGTTCTTTCGATGAATACCATCCGTAAGGAAGCCCATCAGCTTGGTTATCATGGACGTGCTGCCGCCCACAAGCCTTTGATCACCAAGTCCAATAGCGCTGCTCGGCTAACGTAGTGCAGAGAACATCGACAGTAGACCGTTGAACAGTGGAAACAGGTTCTCTGGAGTGACGAATCAAGGTTCACCCTGTACCGTTCGGATGGCAGAATCTGGGTTTGGCGTCTGCCTGGAGAACGCCTCCAGCCGGAATGTATTGTGCCAACTGTGAAGTTCGACGGCGGTATAATTATGCTATGGGGGTGTTTCTCCTGGTATGGCACGGGACCGTTGGTCGCAATTCCTGGTAGACACAACGCCGAGGCCTACTGCACCATTTTGGATCACCATGCGCTTCCTACGTTGTTACAGTTTTACGGGGTGGACCCATGTTACTTTCAGGATGACAATGCCACCTGTAATGTTGCAAGGTCCACCCTGGCTTGGTATGGTGACAATGGGGTTAATCGAATGGACTGGCCTGCGCAGAACCCGGACTTTAACCCTATCGAGCACCTCTGGGACGAGTTAGAGTGTCGACCTAAGGCGTGCCCCCACCGTCCGAAATCGGTGAAGGAACTGACCTGTCTTCTCCAAGCCGAGTGGAAGAAAATACCGCTAGCCGTCGTACAACGCGTGGTTGAGAGTATGCTTCGGAGGGTCGCATCTGTAATCGCCGCTCGTGGAGGCTCCACCAACTATTGAAGGTGAATAGACTTTGTTTTCCTTTGCTATCACAGGTGTTCAATTACTTGTTGGTAGATAGTGTATATATAACGTGAAACCTCCGAACAACGGTCGCTGCTAGGAGCAGGAAAAAGTGACCGTTGTTGAGAGGTGCCATTGCTCAGAGGTTAGTCTTGATTAACATTGCTAGTCTGTTACTTTGGTACAAAAGGAGAATAACTGTACAAAGCTTACACACAAAGAAAACTGTTTCAGAGCTTTCTCTAAATGTAGAATGCTGAATGAAACTGAATATAACAATTTAAAATAAAATCATGTTTTAGAGGATTTTAGGAAAGTGGTGTATGCCCCCCCCCCCCCGGTGGCGCAGTGGTCTAAGCGATGGCCTCTGATCATTCGTCCGAAAGGGGTCCGGGTTCAAATCCCGGTGAGGCATGGATGTTGTGTTTGTCTAACGGCACTGGCTCTCTCCCTTCCCTGGAACCAGTGACCCTAAATTAGGGACGGGCGACTGCTTATAGCATATTGAGTTACTCACGGTGTTCGTTAAACCTCCAATTAAAAAAAGAAAAAAAAAGAAAGTGGTGTCTGACCTGTTGTCTCAAACTTTTCTTTAGAAATATCAAGCAGGAGGCTAAGTTTAGGGAAAGGGAAGGAAAAAGAAAAAGGCTAGACAGTGAAGTGGAACTGCGCAGTTAGCTAGCCACGTGTTGAAAAATAGAAACAGAACATATAGGAACAAATCAGAGATATACAGCCACCAACATTTCATTTTTCACTTAAGCACACCATTGTACTTGCCGTAATCCGACCCATCGATCTCGAGGCACAGTAGCATTGTTAATTCTTAGTAGCATTCTTTATTCCTATCTTATCACTTTCTCCGAAGTACCGAAGAAACTGCGTAAAATCCTAAAGGACAAGGTTTCCATTAAATCTAATTCGGGACTGATGGGATGTCCGTTGGCCAGTGTTAAGAGATTTCGATATATATATATGTCATCATCATCATTGTCAACCATTATCAATCCACTGCTGGACGAAAATCTCCCCAAGTTTCTTCCACAAAGCTCTGTCTTGTGCCAGTCTCCACCATGTTACTCCCGCATACTTTCGAATTTCATCCACCCATCTCCCATGTGGTCTTCTTCTGAGTCTTTTATTGTCCCTTGAAATCCAATCTAAAATTTCGGCTGTCCATCGATGGTGTATCCTTCTGGCAGTATGTCCAGCCCATTGCCATTTCAGGTATTTAACTCTGATCATGATGTCTTCCACTCTTGTCATTTTTCGGATCCACGAGTTCCTCTTCTTATCTCTCCTGGTTACACCAAGCATGCACCTCTCCATGCTGCTTTGAGTTGTCTGCAGCCTTTGTTTGTATGTCTTTTTTAGTTAAGGTCCACGTCTCTGCACCATACGTAAGCACTGGAAGGATGCATTGATCAAACACTTTTCTTTTAAGACATAATGGCATATTGCTCTCTAAAATTATACTGTTTCTTCCGGAAGCTATCCAGGCAAGTTTTATACGCCGAATAATTTCTTCATAAATGTGACCCTCACTTGATATCTGCTGTCCAAGATAAATGTAGGTATTGGTTATCTCCAGCTTTTCCCCATCAATCGATAAATCTTCATTTCTTGCAAAAGCATGGTACATCACTTTTGTCTTCTGAAAGTTCATTTTTAATTCCACTTCTTTACTCTTGTCAGCAAGTTCCTGGATCATACTCTGCAGCTCTGATGGGGTAACTGCAAAGATGACTACGTCATCAGCAAAACGAAGGTGAGTTAGATAATCTCCATTAATCTTTATCGCATTGTTTTCCCAGTTCAGTGATTGAAAGACATTTTCCAATGTAGCATTAAAGAGTGTGGGAGATATAGTGTCACCTTGTCTCACTCCCTTTCCAATTTTTATGTGTGTTGTATTTTCAAACAGCCGAATCTTTGCACCTGCATTTTCATAGATGTTATAATATTAATGTATGCATCTGCAATACCGCAGGATTTCAAAGCCATTGTAACTGCTGCTGGTTTCACCAAATCAAAAGCCTTTTCATAGTCGATAAAAGCCATGCATAATAGAAGTTGATATTCCCTGGCTCTTTCAATTAATTCTCTCAGTACGTGGATATGATTTATAGTGCTGTATCCACTCTTGAATCCAGCTTGTTCTCTCGGTCGAGCCATGTCCAGTGTTACCATCAAGCGGCGTGAAAGAAATTTAGTGAAGATTTTATAAACCACTTATAGGATTCTGATGAGTCTGTAGTTCTTGAGATCCTCAATGTCCCCTTTTTTACGTAGCGGGATCATTGTAGCGTTGTTCCAATCCTAAGGAATCATCCCTTCATTAAAGCATCGAGTGAAAACTTGGGCCAGTAACTGTTTCAATTTCTCCACTTGCTTCTTGTATGATGTCTACTGTAATTCCATCTTTTCCTGGAGCTTTTCCCTGTTTCATATTCTTGATTGCATGTGCAACTTCTGCTGGGAGGACTGGAATAACTCTGGTACCTTTCGTAATGTCTGGAGTACATGTATCATTCCTTTCATATAGTTTTGATTAGAAATCTTTCACTCTTGTCAAAATTTCACCTTAATTTCTTGTTACAGAACCATCTTTTCTCAGAGCCATAATCTGTTTTCTTCCCTTACCTAGATGTCCCTTTGCTCTCTTCAGGCTTTGGTTGTTTTCAATTGCTTTCCTCACGAGTTCACAGTTGAATTTCCTTACATCTTCAGTCATACGGTTTCGTACCGTCTTTCATAGCTCTATATATTCCACTTTGGAAGTCACATCTTCTTTAGTTGTTGCCCTCATCTCTCTTCTTTTTTGCATCAGAATTTTAGTTTTCCCTCATATTTTGTTCGTATGCAGCTTGTTCTTAGTGCCATCTATTTTTGTTACTGTTTCCATAAGAGCCTTGGTTAGTTTTCTGTTAACGTCAGAGATTTCCACTTCTTCCGACGTTAGACCTTCTAGAGCAGATTATCTGTTCCTCAGTTCCAATTTGAAGGTATTATGATGTGTTTTAAGGTTGGTCATGTCAATACACTTTGTTTGTTTTATTATCTTGCCACGCTCGAGTTTAGCATTTAGGTGCATCTTACATCTTACGATTCTATGGTCACTTATTCACTCCCTGTGTTGAACTTGTTTAGTACACTGCAGTCTTTCATGACAAATTTCTTGTTACACATAATAAAATCAGTTTCACTTGTCAATCCATTGGGATGTCTCCATGTCTATTTCCTTTGCGGCTTTTTCTTGAAAAGGGAGTTCATGATGAAAAACCCTTCTGCCTCTGCAAATTCTACGAGAGTATTTCCACCCTGGTTTCTGTTGCCGTGGCAGAATTTTCCTACTGAAGTTTCATTCTGTTGCCGTTGCCTTATTTTCGCATTGAAATCTCCCATAATGATCTTCAAGTGCTGATTGCCTTTATTATTTAGATGACGAATTTCCTCATAAAATTCTTCAATTTCTTCTTCAGGATGACTTGTGGTGGGTGCATAAGCTTGAATAACCTGAAACTGGTATCTTCTCGAGATTTGGATAACAAGTCGTGCAGCTCTGCCAGATGAACCTTCAAGTACTACAACCTTAATCCTTCAGTTTCTTGTTTATTATAAATTCAACACCACTAGTTCTGCCAATATCTGTCCCACGATAATAGAAGAGATGTCCACTTTTCAGTTCAATGACGTCTTCTCCTTTTCTCCTTACCTCACTTAGCCCGACGATGTCCTTCTTGATGCTTTGTAGTTCTTCTTCCATTCTTCCAATTCAAGGAGCCTTGAATCCAAAGATAGGGAGCGTCCATTATACGTAGCCGCCAAGGTCAGCATCAGATGGCAACCTAGTCCGGTCCTCCGGTGATTCATAGACATCGGCTCTCTCCAGCAATAGCCAGCACGAGACATCATAAAATTACCTACTCAGCCTATGCAGATGATGCAACTTTCTTTCTGCATACGTCATGACACCCAATTCTCCACCCTTCTTCTCTGCTACCAAGAGTATGCTACCGCAGCGTCAACCTCACTCAATCTTGAGATAAGCACAGGCCTCTGCTGCGGCACTTGGAAACACCGCCATGACTCTCCCTGGGGAGCCAAATGGTCAAGTACCACCCCAAAATTCTTAGGAATTCATCTCGGAACCCCATCGGAGGTCGTACAAACGAATTGGTCCTCTCTTTATCCCTCCTTTCTCAAAGCAGCAGGCTTCTGGAGAAGAGCGCAATTTTGCACCTCCTTCTTTCAAAGAGCTCACGTTGCTCGCACATACATCTTATGAAAGTGTTACTATTCCTGGCAAATGGATACCGCTCCTGGCTACAGACTCCGTCAAGTTCAATCATGCCTTACATCAGTTGTATGGTCAAAGCATCATTTGGTCAGCTCCTCTACTCTCTGCCTCTCACCTTCCCATAGAGGAATTGGTCTTCCTGCAGTAGATCTCGTTTACCGTGCCGCACGGCTTCACTGGTTCTTTCATGTGCTCAATAGCTCCCACCCAGATACATGAACAGTACGTAATGTTCTTGCCTCATTGAAAAATCCTTCATTAACGTTCGCCGTCTTTCTTCGAATGGATGGTTTCCCAGCTTTGCGACAAAGCCTCCCGGCCGTTTACTGGGAGGCCATAGAAATCCTGAGGTCTCTCCCATTACAGAGAGCACCCCTCTCCTCCACTACAGAGATTCTAAATGAACCACTCTTCTACTCATCAACCCTTCATCCCTCTAACCGACCATTCTTTGCCTCTCCAGAATGGATGCGTGCAGGTATTATTAGTGTACGAGACCTTGTAAACCTCAACCTTACACGGAAAGACTTCTCTCACCTATCTACTCATCTTCATGATTCCGTCTCCTTCCGGACACTCTTCACGTCGATAACATCGTCGATCATCCGTTTATACCCATCTTTGGCCTCTCCTGAAGGAATTCTACAGGTTGCAGCAGCACTGCGACTCTTCCCGTTTTTGTGCAACTCCGTATGAAATCTTTTACGCTTGAGGCATGCCCACAGAAGATCTTGAGTGAAATTCTTCGCACATGTGCACCTCAGTAACCAATGCCTATCCCTACTGTTCCGTCTGCCTCCTTGACAGCTGTTTGGTCTGCGGCACATCCTCTCCTTGCTGCACCTCATGAGAAGAATGTTCTTTGGCTGTTTCTGTATCGCCGCGTCCCCGTTCTTCAATTATTACACGAATGACTCTTGTTGTCTCTCCACAATGTGCCTACTGTGATGTCCCGGCAGACATTGAACATGTCTATTGGTTTTGTCCAGTCTTGCTACCTGTGTTAAATCTCATGTTCCGTATTGCACACCATCTTTGCCCAGGAAATCTGAGTGCTGTCTCATATTTTACCCTACTTCAAGATATTCTTCCTGCTTCTCCTCACCCATCAGTGTGTGTTTAAATTTTCACGCTTGTAAAAATAGTAATTTACTCCCATCTACTGACGCATCAGGAAAACTTCACTGTACCTACTCTTACAGAGGCAAGCGAGAAGCTTGTCCAACACTTCACAGCTCGACTAAAGTTCCGTCTACAGTTAGCGCATGAACACGCTGTCAATACAGAAACTCTTCCTAACTTCTACAAACTCAGGAGACCATACCTAAGCTGGTTCCAGATTGATGGCCTGAGTTTCCTTTACAGTTTGAACTATTATGAATACACTATCCTTTTGTTAACAATTACATCGTTAATTAACCTGTTTAATTTCCCCCTCTATCTTAGCCTCAAGAAGTGTATATAATTTTATTTCTTTGCCTACTTGTTCAGGCGCTCATTTGTACATAATCATTCCATGACTCACATTCTCATTCTGTACTCCGAGTGTTTAATAAATGCATATTTAAACCTTAGCACTCTCTGCCTTCATGTCGTACTGGCCGCTGCCTTGGCCAGTTACATTCCAGCTGCCGGAGACTTAGGGCCAAGATTTAAGTTGTGGAGTCATTTTGGAGGGGTTTGGCCATAACTCACCACGCTGGGGCAAGCGGGTTGGTGAGTGTGGGATAGCATTTCCTCTAATGCCGATGGTATAGTTATACCGCTATTGGCGGTCATCAGAGCCCATTTAGTGGGAACAGGATGCACCACGAGGAGGCGGGGTTGACATTTGTCAAGGGGAGGCTGTAGTATGGTGCGCATCACCTGACCTATATCATCATCATCATCATCATTGTCAACCATTATCAATCCACTGCTGGATGAAGGTCTCCCCAAGTTTCCTCCACAACGGTCTGTCTTGTGCCAGTCTCCTCCATGTCACCCCTGCATACTTTCGAATTTCATCCACCCATCTCCCATGTGGTCTTCTTCTGGGTCTTTTCCTGTCCCTTGGAATCCAATCTAAAATTTCAGTTGTCCATCGATGATCTGTCCTTCTGGCAGTATGTCCAGCCCATTGCCATTTCAGGGATTTAACTCTGATCATGATGTCTTCCACTCTTGTCATTTTTCGGATCCACGAGTTCCTCTTCTTATCTCTCCTGGTTACACCAAGCATGCACCTCTCCATGCTCCTTTGAGTTGTCTGCAGCCTTTGTATGTCTCTTTTAGTTAAGGTCCACGTCTCCGCACCATACGTAAGCACTGGAAGGATGCATTGATCAAACACTTTTCTTTTAAGACATAATGGCATATTGCTCTTGAAAATTATGCTGTTTCTTCCAAAAGCTCTCCAGGCAAGTTTTGTACGTCGATTAATTTCTTCATCAATGTGACCCTCACTTGATATCTGCTGTCCAAGATAAACGTACGTGTCTGTTATCTCCAGCTTTTCTCCATCAATCGATAAATCTTCATTTCTTGTAAAAGCATTGAACATCACTTTTGTCTTCTGAAAGTTCATTTTTAATCCCACTTCTTTACTCTTGTCAGCAAGTTCCTGGATCATACTCTGCAGCTCTGATGGGGTAGTTGCAAAAATGACTACGTCATCAGCAAAACGAAGGTGGGTTAGATAATCTCCATTAATCTTTATCCCCTTGTTTTCCCAGCTCAGTGACTGAAAAACACCCTCCAATGTGGCATTAAAGAGCTTCGGAGATATGGTGTCACCTTGTCTCACTCCCTTTCCAATTTTTACGTGTGTTGTATTTTCAAACAGCCTAATCTTTGCACTTGCATTTTCATAGATGTTATTAATAATATTAATGTATGCATCTTCAATACCGCAGGTTTTCAGAGCCATTGTAACTGCTGATGGTTTCACCGAATCAAAGGCTTTTTCATAATCGATAAAAGCCATGCACAATGGAAGTTCATATTCCCTCGCTCTTTCAATTAGTTCTCTCAGCACGTGGATATGATCTATTGTGCTGTAGCCACTCCTGAATCCAGCTTGTTCTCTCGGTTGAGCCATGTCCAGTGTTACCTTCAAGCGGTGTGAAAGAACTTTAGTGAAGATTTTATAAACTACTGATAGGAGGCTGATAGGTCTGTAGTTTCCGAGATCCTCAATGTCACCTTTCTTATGTAGCAGGATCATTGTAGCGGTGTTCCAATCCTCAGGAATCTTTCCTTCATTAAGGCATCGAGTGAAAATTTGGGCGAGTACTGTTTCGATTTCTCCACTTGCTTCTTGTATGATGTCTACAGTAATTCCATCTTCTCCTGGAGCTTTTCCTCGCTTCATGTTCTTGATTGCATGTGCAACTTCTGCTGGAAGGACTGGAGGAACTCTGGTACTGGTATCTTTCATGATGTCTGGAGTGCATATATCATCCCTTTCATATAATTTGGAGTAGAAATCTTTCACTCTTGTCAAAATTTCGCCTCTATTTCTTGTTACAGAACCATCTTCTTTTCTCAGTGCCATAATCTGTTTTCTTCCCTTACTGAGATGTCCCTTTGCTATCTTTAGGCTTTGGTTGTTTTCAATTGCTTTCCTCACTAGTTCACAGTTGAATTTCCTTACGTCTTCAGTGATACTTTTTCTTACTGTCTTGCATAGCTCTATATATTCCACTTTGCAAGTCACATCTTCTTTAGTTGTCCTCATCTCTCTTCTTTTTTGCATCAACATTTTGGTCTTTTCCTGATAATTTGTTCACATGCAACTTGTTCTTAGACCCAGCTAATTTTGTTGCTGTTTCCATAAGAGCTTTGGTTACTTTTCTGTTAACTTCAGAGATGGCCACTTCTTCCGATGTTAGGCCTTCTAAAGCAGAGAACCTGTTCTTCAGTTCTAACTTGAAGGTATTATGGTGTTTTTTAAGGTTGGTTATGTCAATAGATTTTGTTTGTCCTATGAGCTTGCCACGTTCAAGTTTAGTGTTGAGGTGCATCTTACATCTCACCAATCTATGGTCACTACCTGTGTTGAACTTGTTTAGCACACTGCAGTCTTCTATGACGAATTTTTTGTTACACATAATAAAATCAATTTCACTTGTCGTCCCATTTGGATGTCTCCATGTCCATTTCCTGTGTGGCTTTTTCTTGAAGAAGGAGTTCAAGATGAAAAACCCTTCTGCCTCTGCAAACTCAACGAGAGTATTTCCACGCTGGTTTCTGTTGCCATGACCGAATTTACTTACCGAAGTTTCATTCTGTTGCCGTTGCCCTATTTTTGCATTGAAATCTCCCATAATTATTTTCAAGTGCTGCTTACCTTTATTATTTAGATGACAAATTTCCTCATAAAATTCTTCAATTTCTTCTTCAGGATGACTTGTGGTGGGTGCATAAGTTTGAATAATCTGAGACTGGTATCTTTTCGAGAGTTGGATAACAAGTCGTGCAGCTCTGTCAGAGGAACTTTCAACTTCTACAACTTTATCCTTCAGTTTCTTGTTTATTATAAATCCAACACCACTAGTTCTGCCAGTATCTGTCCCACGATAGTAGAAGAGATGTCCACTTTTCAGTTCGATGAGATCTTCTCCTTTTCTCCTTACCTCACTTAGCCCCACGATGTCCCACTTGATCCTTTGTAGTTCCTCTTCCAATTCAAGAAGCCTTGAATCAGAAGATAGGGAGCGTCCATTGTAAGTAGCCAAGGTCAGCATCAGATGGCAGCCTAGTCCGGTCCTCCGGGGATTCTTTGCACCCTCTGCCTTCATGTCGCACTGGCCGCTGCCTTGGCCAGGTACATTCCAGCTGCCGGAGACTGAGGGCCAAGATTTAAGTTGTGGAGTCATTTTGGAGGGGTTTGGCCATAACTCACCACGCTGGCCAAGCGGGTTGGTGAGTGTGGGATAGCATTTCCTCTGATCCCGATGGTATAGTTATACCGCTATGGGCGGTCGTCAGAGCCCCTTTAGTGGGAACAGGATGCACCACGAGAAGGCGGGGTTGACATTTGTCAAGGAGAGGCTGTGATGTTACGCATCACCTGACCTTACATCCCTGACCTATATATATATATATATATATATAAATCATCATCATCATCATTGTCAACCATTATCAATCCACTGTAAACGAAGGTCTCCCCAAGTTTCTTCCACAACGGTCTGTCTTGTGCCAGTCTCCTCCATGTTACTCTCGCATACTTTCGAATTTCATCCACCCATCTCCCATGTGGCCTTCTTCTGGGTCTTTTCCTGTCCCTTGGAATCCAGTCTAAAAATTTCAGCTGTCCATCGATGGTCTGTCCTTCTGGCAATATGTCCAGCCCATTGCTATTTCAGGGATTTTACAGTGATCATGATGTCTTCCACTTTTGTCATTTTTCTGATCCACGAGTTCCTCTTCTGATCTCTCCTGGTTACACCAAGCATGCATCTATACCAGTATATATATATATATAACAAAATACTGATTCAAAAATATTAAAAGCAAAGCAGCTTTGAAATTCTAAAGCGCCAAAGGCTGCGTAAAAGAAAATTTAAAACATACTAGGTCAAACAAGAGATATATACTCATATCATCATCATTGTCAACCATTATCAATCCACTGCTGGACGAAGGTCTCCCCAAGTTTCCTCCACAACGGTCTGTCTTGTGCCAGTCTCCTCCATGTCACTCCCGCATATTTACGAATTTCATCCACCCATCTCCCATGTGGTCTTTTTCTGGGTCTTTTCCTGTCCCTTGGAATCCAATCTAAAATTTCGGCTGTCCATCTATGGTCTGTCCTTCTGGCAGTATGTCCAGCCTATTGCCATTTCAGGGATTTAACTCTGATCATGATGTCTTCCACTCTCGTCATTTTTCGGATCCACGAGTTCCTCTTCTTATCTCTCCTGGTTATACCAAGCATGCACCTCTCCATGCTTATTTGAGTTGTCTGCAGCCTTTGTATGTCTCTTTTAGTTAAGGTCCACGTCTCTGCACCATACGTAAGCACTGGAAGGATGCATTGATGAAATACTTTTCTTTTAAGACATAATGGCATATTGCTCTTGAAAATTATGCTGTTTCTTCCAAAAGCTCTCCAGGCAAGTTTTGTACGCCGATTAATTTCTTCATCAATGTGACCCTCACTTGATATCTGCTGTCCAAGATAAACATACGTATCTGTTATCTCCAGTTTTTCTCCATCAATCGATAAATCTTCATTTCTTGTAAAAGCATTGAACATCACTTTTGTCTTCTGAAAGTTCATTTTTAATCCCACTTCTTTACTCTTGTCAGCAAGTTCCTGGATCATACTCTGCAGCTCTGATGGGGTAGTTTCAAAAATGACTACGTCATCAGCAAAACGAAGGTGGGTTAGATAATCACCATTAATCTTTATCCCTTTGTTTTCCCAGTTCAGTGATTGAAAGTCATTTTCCAATGTGGCATTAAAGAGCTTCGGAGATATGGTGTCACCTTGTCTCACTCCCTTTCCAATTTTTATGTGTGTTGTATTTTCAAACAGCCGAATCTTTGCACTTGCATTTTCATAGATGTTATTAATAATATTAATGTATGCATCTGCAATACCGCAGGATTTCAGAGCCGTGGTAACTGCTGATGGTTTCACCGAATCAAAGGCTTTTTCATAATCGATAAAAGCCATGCACAATGGAAGTTCATATTCCCTCGCTCTTTCAATTAGTTCTCTCAGCACGTGGATATGATCTATTGTGCTGTAGCCACTCCTGAATCCAGCTTGTTCTCTCGGTTGAGCCATGTCCAGTGTTACCTTCAAGCGGTGTGAAAGAACTTTAGTGAAGATTTTATAAACCACTGATAGGAGGCTGATAGGTCTGTAGTTCCTGAGATCCTCAATGTCACCTTTTTTATGTAGCAGGATCATTGTAGCATTGTTTCAATCCTCAGGAATCTTCCCTTCATTAAGGCATCGAGTGAAAATTTGGGCGAGTACTGTTTCAATTTCTCCACTTGCTTCTTGTATGATGTCTATAGTAATTCCATCTTCTCCTGGTGCTTTCCCCCGCTTCATGTTCTTGATTGCATGAGCAACTTCTGCTGGGAGGACTGGAAGAACTCTGGTACCTTTCATGATGTCTGGAGTACATGTATCATCCCTTTCATATAGTTTGGAGTAGAAATCTTTCACTCTTGTCAAAATTTCGCCTCTATTTCTTGTTATAGAACCATCTTCTTTTCTCAGAGCCATAATCTGTTTTCTTCCCTTACTGAGATGTCCCTTTGCTATCTTTAGGCTTTGGTTGTTTTCAATTGCTTTCCTCACTAGCTCACAGTTGAATTTCCTTACGTCTTCAGTGATACTTTTTCGTGCTGTCTTGCATAGCTCTATATATTCCACTTTGCAAGTCACATCTTCTTTAGTTGTCCTCATCTCTCTTCTTTTTGCATCAACATTTTCGTTTTTCCTGATAATTTGTTTACATGCAACTTGTTCTTAGACCCAGCTAATTTTGTTGCTGTTTCCATAAGAGCTTTGGTTACTTTTCTGTTAACTTCAGAAATATCCACTTCTTCCGATGTTAGGCCTTCTAAAGCAGAGAATCTGTTCTTCAGTTCCAACTTGAAAGTATTATGGTGTTTTTTAAGGTTGGTTATGTCAATACATTTTGTTTGTCTTATGAGCTTGCCACGTTCCAGTTTAGTGTTGAGGTGCATCTTACATCTCACCAATCTATGGTCACTACCTGTGTTGAACTTGTTTAGCACACTGCAGTCTTCGATGACGAATTTTTTGTTGCACATAATAAAATCAATTTCACTTGTCGTCCCAATTGGATGTCTCCATGTCCATTTCCTGTGTGGCTTTTTCTTGGGGCTAAGTGAGGTAAGGAGAAAAGGAGAAGATCTCATCGAACTGAAAAGTGGACATCTCTTCTACTATCGTGGGACAGATACTGGCAGAACTAGTGGTGTTGGATTTATAATAAACAAGAAACTGAAGGATAAAGTTGTAGAAGTTGAAAGTTCCTCTGACAGAGCTGCACGACTTGTTATCAAACTCTCGAAAAGATACCAGGCTCAGATTATTCAAACTTATGCACCCACCACAAGTCATCCTGAAGAAGAAATTGAAGAATTTGATGAGGAAATTCGTCATCTAAATAATAAAGGTAAGCAGCACTTGAAAATAATTATGGGAGATTTCAATGCAAAAATAAGGCAACGGCAACAGAATGAAACTGCAGTAGGTAAATTCGGTCATGGCAACAGAAACCAGCGTGGAAATACTCTCGTTGAGTTTGCAGAGGCAGAAGGGTTTTTCATCTTGAATTCCTTCTTCAAGAAAAAGCCAAACAGGAAATGGACATGGAGACATCCAAATGGGACGACAAGTGAAATTGATTTTATTATGTGTAACAAAAAATTCGTCATAGAAGACTGCAGTGTGCTAAACAAGTTCAACACAGGTAGTGACCATAGATTGGTGACATGTAAGATGCACCTCAACACTAAACTTGAACGTGGCAAGCTCATAAGACAAACAAAATCTATTGACATAACCAACCTTAAAAAACACCATAATACCTTCAAGTTAGAACTGAAGAACAGGTTCTCTGCTTTAGAAGGCCTAACATCGGAAGAAGTGGACATCTCTGAAGTTAACAGAAAAATAACCAAAGCTCTTATGGAAACAGCAACAAAATTAGCTGGGTCTAAGAACAAGATGCATGTGAACAAATTATCAGGAAAAACCAAAATGTTGATGCAAAAAGAAGAGAGATGAGGACAACTAAAGAAGATGTGACTTCCAAAGTGGAATATATAGAGCTATGCAAGACAGTAAGAAAAAGTATCACTGAAGACGTAAGGAAATTCAACTGTGAACTAGTGAGGAAAGCAATTGAAAACAACCAAAGCCTAAAGATAGCAAAGGGACATCTCAGTAAGGGAAGAAAACAGATTATGGCACTGAGAAAAGAAGATGGTTCTGTAACAAGAAATAGAGGCGAAATTTTGACAAGAGTGAAAGATTTCTACTCCAAATTATATGAAAGGGATGATACATGCACTCCAGACATCATGAAAGATACCAGTACCAGAGTTCCTCCAGTCCTTCCGGCAGAAGTTGCACATGCAATCAAGAACATGAAGCGAGGAAAAGCTCCAGGAGAAGATGGAATTACTGTAGACATCATACAAGAAGCAAGTGGAGAAATCGAAACAGTACTCGCCCAAATTTTCACTCGATGCCTTAATGAAGGAAAGATTCCTGAGGATTGGAACACCGCTACAATGATCCTGCTACATAAGAAAGGTGACATTGAGGATCTCGGAAACTACAGACCTATCAGCCTCCTATCAGTAGTTTATAAAATCTTCACTAAAGTTCTTTCACACCGCTTGAAGGTAACACTGGACATGGCTCAACCGAGAGAACAAGCTGGATTCAGGAGTGGCTACAGCACAATAGATCATATCCACGTGCTGAGAGAACTAATTGAAAGAGCGAGGGAATATGAACTTCCATTGTGCATGGCTTTTATCGATTATGAAAAAGCCTTTGATTCGGTGAAACCATCAGCAGTTACAATGGCTCTGAAAACCTGCGGTATTGAAGATGCATACATTAATATTATTAATAACATCTATGAAAATTCAAGTGCAAAGATTCGGCTGTTTGAAAATACAACACACGTAAAAATTGGAAAGGGAGTGAGACAAGGTGACACCATATCTCCAAAGCTCTTTAATGCCACATTGGAGGGTGTTTTTCAGTCGCTGAGCTGGGAAAACAAGGTGATAAAGATTAATGGAGATTATCTAACCCACCTTCGTTTTGCTGATGTCGTAGTCATTTTTGCAACTACCCCATCAGAGCTGCAGAGTATGATCCAGGAACTTGCTGACAAGAGTAAAGAAGTGGGATTAAAAATGAACTTTCAGAAGACAAAAGTGATGTTCAATGCTTTTACAAGAAATGAAGATTTATCGATTGATGGAGAAAAGCTGGAGATAACAGACACATACGTTTATCTTGGACAGCAGATATCAAGTGAGGGTCACATTGGTGAAGAAATTAATCGGCGTACAAAACTTGCCTGGAGAGCTTTTGGAAGAAACAGCCTAATTTTCAAGAGCAATATGCCATTATGTCTTAAAAGAAAAGTGTTTGATCAATGCATCCTTCCAGTGCTTACGTATGGTGCAGAGACGTGGACCTTAACTAAAAGAGACATACAAAGGCTGCAGACAACTCAAAGCAGCATGGAGAGGTGCATGCTTGGTGTAACCAGGAGAGATAAGAAGAGGAACTCGTGGATCCGAAAAATGACAAGAGTGGAAGACATCATGATCAGAGTTAAATCCCTGAAATGGCAATGGGCTGGACATACTGCCAGAAGGACAGATCATCGATGGACAGCCGAAATTTTAGATTGGATTCCAAGGGACAGGAAAAGACCCAGAAGAAGACCACATGGGAGATGGGTGGATGAAATTCGAAAGTATGCAGGGGTGATATGGAGGAGACTGGCACAAGACAGACCGTTGTGGAGGAAACTTGGGGAGACCTTCGTCCAGCAGTGGATTGATAATGGTTGACAATGATGATGATGATGACATATATGCATCATTACCATTGCCAACCATTATCAGTCCACTGCTGCATGAAGGTTTTCCCAAGTTCCTTCCACAACGGTCTGTCTTGCGTTAGTCTCCTCCATTCTTTCATGTCACTCCCGCAATCTTTCGAATTTCATCCATCAATCTCCCATGTGGTTTTCTTCTAGGTATTTTCCTGTCACTCGGAATCCAGTCTGCACTGTAAAAAAAAAAAAAAGTGGTGTGAATTCACGGAAAATTTCTGAAAGTAATGTGCTGCAAAGTTGCCAGTAGATGTCCGTCTTTTAACGAAATTTCCGTTTTTAAAAGTTCCGTTTTTTTTAACTTCCGTATTTTTACAGATTTTCCGTAGTCAGTAATTCCGATTCAAGTTTTTCCGCATATTTAGATTGAAATTCCACAAAATTCAACACGCTGAGTAGTTCAGTACGTACACGAGAAAATCCTTTCTCGCCGGTAGTGAGGATCGAGCCCGAGCTCACGTTGAAGGTAAAACTTAATTGCTGGATGGTGTTTTTTTTTGTTGTTGTTTTTTTTTTCGTTAATGCGAGAGAATTAGTCATTTTATTTTCTATTACAACTGGTTATATTTTGCTTCTAATAATTATATTTTTTCTGTAAGAGGTCGTATTACAAATTACGTATTTTTTTCATCGTGGTTTTTCAAAGCAACAGAATGATTTGGATTTCGAGATCTTTTTTTCAACTAACAATGACTTTCAATGATCTTTAAAAGAAGGTGCAATGTACTGTTTTGTAATATTATTTCACAAAACTTCTAAATGTTAAATTTACTCTAGATAGCTCTATAGCTTTCGTCTTAAGGATTCCACAGACTGATACATCATATAGACATCGTACAATCACCTGTGCAATAAATTAAGTACCCGGTTTCTTACGGTAACACAATATGTATTAACAGGTGCACAAAATGGGAGAAAGGAGAAGAAATATCCTGTGACACAGCAAAAAAAGATTCGTGCGATATAGTATCCGCAATATCCGATCTCGCTAAGGAAATTCAAAATCAAACACTTAGACAGACTATGGAAATTTAACAGATAATTATCAAACCTCAAAGTACTTCCGTGATTCTCTCCTATTACCAGAAATTTTTCGTCATATGGATACGGAAAAGTGAGAACGGAGTTTTTCCGTTAATATAAGAAAGGAATTGCGAAAAGGTTTCTGAAAATTCAGAATTTTTTCTGGCGTTCGAAAAAATCCGTGAAATTCAGAGTTTTTTCTGTCATTTCACGTAAACAGTTGTATCAGAAACATGTTTCGTTAATTCACGAAAAAAATCACTAAAAAGTGGCTCGTGAATTTCCGAAATTTTTTTACAGAGTAGGATTTCGGTTGTCCATCGGTGATCCGTTCTTCTAGCAACATGTCCAGCCCATATTGCCATTTCAGGGATTTTACGCTGATCATGATATCTTCTACTCT
This sequence comes from Macrothele yani, assembly GCA_039090855.1. NCBI lineage: Eukaryota > Metazoa > Arthropoda > Arachnida > Araneae > Macrothelidae > Macrothele > Macrothele yani. The sequence continues at coordinate 117,378,461 of CM076995.1, read as the reverse complement.
TATCATTTTTCTTATTCACCCATGAGCCTCTTCTTATCTCTCCTGGTTACATCAAGCATTAGAGGTCTGCACGGGCCTTAATTTGGAAAACCCGGCCTGTTTCAATTTTTTAAATTAAAGCCCGGCCCGGCCCGGCCCGCATATTTCTCCTGTTTCCAAGGCCCGGGCTGGGCTGTAAATTTTCAACAGGTACTAAAACACGAATTTGACACCTGGTGATTCGGTCATTCGACTCCTGCAGAGTTTTCGTTTTCTTAATTGCTACACGTATTCTATTACAATAAACGTTCATTCGGAATACTTGTGTGACTCTGTATAAGTCACGTGACGTCTAAGGAGGGGAGGGTGCTTGTATACTAAAAAATATTGCATATAAACGATAATTTCCATGCCTTTCAAATTTTCTGGGTTTTCAAATTATCATTGCCTACCGCCGGACCTGGAATATTCTTGGGAATAAGGAGGAGGGGGTTAATTCGAAAAGTATGAAAAATCCAGAATTATGAGTACGATTGTTCTACTTTACATTGTCTACAAGCACATATTCTCCGGAAGCAATTTTTTCGCGAAATTCTTTCGCTTTCTTAAACTCCATAATAAGTATGGAAGAGCATTTATCAGCAACCCTGAAATGGGCATGTGCTAGGGAAAACAACGACAGACTGCCCAGCTAACCAATGCCACAGAAGTTTTGAAAACGGCTGGGCTGGGATACCTAACCGTTCATTTGCCATCTGCTGACTCCCTGAGAGTACAAATGGGAAAATACGGAACAGATTTATACACAGAAGTAAGTTTCTCCCAGCCCATTTCTCCCGTGTCATTTAAGACAACTTAAGAGCTATTCACACATCTAGAGAACAAAGTGCCGACGACCAGAACAATAAAAAAGTTGGTCTGCGAGCGGGTGGCTCGGTTTATAAATGCTGCAGTTAATAGCCTGCTCTGAAGCATGAGAGGAGGGTGGAAGTTAGAGAGAGAGATAGAGGAGGATGAAAGTTAGAGAGAGAGAGAGAGAGGAGGATGAAAGTTAGAGAGAGAGAGAGAGGAGGATGAAAGTTAGAGAGAGAGAGGAGGGACCGCATTCACATTGAAAAACTAAGGGAGCTGACCCACTCCAATTGCTTTGTATGAGGGGAGGATGTCGTGAAACTTCTATTTTTCCTAATAGCGGAAAATTATTCAATCTTATCCTGCTGCTGTATGTTGTGAGATTTCCAAGCGAGAAAGGCACCGTACAGCGATTATTTTGCTCATTAAAAAAAAAAAAAACCCTGCTTGGCCCTTGTATATTTTGCATTAAATATTGATGGGCCGGCCCATTTTTCCAACTTAGAAATGAACAAAGGCCCGCCCCGGCATGGGCCCGTTCAGACCTCTACCAAGCATGCGTCTCTTCATGCTTCTCTAATCTTTTACGCTGATAATGCTTTATGTACATTTTTGCTCATTAGCATAATAAAGGGTTATGATTTCAGTTGTCTGCAGTTTTTGTTTGTCCTTTTTAGTTAAGGTCCACGTCTCTGCTCCGTACGTAAGCACTGGAAGGATGCATTGATTAAACAGTTTTCTTTTAAGACATAATGGCATATTGCTCTTAAAAAATTGAATAGTTTCTTTCAAAAGTTCGCCAACCAAGTTTTATACGTCGATTAATTTCTTCATCAGTGTGACCTATGCTTGATATCTGCTTTCCAAGGTAAATGTAGGTATCGATTATCTCTATCTTTTCCCCATCAATCGATAAATCTTCATTTCTTGTAAAAGCGTTGCACATCAGTATTGTCTTCTGAGAGTTCATTTTTAATCTCACTTCTTTACCCCTGCCAGTGAGTTCCTGGATCATACTCTGCAGTTCTGAACGAGTAGTTCCAGAAAGCTGGCTGTACTCAGGCAACCTATAGTAGTATATTTTCCAGCAAATCTATAGTAGACGTTAAGCCGTAAATAATTGCATTTTTAAACGTTGTTTCTTGATATGAAATTGAACAAAACAGCCATCTTTACCAATGAAAAGTATCTGATGCAAAAGTTAATTCTTTTAATAACGTTCAGAATGCGGAAAAGAAATATTATTTTTACATTTAAGAATTTAGTGAAATTTTCCAGGAATATAACGTAGCGTAGTTTTAGTGATGAAAATCATATTTCAAAAGTTTCTGAACTTTGCATAAATGAAATGAAATAAACGAATGGATTTATATCGTAGGCCGGCAAAATTTTGTCTCTGTAGCGTGGTCTAGATGTCAGGGGAGCAACCTGATTAACAGTAACCTAACTGCTTTTTTACTTGTCAGGTGAAGAACCGAAGAACCTGCTTCTCGCACGTTACGTGAGGAAATCCACGTTCTCTCTCCTGAAGGTTGAGTCATGTGAACGTATTAAGCTATTATAATACTAAAAAAGCGTCGAAAAATAATGCTTCCTATTAAAAGAAAAGGTCGGCACGGATGTCTCCTTAAGGAAACAAGTCAGCAGCTGAATGCCACGTAATCATTAACTTTCATTCTTACTACAAACCGTTTGGTTTTTTTTCTTATTTTTTTTTAAGTTGGTAAACACAGAATGGTATATGAATTTATTCGTGCTTATATTAACGCGACTTCAATACATACACTTCTCCGAAACATGAAATTTAAATACATCAAAAATTTACCCCAGTATTTTAAGTTTAATTTTTAAGCGGCCAAAACTAGACTCACTGTTCCTAATGCAAGCATTTCGAATCCGTCAGTGATTCTGTGTTTAAAGTGTCACAATATAGGTGCAGAGTCTTACTGTTTGATAGATAAAAATGATAGTAAATTCATTTCAAAAATGTGTATACTAGAATTTATAAATGACAGAAAAAATCATCTGTTGTGTAGAATTTAAAAAAGAAATTAAAATTTAAAATTGCACAGAATAAGCAGGTTTTGGCTTTCTTAGTTAGCTTAAATAAATAAAAAAGAGAACTTACGACATGTGTTAGAAAAGTTAAAGGGGTATGTTTGTTGCGTGTTAACCAAACGAACAACGAAAGATTAGTGTCATACCAAAATTCAGGTGTTTAAAAAGTGCCAGGTGTTTTTCGTTGTTGAAGAATTGTCATGGAAATCAAGGCATAGAAAATCTCTTTCGATCAGAAGAAATTGAGACGATACATATGTATGAAATGAAAAAACAATCTGCATGCGCAGTTTCTTTAACTCGAAGACAATAATTAAAGTTCTGACGTAAAAAAGAACAAAAATGACAGAAAACTGGTATTAGATAAAATTATTACCCCCAAAAAAATAATAATTATATTATTGTAAGGAAATAGAAAGTTTTGCAAGGCTTTGATACAGTCGAAACTTCAAACTAATACAGTTTCATTTTTTACGCTTTCCAACCGTAGGTTGAAGAAGCGTATATGCTCCAGCTATGTCCGTCCATCCTTCTGTCTGTCGGTACGATAACTCGCGTAAAAATGGTTCGATTTCGATGAAATTTTAGTATGTGGTAGGGGACCACCTGGGAACGAACCCTACGGAAAATGGACGAAATGGGGTCAAAGGTCACGACAGAGGAACGGGATCCATTCCATTGCCCTTATGCGTCATAACTTGTGTAAATATGGTTCGATGTCGATGAAATTTTAGCATATTGTAGGGGACCACCTGGGGATGAACCCTATTTAAAATGGGTGAAGTGGGGTCAAAGGTCACGGCATAGGAGCGGGATCTATTCCATATCCCATATGCATCATTACTTACGTAAGAATGCTTCAATTGAGACAAAACTTTCTCATTTTATTTCGGAGGTATGCTGAACCGGTTCTGTTAAATATAATCGAAATGAGATCAAAGGTCAGGGCACAGGACCGAGATTTATTCCACAGCCATTATCCTCATAACTTGAGTAATGATTTCTGGTATGTTGGAAAGCGTTTTATAATCAATGCATTGCATGATTTTACTAACTTGTTAAAAAGAAAACACACCTGTAAAAGTATACAAAAATCTGAGGAGCAGGGAAAGACTTTCCAGAAAAATAATCTTTCGAATGTGGGGAGGACACTTTTTTTCTACACGCGTAGATTTCTTTCCCCTTTTTTTAGGGTTTAAAAACCCTTGTGAGCATCTCATCTAAGTCTTTAAGGAGTCTCTGGTCCTTAATTTGAGGTATTGGTTCTAGGGACGAGCGTAGATTTGTCGCATCGCCCCATGACTCAACCTGTGCTTCAGGCCAGGAACGGCTCGGGCGATCATAGTCAAAAGATCGCGCCTTTGACTACTCGGTCACTGGAAAGGCATTCCTCGCAGATGAGAGGAGTGGGTGAACTCACTTGAGAATTATAATCGAATTCACCTTTTACTTTCGGTTTGAAAGGCGACTTGAGCACACATGCCCAGAACAGAGCTCTGATTACATGTTAATATGATGTCGAGGGCTATAAAAGAGACAAGGGCTGGTCCGTCGCTTTGTGAAACCGAATGCCGACACGGTCCTCATGAGAGAGGCTGGGGGCCAGTTGTGACGTCACTGTGGTGCTTGGACATCTCCAGTGCTGCTGTGCTGTCATTGCGAGAAGAGTTTTCTAGATTGCGCTTTATTTCATCAAACTAGATTATTTTATCGTTTGCGATATATTTATTAGTGTACATGTAAAAAAAATTAATTGTGTGAATATTTAATAGTATATCTATTGTGTGCATGTATATAAATAGTTAGTTTAGCTGCTACGTAAATCGGTGCGCCTGATTTACAACATGTCGGAAAAACTGCAGGTACCGGAGAGGAAAAAAATATTGTATTGCGTGCTGTTTCCCGAAAGAAACCAGTGCTGGTAAAAGAAGAAATACAGAAGTGTCTAAGACTGAGCTCTGTTAATGTTAAGTACGCCAGAATTTGTTGCGAACATTTCAGAGTTGTGGTTATGAAGATAATTTGAAAAATCAAATCAATTGGATTGCCTTTGCGAAAGATACTCAAATCTGACGCTGTGTCCAGCGTGAATGTACCTTCTTTAAATTCTGAAGAAATAACACAGACGTTCCAGAGACACAGGGGGAGGGGAGGGGGGTATGTTCGAACTGCTTTGGAACAATTAAGTGAATTAAGTCCGAAGAAAATTAATCTGGATACTAAAGGTGAAACGAACGCTGGAGTACGAAATGGGAAATCAGTGGAATGTGCAGACGACAGAATGACGTCACTGAAATTTTTTGCAAATCTGTAATGATAATTTAATGAAAAAAAAATTCAATGCTTGAGAAAGATCACCAAACCAAAAGGCAGGAAAAAATAGATATCGCAAAGTTTCTGTTCAGCGATCGAAAAGATGGGCCACTTTTAGGAGATCTCTAATTTCTGAAATTCAGCAATTAAAAATCAAGATGAAAATATAAGTACTTTAGAAAAGAAAAAACAAATTAAGAACTTTGAAGAAATGTGTCAACTGCGTTTTCACGAAGACTCAGTTGATATGCCTAATACTGTAATGTTGGAAACATATGTTTAGAGAATACCTTGTTTCTTTTAAATTGCGATGATGACAAAGAGTTTAGTTTCTTCTCGTTCCCTTTACTTCAGGGCTTTAGGTTTATGTAATTTTTTTGCATTTTTGCACTGATTAGTTCGCAGTTCCTGTGCAACAGTAGCTTCAGAGAACCCACCACCGTGCCACTGATAAGGGAGGGCAAAAAGCATTTAGAGTTGCTGACGGTGGGCAGCAAACAAACAAAATAATATGGGCTATGTTCTTGGCTTTCTTATTCCATACTTTTTTTTTATTTCAAGCATCGTTCCCTCTCTTTCTACTGTATGAATTTCTCTTATATTTTCCATCCAGGCAATAGTTTCCCGAGTTGCCACATATGTTTTTAGTTTCTTTTTTTGCTGTTTTACATACTTCCCATTTCTGATCATCCTGTACCCTTTGCTATCTATTGTACTTCTTCATTTACGATTTTTTTTTCCTGGATGACTCTGAGACACTCAGAATCTTTCACATTTCTGCAGTTTTACTACCTTAACATTATTCTAGTTTTTATTTCTTAATGCATTTTTTCCCTAAATAGTAATTTACGCTCTTCTTTCAACCTCCACATTTGCCCTCTATGATATCTTTTGTCCCTTCTCTCAATTTGCTCTTGTATTTTGAGGTCTATAGAGAAATGCTCGCTGTTGTGGAACAATTTCTCCTGATATTGTTTTATAATTTTTGACTTCTTTCGAACGTCGAATGGCCAATTATTATTTATTACTTTTTAGTTTATCGGATTTGAAAATAGTTTTGTTTGGCTAATATGAATAAATGCTGGTTGTAACATTCAAGGGCAAACATACCTTACAGGAAAAGGATTGCCGATCTTGCTTAAATCACAACCTCCTTGCATTACATGAAAACCGTACTTTATAGTAAATAAAAAGCTCTGAAGCTTGTTGTACCGTGATATGAATAAATGACATAAATAAATTTGCGTTAAGAAGAAAGGTCGTTTTCTAGTAATGTTCAGTTTTTCTCTTCTTTTCATAATTCGGATTTCTTTGAGTTCGTTATTTTCCTTTTAAATTGGTGTAAGAAGCAAGTACTAGTGATCCTCTGCTTTAGTATGCACGACTTTCACACATTATACTTTTGCACCTAAATCAAACCTTTCGCGCACCAAATCATCATTAATCACTTGGTGAGCGAACATTTTATTGTCGTATGAGAATTACAAGTTAGTAAAAACATTGTAATGCATTGATTATGATACGCTTTCCAACATACCAGAAATCATTACTCAAGTTATAAGGATAACAGCTGTGGAATAAATCTCGCTCCTGTGTCCTGACCTTTGACCCCATTTCGATGATATTCAACAGAACCGGTTCAGTATACCTCCGGAACAACATGTTAAGGTTTTCTCGCAATCGAAGTATTTTTACGTAAGTTATAACGCATATGGCCAGTAGTATAGATCCTGCTTCTATGTCCTTACCTTTGACCCCATTTCGTCCATTTCCAATAGGATTCGTCCCCAGGTGGTCCCTTACCACATACTAAAATTTCATCAAAATCGAACCATTTTTACGCGAGTTATCGTGCAGACGGATTGACAGACAGACAGACAAAGCTAGAGCATATACGCTTCTTTAGCCTACATTTGGAAAGCGTAAAAAAGAAGAAAAGCATGCAAAAAGTCTTTGAAAGACATGGAATTCACTTTAAAATGCTCAGCTACACTGCTGGCCACCCAAAATGCAACACCAAGAAGGAAGCCTCCAATTGGCCTGGAAATTCGCAGCATGCGTTGCCCGGGAGAGGACATGCAAACGATTAGCTTTGCAGGGCATATGCAAATCATGTGCACCCGGCACGCCACCGAAAAGCACTATAAGAAGGGTGCACAGAAGGCGGGGTGTAAGTAGTGGAAGTGTTATGTGCTGCCGGACCTGTGCGTGGAAAACTTCTTGATGCCTCGTCGCAGAATAGGGCAGTCATTCCTGCACGTTTCGGAGTTCGACAGAGGACGAATAGCGGCTTATCGCGACAGCGGTTTACCGTACCGAGACATCGGCTCCCGTGTGGGACGACATCCAGCCACAGTGAGGCGAGTATGGATTCGGTGGGTGCAGGAGGGACGGACGGACCGACTTGAGTGATTGCCGCAGCCACGGCACACCACCGGACAAGAGGACCGGCATTTTGTGCGGCGGGCATTGACGGCTCGCACCACCACATCACGAACGTTAGCGCAGGAATTAGGGTGTTTCAGCACGTACCGTTCGACGTCGTCTGCAGGAGCGGGAACTTGTCGCACGGCGCCCACTGCTCCGATTACCATTGACGTTACACCACCGGCGAGTGCGGCGGCAGAAGGCCGTTGAACGCCGGACCTGGACTACGGAATGGCACGACATTGTCTTCTCCGACGAATCCCGCTTCTGCCTGCAACACCACGATGGTCAGATCCTCGTGTGGCGGCACCGCAGCGAGAGAGTGAATGACGCTTGCATTATGCATCGTCATATCGGTCCGTCGCCCGGCGTTATGGTTTGGGGCGCAATTGGATATGACACCCGCACCCCTCTGGTACTCATCGCCGGTACACTCAACAGCCACCGCTACATCTCTGACGTTTTGGAGCCTGTAGTCCTCCCTTACCTGCAGGACCTGGCAGCTGCCACAGGATAATGCGCGCCCGCACGTGGTACCATCGTGCAACAATTCTTCACGGCCCACCAGGTGTCACGGCTGCCGTGGCCCGCCTGTTCTTCCGATATGTAACCCATCGAACACGTCTGGTCGCTGATCGGCAACCGATTGGCCCGGCAAGCACCACCCGCGGCTACGCCTGATGAACTGTGGCAACGTGTGGAAGCAGCCTGGACCGACATACCCCATGCCCACATCCAAAACCTTTTTCGTTCGATGCCGCGGCGTGTAGCGGCCGTTATTGCCAGACATTGGGGGCCACACGAACTATTGATGTCTGCGTGTTCCGCAAGTCGCACGGGCCTGTAAGCTCAATCGTTTAATCTTTGTATCTGTTGTTATGTGTCCAGTAAATCTGGCTTTGCTATCTCGTGTCCTCCTTGGTGTTGCATTTTGGGTGGCCAGCAGTGTGTTTTCCAGTACAAGGGGTCTTCGACCTTTTCCGAATCTTGGACCATGACAGAATGAAATAGGAATGGCGGGCCACATAATAAAATAAAATAGAACTCGCGGGCCACATGACAAAACTGAATAGGATTGGCGTGTCACAAGAAAAAGAAGAGCAAATATGCATGTATTTGCTATAAATATCGACTATTTCAGAGAGGATCTGATTAGTAAAATTTAATTTTCGGATAAAGAAGCTATGTAACTAATATGTATGATACCCAAGTTACAGTGAAGTCAGAACTATTTACATAATGTGCTAATATTTTTAGCTTTCTTTAAAGATTTAATATATATAGTTTATCCCAGCATAGCTAATTGCATGTTTGGGAATTTAAAGTCCATGGACCCAAGGTATCTACTGAAATAACCGTCTTTAAAAGTCAAACAAGTATTAAAAAAAGGAATTAACCTTGCATGCAGGTGAAATAATGTAGAAACATACCATTCATTAATTAAAGCGCAACCGAAATTAATGTAAAACGAAAAACTGCTAAGAAATATAATGAATGAAAAAACTAACATTTTTTTAATGATTTCTTTTTTTTTTTTACACTTTTTTTTTCATTTTAGAATTTTTTATGTGGGAAAGGTCTCGCGGTCCTCTAAGAAGAGTTTTTGGGGCCACTAATGGCCCGCGGTCATGGGTCAAAGATCCCAGCTTTAGTAGGTTTTATGTCTGAAGGATATTTAAAAAGTCAGAGATTACTTGTATATGACTACGAAGAAAGTTATTCTGCTCATGACTGAACTAAGCATAAGCGTCAGCATTGAAGACGTGGATTAACTGACTGCATTTCATTCAGAGCATACAAGTATATTCAGTAAGAATCTAATTGACATACAAAAGGTCTAACATTGAAGAAAATCAATGAAGCTTTCACGTACTTTATTTATCATGGCACAACATAGTCCAAATGCAGGAAAGTTTACAAGTAGGAGCGCTGTTGATCTCATTTCTAGGAGAGGAATTCGAAAAATCCATTTGAGATCAGACAGAGGTAAGCATGGCAAATGTTTTAGATGTTTCTAATATGAGTTTTTTCTCTGGACGGCGAAATGTAGCACAGTACCTTCTTCAGTTATACAACACCTTAGCTCTTAGACTTTACGCGTATGTCACTGCATATGTGATGAACTTGGCAGTTCTGATGCATTTTGTCAAAAGTCATAAAGGTTTGTTATGTCATTTATTTTGTCAAAAGTCATTATGTTAAAAAGGTTTGTTATGTTAAACAGAGGAAAGTATGTGTTTTCCAATAATAAGGAGCATATCTTTTTAGGTGGAATAAATGTGTGCTGGTTTTTGTCAATATGTGTTGGATTGAAAATTTTTAATTTTGGATCAATATTTCCAAAGTTGATACAAGAATGAATGCTTCATCATTTTAAAACTCAGAGGACCCACCTACCTTGCAAATTCTCCTTCTCGACTTTTGAACTATGTTCATCATTTTGTACTTCGAGATGACCTACTAACCTGAAAATACCTTCTTCTCGTATTCTAAATCGAGTTCTAATTCTTTTCAAACGTCTGTTTTGGTTCAGTGAATGAAAACTACAAATTTTTCATTCATTGAACCAAAACCGGCATCTGGAAATACCTGACACAATCCAATTGAAATGTTGCTCAAAGTGCAGCAGACATTCTCTAATGATATTATATGCATAAGTTGAATAAACTTCAGTCAGTGGTTATCAAGTTGTTGTCTCTGCAGTTTACGGCTAACTCAGCATTTGTTCTTTTGTTTGAAGAAACAGCCAACATGTGTTCATCACGGCTTGAGAAAACCGCAGTCAACCGGCTATTTCATTTGCAGATCTCACGCGAGCAGAAAGTGAAACCTTCTTTTAACCTTTTCAGGAAAGGCTCAACCTTTTCATTTAACTTTTTTAGGTGCTAAGTGAAGAATGGCACGACCTCCCACGATTAGCGTGGTAATTTACTTTCTGCAGTCGACAGTTTTTCACGCCCGACTGCTTCCGGTATCATTTAAAGAATTTTGAAATAAAAATAAACACAAAATAGTGGAAAACTGTTCCCATTCATAGAAAGTGATGCACACAACACGCATTCCGTATGGAGTCCTAAAAATAAATTTGCTGCTTAGTAGTTCGTTTCCAATATAGAGTCAAGTTCTATCAATTACAGGCCGATCATTGCATCAGTAAAGCATGCGTATAAAAAACGTCTGGAGAAGTAGTGAGAACAGAATGAAAAAATACTTAAGTGGAAATAATGAGAACCGGACGAATGGGATTATGGGCAAGCAAGGAGAACTGTATGAATTGAAACGTGGGAGATAATTAAAAAAGGAAATAATGGCATAGGACAGGGAACAATGAGAACCAGACAAATGTGATCATGCACAACTAAGGAGGACTGTACGAAATGTAACATGGGTTATAATGAGAACAGGAAAGAAATGGCATAGGAATAAAAATCATGCGAACAGGAGAAATGTTCAAATGAAATAACAAATGTATCACGTACCTAATATTGAACCATATGTAGCAGTAACGTACTACATATGGTTCAATATTAGGTACGTGATACCTTTGTTATTTCATTTGTTCACTTAGAAGCACGTTTTACCATGAGACTGTCCCTTGGGATATGTTTCATGATATGTATATATAAGAGAAATGTTATCATAGACTAGTAAGGAGGGCTGTACGAGGAACAGGAAATAATGTTATAGCATGATACTGGGAATAATGAAGAACCTGACACATGTGATATGAGTATCGGTAAATACCGGACGAAAAGTAAGTTCGAGAAAGGAATCGCTAATTTGGAAGCTAATGTAGAAATACATAAATAATAAGTTTAAAGAGAACTAAAAAAGAATGGTGACTTAAAGAACTATTTACAGTGTCCATTTCCTTTAATTAAAGACAGAAACCATAATTTTAAATGTTTTGCTGAGATTCAAGGTTCCGCTTTTTAAACCTGCCTGACCAAACTTACTGGTAGGAAAACAGTGGACGTCAAGTAATTTCGCTTCCTATACTTCCAATGGAAAAACTTCTGTACACATTTTCTTGACAATTAATGCGTTCCCAAGGATGAAAATTTGAACATCGATTAAAATAGCTTCATTTTATAACTTGGAATGCTTAATATTTTCTAAAACATAACCATAATTATGCAATCCAACATTTGTTTGTCTACTGACGTCATCAAAGTACAGGTCGCGCCATCTTTTTTCTGGTTTCAACACCATCAAAAGAAAAGCTATTGATTTTTTAATATAATTATGGTTATGTTTTGGAAAATATTAAGTGTTCCAAGTTATAAAATGAAGCTATTTTAATCGATGTTCAAATTTTCATCCTTGGGAACGCATTAATTGTGAAGAAAATGTGTACAGAAATTTTTCCATTGGAAGTATAGGAAGCAAAATTACTTGACGTCCACCTTAAGGAGAACTCTTTAAACTGCTCAAGTAATATTTGGCCTCCGTTTCTGACAGTGATGAAAATAGCTGTTATGCACTATCAATTCATTCATGACATTTCATGTATGCTTGAAATTTTCAAGAATTTTGCACTGGTTTCTCTCGTTCGAGAAATTCAGAACAAAGAAAAGATTCGTTTTTCTACAAGCAATCAATGAAGGAAGAAATATTTCTCATAACACATGGGAAATCAATAGAATAAAACAAAGGCATGGGAAATCGATAGATTTCTCCTGTGTTATGAGGAATATTTCTTCCTTCATTGATTTATCTGTGTTAATGGTAATTTCCGACCTACACCCGTTTCTGGATGGGAGATGGCTCAAAACGCTACGAGGAAGCAACGATGCTTCGACTAGCAAAAATCTGAGGACGTTCAGATTCCTAAGCTAAGTTTGCTTAGTCTCAGTTGTTGGAACTTCACTGTTCTGGGTGGTGTAACGGTTAGCATACTCGAACGGAAATCGGGAGATGCGGGTTCGATTCCCGCTCAAGGGCGATGAAATACGTTTTCTGAGAGGTGTCACGTGGGTGACCAGTATGTGATACAAGCAAACTCAGAATTCATATTCTGTTTGTTTTGAATATTTTATCTATTTTCTACAAGCGTTCACGGAAAAACTTACCAAGATGAGTTTCATTCTCAAACTTTATGTTATGCAAAACTTCGTGGGGATTCGTGTCAATAAATTATAAAAAAATCACCTTCACAATGCTGTCGTTACACGATTTAAAAACGTAGGGCTCAATTGCAATTAAAAATGAACTTTATTTACATCTAAAACCATCACAGGAAACATGCTAGTACTTTCGGACCCAAACTGGGTTCATCATCGGGTAACATATTGGGCCAAACTCCTGTTTATAAGGAGATGGTTCGTCACCTAAAGTCACTGGTTGGATGACGTAGTTCCACTTAACGCAAGCGCACTTCAGCATAACATACACATACACAAATGAAAATCACTACAGGTTAATATGATGGTATGAGTTATGAATTGTGATAAAAAGTACAATGATTAAAAATGAAATGTCTCCATGACGATGGTAATATACATGGTGAGTCATCGTTACAGCATTGGTTGGAGAACAAGTTGATAAAAATGCTCTCCTTAAAAAGTAAATTAGTTTTGTTGGACGCTGGTGCTAAGTATTTAGCATTGTTCCAACCCGGTATATGGCAGCCCTGATTAACCAGTCAAGATAATGCTGTAGCACACGAACCTTTCCTTTAATTGTACCTTTCCTTACATTGTACTACAATGCACGAACCTTTCCTTACATTGTACTACAATGTAAGGAAAGGTTCGTGTGCTACAACATTATCTTGACTGGTTAATCAGGGCTGCCATATACCGGATTGGAACAATGCTAAATACTTAGCACCAGCATCCAACAAAACTAATTTACTTTTTAAGGAGAGCATTTTTATCAACTTGTTCTCCAACCAATGCTGTAACGATGACTCACCATGTATATTACCATCGTCATGGAGACATTTCATTTTTAATCATTGTACTTTTTATCACAATTCATAACTCATACCATCATATTAACCTGTAGTGATTTTCATTTGTGTATGTGTATGTTATGCTGAAGTGCGCTTGCGTTAAGTGGAACTACGTCATCCAACCAGTGACTTTAGGTGACGAACCATCTCCTTATAAACAGGAGATCGGCCCAATATGTTGCCCGATGATGGACCCAGTGTGGGTCCGAAAGTACTAGCATGTTTCCTGTGATGGTTTTAGATGTAAATAAAGTTCATTTTTAATTGCAACTGAGACCTACTTTTTTAAATCGTGTAACGACAGCATTGTGAAGGTGATTCTTTATGTTATGGCCTGCCATTATGTGGGATAATAGTAATTTGTTGAGTAATATTTGTTTTCTTTGACGTAATTGTTTATAGTTTAAGCTAATACCCCAGCATAAACTTCACTGTAAAGTACTAATCTGATTTTCAAGCTAAAGCTTAAAACCTGCTGACGTAAACGGCTTCACTGTAAAGCTCACTGAATTATCTTAGGTGAATTGCTTTAGATGAATCCCGGATAGCTTAGCTTCATCACAATTGGTACTTAACTTACAAGAACCAATTAATTAAACTATAAATCAAAACGACCAGAAAAACATTAATTGATTCTTACTTACTTGATTCAATCTCTTTATTTGTTCAGAAGGAATATTATGGCAAAATACTATGCTCAATCAAATAGTTTGCCACAGAACATATGTAACGATATACAATCCTCTCTCTTTCAGCAACATACAATAGAATTGCTTGGTACTTTAGCAATTTACAACGTCGTGCTCCGAAACAGTATAATCGTAAAACACCACCAACGTTCGACAAACAGGTCAAACTCTAAAACAAAGAAGCGTAAACATAAGCATTCAGTGAGAGCGTGAGTGACTATTCAAATCAGTGAATACCTCAAATCAAATCTCTCGTTCAAATCAAATCTCTCGTTCAAATCAAATCTCTCGTTCAAATCAAATCCCTCGATACACTTCAGAATAGCTTTCGCACACGTCATTACAGTTTCACCTGTCGTCTGGTTGCCAAGCCCAAATTCGCCGAAGGTGGAAATGAAGCTAAAAAAGAAAGAGGTAAAATTATTATATGCCACAATTAGACATAAAATATTTTAACTTTTGTCCTATTTCACGGCCCTTAACATATGACTATATATTACTTATGGAATCTTCCGCTAAGGATAAGCGTAAAACTTTTTTGCTATCGAATCTCAAGTTCAAAACTTTTTTGAATTATTAAGTAATTTCCATTTAGTCCTCTGCCTTTTGTCTTTCTCCCGGGAAAAACAAAATAAAGCATACTTGTGATCACTTTGACCAGCATCCTCACCAAACTACTTAAGCTTTCCGGACGAAGAGTTCAAAGGCTACCGCTATGCACTACAATTTCACGGTGCCCTTCTAAGAGTTACTACTGACGTTAATGTACAAAACTCTTCCTGGAAAGAACAATGGTGTATACTAGAATGAACTATACTCTTCTTCATATAGGCCTACATGTACCGCGGTTCTGTCTGGAACAGTCTTGATACTTCCGAACACTGACGTACCGGACAGACTGTGCCTAAATACACTCAGTGGACGAAACATTAGAGATACACTATCTACCAAAAAATAATTGGACACTTGTGATAGCAAAGGAAAACGAAGTTTATTCACCTTCAATAGTTGGTGGAGCCTCCACGAGCGGTGATTACAGCTGCTACCCTCCGTGGCATACTCTCAACCAGGCGTTGCACGACGGCTAGCGGTATTTTCTTCCACTCGGCTTGGGGAAGGCTGGTCAGTTTCATCACCGATTTCGGACGGTGGGGCACCCCTTAAGTCGACGCTCCAACTCGTCCCAGAGGTGCACGATAGGGATAAGGTCCGGGCTCTGCGCAGGCCAGTCCATTCGATTAACGCCATTGTCACCATACCAAGCCATGGTGGACCTCGCAACATGACAGGTGGCATTGTCATCCTGAAAGCAACATGGGTCCTACCCGTAAAACTGCCACAACGTAGGAAGCGCATGGTCATCCAAAATGGTGCAGTAGGTCTCGGCGTTGAGTCTACCAGGAATTGCGACCAACGGTCCCGTGCCATACCAGGAGGAACACCCCCATAGCATAATTATACCGCCGCCGAACTTCACAGTTGGCACAATACATTCCGGCAGGAGGCGTTCTCCAGGCAGACGCCGAACCCAGACCCTGCCATCCGAACGGTAAAGTGTGAACTTTGATTCGTCGCTCCAGAGAACCTGTTTCCACTGTTCAACGGTTCACTGTCGACGTTCTTTGCACCACGTTAACCGAGCAGCGCTATTGGACTTGGTGATCAAAGGCTTGTGGGCGGCAGCACGTCTATGATAACCGAGCTGATGGGCTTCCTTACGAATGGTATTCATCGAAAGAACACTCCCGGATGCCTGTTGAAACTCCTCGCGGATGTAGCCCATCGATTTAGTGCGGTTCTTCCGAATTTCTCTGGCCAGCACCCGTCGGTCTCTACTCCCAGTTTTGTGGGTCTGCCGGGTTGGGGCACATTCCGACAGTCACCTCTCATCTTCCACTTGCCAATCACGTAGGCCACTGTCGATTTTGGGTACTTCAACTCGCTGGATATGTCACGTATGGATCGGCCATTTCTCCACTCAAACCGCTCTGTGACATAATTGACCACAAGTATGTCTTGATAAGCTTAAGTTTGGAAAAACTTCTCTCCCCACTAGTTACAGATACAGGTAGAGTCAGTAGGATACGGAGTGTCATACTTACATTTGGGGCAAAACTGTTTTGGTTAACACATTTTAAAGTTTCTATAGGACCAACACCAGGCCCCACTAAAGTCGAGAGCACTTTCAGTTCATCTTTTAACTCATCAGAATTTATGTCCTTCGAATCTTTGTCATGTAAAACATTGGAAAGGTTAGAACATTTTATCAGATCAATGGCCATGTCTTGGAGCTTGCTTACAATATAAAGAAAATCAAAGGTATCACAGTAAGATTTCAGTTGTGTGAATCTTTCTTCCAAAGATGTAATTATAATGCCTAAAAGGTGGAAGTGAAATTCAGCTTTATAACGCATCGTTATATCTTCAATAGGCTCATCATCTCCTTCATAAGTGAACTGCACTGCTTGCTCACTCCCATCCCTTTCATCACACCCGCAAGGGCGCGAACGACGCAGGTATGTCCGCTGTGGACAAACACAGGATCCTATTGCGTCTTTTCACGTAAGCAACACTAACAGTATAAGCGATTCAACTTTTTTCTTTCTTCGTATTTTTAATATTGGGTGAAAGAAATCCTTTACAAATAGGTTAGGTTGCTTTCTCCTTTATACGCTTCTCCGCTGCTAAAAAAAAAAGAAAAAAAGAAAGAAAAGGGTAATTTTGTCGCCCCCTAAAAGCGCCACCCTGTGCGGTGGCACACTTCGCACATGCCTTACGGCAACTCTGTCTCAGATTCTTAGTTGTGAGGATTTCACATAATCTCGAATCAGGATTTTTATAGACAGACAGAGTTGTCGAAAGAGAAGTTTAATTTTTATAGGCTTTATAACTTTTGCAATTCTATAAAATATGTTCTTATTTGTAACGCTTTTTATTTTCTTTCTCAGCCAATTCGACTTTAAATGTGAATCATTATTAAGGAATATTTTGTATTCCTTTGTAACATAAATTTTACAATAATATTTAACATTTTGAAATTTCGTTTATACGTTCATCCCTTAGAAAAACGTATAACCGAGCTTCCACTGTATATAGATCAACGAGGTCACGGGTCAGTGTGCAGCAATGTAAAGCGGCGAGAACCGCAAAAGCATGTCATGGTTCGTACACTCCTTGAAAACCTTGAAAAGTCCTTGAATAAGAAACGTTCATTTTCAAGTCCTTAAATAAAAAACGTTCATTTTCAAGTCCTTGAACAAAAAACGTTCATTTTCAAGTCCTTGAAAGTACTTGAAAAAGTTTAAGGCTCTGTTAATAGTACTTGAATTATTTATTTATTTTTGGTTTTGTTTTTTAAGTGATGATATGAAAGAGCATGTGTTAAATAACTGTTTGTGCTAAAAATACATATAGAAGATTTATGTGTAGTTCTGATAAAAACACCAAGCTGATCAAATAGCGCAGAACTTGCGTTCAATCCAGGGGAGTGTGTGGACAGCTGGTGCCTTGGCTATGATATCACTACAGAGTAAAGCATCAGCCATGTGAGTAAAATAGGTGGAATGATGTATTCGCAAATTGTGATGGGTTCCTGTTCACTGGGGTTAGGGATGTGTTCTTGCCGGAGGGTGGAATTTTCCAGGAATTGCTTGTGCTTCATGTGTAGACCCTTTGTCTCCTGGCTACATCAAGAAATGCTTCAAAGCATCAAAGTCATGCATCAAAAATAAAAAGTTAAAGCAAACAATAAGTGTCATGCCAGCAAATGAATACGAAAATAATGTACCCTTTCAAAATATTACACAAAATAAAATGATTTCGAAAAACACCAAAACAGAGGGGCAATTCAAAGGTAATAAAATAAACCAACTGGGGGCAAGGGATAGCAGGCAGGTCATTGAAAGTCTGTCTGCGCCTGCTAAGGTTAATGGCCTGAATTTACTAAAATACCTATCAACTGACTGACCATTAGTATACACATATGAGAATTTGGGTTTAAAAGTCCTTGAAAAGTACTTGAATTTATTTTGCTTGGAAGAGTGCGAACCTTGCATGTATGTGACGATGAAATAATTATAAATAGCGTGATTTTCAGCAACAGTGGTGATGTGAGAATTGCTACCTCCATAATATTTTCTTCAATCGAAAACGCATTAAGGAGCTAAATTCCAGTCAGATTGAGAAATAACTGCTTTAAACTAAACAAGCTGGCGAACGGAGCGAGAAGTAAGGGGAGAGGGGAGGGGGTCACATCTTCGAAGCATCCCCCTTCTTTTGGTTGAGTTTTGAGGCAAAGAGCTCGGCGGATTTCAAACATTATTTTTGGAACCATCTATTTGTTCCTTTCCTTCCACACGAGATGAAACAGTGCATTAGTTATCACTGTTTCAAGCGAAACTTGATTATTTTCTTTTACGGCATGGCAGAAAGTTCTCGTGAGAGAATTTGCAAAAATTAGCAAGTGTTTCGCCGATGTCGAATACTCCGTAGTCCTGCCTCTGCTCCCTGGCGTGATTAAGTGTTATAAGGACGTTAGTGATCTAATACAATGAAAGGGCACGAATTCTGAACTGGGCAACATTTTTTCTAAATTCGATTCAAGTGCTCTTTAATCATTTCGGCAGCGGATACCAATATGAAATCCATTACTGGTAGCGTCCTAACAGCGTGGAAGATGTTCGGGACAATGATAGATGGTGACCTAGTGTAATTCCATTACCTTTCAACCGTAAGCACCGCAAATCACGTTAGTCTAACTCTTTCGAACTCATTATCTGAGGATGGAGGACCCGGCCCGCAACCGTGCCTGCTCCTGCTTCAGAACATTATCGGCGAGAGAACGAGAAACAGTGCGAGAGCCTTCATTTGGATGCGGGATGGGGGAAGAGTGCTCCAGGAAGGGGGAGGCTATCTTCAATAATGAGGGACTTGATGCTAGTAGAATTGGTGTGATAAATGCCATTCTGGGAACACAGGAGAGGGAGATGAGAGGAGAGGAGGTGGGGGAGGTAGGCTGCGGGTGAGGAATCGATAGTTAGCTGACAGGGAACGTGCTCTATCTGCTACTCAATGACAACTCCCATTCGTTCTGTTATCAATATACCGAAAGAGCGAACAAAGTTCATTCTGCGGTTTGGTGCCTCAAGGTGCTCCAGAGATGAAGCACTCGCACACGTACACACACATGCATTTCGCTCTCCATTACCACTTCAGATGGAAATCCCTCTTCTACGCTCTTTCTATAATAAGTCACCCTCGCAACCAATCAGTGGCTTTTTACACATTTCACGGGCCCAAACAAAACGTGGTCTACAACAGTCGAAAGACTCGAGTGGGTCCTTGTCACACTAAAACACCCCAGTTGTTAGCATTTCCGTTGGAATGAAGATAAAAGCCTAGGGGAGGGGGTTTACCAATATACTCATACCCCGAGGTAAATCGAGTCCAGTTTGAAGCAGCCTCTCCCTCTACATGTATCTTGTGTCATCGAGGCGTTTGGTTAACCATTAGCGTCGAGAAGTACCGCAGTGTGTTTTCAACAGACTTTCGTGAGTTTGCTGTTTTTAGTGACCTGCAATGGTTATTTGAGAACTTAATGCGCTTCAAAAGTGCCGGTTGGTAACTGGTTCCAGTTGACTTTCGTACTTCGAATATAGGTCAGTACATAGGCGCCGACTTGAAAAAGTATTGGGAGTTCAGGAAATTTTTACTCGAATTACCCATGCATTTTTCAAAGTATTTAAGTCGAATTTAAATTTCATTCAGTTAGATTATCTGGCACAATAAGACACCTGAAATGCTTTTAAAATGAAGCAAATTATAGTTCATTACAGAATTGTTTTTTTTTTCTCTAGATAACTTATTTGTTTCATTTACTTTCTTCTGTATAGGCGCGACATTATTAAATACAATACACAGTTACTGTGTGAATTCCCAACTCAATTATCTTATAAAAGTAAAAAAAAAACATGTTAAAAATTTATTTTAAGTCTTTTTTTACCAATTTTAAAAATGCCAATTTCTTTCTTCAAAGGATTTCTGAGTTAAAATAGGACATGGCATCAGCCGCATACCCGCGTTTTCCGTGGGCTTTACTTCATATCAGATGTGTATGCCCAGTATGCCCAACTTAGGCTGCTTCTGTACTTTTCTATGGGGAAATCGTTGACTTTGAAGAGGTTTTAGAGGCACTTGTGCAGCATGTACAGTCAGGAAAAAATTAGACCGAAATGTACATGCACATAACTAAAAATCTGCAAAAAGTTCTAGAAATACTGTTTAGTATTTTCTAAAAAGATTAAACAAAATTATGCTTCGTCAACCGGAAGTGCATATTGCGTATTAACCAATCGCGACCTTGCTGAAACTGTGGGAGCCTTGTAGATCTTCAGGGCCTGCTGAAGATAGTAAGAGACGGCCGCTATCAACCTGTGCTCCAGTACAGGTTTTCAGTAAGTTGCGTCACGTCACTGAGCCCTCCCCACCCGGAGGGCGCAAGTTTTTTGTTTTTTTTTAATTGGAGGTTTAACGACCACCGTGAGCAACTCAATGGGCTATGAGCAGTCGCCCGTCCCTAATTTAGGGTCACTGGTTCCAGGGAAGGGAGAGAGCCAGTGCCGTAAGACAAACAGAACATCCATGCCTCACCGGGATACGAACCCGGACCCCGTTCGGACGAATGATCAGAGGCCATCGCTTAGACCACTGCGCCACCGGGGCGGCGGAGGGCACAAGAAACCGGATGATCAGATTTGGCTTCACCAGCGGCTGCTGATGCCATCTTCTCTCTCTTCTAACCTCCTAGGTCCCCGACTGCCCGAAATTAGGGTGAGTCAACTGACTGTACTACATATTTCCGCCTTTATCGCTATGACCTCGAATTGGTTCTCGTCTCCGAATGTAGAGCTAAACTTTAGTATTTTGTGGGAACTCAGACAAACCCGAAGACTTTTCTTTCATAAAGGAGGCAGTTTTCTTAAACAACGGTACTTGAGGTATTGTCTGTCGCGTCAAATTTAATGAGCGCGTACAAACACTAGTCTGAGGGGTAAATTTCTATGCACACTTTCTATACATAGTAAACGGGGAATGAATAATAAAAAACTTGAAGAATTGATAATGAACAACAAAAATAATGCACATATGTGTACGTGTATTTTCCCCGCGAAATACGAGCAAAAATATTAGGGGTTCGAGGAACCCACAACAAAAACATTGGGGGTTCAAAAATTGTCTGGAAACCATGAAGTCGGCGCCTATAGGTCAGTGGCAAAACAGTGGATGAAAGCGGCGCCTGTAATAGCTATGTTTATGCAGTAATGCTACGAAAGCGTTGTTTTGTCTTCAGCTGGATTCGCCATCTAATTGAGTTCCCAATTCTTTTTTTGATCTACCTCTATCAATAGGTTTTTCCACTACATGCCTTCAGACAGATGTAAAGCGCTTCTCTTAGCCGTTCACTTCTGTGTGCCCTCAGTAACACTTTTCATGCTACCCACTTCGATTTTTCAACGTCTTGTCTTTGACCTGACGTTAAAAAAACTCGAACACGTTCGAAAGTTTCAGTTGAATCATGTTCTCAGGATTACCTTTTTGTTTTTGTTTTGATGCCATACATCTTTCCCGACAGTAAAAACCAAGCGAAAAATTTCGATATAACGAAAATGGGTAACGGAAGTTGTCGGTGAACCACTTAGGTTCATTTTCTCAAATATTCGTATCTCGAAAACAGCGTGTCGTAGCGAAATTCAGCTTCCTCTCGACTTCCCTAAGGGGGAGGGGGGGTTACCTGCTATTGAAGAGAGCTTTAAAATGCTGTGTAACACGATGGGGTTTATGTAACTTGTAGATATCCTATAGACCAAGAGTTACCAATCCCCCTCACTAACACACTTGCGATTCAGCTTTTCTTTCCATCTTGAGGTCAGATTTTAGCTTGCGCATGCGCAGATGGACTTTCGTAGCCACATCACATTTCATCAGTGTCATTCTAACGTTCTTTTAAATCTGAATAATATATAATAATAATAATAATAATATTGTTTTTAAAAAACTAAACAGTAGGAATACAACTATTGCCAACACCAAAAATATTTGCTTTTATGAATCACATATATTTTTTAATTGGTCTTACTACAATAAATTTCATTAATCCACCTAATTAAGTACCGCTTAATATCACAATATCAGGAATTAGTGCCCTTATTGTTTATTATGATTTAATCCCACTTAGTATGTACTAGATTGTTGGTCGGTATGGTCTTACGTGACCCGAATAAATGCAATGTGTTGCACGTGAATAAATGTATCAATCACTCGTTTTATTTCAAACCCACAAAGATCTTGGTATGCAAAAGATGCATAGCATGAATTATCTATAAAGAGTACTAGGGTACTCTCTCGATTTTTTCAAGCTGAAAAACACAGTTTAACGGAAGACATAAATCGAAAAAGTGATGTAAAAGTTCTTGGAGTGTATTGGTTCTTATAAAACTCATACGCACGCAAGCATTGTGATTATTTCCTGATGTTAAAAGTAATTCTCGAAAAAAAATCAGCGCAGACACGAAATATACTGTACGTGTGCGACCTACATCTCAACTCATTCAATGGTTATAAAGGAAAAAAAAAGTTTCACTCATCTCTATTTTCGGAACAGATCAGATTGATGAAACATAAGCAGTGAATTGTAATAAATGTGAACTGGTGAAACTGCGTAAGAGAAGGGTATTATGATCACAGCCCAATATTTCAGGAAATTCAAGAAACACACTTGATTTTTTTTTTTTTTTTTTTTTATTGTGCATCATTTCCATCTTAAATAATAGGGTATGTTTGATAATGGAGGTGATATAAGCTATAGGGAAAACTAAACTGATATCGCTCCACATATTATAAGTATCTCTTTGATAATAACGGGAACTTGTGTAGTAATTTTTTTCTCTCAGCTCATTAGGATCTTACTCCCTTTAGTCTGTAGGGCGTTACTCATAAGTTATTTAATTAAATACAACAAAGCTCTTGAAAGGTAGCCACGGACTCTTGCTAAAAAAAAAAATCGTTTCCGTCAATGGAAAAGAAAGTTGCACGTACGCTTGACAATAATACCCAGGAGGAAGGCAACAAATTTTGGGTTTGATGACCGTACCTTGTTACAAAGTTGTCAAATATGGTGGCGTGATGATGGTATTAAGAACGCATTCTAATATTTAGATCATTACTTTTCTGAATTCTAAGGATGCTTTTTTATATCCGCTACAAAAAAAAGAAAAACCACTTTTCCAATACAACAACTAGAGTGGAAGATATTGTGCCTTACACAATTATTTCTGCGCTAATGAGCATAAGTCGCTATTTCTATTTGTGGAAGTTTTACCGATTCCCGAAATTCGGTTGAATTATTATTATTATTATTATTATTATTATTATTATTATTTATAACAGGTTCCATGACAATGCACACGAAGCGATTCCCAAATTGAAGCTATCGGACAGAGGATAGCTTCAACTTTTCGGAAAAGGGTTTTTGTAAAGAGGCGTAATAAGAGAAAAATAGAATATACATTAACTTCCCTAACGGAAGATAGTTTTTAATATACAATGAGCATAGTATTCTTCATAGTAATTGATATCTGATACAAAAAGATTTTCTACAACCGGATATTAACAGAAGCTGAAATACATTTCCAAGTAGAAGTGAATAGAAGTAGAAATTACATTTCTACTTTTACTTTGAAATACATTTTCAAGTAGAAGGCACTTACGCTACCTGGTGGCAGAGCTATGAGTTATACAAAATCTGAAAGTATGCGCAAAATATTCATAGAGGAAGCTATTCGACGCAAGAAAAAAATTTCAAATTTGACTTTTTGTCACAAAAAAGATATCAAAAAAGTAAAATATATATATCTAAACATCAATGCCAACCATTATCAATCTACTGCTGGATGAAGATCTCTCCAAGTTTCTTCCAGAACGGTCTGTCTTCAGCCAGTCTCCTTCATGTTACACCGGCATGCTTCGGATTTCATCCACCCATCACCCATGTGGTCTTCCTCTGGGTCTTTTCCTGTCCTTTGGAATCGAGTCTAAAATTTCGGATGTCCATCAGTGGTCCGTCCTTCTGGCAATATGTTCAGCCATTACCATTTCAGAAAATTTTCTCTGATCATGATGTCTTCCACTCTTGTCGTTTTCCTTGTCCACGAGCTTTTCTTATTATCTTTCCCGGTTGCACCAAGCATGCATCTCTCTATGCCTCTTTCTTTCAATTGTCTACAGTCTTTGTTTGCCTTTTTTAGAGTTAAGGTCCATGTCTCCGCTCCATATGTAAGTAATGGAAGGTTGCATTGATTAAAAACTTTTCTTTTAAGACATAATGACATATTGCTCTTAAAAATTTCCTCCAAAAGCTCTCCAACCAATTTTATACGCCGATTAATTTCTTCCTCAATACGACCTTCGCTTGATATCTGCTGTCCAAAGTAAATGTAGGTATCCGTTATTTCCAGCTTTTCCGAATCAATCGATAAATCTTCGTTTCTTGTAAAAGCATTGTGCATCACTTTTGTCTTCTAAAAGTTCGTTTTTAATCCCACTTCTTTACTCTTGTCAGCAAGTTCCTGGATCATATTCTGCAGCTCTGAAGGGGTAGTTGCAAAAATGACTACGTCATCAGCAAAACGAAGAGGAGTTGAATAATCTCCGTCAATCTCTATCTCTTTGTTTTCCCAGTTCAATGGTTGAAAGACATTTTGCAATGTGAAATTAAAGAGTTTGGGAGATATGATATCGCCTTGTCTCACTCCTTTTCCTATTTTTTGAGATAAGGTGATACCGCATCTCCCAAACTCTTTAATATCACATTGCAAAATGTCTTTCAATCATTGAACTGGGAGAACAGAGGGATGAAGTTTAATGGAAATTATTTACCTTACATATATATATATATATATATATATATATATATATATATATATATAGATAGATAGATAGATAGATAGATAGAGAGAGAGAGAGAGAGAGAGCAGAGACAAAACCAAGATATTACCTAAGAATTTAATATGAAATTTGAAAAAAAAATGAAGATCAAGACGCGCAACGCAGCAGTCACGAAAATTCAGAATTCACATACTATTAAAAGGAGACAAATGCAATAACAATTTTTCAACCTATATTCCGAAAACAACATATAAGTAAAACTCATATACTGACTGGTATCAGTAAAAAGAGGATAAAAAATAGCAAACTGAATGTAGAAAGTGTCGAGAATGTCTATATATATATATATATATATACTTAAGAGCAAAACTGAAGACTAAGGAAACAATTTTAGAATTTAAAACGAAGGGTGCAAAATAACCTGAAAATCAAAACGCGCAACGCAGCAGTTTTGAAAATTCAGAATACACATTCTATAAAGAAGATACCTAAGCAAAAAAATACATATATAATTTTGGCTCACACCTAATACAACATAGAAAAGGTTATGTATCTACCTGTGTGAGTAAAAGGAGAAAAGATAAAAAAATAAAATAAAACAACTGAATGTAGAAGGTGTCGAGAATACTGAGCCTTGGCTTTATCAAGGACCAGCAAAAACTCTGCATTTTCTCACTTCCACAAAGACCTAGTTGGAAATGGGTTTCTGCAAGGCCATAGATGCAAGTAACATTCCCACCTAAAATAGTTAAAAAATATATATATATAAGTCATGTCCTCCGTAGAGTAGCATGACCTAGCACTAGTTAACAATTTCGCTTGCATCCATTAACCTTCATGGCCCGACCCATGCTCTTCATCTGTTACTATTAAACAGAGAGAAGAAGATTAAAGAGAACTCAAGCTGTGAGAGTGACATAATAAATGGAAATGATTTTCAGCTATAACGAAATTCCAAGTTCGTTTGAGAGAGAATTTAAACCTGAAAAATAATGCAAAGGAATCCAAATTTTACATTGCAATTAAAAAAAAAAAAAAAAAAGGAAATGTTAATTTATACCGAGCAGATTTTTGAAAGAAAACTTGAGTCTAAAACCCCCTACTCTACAACTTATGACAGCACGAAAACGAGAATAAGTTAAAGATAAATATTAACTAAAGAAAACTTTGTGAAAGTTATATACCTTAAACAGTTAGTTGCAATATGTACAAAGTATTTCAGCAGTGCTTTAAGTGCATAATTAATTAGTTATTAAGAACTTAACTACTTTGAAAAAACAGCGCATAGACAGCGCATAGAAAAGGAACAGGCTTAGCCTTCTTCTGTTCCTAGGTACCTCAAAAGACGCTCAAAGTTACAAAGAAAAGTAAGAGTTAAAACCCGCAAAAATGTTAACAGACAAACCAATGCTTAAAAGCTGAAAAGCTAAAAAACGACAGAGAAAAGGTACATAAAGTACAAACATTGAACTTATAAAACCTAGAACCCAAAAACAAGGAAGAGAGCTTACCTCTTGTGTAACAAAAACTTTTCACCACACAAGAGGAGAACATGGCTGACCCCTTCTGCCACTCCCTAGACGCTGGGGGGCAGTGAGGGTGGGGCTGATGGCCTCGTCATACAGCAAGAAAACAACGCGCGGAGATTTTAGCCAGAGAAAAAAATATATAAACTTAAGACTATGGATCTGTATGATCAGAATGAGCAGAATTAACTCTCCAGAATACATGAGAAATATTATGAAATACACGAGCAGTTTATTTAATAATCTTTGCATGTATTAAATCACCTTAGTGAGCTTCTATAGATTAATCAGAATCTTATTAATTTTAATGTTGGTTTTACTATTTTTAGTATAGCTATCCTAGTGATGAATAACTAGTTTTCTTTTTTATTTGTTTTTATTTTCTTTTATAAACAGATTTTTAAGCTTTTTTTGTGATTTTTTTATATTATTTAATTTTTTGTTTTAATAGGACCGTCATATCCATAGCACTAAGGTTCCTTTAGGTAGTTAATAGGCATCCTCTAGCCAACTTCCTTACGGCTTTGATTGGTCAGAATCATATTATTAACTGTGTAGAAAATTAAAGCAGATCTGCCAACCTTACTCTATTATTCAGAATAATTTTTCTTAAAGTTCTTTTGATGAAAGAAGAAGGAATTTCGTTCTCTAGAAAACTTTCTAATAGTATATTAATGTGGTAATTGAAATCCAAATTGTTGCTGCAAATTCTTGAAATTCTTAGGACCTGAGAAATTAGTACATTCTCAATTACTTTGGTTGAAATGTTATTATTCCAGTGTAGATATTTAATTACTTTGAAAGGAAAATTAACTCTTTTATCAAAGAGGCTAATAGATGGGTTACCTCTGTTGAGCTTAATGCTTAAGTCTAGGAACTCAAGTTCCTGATTACTGTGGTTTGTTTTACATAAGTTAAGAGAGCTAGGATAGATATTATCAAAATCACTCTCTATAACTTCTGAATTATTGATACACAGCAGATCATCAATATATCTAAAAGTGTAAAGGTAGTTATCTGAGCAGGTGGGGTGATTTTTAATGAATTTATATTCCTTAAAGAACAGGAATAGATTAGCGATATTTGTGGACATTGATGTTCCCATTGGAATACCGTTCACTTGCTTATAGAGAGTATTATTATATAAGATATGGTTATTTTTTATGCAGCAATTGAGATAAGAGTTCCAAGTTCCTACATCAACAAATTGGTTAAGTTTAAATTCTGCATACAGCTCCTTAAATGTAGTGATTATATCTGATAGAGGCAGATTAGTATATAGGTTTTCAAAATCATAACTATTAATATCTAGGGGACAAACTTTGAGTATAGTAGAAATTACTTCTGCATTATTATTAATTATCCAAAAATCTCTGTACATCAAGTTAGAACAGTTTCTAATGTGTTTCAAAACCTTCTTTAAGACATCTTCAAAAGCAAGATCTATTTTCTTTTTATGACTCCTTACTCCACTAGCTATGAACCTGAACTTCACAGGATCCTTATGAAACTTAACCGTTGCAAAAAGAAATGGAAATTCAGGCCCATATCTTCTAGTTTGTGGAATTTTAAGTTTCTTGAAGAATGCCTTAAACCGATTTTCTAACTGCTTGGTAGAATAACTTACGGGCTCGTATGTTACTCTATTATTGAGTTCCATAGTTAACAATTCAAAATAGAACTTCTTACAGATAATTGCAAAATTATTGCTAGCTTTATCCGTAGTGGTAAAAATAAATTGGTCTTGTAGTTTGGAGAGTGACCTTTTAGCTTCTCCAGAGAAAAAGAGATTTCTGTCGAAACAAAAGTCCAGACCTGCCAACTCACCGGTGAAGCTATTGATTATATTATATTTCCATTCTGCGAAG
Source organism: Macrothele yani (assembly GCA_039090855.1). Lineage (NCBI taxonomy): Eukaryota > Metazoa > Arthropoda > Arachnida > Araneae > Macrothelidae > Macrothele > Macrothele yani. Next base: position 117,349,852 of record CM076995.1, on the reverse strand, counting down.
GCCTCAATAGGCTGATTGTACGTCAAACTGGTTTTTACGATGTACTTATTTACATCTTGAGTGAAGCTCTCAAGAATCCTTTCTTTGGAAATTGTGAAGGAAGGTCTGAATTTAGAGCCATACTCTAATAAATTCCTAAGCTTTTCATTTTCAACATAACTCAAGTTTCCGGTGATAATATGGTTGTAATTCTTATCATAGTGAACTGTTTCTTTATGTTCATCACAAGAACAAGAAGTAATTACAGGAATGTAGCCCGAAGAGTTAAGTTTGTAGTTTTTAACTATTGACCCTAAGGTCTTAACATATTTAAAACTTACAATAGACTGGTGCCTGTGGATGGGAAAAAAAATTGCATTATTGTAGAACAGCTTCCTTACATTGAGATTATCGTAGGCTTTATTGAGGAACCTGATGGTAACAAAATTACTGGAAAATTCTTTAAGAGAAATTTTATCTTTAAGAATATGTTTAAGAATGTCCAGAACCAAAGCAAAAACATGCTTATCAACAATGTCAGCAGTTTCATTCCAGAATTTGAAAAAACATTTAAGGACAGAGTGCTTGAAGGACTTGAGAATTTTGTAAGTATTTTTAACAAAATTAGTGCCAGTTTTAAAGCTTTCCAGAGTTTTTAGCAAGTTAGCAAAATCAACTTTGCTTGATGTGCGAAATAACCTCTGTCCTCTATTACCTCTAGAGCAGCTCTTATTATCAACAAGAAAGAAGAGTTCACGAATTGAAAATTTATGCTGATTATGCTTATTGTCAGATAGAGTGGAATTAAGGCCATAGGGATAAAGAGACTGATGCTGCAAAATTTCAAGGGATTCAGTTTCTAGCCGAGCATAGAGGTCAGGAATAATATGTAGTACCTCTATTTTCACTTTGTCAAAACCATGAGTATGGAAATGCTCTAATTCAAAGGTGGAGTACTGGTTGGCGTTTGTGGAGGGGTTCACTCCTGAATTAGAGAACTTGTTTACTAGAGACCTGTGACCATTAATCCTAAGATGAAGAGGATTTTTACTTTGGCCAATATAGCTAAGGTTGCAGACAGTACAGGTGAGCTTATAGATGGTATTGTAGGCTTTGCAAAACTTGTTGGAGCAATTATCCTCAACAGAAGAATACAGGTTAGGATCTGCAGATTTACATGTCAAACAACGTTTGTCATTTCATAACTTTAGATTACCTTTGCCAGCGAGTTCATACACTATGGGAAAGGGTGCTAGCCTAACCGAGCGGGAGGACTTAAAATATCTGAGCTGACCTCCAATCCTTTCATCGTCCTTAGAACACCACTTGGGCCAAAACATACAATTTCTGAGCAAACCAACTAGGAAAAACTTTTTAGAAATAAGCAGTCCAAGAAAAGACCAAACTCGAGTATAAACTACACTCCAATAAGCTGCATCCAAAACATACTAAAAAGAAAAAATTAGAAAATGAAAAAAACCTCAAGTGAAAAAAATAGTAATAAAAAAAAAAAAAAAAAATAAATAAAAATAATAATAAAACATTTCAACTAGAATTTGCGCAAGAGCTGCTAAATAATAAATTGAAATTAGTTACTTAAGAGCAAAACTGAAGACTAAGGAAACAATTTTAGAATTTAAAACGAAGGGTGCAAAATAACCTGAAAATCAAAACGCGCAACGCAGCAGTTTTGAAAATTCAGAATACACATTCTATAAAGAAGATACCTAAGCAAAAAAATACATATATAATTTTGGCTCACACCTAATACAACATAGAAAAGGTTATGTATCTACCTGTGTGAGTAAAAGGAGAAAAGATAAAAAAATAAAATAAAACAACTGAATGTAGAAGGTGTCGAGAATACTGAGCCTTGGCTTTATCAAGGACCAGCAAAAACTCTGCATTTTCTCACTTCCACAAAGACCTAGTTGGAAATGGGTTTCTGCAAGGCCATAGATGCAAGTAACATTCCCACCTAAAATAGTTAAAAAATATATATATATAAGTCATGTCCTCCGTAGAGTAGCATGACCTAGCACTAGTTAACAATTTCGCTTGCATCCATTAACCTTCATGGCCCGACCCATGCTCTTCATCTGTTACTATTAAACAGAGAGAAGAAGATTAAAGAGAACTCAAGCTGTGAGAGTGACATAATAAATGGAAATGATTTTCAGCTATAACGAAATTCCAAGTTCGTTTGAGAGAGAATTTAAACCTGAAAAATAATGCAAAGGAATCCAAATTTTACATTGCAATTAAAAAAAAAAAAAAAAAAAGGAAATGTTAATTTATACCGAGCAGATTTTTGAAAGAAAACTTGAGTCTAAAACCCCCTACTCTACAACTTATGACAGCACGAAAACGAGAATAAGTTAAAGATAAATATTAACTAAAGAAAACTTTGTGAAAGTTATATACCTTAAACAGTTAGTTGCAATATGTACAAAGTATTTCAGCAGTGCTTTAAGTGCATAATTAATTAGTTATTAAGAACTTAACTACTTTGAAAAAACAGCGCATAGACAGCGCATAGAAAAGGAACAGGCTTAGCCTTCTTCTGTTCCTAGGTACCTCAAAAGACGCTCAAAGTTACAAAGAAAAGTAAGAGTTAAAACCCGCAAAAATGTTAACAGACAAACCAATGCTTAAAAGCTGAAAAGCTAAAAAACGACAGAGAAAAGGTACATAAAGTACAAACATTGAACTTATAAAACCTAGAACCCAAAAACAAGGAAGAGAGCTTACCTCTTGTGTAACAAAAACTTTTCTCCACACAAGAGGAGAACATGGCTGACCCCTTCTGCCACTCCCTAGACGCTGGGGGGCAGTGAGGGTGGGGCTGATGGCCTCGTCATACAGCAAGAAAACAACGCGCGGAGATTTTAGCCAGAGAAAAAAATATATAAACTTAAGACTATGGATCTGTATGATCAGAATGAGCAGAATTAACTCTCCAGAATACATGAGAAATATTATGAAATACACGAGCAGTTTATTTAATAATCTTTGCATGTATTAAATCACCTTAGTGAGCTTCTATAGATTAATCAGAATCTTATTAATTTTAATGTTGGTTTTACTATTTTTAGTATAGCTATCCTAGTGATGAATAACTAGTTTTCTTTTTTATTTGTTTTTATTTTCTTTTATAAACAGATTTTTAAGCTTTTTTTGTGATTTTTTTTATATTATTTAATTTTTTGTTTTAATAGGACCGTCATATCCATAGCACTAAGGTTCCTTTAGGTAGTTAATAGGCATCCTCTAGCCAACTTCCTTACGGCTTTGATTGGTCAGAATCATATTATTAACTGTGTAGAAAATTAAAGCAGATCTGCCAACCTTACTCTATTATTCAGAATAATTTTTCTTAAAGTTCTTTTGATGAAAGAAGAAGGAATTTCGTTCTCTAGAAAACTTTCTAATAGTATATTAATGTGGTAATTGAAATCCAAATTGTTGCTGCAAATTCTTGAAATTCTTAGGACCTGAGAAATTAGTACATTCTCAATTACTTTGGTTGAAATGTTATTATTCCAGTGTAGATATTTAATTACTTTGAAAGGAAAATTAACTCTTTTATCAAAGAGGCTAATAGATGGGTTACCTCTGTTGAGCTTAATGCTTAAGTCTAGGAACTCAAGTTCCTGATTACTGTGGTTTGTTTTACATAAGTTAAGAGAGCTAGGATAGATATTATCAAAATCACTCTCTATAACTTCTGAATTATTGATACACAGCAGATCATCAATATATCTAAAAGTGTAAAGGTAGTTATCTGAGCAGGTGGGGTGATTTTTAATGAATTTATATTCCTTAAAGAACAGGAATAGATTAGCGATATTTGTGGACATTGATGTTCCCATTGGAATACCGTTCACTTGCTTATAGAGAGTATTATTATATAAGATATGGTTATTTTTTATGCAGCAATTGAGATAAGAGTTCCAAGTTCCTACATCAACAAATTGGTTAAGTTTAAATTCTGCATACAGCTCCTTAAATGTAGTGATTATATCTGATAGAGGCAGATTAGTATATAGGTTTTCAAAATCATAACTATTAATATCTAGGGGACAAACTTTGAGTATAGTAGAAATTACTTCTGCATTATTATTAATTATCCAAAAATCTCTGTACATCAAGTTAGAACAGTTTCTAATGTGTTTCAAAACCTTCTTTAAGACATCTTCAAAAGCAAGATCTATTTTCTTTTTATGACTCCTTACTCCACTAGCTATGAACCTGAACTTCACAGGATCCTTATGAAACTTAACCGTTGCAAAAAGAAATGGAAATTCAGGCCCATATCTTCTAGTTTGTGGAATTTTAAGTTTCTTGAAGAATGCCTTAAACCGATTTTCTAACTGCTTGGTAGAATAACTTACGGGCTCGTATGTTACTCTATTATTGAGTTCCATAGTTAACAATTCAAAATAGAACTTCTTACAGATAATTGCAAAATTATTGCTAGCTTTATCCGTAGTGGTAAAAATAAATTGGTCTTGTAGTTTGGAGAGTGACCTTTTAGCTTCTCCAGAGAAAAAGAGATTTCTGTCGAAACAAAAGTCCAGACCTGCCAACTCACCGGTGAAGCTATTGATTATATTATATTTCCATTCTGCGAAGGCCTCAATAGGCTGATTGTACGTCAAACTGGTTTTTACGATGTACTTATTTACATCTTGAGTGAAGCTCTCAAGAATCCTTTCTTTGGAAATTGTGAAGGAAGGTCTGAATTTAGAGCCATACTCTAATAAATTCCTAAGCTTTTCATTTTCAACATAACTCAAGTTTCCGGTGATAATATGGTTGTAATTCTTATCATAGTGAACTGTTTCTTTATGTTCATCACAAGAACAAGAAGTAATTACAGGAATGTAGCCCGAAGAGTTAAGTTTGTAGTTTTTAACTATTGACCCTAAGGTCTTAACATATTTAAAACTTACAATAGACTGGTGCCTGTGGATGGGAAAAAAAATTGCATTATTGTAGAACAGCTTCCTTACATTGAGATTATCGTAGGCTTTATTGAGGAACCTGATGGTAACAAAATTACTGGAAAATTCTTTAAGAGAAATTTTATCTTTAAGAATATGTTTAAGAATGTCCAGAACCAAAGCAAAAACATGCTTATCAACAATGTCAGCAGTTTCATTCCAGAATTTGAAAAAACATTTAAGGACAGAGTGCTTGAAGGACTTGAGAATTTTGTAAGTATTTTTAACAAAATTAGTGCCAGTTTTAAAGCTTTCCAGAGTTTTTAGCAAGTTAGCAAAATCAACTTTGCTTGATGTGCGAAATAACCTCTGTCCTCTATTACCTCTAGAGCAGCTCTTATTATCAACAAGAAAGAAGAGTTCACGAATTGAAAATTTATGCTGATTATGCTTATTGTCAGATAGAGTGGAATTAAGGCCATAGGGATAAAGAGACTGATGCTGCAAAATTTCAAGGGATTCAGTTTCTAGCCGAGCATAGAGGTCAGGAATAATATGTAGTACCTCTATTTTCACTTTGTCAAAACCATGAGTATGGAAATGCTCTAATTCAAAGGTGGAGTACTGGTTGGCGTTTGTGGAGGGTTCACTCCTGAATTAGAGAACTTGTTTACTAGAGACCTGTGACCATTAATCCTAAGATGAAGAGGATTTTTACTTTGGCCAATATAGCTAAGGTTGCAGACAGTACAGGTGAGCTTATAGATGGTATTGTAGGCTTTGCAAAACTTGTTGGAGCAATTATCCTCAACAGAAGAATACAGGTTAGGATCTGCAGATTTACATGTCAAACAACGTTTGTCATTTCATAACTTTAGATTACCTTTGCCAGCGAGTTCATACACTATGGGAAAGGGTGCTAGCCTAACCGAGCGGGAGGACTTAAAATATCTGAGCTGACCTCCAATCCTTTCATCGTCCTTAGAACACCACTTGGGCCAAAACATACAATTTCTGAGCAAACCAACTAGGAAAAACTTTTAGAAATAAGCAGTCCAAGAAAAGACCAAACTCGAGTATAAACTACACTCCAATAAGCTGCATCCAAAACATACTAAAAAGAAAAATTAGAAAATGAAAAAAACCTCAAGTGAAAAAAATTGTAATAAAAAAAAAAAAAAAAAAAAATAAATAAAAATAATAATAAAACATTTCAACTAGAATTTGCGCAAGAGCTGCTAAATAATAAATTGAAATTAGTTACTTAAGAGCAAAACTGAAGACTAAGGAAACAATTTTAGAATTTAAAACGAAGGGTGCAAAATAACCTGAAAATCAAAACGCGCAACGCAGCAGTTTTGAAAATTCAGAATACACATTCTATAAAGAAGATACCTAAGCAAAAAAATACATATATAATTTTGGCTCACACCTAATACAACATAGAAAAGGTTATGTATCTACCTGTGTGAGTAAAAGGAGAAAAGATAAAAAAATAAAATAAAACAACTGAATGTAGAAGGTGTCGAGAATACTGAGCCTTGGCTTTATCAAGGACCAGCAAAAACTCTGCATTTTCTCACTTCCACAAAGACCTAGTTGGAAATGGGTTTCTGCAAGGCCATAGATGCAAGTAACATTCCCACCTAAAATAGTTAAAAAATATATATATATAAGTCATGTCCTCCGTAGAGTAGCATGACCTAGCACTAGTTAACAATTTCGCTTGCATCCATTAACCTTCATGGCCCGACCCATGCTCTTCATCTGTTACTATTAAACAGAGAGAAGAAGATTAAAGAGAACTCAAGCTGTGAGAGTGACATAATAAATGGAAATGATTTTCAGCTATAACGAAATTCCAAGTTCGTTTGAGAGAGAATTTAAACCTGAAAAATAATGCAAAGGAATCCAAATTTTACATTGCAATTAAAAAAAAAAAAAAAAAAAGGAAATGTTAATTTATACCGAGCAGATTTTTGAAAGAAAACTTGAGTCTAAAACCCCCTACTCTACAACTTATGACAGCACGAAAACGAGAATAAGTTAAAGATAAATATTAACTAAAGAAAACTTTGTGAAAGTTATATACCTTAAACAGTTAGTTGCAATATGTACAAAGTATTTCAGCAGTGCTTTAAGTGCATAATTAATTAGTTATTAAGAACTTAACTACTTTGAAAAAACAGCGCATAGACAGCGCATAGAAAAGGAACAGGCTTAGCCTTCTTCTGTTCCTAGGTACCTCAAAAGACGCTCAAAGTTACAAAGAAAAGTAAGAGTTAAAACCCGCAAAAATGTTAACAGACAAACCAATGCTTAAAAGCTGAAAAGCTAAAAAACGACAGAGAAAAGGTACATAAAGTACAAACATTGAACTTATAAAACCTAGAACCCAAAAACAAGGAAGAGAGCTTACCTCTTGTGTAACAAAAACTTTTCTCCACACAAGAGGAGAACATGGCTGACCCCTTCTGCCACTCCCTAGACGCTGGGGGGCAGTGAGGGTGGGGCTGATGGCCTCGTCATACAGCAAGAAAACAACGCGCGGAGATTTTAGCCAGAGAAAAAAATATATAAACTTAAGACTATGGATCTGTATGATCAGAATGAGCAGAATTAACTCTCCAGAATACATGAGAAATATTATGAAATACACGAGCAGTTTATTTAATAATCTTTGCATGTATTAAATCACCTTAGTGAGCTTCTATAGATTAATCAGAATCTTATTAATTTTAATGTTGGTTTTACTATTTTTAGTATAGCTATCCTAGTGATGAATAACTAGTTTTCTTTTTATTTGTTTTTATTTTCTTTTATAAACAGATTTTTAAGCTTTTTTTGTGATTTTTTTTATATTATTTAATTTTTTGTTTTAATAGGACCGTCATATCCATAGCACTAAGGTTCCTTTAGGTAGTTAATAGGCATCCTCTAGCCAACTTCCTTACGGCTTTGATTGGTCAGAATCATATTATTAACTGTGTAGAAAATTAAAGCAGATCTGCCAACCTTACTCTATTATTCAGAATAATTTTTCTTAAAGTTCTTTTGATGAAAGAAGAAGGAATTTCGTTCTCTAGAAAACTTTCTAATAGTATATTAATGTGGTAATTGAAATCCAAATTGTTGCTGCAAATTCTTGAAATTCTTAGGACCTGAGAAATTAGTACATTCTCAATTACTTTGGTTGAAATGTTATTATTCCAGTGTAGATATTTAATTACTTTGAAAGGAAAATTAACTCTTTTATCAAAGAGGCTAATAGATGGGTTACCTCTGTTGAGCTTAATGCTTAAGTCTAGGAACTCAAGTTCCTGATTACTGTGGTTTGTTTTACATAAGTTAAGAGAGCTAGGATAGATATTATCAAAATCACTCTCTATAACTTCTGAATTATTGATACACAGCAGATCATCAATATATCTAAAAGTGTAAAGGTAGTTATCTGAGCAGGTGGGGTGATTTTTAATGAATTTATATTCCTTAAAGAACAGGAATAGATTAGCGATATTTGTGGACATTGATGTTCCCATTGGAATACCGTTCACTTGCTTATAGAGAGTATTATTATATAAGATATGGTTATTTTTTATGCAGCAATTGAGATAAGAGTTCCAAGTTCCTACATCAACAAATTGGTTAAGTTTAAATTCTGCATACAGCTCCTTAAATGTAGTGATTATATCTGATAGAGGCAGATTAGTATATAGGTTTTCAAAATCATAACTATTAATATCTAGGGGACAAACTTTGAGTATAGTAGAAATTACTTCTGCATTATTATTAATTATCCAAAAATCTCTGTACATCAAGTTAGAACAGTTTCTAATGTGTTTCAAAACCTTCTTTAAGACATCTTCAAAAGCAAGATCTATTTTCTTTTTATGACTCCTTACTCCACTAGCTATGAACCTGAACTTCACAGGATCCTTATGAAACTTAACCGTTGCAAAAAGAAATGGAAATTCAGGCCCATATCTTCTAGTTTGTGGAATTTTAAGTTTCTTGAAGAATGCCTTAAACCGATTTTCTAACTGCTTGGTAGAATAACTTACGGGCTCGTATGTTACTCTATTATTGAGTTCCATAGTTAACAATTCAAAATAGAACTTCTTACAGATAATTGCAAAATTATTGCTAGCTTTATCCGTAGTGGTAAAAATAAATTGGTCTTGTAGTTTGGAGAGTGACCTTTTAGCTTCTCCAGAGAAAAAGAGATTTCTGTCGAAACAAAAGTCCAGACCTGCCAACTCACCGGTGAAGCTATTGATTATATTATATTTCCATTCTGCGAAGGCCTCAATAGGCTGATTGTACGTCAAACTGGTTTTTACGATGTACTTATTTACATCTTGAGTGAAGCTCTCAAGAATCCTTTCTTTGGAAATTGTGAAGGAAGGTCTGAATTTAGAGCCATACTCTAATAAATTCCTAAGCTTTTCATTTTCAACATAACTCAAGTTTCCGGTGATAATATGGTTGTAATTCTTATCATAGTGAACTGTTTCTTTATGTTCATCACAAGAACAAGAAGTAATTACAGGAATGTAGCCCGAAGAGTTAAGTTTGTAGTTTTTAACTATTGACCCTAAGGTCTTAACATATTTAAAACTTACAATAGACTGGTGCCTGTGGATGGGAAAAAAAATTGCATTATTGTAGAACAGCTTCCTTACATTGAGATTATCGTAGGCTTTATTGAGGAACCTGATGGTAACAAAATTACTGGAAAATTCTTTAAGAGAAATTTTATCTTTAAGAATATGTTTAAGAATGTCCAGAACCAAAGCAAAAAGATGCTTATCAACAATGTCAGCAGTTTCATTCCAGAATTTGAAAAAACATTTAAGGACAGAGTGCTTGAAGGACTTGAGAATTTTGTAAGTATTTTTAACAAAATTAGTGCCAGTTTTAAAGCTTTCCAGAGTTTTTAGCAAGTTAGCAAAATCAACTTTGCTTGATGTGCGAAATAACCTCTGTCCTCTATTACCTCTAGAGCAGCTCTTATTATCAACAAGAAAGAAGAGTTCACGAATTGAAAATTTATGCTGATTATGCTTATTGTCAGATAGAGTGGAATTAAGGCCATAGGGATAAAGAGACTGATGCTGCAAAATTTCAAGGGATTCAGTTTCTAGCCGAGCATAGAGGTCAGGAATAATATGTAGTACCTCTATTTTCACTTTGTCAAAACCATGAGTATGGAAATGCTCTAATTCAAAGGTGGAGTACTGGTTGGCGTTTGTGGAGGGGTTCACTCCTGAATTAGAGAACTTGTTTACTAGAGACCTGTGACTATTAATCCTAAGATGAAGAGGATTTTTACTTTGGCCAATATAGCTAAGGTTGCAGACAGTACAGGTGAGCTTATAGATGGTATTGTAGGCTTTGCAAAACTTGTTGGAGCAATTATCCTCAACAGAAGAATACAGGTTAGGATCTGCAGATTTACATGTCAAACAACGTTTGTCATTTCATAACTTTAGATTACCTTTGCCAGCGAGTTCATACACTATGGGAAAGGGTGCTAGCCTAACCGAGCGGGAGGACTTAAAATATCTGAGCTGACCTCCAATCCTTTCATCGTCCTTAGAACACCACTTGGGCCAAAACATACAATTTCTGAGCAAACCAACTAGGAAAAACTTTTAGAAATAAGCAGTCCAAGAAAAGACCAAACTCGAGTATAAACTACACTCCAATAAGCTGCATCCAAAACATACTAAAAAGAAAAATTAGAAAATGAAAAAAACCTCAAGTGAAAAAAATAGTAATAAAAAAAAAAAAAAAAAAAAAAAAAAATAAATAAAAATAATAATAAAACATTTCAACTAGAATTTGCGCAAGAGCTGCTAAATAATAAATTGAAATTAGTTACTTAAGAGCAAAACTGAAGACTAAGGAAACAATTTTAGAATTTAAAACGAAGGGTGCAAAATAACCTGAAAATCAAAACGCGCAACGCAGCAGTTTTGAAAATTCAGAATACACATTCTATAAAGAAGATACCTAAGCAAAAAAATACATATATAATTTTGGCTCACACCTAATACAACATAGAAAAGGTTATGTATCTACCTGTGTGAGTAAAAGGAGAAAAGATAAAAAAATAAAATAAAACAACTGAATGTAGAAGGTGTCGAGAATACTGAGCCTTGGCTTTATCAAGGACCAGCAAAAACTCTGCATTTTCTCACTTCCACAAAGACCTAGTTGGAAATGGGTTTCTGCAAGGCCATAGATGCAAGTAACATTCCCACCTAAAATAGTTAAAAAATATATATATATAAGTCATGTCCTCCGTAGAGTAGCATGACCTAGCACTAGTTAACAATTTCGCTTGCATCCATTAACCTTCATGGCCCGACCCATGCTCTTCATCTGTTACTATTAAACAGAGAGAAGAAGATTAAAGAGAACTCAAGCTGTGAGAGTGACATAATAAATGGAAATGATTTTCAGCTATAACGAAATTCCAAGTTCGTTTGAGAGAGAATTTAAACCTGAAAAATAATGCAAAGGAATCCAAATTTTACATTGCAATTAAAAAAAAAAAGGAAATGTTAATTTATACCGAGCAGATTTTTGAAAGAAAACTTGAGTCTAAAACCCCCTACTCTACAACTTATGACAGCACGAAAACGAGAATAAGTTAAAGATAAATATTAACTAAAGAAAACTTTGTGAAAGTTATATACCTTAAACAGTTAGTTGCAATATGTACAAAGTATTTCAGCAGTGCTTTAAGTGCATAATTAATTAGTTATTAAGAACTTAACTACTTTGAAAAAACAGCGCATAGACAGCGCATAGAAAAGGAACAGGCTTAGCCTTCTTCTGTTCCTAGGTACCTCAAAAGACGCTCAAAGTTACAAAGAAAAGTAAGAGTTAAAACCCGCAAAAATGTTAACAGACAAACCAATGCTTAAAAGCTGAAAAGCTAAAAAACGACAGAGAAAAGGTACATAAAGTACAAACATTGAACTTATAAAACCTAGAACCCAAAAACAAGGAAGAGAGCTTACCTCTTGTGTAACAAAAACTTTTCTCCACACAAGAGGAGAACATGGCTGACCCCTTCTGCCACTCCCTAGACGCTGGGGGCAGTGAGGGTGGGGCTGATGGCCTCGTCATACAGCAAGAAAACAACGCGCGGAGATTTTAGCCAGAGAAAAAAATATATAAACTTAAGACTATGGATCTGTATGATCAGAATGAGCAGAATTAACTCTCCAGAATACATGAGAAATATTATGAAATACACGAGCAGTTTATTTAATAATCTTTGCATGTATTAAATCACCTTAGTGAGCTTCTATAGATTAATCAGAATCTTATTAATTTTAATGTTGGTTTTACTATTTTTAGTATAGCTATCCTAGTGATGAATAACTAGTTTTCTTTTTTATTTGTTTTTATTTTCTTTTATAAACAGATTTTTAAGCTTTTTTTGTGATTTTTTTTATATTATTTAATTTTTTGTTTTAATAGGACCGTCATATCCATAGCACTAAGGTTCCTTTAGGTAGTTAATAGGCATCCTCTAGCCAACTTCCTTACGGCTTTGATTGGTCAGAATCATATTATTAACTGTGTAGAAAATTAAAGCAGATCTGCCAACCTTACTCTATTATTCAGAATAATTTTTCTTAAAGTTCTTTTGATGAAAGAAGAAGGAATTTCGTTCTCTAGAAAACTTTCTAATAGTATATTAATGTGGTAATTGAAATCCAAATTGTTGCTGCAAATTCTTGAAATTCTTAGGACCTGAGAAATTAGTACATTCTCAATTACTTTGGTTGAAATGTTATTATTCCAGTGTAGATATTTAATTACTTTGAAAGGAAAATTAACTCTTTTATCAAAGAGGCTAATAGATGGGTTACCTCTGTTGAGCTTAATGCTTAAGTCTAGGAACTCAAGTTCCTGATTACTGTGGTTTGTTTTACATAAGTTAAGAGAGCTAGGATAGATATTATCAAAATCACTCTCTATAACTTCTGAATTATTGATACACAGCAGATCATCAATATATCTAAAAGTGTAAAGGTAGTTATCTGAGCAGGTGGGGTGATTTTTAATGAATTTATATTCCTTAAAGAACAGGAATAGATTAGCGATATTTGTGGACATTGATGTTCCCATTGGAATACCGTTCACTTGCTTATAGAGAGTATTATTATATAAGATATGGTTATTTTTTATGCAGCAATTGAGATAAGAGTTCCAAGTTCCTACATCAACAAATTGGTTAAGTTTAAATTCTGCATACAGCTCCTTAAATGTAGTGATTATATCTGATAGAGGCAGATTAGTATATAGGTTTTCAAAATCATAACTATTAATATCTAGGGGACAAACTTTGAGTATAGTAGAAATTACTTCTGCATTATTATTAATTATCCAAAAATCTCTGTACATCAAGTTAGAACAGTTTCTAATGTGTTTCAAAACCTTCTTTAAGACATCTTCAAAAGCAAGATCTATTTTCTTTTTATGACTCCTTACTCCACTAGCTATGAACCTGAACTTCACAGGATCCTTATGAAACTTAACCGTTGCAAAAAGAAATGGAAATTCAGGCCCATATCTTCTAGTTTGTGGAATTTTAAGTTTCTTGAAGAATGCCTTAAACCGATTTTCTAACTGCTTGGTAGAATAACTTACGGGCTCGTATGTTACTCTATTATTGAGTTCCATAGTTAACAATTCAAAATAGAACTTCTTACAGATAATTGCAAAATTATTGCTAGCTTTATCCGTAGTGGTAAAAATAAATTGGTCTTGTAGTTTGGAGAGTGACCTTTTAGCTTCTCCAGAGAAAAAGAGATTTCTGTCGAAACAAAAGTCCAGACCTGCCAACTCACCGGTGAAGCTATTGATTATATTATATTTCCATTCTGCGAAGGCCTCAATAGGCTGATTGTACGTCAAACTGGTTTTTACGATGTACTTATTTACATCTTGAGTGAAGCTCTCAAGAATCCTTTCTTTGGAAATTGTGAAGGAAGGTCTGAATTTAGAGCCATACTCTAATAAATTCCTAAGCTTTTCATTTTCAACATAACTCAAGTTTCCGGTGATAATATGGTTGTAATTCTTATCATAGTGAACTGTTTCTTTATGTTCATCACAAGAACAAGAAGTAATTACAGGAATGTAGCCCGAAGAGTTAAGTTTGTAGTTTTTAACTATTGACCCTAAGGTCTTAACATATTTAAAACTTACAATAGACTGGTGCCTGTGGATGGGAAAAAAAATTGCATTATTGTAGAACAGCTTCCTTACATTGAGATTATCGTAGGCTTTATTGAGGAACCTGATGGTAACAAAATTACTGGAAAATTCTTTAAGAGAAATTTTATCTTTAAGAATATGTTTAAGAATGTCCAGAACCAAAGCAAAAACATGCTTATCAACAATGTCAGCAGTTTCATTCCAGAATTTGAAAAAACATTTAAGGACAGAGTGCTTGAAGGACTTGAGAATTTTGTAAGTATTTTTAACAAAATTAGTGCCAGTTTTAAAGCTTTCCAGAGTTTTTAGCAAGTTAGCAAAATCAACTTTGCTTGATGTGCGAAATAACCTCTGTCCTCTATTACCTCTAGAGCAGCTCTTATTATCAACAAGAAAGAAGAGTTCACGAATTGAAAATTTATGCTGATTATGCTTATTGTCAGATAGAGTGGAATTAAGGCCATAGGGATAAAGAGACTGATGCTGCAAAATTTCAAGGGATTCAGTTTCTAGCCGAGCATAGAGGTCAGGAATAATATGTAGTACCTCTATTTTCACTTTGTCAAAACCATGAGTATGGAAATGCTCTAATTCAAAGGTGGAGTACTGGTTGGCGTTTGTGGAGGGGTTCACTCCTGAATTAGAGAACTTGTTTACTAGAGACCTGTGACCATTAATCCTAAGATGAAGAGGATTTTTACTTTGGCCAATATAGCTAAGGTTGCAGACAGTACAGGTGAGCTTATAGATGGTATTGTAGGCTTTGCAAAACTTGTTGGAGCAATTATCCTCAACAGAAGAATACAGGTTAGGATCTGCAGATTTACATGTCAAACAACGTTTGTCATTTCATAACTTTAGATTACCTTTGCCAGCGAGTTCATACACTATGGGAAAGGGTGCTAGCCTAACCGAGCGGGAGGACTTAAAATATCTGAGCTGACCTCCAATCCTTTCATCGTCCTTAGAACACCACTTGGGCCAAAACATACAATTTCTGAGCAAACCAACTAGGAAAAACTTTTAGAAATAAGCAGTCCAAGAAAAGACCAAACTCGAGTATAAACTACACTCCAATAAGCTGCATCCAAAACATACTAAAAAGAAAAATTAGAAAATGAAAAAAACCTCAAGTGAAAAAAATAGTAATAAAAAAAAAAAAAAAAAAATAAATAAATAAAAATAATAATAAAACATTTCAACTAGAATTTGCGCAAGAGCTGCTAAATAATAAATTGAAATTAGTTACTTAAGAGCAAAACTGAAGACTAAGGAAACAATTTTAGAATTTAAAACGAAGGGTGCAAAATAACCTGAAAATCAAAACGCGCAACGCAGCAGTTTTGAAAATTCAGAATACACATTCTATAAAGAAGATACCTAAGCAAAAAAATACATATATAATTTTGGCTCACACCTAATACAACATAGAAAAGGTTATGTATCTACCTGTGTGAGTAAAAGGAGAAAAGATAAAAAAATAAAATAAAACAACTGAATGTAGAAGGTGTCGAGAATACTGAGCCTTGGCTTTATCAAGGACCAGCAAAAACTCTGCATTTTCTCACTTCCACAAAGACCTAGTTGGAAATGGGTTTCTGCAAGGCCATAGATGCAAGTAACATTCCCACCTAAAATAGTTAAAAAATATATATATATAAGTCATGTCCTCCGTAGAGTAGCATGACCTAGCACTAGTTAACAATTTCGCTTGCATCCATTAACCTTCATGGCCCGACCCATGCTCTTCATCTGTTACTATTAAACAGAGAGAAGAAGATTAAAGAGAACTCAAGCTGTGAGAGTGACATAATAAATGGAAATGATTTTCAGCTATAACGAAATTCCAAGTTCGTTTGAGAGAGAATTTAAACCTGAAAAATAATGCAAAGGAATCCAAATTTTACATTGCAATTAAAAAAACAAAAAGGAAATGTTAATTTATACCGAGCAGATTTTTGAAAGAAAACTTGAGTCTAAAACCCCCTACTCTACAACTTATGACAGCACGAAAACGAGAATAAGTTAAAGATAAATATTAACTAAAGAAAACTTTGTGAAAGTTATATACCTTAAACAGTTAGTTGCAATATGTACAAAGTATTTCAGCAGTGCTTTAAGTGCATAATTAATTAGTTATTAAGAACTTAACTACTTTGAAAAAACAGCGCATAGACAGCGCATAGAAAAGGAACAGGCTTAGCCTTCTTCTGTTCCTAGGTACCTCAAAAGACGCTCAAAGTTACAAAGAAAAGTAAGAGTTAAAACCCGCAAAAATGTTAACAGACAAACCAATGCTTAAAAGCTGAAAAGCTAAAAAACGACAGAGAAAAGGTACATAAAGTACAAACATTGAACTTATAAAACCTAGAACCCAAAAACAAGGAAGAGAGCTTACCTCTTGTGTAACAAAAACTTTTCACCACACAAGAGGAGAACATGGCTGACCCCTTCTGCCACTCCCTAGACGCTGGGGGCAGTGAGGGTGGGGCTGATGGCCTCGTCATACAGCAAGAAAACAACGCGCGGAGATTTTAGCCAGAGAAAAAAATATATAAACTTAAGACTATGGATCTGTATGATCAGAATGAGCAGAATTAACTCTCCAGAATACATGAGAAATATTATGAAATACACGAGCAGTTTATTTAATAATCTTTGCATGTATTAAATCACCTTAGTGAGCTTCTATAGATTAATCAGAATCTTATTAATTTTAATGTTGGTTTTACTATTTTTAGTATAGCTATCCTAGTGATGAATAACTAGTTTTCTTTTTTATTTGTTTTTATTTTCTTTTTATAAACAGATTTTTAAGCTTTTTTTGTGATTTTTTTTATATTATTTAATTTTTTGTTTTAATAGGACCGTCATATCCATAGCACTAAGGTTCCTTTAGGTAGTTAATAGGCATCCTCTAGCCAACTTCCTTACGGCTTTGATTGGTCAGAATCATATTATTAACTGTGTAGAAAATTAAAGCAGATCTGCCAACCTTACTCTATTATTCAGAATAATTTTTCTTAAAGTTCTTTTTGATGAAAGAAGAAGGAATTTCGTTCTCTAGAAAACTTTCTAATAGTATATTAATGTGGTAATTGAAATCCAAATTGTTGCTGCAAATTCTTGAAATTCTTAGGACCTGAGAAATTAGTACATTCTCAATTACTTTGGTTGAAATGTTATTATTCCAGTGTAGATATTTAATTACTTTGAAAGGAAAATTAACTCTTTTATCAAAGAGGCTAATAGATGGGTTACCTCTGTTGAGCTTAATGCTTAAGTCTAGGAACTCAAGTTCCTGATTACTGTGGTTTGTTTTACATAAGTTAAGAGAGCTAGGATAGATATTATCAAAATCACTCTCTATAACTTCTGAATTATTGATACACAGCAGATCATCAATATATCTAAAAGTGTAAAGGTAGTTATCTGAGCAGGTGGGGTGATTTTTAATGAATTTATATTCCTTAAAGAACAGGAATAGATTAGCGATATTTGTGGACATTGATGTTCCCATTGGAATACCGTTCACTTGCTTATAGAGAGTATTATTATATAAGATATGGTTATTTTTTATGCAGCAATTGAGATAAGAGTTCCAAGTTCCTACATCAACAAATTGGTTAAGTTTAAATTCTGCATACAGCTCCTTAAATGTAGTGATTATATCTGATAGAGGCAGATTAGTATATAGGTTTTCAAAATCATAACTATTAATATCTAGGGGACAAACTTTGAGTATAGTAGAAATTACTTCTGCATTATTATTAATTATCCAAAAATCTCTGTACATCAAGTTAGAACAGTTTCTAATGTGTTTCAAAACCTTCTTTAAGACATCTTCAAAAGCAAGATCTATTTTCTTTTTATGACTCCTTACTCCACTAGCTATGAACCTGAACTTCACAGGATCCTTATGAAACTTAACCGTTGCAAAAAGAAATGGAAATTCAGGCCCATATCTTCTAGTTTGTGGAATTTTAAGTTTCTTGAAGAATGCCTTAAACCGATTTTCTAACTGCTTGGTAGAATAACTTACGGGCTCGTATGTTACTCTATTATTGAGTTCCATAGTTAACAATTCAAAATAGAACTTCTTACAGATAATTGCAAAATTATTGCTAGCTTTATCCGTAGTGGTAAAAATAAATTGGTCTTGTAGTTTGGAGAGTGACCTTTTAGCTTCTCCAGAGAAAAAGAGATTTCTGTCGAAACAAAAGTCCAGACCTGCCAACTCACCGGTGAAGCTATTGATTATATTATATTTCCATTCTGCGAAGGCCTCAATAGGCTGATTGTACGTCAAACTGGTTTTTACGATGTACTTATTTACATCTTGAGTGAAGCTCTCAAGAATCCTTTCTTTGGAAATTGTGAAGGAAGGTCTGAATTTAGAGCCATACTCTAATAAATTCCTAAGCTTTTCATTTTCAACATAACTCAAGTTTCCGGTGATAATATGGTTGTAATTCTTATCATAGTGAACTGTTTCTTTATGTTCATCACAAGAACAAGAAGTAATTACAGGAATGTAGCCCGAAGAGTTAAGTTTGTAGTTTTTAACTATTGACCCTAAGGTCTTAACATATTTAAAACTTACAATAGACTGGTGCCTGTGGATGGGAAAAAAATTGCATTATTGTAGAACAGCTTCCTTACATTGAGATTATCGTAGGCTTTATTGAGGAACCTGATGGTAACAAAATTACTGGAAAATTCTTTAAGAGAAATTTTATCTTTAAGAATATGTTTAAGAATGTCCAGAACCAAAGCAAAAACATGCTTATCAACAATGTCAGCAGTTTCATTCCAGAATTTGAAAAAACATTTAAGGACAGAGTGCTTGAAGGACTTGAGAATTTTGTAAGTATTTTTAACAAAATTAGTGCCAGTTTTAAAGCTTTCCAGAGTTTTTAGCAAGTTAGCAAAATCAACTTTGCTTGATGTGCGAAATAACCTCTGTCCTCTATTACCTCTAGAGCAGCTCTTATTATCAACAAGAAAGAAGAGTTCACGAATTGAAAATTTATGCTGATTATGCTTATTGTCAGATAGAGTGGAATTAAGGCCATAGGGATAAAGAGACTGATGCTGCAAAATTTCAAGGGATTCAGTTTCTAGCCGAGCATAGAGGTCAGGAATAATATGTAGTACCTCTATTTTCACTTTGTCAAAACCATGAGTATGGAAATGCTCTAATTCAAAGGTGGAGTACTGGTTGGCGTTTGTGGAGGGGTTCACTCCTGAATTAGAGAACTTGTTTACTAGAGACCTGTGACCATTAATCCTAAGATGAAGAGGATTTTTACTTTGGCCAATATAGCTAAGGTTGCAGACAGTACAGGTGAGCTTATAGATGGTATTGTAGGCTTTGCAAAACTTGTTGGAGCAATTATCCTCAACAGAAGAATACAGGTTAGGATCTGCAGATTTACATGTCAAACAGCGTTTGTCATTTCATAACTTTAGATTACCTTTGCCAGCGAGTTCATACACTATGGGAAAGGGTGCTAGCCTAACCGAGCGGGAGGACTTAAAATATCTGAGCTGACCTCCAATCCTTTCATCGTCCTTAGAACACCACTTGGGCCAAAACATACAATTTCTGAGCAAACCAACTAGGAAAAACTTTTTAGAAATTATATATATATATATTCCCCCTAGCGGGAAAACTGAACAATCTTTGCTGTTCAAGCTTTCCCAAGCAAACTTTTCAGATCGGACTAAACGGAATGTACATACTGTATCGTGCCCTGTAAATGTGAATATTGCAAGCATTTACGATTTTTCTGAAAGCCTATTATTACACTGGGATGTATTGGGTTTGGAAACTGAATATGAGACATTTTTGTAAGAATCTGTAAAAAGGACTTCAACTGCGAAAATGTAACCACAGAGAGCGAAATGTCAAACACGGGCATCCCGGGCTCCGAACAGGAATGCGTGATGCTACACGAAAACGGTCTCCTCAAGTTAACGTGATGAGTTTTGTTAAAAGAAAGGTTAGTTGCTGAGCTGGCTTGTGAAGGAATAGAACGGCTTGGAAAGGGGTACCAGTCTCTTGAAGTTTGGAACTCGGGAGATCTGAGCCTGGGAATTATGAAAACACAAAAAGTTGCATGGTAGGGTCACAGCGGAGAGAGAAGACTTCGGAGTAACGCGATTTCCTTTCGTAGACACGAAAGTAAAAAATTACTGATAGTTCTACGAATGGTACCAGGACGGATGTAATCTTGAGGGGCAGCAGTTTTATAAACAGGATGAGAACCTTACTGTTTACATCTTTAAACACTTACAGAAAGTGTTGAAAAGATGGGGACGAAATCAATGTTATAATCAAAATATGAACGAAATAAAACGAAATGATGTCATGCGAATTAAATAAAATTTTACAGCACCGACTTTATAAGAGGAAAAGAACCAAATCAAATGAACTGGTGTAATTCATAATTCAAATGTTATGATTAATGATTTCAAATGCTGTCTTACGAGAAGGGCATCGTTAACTTGAACTTGCATTTTTCAACTTAGAACAATGGGGGCAAAAACGAATTGTAATTGGATAATCAACCTAGAGGGAAGGAGTAATACACATGCAAACATATATATGTATTTACGTGTGGGAAGAGTGATCGTCAATGAAACTTGAGAATGAGCAAAGAAATTGCATTGTGTTTCATCTGACTTATTTTTCCGTATGAGAAGAAAGCCGGATGCCGAAAAGAGTTAAATTTATAACCTATCGGTTAATTCGTTAAATTCACTCGTCATACAAAATGCTGCTACTGAAGTTAAACATCTTAATGTATGACGAGTGAATTTAACGAATCGGTTAATTCGTTAAATTCACTTGTCATACAAAATGCTGCTACTGAAGTTAAACATCTTAGCATTGAAAATCAATACAAAGATGCCTGATATTAGATAAATACGAGAGCGTAATATATTCATAATATGCAAAATTTTTTAATAAAAACGATGAGAGAAAAAAGTCAATTACAAGTTACTATGATGGTGAGACCTGATGCAATTAAAACTTAATCTATCCAATTATTATGTTTATACCCATTGTTCAAACACTACTCATTTTTCCTTATGAGAATACAACTCCGGATTGGATATACGCAGTTACTGTAAAATGCTTGCTTAAATCTAATTTTTCCTAACCCAAACATAACTGAAATTCCTACACATATCGTCCACTGAATTATAAATTTTTATTCAATACCAGGTTCAATATAAAGAATTATAACATTTTATTCGATACCACCTTGGACGCCCTTTAACTCGAATTACAGAACATATGCGATTTGGAAATACACTGGCGGAAAGTGAAAAAAGAACACCAAGAAGGAGACGTCTGATACCAACGGAATTTATACAGCATATTAACGGAATACAGAAGATAACGTGATTTTTTTTTTTTTTGATTGGAGGTTTAACGACCACCGTGAGCAACTCAATGGGCTATAAGCAGTCGCCCGTCCCTAATTTAGGGTCACTGGTTCCAGGGAAGGGAGAGAGCCAGTGCCGTAAGACAAACACAACACCCATGCCTGACCGGGATTCGAACCCGGACCCCTTACGGACGAATGATCAGAGGCCAGCGCCTTAGACCACTGCGCCACCGGGGCGGCAATATAACGTGATCAAAACATTATGGCAAAATACAGCTGTATTTGCGGGTAAACTGAAAAATAACATTTCCATGTAACATGGTTAGTACGAGGTTGAACCGCCATGAACTGCGTCACACTGTGCAATTCTGGCATGGAGTCTGTCGTACAGATGTTGGATGTAAGTTTGGGGTATTGAGTTCCAAGTATCCTCAACCCGGACGCGTAAATCGGGGATGTCGTGGCTGGCCGTGGAGATCGGATAAGACGTTGTCCCATAAAATCCCACACGTGTTCAATGGGGGGCAAATCCGGTGAACGTGTAGGCCATGGAAGTTGTCTCACACCCTGAAGTGCATGTTGCGTTGCAAGTGCCGTGTGTGGGCGTGCGTTATCTTGCTGGAAAACACCACGATGGACCGACCTTACAAATGGCACAACAACGGGCTGAATGATGTTGTTGATGTAGGACGTGCTGTTTAACGTACCCGGTACAAACACTAGTTGTGTACGGGAGTGATAGCTGATCGCTCCCCACACCAGGAGACCAGGTGTAGGCCCTGTGTGTCGCTGCCGGATCAAAAAAGGGTGGAGACGCTCCCCTGTGCGTCTGCGAATGCGCATACGGCCATCGTAGGCTCCCAAGCAGAATCTGCTTTCATCGCTGAACACGACAGATCGCCATTGCGTTCTCCAGTGCAGACGTTGGCGACACCACTGCAGCCGTTTCTGACGGTGGGCTGGAGTCAGAGGTACACATGCTAGAGGCACACGTGCACGTAGTCCTGCATCCAGTAGACGGTTGCGGATTATTCGCACAGTCACCTCAGGTGCTACGGCAGCTCGGATTCGCGTTGCAGTGGATGTTCTGCTTGACAACGCCGCTCTTCTTATGCGTCGATCGGTCCGCTCATCAGTCCGTCTGTGACTCCCCGGTTCCACGTCTTCTCGTGTGGGAATGTTCCTCGGACCATCTACGCCACCATCGTACTACCACCGATACTTCCCGTCCAATTCGCTCCGCAATACGACGATACGACCACCCGGCCTCGCGGAGTTCGACCAGACGACCTCGCTCAAAGTCCGATAACTGCTGAAATCGTACACGTCTTCCATGTCCAAGCATTGCAGCTTCTTCAGGGTCTTCGCACGTGTCCGTAGGCCGACGACTGATTACATTCACTTCGCAGTACTCCTTAAATACCACCGACGATAATTTGCATATTATGCCGTGCTGTGGTGTAAGCGCTGACCGGTTGGTCCTGAAATTAACATCACACCTACGTCAACTCGACCTCATTAACATACGTAAATTTCACGATCGTCCGCCAATTCCTTCTTGGTGTTCTTTTTTCACTTTCCGCCAGTGTAGATTTCACAAGCAGAGTTGGAAACGGGTCAAACATTTTGGACCAGGACCCGGACTTCACATAATTGGACCCTACCTGGACCCGACCCGGATCTATAACTGATCCGGACCCGACCCGGACAAATATGTTTTGAACTATAATATACATTTACAGAGCGTTCAAAAAGTCTCTCTGCAGTGGATATCTTAGGTTATATTAAAATCAAACGAATGTATTATAGTAACGAATAATTTACTCACTTACTAGGAAGTGTTGAAACTGTCGTCCTTCATTTGCAACACTAACTGTTTTACACATGTTTTCAAACACATCTGTGACAGTCAAAAAGTCCCTTCGCAGTAATGTTAAGGCAGTTAGTTCCACCTAATTTTGATGGGCTACAGTCAAAATTTTTGAATTAAGCAACTTGTTGTATGTTTAATTTCAGACTTTGCTGTTTTTTTTATAACATATCCGGCTTCAGAATATGTTTCACAGCAACACCAATGTTCGCAAGTTTAGGATGAGTTGAAAGTTTCCAAAATGTGGATGTTGTTTTCATCATTGCCCCTCAGAAGAAGGGGACATTGCCCCTCAGAAGAAAGGGACACTTTTCCTTCTGAGGACAGACACCCCGATAAATCATTTTTCAGTCCGTGTGTACCAGTATCGAGCATAAAATTCAACAGTGCACATTTTAAATTAAAAAAAAAAAAAAAATTCTACTTTTCAAAAGTGAAACGGATATAAAACCGGGTCGAAATCTAGTCAGGAGCACCTCGACCCGATCCGTTTGACCCGCTGACCCGTGACCCGTTTCGATCCTTGTCCACAAGGTTATGGAGCGCATCTACTGTACGTCTACATATAACAGACGTTCAGACCCAGAAATGCTAAGACGTTTAGACCGGAAATGCTCTGACCCAGTCGTCTGGCTGTTACAATTTGGCCTGGGTCAAGCTCTCTTAAGTCCAGTACCTTGCCCATCTAAAGAACAAGAATAATACTGATTAATGAGAGCTCAATATCAGGTGTAATATACATATACCGTTTCATGATCTTCACACGCGCCGTTTACCTGCAGTCGATTTGCTTAAAGACGCGCAAGTCATAATGTTGTGGCTCTTCGGTGCATTTTTAGCACGTCTTTTGTAAAAAACGATCGTGCTTATGTTACCGGTTCCGTCCATCCGTCCGTCTGTACCCACGATATCTCTGCAACTATTAGTCCGATTCGAAAAATTATTTTTGCGCTGGGAAACTTGAAATATGCGAATGATGATCCTTCATTCCGTTTTTTTTTTTTTTTTTTTTTTTTTTGTACGATGTACAATTTCGCCGCTAGAGGGCGTAAATGCAGATGATGTCGAATTCAAAAATACGTTTTATTTCACATATTTGCTTCTAAACATCCGATTGAAAAAATTATTTTATCTTTCGATTCCATTTATGTCTAAGAGTATTTTAGATATAGTTACTTTTTCAAATTACGCATAGATTTTCCGCTAGGGGGCGTAAAAGTAAATTACATTTTTCCCGATAACTCTTCTTCTAAAACTCCGATTTGAAAATTTTTTTCTTCAGCGGATACACCTCCTGATGGAAAATCTTTTGCATATAATTTCAAATTTTTGGTGAAGAATACTTTGGCCACCAGGTGTTAATTTTTGTTAATTTTAGTGTTAATTTTTGCTTCTGATGTATTTGCCATAAAATCTGAGCTTATAAAATATCGACTGAAAAAATTATTTCGTGGATTGATACCACTCACATCGATAAAACTTTTCGGAATATTTTCTTCTTAAAATATTCCACAGTTTCTCCGCCAGGAGGTGTAGATGTATATCTTAGTTTTGTCAATATCTGTACTTCTAGGAGTCCGATTTGAAAAATTCTTTCCCTTCTTTGTTGGATAATGTTTTCAGTGTGACACGTTTTTCATATAATTTCAAAATTTTCAAATAATTCATAGACTTTCCGTTAGGGGGCGTTGAGGTAAATTGCGTTTCCCCCTATACCACTGCTTCTAAATCTCCGATTTGAAAAATTCTTACTGCACCGGATACAGCTCCTGGTGGGAAATCGTTTTGCACTCAATTTCTAATTTTTGTAAAAAATGGTTTGGCCACCGTGGGTCGTAAATCTTAATTTCCGCTTCTGATGCATTTGCAGCAAAATATGAGCGTCTAAATTCTCGATTGAAAAAAACGTCGTTCGTAAACCGATAGTACTCATGTCTACAAACCTTTTACAAACATTTTATTCCTAAAATAATGTATGGTTTCTACGCCAGGGGCGTAGATGTTTATCTTATTTTTGTCAATATCTCTGCATCTAGGAGTCCGATTTGAAAAATTCCTTCTTTGTTGGATAGTATTTCCAGTGTGACATGTTTTTTATATAATTTCAAAATTTTCTAGTAATTCATAGACTTTCCACTAGGGGGCGTAAGGTAACTTGCTTTCTCCCCTATATCTCTGCTTCTAAATCTCCGATTTGAAAAATACTTTCTGTTTCGGATACAGTTCCTGATGGGATATCATTTGCACATAATTTCTAATTTTTGTAAAAAATTGTTTGGCCACCAGGTTTTGTAAGTCTTAATTTCCGCTTCTGATGTATTTGCAGCAAAATATGAGCTTCTAAAATCTCGATTGAAGAAAAAGTCGTTTGCTGACCGATACTACTCATGTCGACAAACGTTTTAGGAACATTTTCTTCTTGAAGTAATGCATGGTTTCTACGCCAGGGAGCGTAGATGTATATCTGGTTTTTGTCAATATCTCTACTTCTAGGAGTTCGATTTGAAAAATTCCTTCTTTGTTGGATAGTGTTTCCGGTGCGAAATGTTTTTCCTATAAATTCAAAAACTTCAAGTACATCATAGAGTTTCCGCTAGGGGGCACAAAGGTAAATTGCGTTTTCTGCGTTATTTCTGCTCCTAAAACTCCGATTTGAAAAATTCTTCCTGTATCGCATACAAGACCTGATGGAAAATATTTTTCACATAATTTCTAATGTTTGGTAAAGAATAGTTTGACCACCAGGGTGCATAAGTGTTAATTTTTGCTTCTGATGTATTGGTAGCAAAATCTGTGCTCCTGAAAACTCGACTAAATTTTTTATTTCTTGGACCGATAGCGCTCATATGGAAAAACCTTTTGAGAATACTTTCTTCCTAAAATAATGCATGGTTTTCCCACCAAGAGACGTAAATTCACATCTTATTTTTGTCGATATCTCCTAGTTTCTAAGAGTCCGATTTGAAAAATTCTTTCTGTGTTGGAGAGCGTTTCCGGTGCGAAACGTTTCTCATATAAATTCATGTTTTTCTTAACGCACAAGTCTGCAACCGGAGGGCGTAAGCTCCCACGATTCCGTTTACAGCTATATCTGAGGGATTAAAAACCCGATTGAAAAACTTCTTTCTTCCGTCAGATACTATTGTTTTCAATTTTTTTGTTCAGATTGTTTCCATACCGGTTCCATTGACTTTGAATAGCTTTGATACATTTAATTTGCGTCAGAACGGATTCAAAAGACGTGCTTATTACACCCGAAAATTCGGTGTCATCTTTCTTGTTGAATTTGATTAGCAAATGATGTTAATTTCAAATGCTAGCTGCCAGTAGACAGTTTCAAAATTAATTACTGTTCGACGTGTTTGTGTGTGTGTATGTGTGTGTGTCTGAAGATCTGTTTCCAGAGTTATTTTCTCATATGAAAAACTAGAGTTTACATAAGACGAGTAAAATGAAGCTGATCAGTTTGTGTTGCAAAGCATACGTTAAAAGGATTTAAAAAGCACGTTGATTGTATGATAACTGGAAGTTTTTTGGTAGTGCTGGTCGCCAAATATTGGCGTAAAAGTACAATAGGTGTGAGGTCTTTGATCCTACTATTTTAACTCATGTTGCGTTTCAGTCCAGTTTTGTTTTTGTTTTTTTGTCCCCACAGATAGCGCACTACTATTTCTTTTTTATCACGTAACTATTTTGAGAAGTAAATGTGTTTGGCGAGTCACCCCAAAACGGCTTTTTTTTTTTCTGAAGGCGAAGGGAGGTCTTATCTTCCGAGAAAGTTTACTGAGGGTTTTCTGCTGTGATTTTCTTATTAACCTTATCAAGCTGGGTAGGACTTAAAGTTGAATGATTTCGGGGTGGGGGTAGGGGGAGGGGCAATGGCCAATGTAACCATCTTCCTTGGGTGATTGTACACTGGAAACTGAAAACTAGATTTTGTTCATTCAATTCCACTGAAGTTTCGGCTTGCAGCAAGATGTGTGTGTGTATGTATGAAAGTCCGTGTTCATCAAGTACCAAACCTAATCTAATGAATACCGACAAAATCAATGTCAAGAATCCATATTTACCAACAGGTGGTAAGTAATGTGCTGAAGAGAAGATGCCTATAGAAACTGTAAATGTCATCGTGAAATGACATTCATTTCCAGCTGCGAAAGTGTTCATTTTTTTTAGGAACGAAACATCAGCATAAACACGAAAACAGTCAATTCGAAATCAAACTATTAACAAAGATTTAATTTGTAATCATCAAGTGTTAAACTCTCTTTTAGTTACTTCTGAGAAGAATTTTTGAAGGCTCCGATGTAGCGTTCAGAATGAAAATGCAACGAAGAGATAAAGGTAATATAATTTACGTAACAGAAACTAAAAAGGAAGGTTAAAATAGAGATATATGTCATAGGTCTTATTTACAAATTAAATTTGTCAAAAAGAAAAAAATTTAATTACTAAAAAAAAAAATGAATCTTGCGTGAACACTGAGATTTGACAGATCTATTAAGGACACACATGAAAAAGTCGTTTCACCGAAAGAGCTGTCTACAGAATCAGAATGCGAATCCAATAATCACTCAATATAAATTACCCCCTTAACATTGCGATTTGAATAAAGCACAAATGATCTTACTTTTTTTATTACTATCTCAGCTTGCCACTATCATCTTACTATGAGAATTGTGCTCATATATTTTTCCTTGATCATGAAAAAAAAACTCTTTTATATTAAATTTAAAATAAAACTAATCGTGAGGGAATTTAATGGTCTCGTCTTTTAAATATAAATATTATAATGTAACACTTCGAATATCACTGCAAAACAAGTACTAGCACATCACTAAGTCGCAGTCCAAATATCACTGTAACAAGTACCAGCACATCAGCAGAAATATTAAGCTTTAAGAAGAAAAAGAAGCCTAATCAGTCAGAGCTTTTCGTTTTTTCGTTGCGTCGTCCCTGTATTCATGTCCGTACGCGTACCGTGACTAACTGCCAGTGGTAGGCCAAAATGAGAAAAACTCATGGGAGTTCAGGAGCAACGTCCGGTATGGAAAGCAGGACGAGAAGTAAAAAAAAACAAAAACAAAATGAGGTAAAAACAAACAAACAAACGGAGAATTAAACGGGCAGTTTACGTCACAATATGTAAGCGTTTTGTTCCTCTGGTGCTTACGCTCATCGTCAAAAATAGTTGCACCCAGAAGGAAGCAACCGACAGGAATGAAACTTGGCGGGTAGGTTTGACAGCGTAAGACATGCAAATGAGAAAAGTATCACGCTCGGCCGCGCATGTGACGCAAGCATGGAGGGGTCATAGCGCTGTGCCTGACCGGCTATATAAGGTCATCCAGTTGCGCGTGCTTGACATTCTAACTCGTGCTGTTGTGTTGGTTGCATCCTTTGCAAGTGAAGTACGCCTCGGAGAAAAGTTCGGAAGCAATTCGAGCAGTCGAAGGAGTTCGAGAGGGGCCGCATCGTCGGGCTTCGGGAAGCGGGATGGCTTTATCACCGTACTGCACGCCATATCCATCGTGTGGATATCACCATAGCACGCTGTTGGCGGCAGTGAATAGAACAAGGCATGCAGCAGCGACGGGAAGGGTCTGGGAGACCTAGACGAACCACGGAGAGAGAGAGAGAGAGAGAGGACCGACGGGTTGTCCGACATGCGCGGAGTGACCCAACAGCCACGATTGCGGACATTCAGCGAGCAGTGGTGCCCTCCTTACATCATCCGATTAGTGTCAGCACCAGTGGCAGACGGCGTACGACGTAGGACTACACGCACGCAGACTGAAACGACGACTACCCTTAACACCACTGCATTGTCGCCAAAGACTGCAATGGTGTCGTGCCAGACTATCATGGAGCTACGCAGAATGGCAGCAGGTGATCTTCAGTGACTAGTCCCGCTTTTGTCTTGGAGGAGACGATCACCGAATCCGTGTGTGAAGGCACCGTGGTCAGCGCCAAGATGAACTGTTTGTTGTTGAATGTTACACGTCCAGAAGATCTGGTGTCATGGTGTGGGGTGCAATCGCCTACGAAGCGAGATCACCTTTGGTGCTCATTACAGGCACTCTGACTGCTCAACGTTACGTTAATGAGGTCCTGCAACTAGTGGCCCTACCTTTTCCGAACGCTCACTCCGGTGCGATTTTCCAACAGGACAGCGCTCGTCCGTATACTGCTGCTGTCTCGAGAACTTGCCTTCAAGGCACTGACACTCTGCCACGGCCAGCCTTTGACGATGAGTGTATTTACGTTTTGCCAGACCTATCGCCGATTTAAAATGTGTGGGATGCTATTCGACGCGCTACCCCCATGCACCTCTACCGCATAATATGCAGGAACTGCGTGAGAAGATTCAAGCTGCATAGGATGGCTTATCGCAGGACACCTTAGGAACCTGTACAACTCCATGCCGAGACGTCTGGCATGTTGTGTGAGCAAACATGGCGGTCCGGCGCCATACTTATTGGCGTGTAGTTCAATAAATATTACCTATATCTGTCTCAATGTTTAATTATTTATTGTTTCTGGTAGCCTTTACGTTCCTCCCGAATAGCATTGAAATCCGACACGTCCTTCTGGGAGCAACTATTTTTTTGACGATGAGTGTATTTACGTTTCGCTGCAAATCTCTGCAGCAAAACGTAAATACTTCTGTGAGATGTCACAGAAGTGTAAAATGACGTCCCGATGGCCATGCGAGGCGCTAGCTTAAGATCGTTCGTCCGAGATGGGCTTAGGTTCGAGTCCCGGGTGAAGCTTGGGATGGTTCTCTTGTCTTACAGCACTGGCTCTCTCCCTTCCCTATAACCAGAGGCCCCGAATAAGGGACGGAAGACTGCTTATACCTCCTTGAGTTGCTCACAGTGCAAGTTAAACCCCCAAAGAAAAGAAAAAAAAATGTGGACTCAGGCATCAGGGTGCATTCCGAAATTTTTCATTGCGAGTTCCTGCCCTGAACTTTGTATGCACGAGTATATTAGGCAGGGAGAGAGAGAGAGAGAGAGAGAGAGAGGAGTAGATAAGGAGGTGAAGGGATGAAGGCAGACAGAGGGTGTACATAGGAGGAGCGTGAGATTAGTCTACTGATGCACAGTCACCGTCGCAATCTTTAGCTTAAGTGGTTGTCCTTCTTTGAATGGGTACAATGCGAGGTGGATGAACACTCCACTCTGTCAGTGTCAGTGGCAAAGACCTAACAATGCCGTTTTCTCTGCGTTCTCCACAAAATACAAATCTCCCTGAGGAAGAAAAACGACAAGGCCACTCAGATACCTTATTCTCCTGCATGGACAATGAAAACATACGCAGAACCAATCAAAAGATGTTTTCTATAGCTCCTACTTAGGGTTCTTACGCTTTTGAAACACCTTGAAAAGACTACAACAGATTTGCGTGGTGTCGGCAGGTCGGGAAACGGCAAAGCGACAAGTTATGTGTCTCATTGCTTTTTGGCTGCAATTCTGAACAGTTTACTGTCAGCTTCACCCATGACAGTTTAAAGCCTCTAAGGGGAAAAAGAAGATCGTACATCCCAAATTCACTTCGATCTGTATTATCTAGGTGTAACCACTAACAGCAAATAAGCAGTACGTTTTTAAAAATTGCTTTACTTGTCTATTAAGTTCTACTTATTTTAGTCCTGACAAGCCGGGGTTAATCCAGGAATTTCAAACTAAAAGGGTTCTGAAAAAGTTGAGGGTGTGTTGAAAAACCTTGAAGTAGGGAGAGAGGGTTCTTGGATAAATGCAAATTGTGTGGAGGGTATATTTTTTTATATATATTTTTTTTTAATGAAATATTTGGACTTTTTACATCTAGCATTAAAAATGGGGAAAACAAAAATAGAAAAGCAACTACTCACGGTTGGTTATTTTTTACTTGCGCTTTATTTATTTCTTTGTTTCGTGCCTAAATGCTTCCCTAAACAAAATAAATGCAACCACGTATTAATATGGGTTGCTGAAATAGTAGATATTGATGTTTTCACGAATCTTTTGCATGCTGGAAAGATTCAAAAGTATATCTGTAAAATATGAGATATGTTAAAGTGAAGAGATCCGTACATACGCTTTGTGGTAGCAATGGCTGTCTTTAAAAAGAAAAACATCGCTTAGACCTCTAAGCGATGGCTTTTGATCATTCGTCTGAAAGGGGTCCGGGTTCGAATCCCGGTGAGGCATGGATGCTGTGTTTGTCTTAAGGCACTGGCTTTCTCTCTTCCCTGGAACCAGTGACCCTAAATTAGGGACGGGGGACTGCTTATAGCCCAACTGAGTTGCTCACGGTTGTCGTTAAACCTCAAATCAAAAGAAAGGAAAAAAAGACGAACTAAAAACGAAACATTAGACTGCCGTATTCATACAGTTCAAAATGGAAAAACGGACAGAAAAATTATTGCATTATGGTAGAATAAAGAGCTGAGGAATTCGTGTAATTTTTTGGGGGAAAGGGAGGTTACCGACCATCGTCAGCAACTCCATGGACTATAAGCAGTCACCCGTCCCTAATTTAGGGCCACTAGTTCCAGGAAAGGGGAAAGCCAGTGCCGTAAGACTATCGTAATATTCATTCCTCACTGGGATTCGAACCCAGAGCCATCTCGGATGAATGGTCAGAAGCCTACGCCATCGAGGCAACGTTCATATGAATGTTAACTGCTATTAACAACTCTCTATGTAATAATAAATAATATATTTTATTATATTATGTACCTCTGTGTGCGTGTGTGTGTGTGAGCCCTACACACCTTCACATAGAAGGGTGTTGAGCCTTTTTATGGTGAGTTGAAGAAATTTGGGGGTTGTTGGGATGTGAAAATTCCTGCAGATAAAGTTATAAAAACAGTCATCCCCAGATTAGTATGAATAATTACTTAATCATGTGAAAAAAAACATTAACTTGGAATGACGTGGATCAACACAGCTTCGTAATATATATTGTTATTAACATCACCATCATCATCATTATTATGTTTTCCGAGGCGTTCCCTGCCTCAAAGTTGCGAATTCCTAGTGTAAATATTCTGTTTCTCTTCTTCCTTCATTTCTTTTTATCCCCGATTGTACAAAACGGTAGTGTAATGCTATTTATTATAGACTAAAATAAGAATTATCACAATACTGGTTTTGCGGAATACCGATTGTTAACAGAACTACACCGGCTCATCAATAAATTCGTTTAACTTCTTCGATCTACAGTATGGCTGGTGCACGCTGTGAATCTCACTTCAAAAGATTTACCTATCGGAACAATAAAAGAGTAAAGAATTTAAGTAAAACGACAGCTTTGCTAAAATTATCAAATTTTTTTCACGATTATAATGTATAACAGTGTTAAATTGTCAAGTGTTTTAATAGTTTTGTTACTGGACGATATCAGACGGGACATAGGTATCCCAGCATCGGTACTGTATTTTCTTATAGTGTCCGATTGCATCTAAATTCCTGATTTCTTTCGCCTTGAAAGTTGTCTCTGGAATCCAAGCTCATTGAATTAGATTCGGAAGACTGTCAACAGCTTCACATTCCACGAGCATGCTGCACAATGGGCTAAACGGCCCACCGGAGACCTAGAAGGTGGAGGAGGGTGTTAAAAAATGCCCTTTTTGCCGGTGGTGAATTGAAAGCCTCGTCTTCCTCCTTCAGAGCAGGATGTTCTCCCGACTGAACTGCGCCGACAGGGCTTATCGCTGCAACTTGCCTTTTTTGAATCATGGAGTCTCTATGCTGAGGCTATCGGTCGGCTTAACGTGACTTCAAACAGTGGTGAGTGTTTGGCGGCAGCGGGACACGTACTCACGACTCTCCGGTACTTCGTGAGCGCGCGCGCCTCTGTGTGTGCGTGTGATTTCAGAAAAAAAAAAAAAAAAAAAAAGGTAATTTTACTATTATTCCAAAATTGCAAATATAATGAAATAGAAGTAGCACCTCTATTATACATTTATCTGGAAATGGCCTGAAAAAGCGTATAAATGAAATTTCGGTAAATGCTGCAGTAAAATATCGAAGGCCACCAAAAGGACAGAGGAAAAGAACTCGTAGTTTTATCATGATATAATGTCAGACATGCATTCTTACCTACACGAATACTTTGTTTTCTACCTTGAGCCTGTTTATTACAACTTTTATATTGATATTTTTATTATAATTTCATTATAGAAACTAGGTTAAGAGATTTTGTACGACTTCATGTTTTCAATACCCGAAAAAAAAAAAAAAAAACCTTTCCTTTGAAATAATCGATTTTAAATCCAAAACAATTTTATTTTATAATCAATGCAATAATTACACATTCTTTTCTTATAAGCATCCCTCTTTTCAAAGCAGTTTGTCATTAGTTCATGTAGCATTAGTTTTCGGGTAAAATCTTCACTAACCTTTGATTGTTTCAAATTTCTTGAATTCAGGGAAAAAAAGATACCTGTGAATGTTATTTAGTGAATTTTTAGTTTCATCATCTGTTTCACTGCTGGAAAAGAAAAAAGAAAAACGCTGTATCGATTCTTTCGAAGGTGTAACATATCGGGTTACGTGTAAAAGAATAAAAGAACTGTGTGCTTTTGAAAGTCTGAAATTCAAAATTTCACGCATAATCGCAAAGAGCGTGTAAATGAATTACGTCTAACCGAACTGAAAAAGCGGTAGAGACTACAGTAAAATATTGGGACTTTTACTGTATCTAGTTTCTACTGCTAAAAAGCGAAAAGTCGCAGAATTACGAATAATAGTGAAAAACCTGTAACCGAGGTTCCGCTATGGAGAGTAGACAAAATATATAGATAGATAGATAGATAGACAGGCAGAATGACTGACTGACTGATTGATTTTCATTACTTGTTAAAACAATGTACGTACAATATCTGTCGAATCACAGTGATTGCGAAGGTAAAATTAGAAGTCTTAGCCTCCCTCCTGTTTTTTATTTGAAATGACTTATTATTATGAATATTCCATAATATGCAACTCACAGGTGGAACTCCAATGTGTGTTGAAAATATTTTCCGGAACTTGGTTGCTCTACATTTGTTGTTGTGGCCCTCCAAACGTAATATGTACCTATCTGTGTTCCAACCAGCAGAATGTAACTAGGTGTGAAATCTTGGGACCATTCTCTGTCTGTTTGTCTGTCTGTCTCTCTCTCTCTCTGAAATCCCCCAGCCCTTCGTTGTTTCCGTGAAGTTCTATAGATATTTCAAGTGTTCTTCGTTCTAGAATAGAGATTGCAAGAGGCAAACATTTCTACGCATGTAACTAAAGAACTTACATGTATATAGACACAAGTTTCTGACCTATCCTTCCATTAGCAAAGCATATAGCTGGGATAATACCGTGTTTGTTATGCCTCATATTCCGTTACTAATTCATTAACTTTTATTCTCTACATGAATTCGTCATGAAGTTATCTATACCGATGAGTCATTCCATTATGACCAACCCCAGCCTAGAGACATGAGCGCGCCTGGAGACCGAACGGTGGCGCAAATGAAGTTCACAGTGCAATGTACATATAAAAAGCCCGAGGACCGGCTTTCGGTTAGTAGAGTGTTCGGAGTCCGAATGGGAAAAGCTGCCGATTTATCTGAGTTTGATAAAGGACAAACTGTGACGGTACTGTGTCTAAGAACTACGATCTCGGGAACGGCGCGGCCTGTGGGTTGTTCACGTGCTACTGTTGTGAGTACGTATCAAAAGTGGTGTACAGATGGCCAAACGACGAACCATCGTCCAGCCGTGTGTCGTCCGCAGCTCATTGATGCCAGAGGGGAGCAGAGACTGTCGCGCATTGTTTACAGGAACCGCGGGGCCACAGTGCGACAAATCACGTGCAGCTACAACGGTGGTGATCAGGGCAATGTGTCACAGCACACAGTTCATCGCAAACTTCTGCGCATGGGCCTGCGTAGCCGAAGACTCAGCCGGGTTCCCATTCTCACTGCACGTCATCACGAACTACGCATGAAATGGGCCTAAAATCATCGAGATTGGACCGTGGATGATTAGAAGAAAGTGGCTTGGTCATGATGAATCAAGATTCCTGGTGCATTACGTAGACGGCTGAGCGCGGATACGTCAATTAACAACGGAGGCTATTCCATCTGGATGCACTGTTGGTCGGAAACAGACCACGGGCGGCGAGCTTTCTTGGGACACTTTAGGCCCCATTATCCCTAAAGCACAATCCCTGACAGCTGTCAAGTATCTGAACATCGGTGCGGACCAAGTTCACTCATTCATGGCAACTGTGTTCCCTGCTGGTGATGGCCATTATTAACAGCATAATGCGCCATGCCACACTACAAGAATCGTCAAGGAGTAGTTCGAGGAACATACTGGTGACTTTCGGTTAATGCTCTGGCCACCAAATTCACTTGACATGAACCCAATCGAACATTTGTGGTTCGACTTGGAAAAGCGGGTTCGAGCTAATTCATCACCACCCCGAAATATACGGAAACTGGAGGACCTGCTGTTGACATTATGGTACCAGATACCCCAGGATACCTATCGCCACTTCATCGAATCGATGCTTCGCCGAGTGGTCGCTGTTTTGCGGGATAAAGGTTGTTCTACAGCTTATTAGGTAGGTGGTCATAGTGTAATGGCTAAAGGGGGGTCCTACAGCTTATTAGGTAGGTGGTCATACTGTATTGACTCATCGGTGAATAAGATCTTGTGTGTTGGAATGTTCTGTCATTTTTTAAATAAAGGAATGACTTACCACGTAAGAGAAATTTTTTACGATTTTAATCTCCAGTATTATGCTCATTATTTTCCATTATTTTTCTCCATCTATCGTGAAGCATGTTGATTCTCGCGGCGTAAAAGTCGTGGAGCGTGGAGCTGAAATATTCCCTTAGAGCTGAGTGAACCACTTCATTACGCCGCAAATTTTTTCCAGTGAGAAAGTTTCAGCAGAGAAAGAAACATATACAAATTATATGGTGCAACATCCGATGAGTACGGGGAGTGCGGTGAAGGTTATCATTCTAATGCAGTGAGATTTTGCCTAGTCCTGAAGGACATATGTGGCCTGACATTATCGTGGCCAACACAGAAGGCCTTTCCTTAATTGCTATTCCCAAATCCAAGACGGTACCTTACTGTAATGATGGCTTCCCAAGACAATAAAAAAAAATTTTTTTCCTTAAAGGATGTGGCCTTTTATGTCCGGCCAGAAGTGCAGCAAGCATTTCTGTTGCGCTTGTGGTAGATCAATCCCTGGCTTGCGGTACGATCTTTTCCTCACGGGATTACTGTGGAGCAACGGTTCTCAAATTTTTTGATCTGAGGACCCTTTGACATTCTTAAAAATTGTACAAGACCCTAAAAACCTTTTGTTTATGTGAGTTATATCTATAGATATTTACCGCATTAGAAATAAAAACCGATAATTTTTTCGATATTTATTTATTAAATCGTGTAAATATAAAAACCCATTACATATTAACAACAATAACATTTTTTGAGAAATACTTATACTTTCCAAAATACAAAAATTTAGTGAGAAAAGTGGCATTGTTTTACATTTTTTGCGAATCTCATTAATATTTGTCTTAATAGAAGACAGCTGGATTCTCATACCTTTTTCTGCATTAAATCTGTTGCGATACATGTGTTGTTTTGATGGAAGTATTATAAATGAAAAACATCCCGCATCACACAGATATGTAGTTGAAAAAGGGAGGAGTATTTTAATAGCTTTTTCAGATGAATATGAACATTGTAGAATAAAAATACCAGCGTTTCTCACAACAAAATGTTTCTTTTACATCGACTATAGTTTCGCAGAGCGTTTGGCTCGGCTTCCTCAGGACGAAAATGGTATTTTCATTCTATATGAACACCGCAAGTTTAGTAGTCATAATTTAGATATAATATGAACATTCTTCTTCGATCTATACCAAAATTCCGTCCAGTGGCAGTTTCTTAAAGGTCAGTTGCAATATGGAATCTGAAACCATATCAGCGAACATTTCATACTTTCTTACGTTAAAATTCATTGATCTATCTTGCGCTAGTAAAAGTACAGTAAAAGTATTGAGAATAAACTGAGTTGGTCTCTGGAAAAGCACACATTTATACCCTAATACTACCTCGGAAAAATATTATTATCGGACAATTCTAAAAATATTACTATTTAAAAAATGTATTATGAATATTGTTTAAAATATTATTATGAAAAATGTTAAAATAGTATTATGAATAATATTAATAAAATTATTAAAATATTAGTGTGAATAATAATAATGAGTATTAATATATTATTAAAATGTCATTATGAATATTATGAAAAATATTATTAAAATATTATTATGAATATTATGAAAAATATTATTGAAATATTGTTGTGGATATTATGAAAATAGTATTAAAATATTATTATTAAAATTATGAACTTTTTTATTAAAATATTACTGTGCATATTATGAAAAATATTATTAAAATATTATTATGAAAAAATATTATTAAAAATATTATGAAAAAAATATTCATTTTGAAAAATATTATTATGAAAAAATATTATTAGCATATTTTGATCTCGCGGAGCCCATG
This sequence comes from Macrothele yani, assembly GCA_039090855.1. Classification (NCBI taxonomy): domain Eukaryota; kingdom Metazoa; phylum Arthropoda; class Arachnida; order Araneae; family Macrothelidae; genus Macrothele; species Macrothele yani. The sequence continues at coordinate 117,311,847 of CM076995.1, read as the reverse complement.
AAACTTCGGGAACACCAAGATGTTGACCACATTTTGAGAACGTAGCTGTAGAGTATCCATTTTTTTGTCTCCAGTAACCAACTCTCCAAAACCGAATTATTTTCATTCCGCATGAGAAAGGAAAAACAAATCCGCAGACGGCTTATTGGGTTTTTTGTCAGTCAACTCGTGTGGCAACCATCTTGCGTACTTTAAGGCAAATCCCATCTTATGGATGAGTTGCAAAATGGAGGAATGAAAAACGTTATATTTGTCCCTTAATTCTACGGACATCGGGTGACGGTCCTGTTCCAATTCTCCATGTAGTGTGTCGTCGTTGAGCTTTGATGGCGGCTTTCCTGATCGACAGCCATCTTGCGGGTCGAAATTCCCTTCCCGGGATTTCACGAACCTGTTTCGCACCTTACAGAAACGGCGTCTGACCCGAAAACACTACACAAAAATGTTCAACCACAAATGTCGCATTGTTTCCTTTTAGGAACTCATGAAAAGCACACTGTGGCTCAAATATACCTTGGATACTAGCACCTTCACACTTCATTTACAGACAAACTAACTATCGCGCCTGTTTGCTGTGTATTTTTATACTTGAGGGAACGGTGACTCGGCACGAATAGTATGCCGGTTTTCACCGATAGGACAAGAGCAAACATGCGTGCAAATTTTCCACTGAAAGAAAATGATGGATCCTTTCAATAACGCGGTATAATCCAATAAACACCTGTTTCACAATAAAAATGGTAATAGAGAGAAGTACTTATTGCTCTCACTGTGTGTAAGATGTTGAGTGCATAAAGAGGAAGTGCACGCATACTACATCATAATGGCAAAATAATAAGGTTCAGAATGAATCTTAAATATATATATATGTGTGTGTGTATTTATCTTTAAAAGTATAGAACTCCAATTACCCGGACTCCAGATATCTGGAACTCCAACTATCCGGATTGCTTGTTTTTCTTCCATGGCCAGGTAAAATTAAGATTTTTGTTAATTTATTTATGTGATTTTAGTTCTTTTGTTCATTTAAATAATACAAAATAATAATGCAGTACAGTAGATATTTATTTTTTAAGCTGTATAGCATTTGTTATTATAAAATACGATAAACAAAAAATTAAATTCCCCCACTTCAATTAATAAATACGTATTTGGCCTACAGAAAAAAAGACAACCCAATTATCCGGATCTTCCGAATATCCAGATGGGCTGTGGTCCAAGTAAATCCGGGTAATTGAAGTTCTACTGTAATTAGAATTTCAAAGTGACATACTTCTGCGTGTCACGACCATTTCTGCAGCTAATATACAGAAGCGTTACTGAATAGGTGTATAATTGAATCATTGTTTTATAGCAATAAATATTTTCTTTTTTAAACGTAGAATATCTTTATTCACTGAAGACTCGAAATATTTCTTTGGGAACGAAACAAAACAAAAGCCATGACCGTGCTTAGTTATTCCGTGCGACATGTTTTCGCACACTTTAACAGGTGTTCACATTTTATTTATAACGTAATGACTCCTTTGATGACATGTGACTATAAATAAGGTGCCACACCTCTGGTACTGGGTTAATGGTATTTGGATCGTAAATAAGAAGGAACGACAGAAGTAGCACTCTTGAATAGGAAATGAAATCGCGCAAAAGTATGGAGAAGACGAAAGCAAACAACGGAAGATTCGCGTGTTAATTGATAAGTACTCCTCGAAAAAGAAGTAAAAAAGCGCATTTCGTGCAAAAAAAGTTGCCACTTTTTTCCCTCTTTCGGAAATTCTTACTTCTCAGTTTATACGAAATACATCCATTCTCAAACATTGAAGCTCACGCACAAGGACGTTAATAGACACCTACTCTCAACCCAGAGGTTAATGAGAACATCTGATGGATCAGCGTTCTCCACGAATATGATGCAGAGACACTCCCCAAGTTTTTACTCACTATCTAGCGCTATTTTTTTTTTTATCTGGGTATTAATCGGAGCGTGTGCGTCGGCGATTAAAGTGGCACAAAAGATGAAGGAGATTTATGAAGCTGAGGAGTGGAGAGGAGGTTTCCTTGGGCTGATTTATCTAAAGCTTAGAGCGATGTTGACCCATGAGCTCGAACAGCAGATGGGCTACTCTTAAACTCTTTGCAGCGAACTTCCTCTTGTCCCTCCGTTGCTTGTGTAATTTTTAAAGACACTGCCCTTCCGCCCCGGGCCATGGACAACGTACAATTAAACTGACATGGTGCTCTACCTCTCTTTCTCCTTCAACACCCACTTCTTAACCCGGTGTGTCTCGGAAAAACTTCTCGTGAATTCCTGGGCGAGCGAAGTTATGTTTTGTTGCCGATCTCGCTGAGCTACATGTTTTTTCTTGGAAAGTTTAGCAGACGGAGAGAGAGAGAAAGAGGAAAAAGTGATGACAACGGAATCTCAGTTGTAATGCACATATTCTTCAACAGAATAGAACTTAAATTAAGAATGATACAGAGTGTTTCAGTATTGCATGAATCTTGTACAAAAATTTAAGATATTTTTTTCACGGAAGAAACGTGGTAACTTCTTCGTTGAACGTTTTTGCCATCTATGCAAAAAATATTATCTTATCTTTCGGTAAAGACTGAAGAAAAGCCTTGGACATGCTTATCTTTTGAATACTCTACAGCAATATTTTCAGCTCTCTTATTAAAAGAGAGATCTCGTGCTGAATATAAATATGCAGTTATGTTACTTAAAAAAGGCAAATTATTCCCTGAAACTACATGCAATCTGGCGATCATGTCTACGCCTGCCTCATCCAAAAGCAATTTTTCCGATACAGCATTTAAAGAAACAGATAATCGTGGGAAATACCTGAAATGTAGTTATTAGGGGATATATATATATAGAAACAGGGAAAATTTAGAATAACAATTTTAAGTGATAAATACACAAATTCTGGTAGTCAGCCACCGAGTACCACTCATCAGGGAAAGACATATCCAATAGCTGAGCCCTAAGTCGGTGTTGGACATGTATGACGATGTTTAGATGTATTTATTATTTGTGTGTGTGCACTGAGCAAAAAACTATATGAAGACATAAATACACAACAATTTAGCCAATGAAAGCACAACATTTAGCCACGAAATAGCCACAGGTGACGGCTTCCAATATTTTTTTACAATCCTTTTATCTCCTGATGGGCATACACCGGAATCCGGGTTTCATTAAATTTCCTTCTTGGCTAAATTGTTGTGCATTTATGTCTTCATATAGCTTTCTGCTTGGTGTGTTTTTCTGAATATTGAATATTCCCTTTTGCAGCTTTCAGGGCAATTTGATTTTCAAAAATTTGTATTAATATGCTAGGAAATGTAAATTTTCCTTTTTGTGTTTCTTACTACATATATATAATATACAGCGGAATTCCGTTGATAGTTTATTCGTTTTTTAAGAGCCAAGTAAAATTAAAGTACGGTTGAAAACATGTATAAACGAAACAGGGAAAATTTAGAATTAAGGGCAATTCAGAATTTTTTTATCGACAACATTTTTCGTATAAATGAGATAAACGTACAAGTGAGAAACGTATAATCGAGGTTCTACAATATATGAGGAAATTACTATATGTATAAAATGTGTGTGTGTGAACATACAAGAAAGTAACTATGTATGGTATATATAAAAGAAAATAACTATGCATATAAGAAAATAACTAGAACTATATATATACACTGCTGGCCACCCAAAATGCAACACCAAGAAGGACACGAGATAGCAAAGCCAGATTTCCTGGACACATAACAACAGAAACAAAGATGAAACGATTGACTTGCGGAACACGCAGACATCAATAGTTCGTGTGGCCCCCATGGCTGGCAATAACGGACGCTACAGGTCGCGGCATCGAACGAAAGAGGCTTTGGATGTGGGCTGGGGTATGTCGGTCCAGGCTGCTTCCACACGTTGCCACAGTTCCTCATGCGTAGCCGCGGGTGGTGCTTGCCGGGCCACTCGGTCGCCGATCAGCGACCAGACGTGTTCGATGGGCGACATATCGGGCGAACAGGCTGGCCACGGCAGCAGTGACACCTGGTGGGCCGTGAAGAATTGTTGCACGATGCATTCCACGTGCGGGCGCGCATTGTCCTGTTGAAACGTGGTCGCTGGCAGGTCCTGAAGGTAAGGGAGGACTACAGACTCCAAAACATCGGAGATTTAGCGGTGGCTGGTGAGTGTACCGGGATGCGTACCAGAGGGATTCGGGTGTCGTATCCAATTGCGCCCCAAACCATAACGCCAGGTGACGGACCGGTATGGCAATGCATAATGCAGGCGTCATAAAGTCTCTCGCCACGGTGCCGCCACTCGCGAATCCAACCATCGTGGTGTTGCAGGCAGAAGCGGGATTCGTCGGGGAAGACAATGTCATGCCACTCCGTAGTCCAGGTGCGGTGTTCAACGGCCCACTGCCGCCGCACTCGCCGGTGGTGTAACGTCAATGGTAAACGGAGCAATGGGCGCCGTGCGACAAGTCCCCGCTCCTACAGACGACGTCGAATGGTTCGTGCTGACACAGATTGTTGCGTAACACACTCTAATTCCTACGCTAACGTTCGTGATGTGGCGGTGCGAGCCGTCAATGCCCACCGCACAAAATGCCGGTCCTCTCGTTCGGTGGTCTGCCGCGTCTGCGGCAACCGCTCACGTCGGTCCGTCCGTCCCTCCTGCACCCACCGAATCCATACTCGCCTCACTGTGGCTGGATGTCGTCCCACACGGGCGCCGATGTCTCGGTACGATAAACCGCTGTCGCGACAAGCCACTATTCGTCCTCTGTCGAACTCCGAAACGTGCTGGAATGAGTGCCGTATTCTGCGACGAGGCATCAGGAAGCTTCCCACGCACAGATCCGGCAGCACAACACACTTCCACTACTTACACCCAGCCTTCTGTGCACCCTTCTTATAGTGCTTCTCGGTGGCGTGCCGGGCGCACATGATTTGCATATGCCCTGCAAATGCTAATCGTTTGCAGGTCCTTTCACGGGCGACGCATGCTGCGAATTTCAGGCCAATCTGATGCTTCCTTCTTGGTGTTGCATTTTGGGTGGCCAGCAGTGTATATACACACACACACTCAGTTTCAAAAAAATTACAACGCAGCACCAGGAAGGGATGCACGAAAATGTATACAAAGTGGCAGTCAGTCAGGCAGCGGCAAATTGGGACGACTGAACTTGGCAGGGAATTTTAGTCTTGCAATTCACTCCAAAATACATATCTACAGGAGAATACGTCATAAATTCTTTCGTGAAAAAAATTCTGTTAAATTCTGGATGAAGTAAAATTTTTTGAAATATGCATCGTAAAACAAATTCAATCGTGGTCCTTTTCTAAGTCTACCCATTATTTTGAGCCATGGACCAGAACTGGTTAAAAATTGCTTCTCTTAATATACATGTGTGTGGGACACAGATTTCGGAATATCTCTGTCGGAGAAGTACTTTGAGCTCTGTGTCAGTAAGTGTATAAGTGAGTTGGGAGGAGAGACTATCACAATGGGTACCAGTGCTTCCAAAATAACAAAATGAGGGTAGAACATATCAGTGACCCTAGGGTCCGAAGTTCAGCAACCTACGTCTAACTGCAGTTAGCCTTAGCTGAAATTAATTTAAAAGGGCTTGCTTGGTCAGGAGGCACTTTTCTCACAGATGTGCAGAGAATTTTGCTATTTTATTTTGGAGCCGACGCACAATATAAATGGGAGTTGTTGGTTTTTTAACGTAAATAACCTTTCAGATAGAAATATCGCTCGAATGAAGTTTACCATTACAGCATTCAGAACGACTAAAATAATTTTTCGTTCGTTCCAGAACATCCAGACAAAAAGAACATTAGAAAGTGAGCCACTTCTCAAATGGTCTACCAGAAAATATCCCGGTGGGCCAATACACCCCCTGCAGTCAGGTACAGAGATATGCAAATCATCAAAAATTCGGACCAATGACTCGTAACTATCGACCGATAAAAGTGTGTGAATATCTGTGCCAGGCATCAGAGTTGAAGCGACTATATTGGTGTTAAAACCTACGTTTATCTGCGCAAGTGAATTAAAGGACGGCACAATGTAGAAAATGCCCAGAAGACGGAGGAGACAAACCCTTCAGTCAGTTGAATGACTTTGAGAGAGGGCGGGTCTTGGCCTTTCTCCGAGCTAGATGGTCTCTGTGGCGTGTTGCTGAAGAATTGGATCGCAACTGCTCAAGAATGCATCCATTTTGGCAGCGGTACGGCAGACAAGAATCTCGTGACCGGCAACGTGGATTGGAAAGACCGAGAATGACGTCAACGCGGGACGATCAAGAATGACGTCAACACGGGAAGACCGAGAATGACGTCAATACGGGAAGATCAAGAATGACGCAACACGGAAAGTCCGAGAATGACGTCAACACGGGGAGACCGAGAATGGCGTCAACACGGGAAGACCGAGAATGACGTCAACACGGGGAGACCGAGAATGACGTCAACACGGAAAGACCGAGAATGACGTCAACACGGGAAGATCAAGAATGACGTCAACACGGGGAGAACGAGAAGGACGTCAACACGGGGAGACCGAGAATGACGTCAACACGGGAAGACCGAGAATGAAGTCAACACGGGGAAACCGAGGATGGCGTCAACACGGGAAGACCGAGAAACAAAAAATTACCCATTTTTTGGACAGAATAGTTACGTGTGATGAAAAGTGTGTATTATACGAAAATTCCACTCGCGAACGTGGTAATGGTTATCACCCAGTGAAACTCCTAAAACAACAGCATTCATGGGGAAAAAATAAAGATTTTACTGTGTATTTGGTGGGGACGAAGGGGTGTAATTCATTATGAGTTCCTAAAACCTGGTGAAACTATTGCCTCATATTTCTACTGTGATTAACTTACTCATCTTCATGCACAAATTCCCCTCAAGCTGCCTGCAATAGAAAAGGAGTCCTTTTTCTACATGACAACGCGCGCCCACACATCATAAGGAGCACGCGACGAAAAAAAAAAAAAAAAAAATCAAGGAATTCGGTTGGAAGGAGCTACCTCATCCACCTTATGGCCCAAATTTTGCATCTTCCGATTTCCATTTGTGTCGATCGATGCAACAGTACTTAAATGGTAAACATTTCAAAACATTTGATGAGGTCCAGAATGGTATCTAATGGTATTTGGAGTCTCGGGGACCGGATGTTTACTAAGATGGTGTCCATAACTTGGTTTCAAGATGGAAAAAGGTGATATACAATGACGGTGATTACGTTTTTGACTAAATTTAAGTGTTTTTCTTGTGATGTTACTTCAGAGTTCCAGTAAACAAACGTCATTACGTTTGGAATAACCTAATAGAATACGAGAAAGTAATTCAAGAAAGGCTGTACTTTGCGAATGTTTTCGACGGTCTTAGAAGTACTGAAGGATCAGTTGGTGAGGAAAGACATCAAATGTTTAATGAGGGTAAACATTAAAATGTTTATTAAGGAACACAAACAGTATTTGGAATTACACGCTCTTTGTTTAAAGGGGCGGCTGCAGTCAAGGAATTCTGTGGAGTACACCACACGACAGCAAAGGCGTATCAAGCAGAATTCCTTACATTGATGCAGAAGTAAGTTAATCCTCCCGAACATGTATTTAATGTTGATGAGATGGGCATTATGATGGAAAAGAATGTCGGAGTGGATATACAGCTTCTAGGAAGAAAAGTGGGCGTCTATTAGCCTTCAACTAAAAAAAAAAAAAAAAAACACGTGTGAGAATCGTCTTATAATTTCTGGGTGATTCATAAAAATTTCAACACAGAATAAATGTTTACTCGGCTTAAGTGCTCCTATAGATCGAGCGTCGAATATTTTTTATTATTACAAGAATTAGAAATGCCGAAAACTCTGTGTTTGACATATTTTACTGTTGTTTATTTTTCGAAATATACAAAGGAAAGATGAATCTATTATTAGAACGTTTTGCATAGTCGAAGAATTTACAGTTCCTATATAAACACAGATTCAGGTTTGTATTAGTTGACGAAAATAGTAGATATAAAAAGACTACAACTTTGTGTTATAATAGAACGATACAGACCTGCATTATATAAGCTGCCCACTTTCTAACCTGTTCCTAGAAGTGAAGTTCTGGGGCTCAAACTTTCCAGTGTTTATAATAGGGGACATCTTAAATGCAGTGCGTGTTAGTTTTGGAGATCAGAATGGATTCTTTTATATATTTTTTTTTCTTTCGCGTGATATGTTGCGTAGAACAAAGAAATTATCCATTGCAGGGAATATAAATCAGAATAGTATTGTAGAAATAACATTGTCATCATGTTTCAGTCAGCAAAAGGGAGTTTTACAACGTCATCGAGGGCCTTATCAGCAGAGGTAATAATCATTAGTAGGAGTACAAACAGCGTTTCTCAGAGCCATCGGGCATTGTATGTTAGGGAAGTATTCTTCGGCTCTTTCACTGATTCTTTATTGCAGTCATTTTAACACTGCTAACAGCATCGATCAGTAACACGGTGAAGGAAAGAGTAACCAGACTACGTAATTATTTTATTGCTTTCTAGACGTCAAGTGTCCTTTTCTTTAAAGCAAGAGGACGAACTCGGCAAGGAATCGGGGAAAATTGGACACAGAAGTCGCGAGAGGAGGTTCGGAGAGGAGGAATTGGTGGAACTTGCGTACAGTGGCACTTGCGTGCATGCCAAATTTGGTGGCACTTGCGTGCATGCCAAATTTGGTGGCACTTGCGTACATGCCAAATTTGGTGGCACTTGCGTACATGTCAAGGCGTTCCCTAATCTAACAGAAAAAGAGGTGGCACTTGCATACATAGGAAAAGAGGTGGCACTTGTGTACATAGGAAAAGAGGTGGCACTTGCGTACATAGGAAAAGAGGTGGCACTTACGTACAACTCTTTTTTATTCTCTCTCTCTCTCTCTCTCTCTCGAAACTGGTGGGGAAACGCGCCTGTCCTCGCTATGACGTCACAGCGGCCATAAATTTCTCCCTCGTCGGAGAATAGTCGTCCTCAAACAAAGGAATAACCCAGCCCTTCTCTTCTACGGCCCTGTCCTGAAGGGAAAAGGTTGACCGACAACCAATAGCGTTCCAGAATGCCTATTGCCAGACTATTGCACGCCAAAAATCTTAGACTGTTTTATCATTGCTTCTTTTGCTTCTTAACGAGAAGGTCATTTGAGTATTTTTGTAAGCCCTTTGCAAATTTCTATCAGTGAGCAGTTAGATGGATATGATAGAAACCATAGAGACCACAAAGAAGAAACCTTCTGCCGTATATGATGGGCACCAATATCGTCAACACCGAACTAACAAAAAAAATGGCATTAGTTGGTTATGCATTAATGAAAAAACTACAAAGTGTCGTGACTCCTTAAAATCAAAAGATGGGAAAGTACTTCAAGTTTCTAACCACATTTGCAAACCTGAAGTTGCAAAGCATTTACCTAACACAAGAAAGCGGGCTCGAGAAGAAGACCTTCATGTATCAAAAATTTACCACCAAGAACTGAGTCCTCTCTTTGTTTAATCGCGGATACGATATTGTGACAAACATTCCTATTTTGCCCTCAGTAAAATCACAACTATATCGTACGCAAAGAACAAGGATTGACGAAACAACCAAAGACGTCGCAAGAAATCCAAATTCCTGATGATGTGTTGGCAATGGAAGATGGATCAAGTTTCTTGCTGGCTGATGATGGCCACGAAGTTAGAACTTTAGTATTTGCTAGTGAAAAAAAGACGGAGCACCCTGAAAAACTGCAAAAAATGCTTTGCTGATGGAACTTTTCAACGTTGTAGCAAGCAGTTCTACCAGCTATATACATTTCACGCTGATTTAAGTAGTAATGAGGATGAAGTCACTATTGTTCCAATAATTTTCGCCCTACTTTCAAAGAAAAATGAAGACACACATCTGAAACTTTTCACAGTTTTAAAAGAAGCAGGATAGAATCCACATTCAGTGGCTTTAGACTTTTGAGGTTGCAGCTACACTGGCGTGCAAAAATTAAGGACGAGACGGTTTTTCGAATGTAACGTCGTGCTGAAGGGCTCCACATCGACTCAAATCATACCATAAGATCCCCAAGATGTAAGAATATGGGACAAGTGAGCGAAACCGTCCAAACAAGGAATCCAAAGTATACAAAGGCACTTTATTGAAAAGGTAGCTTCGAGTACAACTGGAATGAAAAGTCCATGTGACAGGCGGCTGCCAAGAAAAATCCAGTCTTTAGTAGGGGATATGATCACCCCTCACTGCAATGCAGGATTTACAACGTCTGTCCATGCTGAGGACGAGGTTGTCAAAGAGCTGTTGAGGCATCGCGGCCCATTCCTCTTGTAGCGCCAATCGCAGCTGCGGAATCGTTGCTGGCGGCTGGTGACGTGCTGCCAAGCGTCTCCGGAGAAGATCCCACACGTGTTTGATTCGATTTAGGTCCGGGGACCTTGCGGGCCAATCCATGCGTTGAATATCTTCAATGTCCAACAGCTTTGCGACAGCCACTGTACGATGAGGTGTAGCGTTGCCGTCCATGAAGAGGAACTCATGACCCACAGCACCTCTAAACAGACGCACGTGAGGCAGGAGAACCTCTGTACAATAGCGGACACCAGTGACTGAACCTCCTTGGAAGATGTGGAGGTCAGTACGGCTACCAAGCATGATACCGCCCCAAACGAGAAATCCGCGACCTCCAAACCGGTCCCTTTCGATGATGTTGGAGGTGTGATTGCGTGTTCTCTGCTCTCTCCAGATGTGTATACGTCCAGAATCGCTCGTCAGACTAAATCGGCTCTCATCAGTAAAGAGAACTCGACCCCATTGCTGATGTATCCAGTTCTTGTGTTCCTGGCACCACAGAAACCGCCGTCTCCGATGAGCAGGCGTTAATGGCACGCACCGTACTGGTCGTCGTGCAAATACACCACCTTTGTGCAGCCTCCTGTCCAAGGTAAAACGCGATAACGGACGTCCAGTTGTCTGTTGCATATGCCTTGCGATTTCTCCCGCTGTCTGCCGTCTGTTTCTTCTTGCCTGTAGGGCAATATACTGGTCGTCCGCTGCCGTGGTTGCTCCTGGACGACCACTGCTAAACTCTCGGACAGCTGTTTCTGTCGTTTGAAATACTCTCCTAGCTCGTGAAACGATGCTGTGAGCGATACCGAACTCCTCGGCCACACTAGTAACACTTCGACCTTCTTCCAACTTCCCAATAACGCGACCTCGGGTAAAGTCATCCAGATGTCGTCTACTGGATTGCCTGTTGGCCATATCACGCGGTGGCAGCAACTCGACGTCGTTCAAACCGATGTACGCCGTGCAATAGCTTTCACCGAATTGCTGAGCGTACACCGCCCGTGTGCTTTATATCCTTCCGACACTCCCCCCTTTCGTCATGCTGCATATATGCGCATGCCCTACCGTACCGGACCCTAGTCTATCTCCTGAGTGGTCTTTCGGTCCGTTCTGCCTGCTCGTTCCGCTGTTATGCTAACTTCTCCTCTTTGTCCTTAATTTTTGCACACCAGTATATTAAAGCCTTGGAAGGTATATTTCCGTTAGTGAAGATTTCAGGATGCGGCTTTCATTTTAACCAATGTCTGTGGCGGCATGTTCATTCACTTGGATTAGCCAGTAATTATAAAGAAAATGAAGAAAAAAGACTGCATGTGCGCATGTATCCAGCATTAGCACATCTTCCAGATGCAGACATACATAACGGATGGTTATCAATTCAAGAAAGTTCACCGCAGCAACCGAAGCTGAAGGAATTTTATGATTATTTTGTGAATGAATGGCTAGAAAATTCTGTCTTTAGAACTAACATGTGGAACTGTCATAATCTACAGCACAGAACCAATAATGAGCTAGAGGGCTGGAATAATAAGTTTAACACCTTAATGAGTAGACCACATTGTAAAATCAAGACCCTCATTCTAAGTTTAAAGGAAGAATCTTAAGTACAGTGACTTTCTTGAAAAAGTGAATTGAAATATCTATGAAGAAAAAAAAGGGCGGGGGGGCGAATATCGCCTAAAAAACAACAACTTTTAAGCATGCCAGCATAGATGCTGCCAGTCCTAAGCCTGGATAAGGTGTGAAAGAAAGTTAAAATAATTCAAAATATGGATCAAAGTGACAGTGGTGTTCGGGGATAGTTACAAAAGCATATAATTTCCTCTGAACATTACAGGGGATATTTAAGGTTGTACGCAAGTGCCACCTCTTTTCCTATGCTGCACCGGGAACGCCTTGATATGTATGCAAGTGCCACCAAATTTGACATGTACGCAAGTGCCACCAAATTTGACATGTACGCAAGTGTCACCAAATTTGACATGTACGCAAGTGCCACCAAATTTGACACGTACGCAAAGTGTCACTACACCGGAGGGGAGATAGAAAGCAAGAGCTGGAAACGACAAAGGCTCCCGAAATAGGATGCATTAGTGATATAATGGAGAAGAAATTAGATAGAACGTTAAGTTGACAGTAGAAACTATATAGTAAATAATTGCATAACTGCGACCTATTCCAGGACAACTAGCACATAATAAGCATTAGTTAATAATAAATAACAGATCAAATTCCACAAGTGCCTTTACTATTTTTTCGTATCATAAGGGTTGCAAGTCAACCGAGCCCGAAGCGGAAAGAAAAGACCGTTAACAAATACGTACTGTATATTGAGAGCTTAATTGTCTGCCAAAAGCGAACTTTGCCCCTGGATGCTAAGAGAAGCCACAGGTGGGAAGGTATGGGGACGCTTACATTTTCACGTTGGATATGTGAGAGGTGACAAGATATTTTTCTCTCTGTGTGAATAGTTTTGGTGGCTATATTTCACAGTGCAAGCTATGTTTAATGCAGGTTTCATTCCCGTCCTCATTGAATGTTTTTAGATGACTGAAAATCAGAAATCATACTTAATCGTTAGTGAAATTATCTTTTTCTTAAAGAGAAATCAAGTTGCGTCTAGTATGCCATTATGATCTCTCATCTGCGCGTAAAAATATTTTTTTGCTAAACGTCAAAAAAAACAAAAAAACATCAGTGATCATGAACTAAGCACTGTGAATCGTTTAAAGCTGATAGATGAGCAACGGTGAAAGCTGAGAGATACTTAACATTTTTTTCAGAGAAGTACCAGAATAGGGAGGCAATCACTGGCAAAAATGAATTGCAGTGGTACCGATTTTTTCCGCTTCTCTCGAGATCAACAGCATGGAAGAGTCTGGCGTGCCGACCAGGGAGGAAAGTCTTTAATGAATTGTAGTAATAACGATGATAATGATGATGATGCATTTATGTTCGTGAACTGTTTTCAGAAGTATTTTACTTAAGATAATTGCAGCTTAACGTGACATGTAAATTATTGCTGAAATACTCGGTGATCCAAAACGATCGTCCAGACTCAAAACAAAACAAATTAAAAACGGAACGGACTTAACAAAAATAAAGGCTTTGCCACGACAAGTTATGGAAAGTTTTAATTCAACAGCAATAAGTTTTTGGCCACGTGTTTATTTCTCCGAGGTGAGGTACTGCTTTTGTTTTATTTTTTTCGTTTGACCAAATGTTCGTAAAAGGTGGAAGAGGTTTCCTGGTGTCTTCAAGCCACCACAGTTTCTCCCCAAGAGATTGGAGTTCAAAGTAAAGACACCTAATCTGGGCCGTCAGCGTAGGAGAGAGCACAGCGTATTTTTTTTAATCACCTGCACATATGGGTTATGCATGCATTAAACATGTGATCAAGATGCAAAACTACAACAATTGGTCAGCTATTTTTTGCCCCGGAAACCCTTTTTATTTTCGTGCAATTTTGTACCAACGGTTTTCCTTCCTCGCGTGTGCCCTCTCGGTATGACTGAGTGTAGTAAAGGTCTCCTGGCATGTGAAGTAAACTGCAAGGCGGTAAAAGTGAAAAGAAAGCAATTCTTGATTTAAAACTACAAAATAGGACGTTTCAAATTTGAAGTGTTGTTGCATATCCTGTGTACCACACCTCATCAAAAAACATCTGAGTTACGGGTATATTTTTTGCGTAAACTTTTCGAGTTACTTTACGTTATTTTGTTTTGTGTACGTAGAATAAATTAGAAGTAATAATCTATCTTACGAAGTTTGGGCTATCAAGTTTTTCTGATGACTGAGCTCTTATTGAGTACCATTTTTTTCATCCTCACCTAAGGCCGATGTCTTGCTTTTCACTTCTTTGACCTGGTAGGTGATTTATTCACATTCACGTGAGGCTGATATCCTGCTCTTCACTCCTTTGACTTGGTTGGTTATTTATTCACCCTCACCCGAGGATGGTATCCTTCTCTTCACTCCTTTGACTTGGTTGGTTATTTATTCACTCTCACGTGAGACTGATATCTTGCTCTTCACTCCTTTGACTTGGTTGGTTATTTATTCATCCTCACCCGAGGCTGGTATCCTGCTCTTCACTCCTTTGACTTGGTTGATTATTTATTCACCCTCACGTGAGGCTGGTATCCTGCTCTTCACTCCTTTGACTTGGTTGGTTATTTATTCACCCTCACCCGAGGCTGGTATCCTTCTCTTCACTCCTTTGACTTGGTTGGTTATTTTTTCACCCTCACCAGAGGCTGGTATACTGCTCTTCACTCCTTTGACTTGATTGGTTATTTATTCACCCTCACGTGAGGCCGGTATCCTGCTCTTCACTCCTTTGACTAGGTTGGTTATTTATTCACCCTCACCAGTGGCTGGTCTCCTGCTCTTCACTCCTTTGACTTTGTTGGTTATTTATTCACCCTCACCCGAGGCTGGTATCCTGCTCTTCATTCCTTTGACTTGGTTGGTTATTTATTCACCCTCACGTGAGGCCGGTATCCTGCTCTTCACTCCTTTGACTAGGTTGGTTATTTATTCACCCTCACCCGAGGCTGGTATCCTGCTCTTCACTCCTTTGACTTGGTTGGTTATTTATTCACCCTCACCCGAGGCTGGTATCCTTCTCTTCACTCCTTTGACTTGGTTGGTTATTTATTCACCCTCACGTGAGGCTGGTATCCTGCTCTTCACTCCTTTGACTTGGTTGGTTATTTATTCACCCTCACCCGAGGCTGGTATCCTTCTCTTCACTCCTTTGACTTGGTTGGTTATTTTTTCACCCTCACCAGAGGCTGGTATACTGCTCTTCACTCCTTTGACTTGATTGGTTATTTATTCACCCTCACGTGAGGCCGGTATCCTGCTCTTCACTCCTTTGACTAGGTTGGTTATTTATTCACCCTCACCAGTGGCTGGTCTCCTGCTCTTCACTCCTTTGACTTTGTTGGTTATTTATTCACCCTCACCCGAGGCTGGTATCCTGCTCTTCACTCCTTTGACTTGGTTGGTTATTTATTGACCCTCACCCAAGGCTGGTATCCTGCTCTTCACTCCTTTGACTTGGTTGGTTATTTATTCACCCTCACCCGAGGCTGGTATCCTGCTCTTCTCTCCTTTGACTTAGTTGCTTATTTATTCAACTTCACCCGGGCTCTTTATTTACTCTTCAGCCGTTTAACTTAGTCGCTGATTTATTCTCCCTCATCCGAGGCTGGTGTCCCGCTCTTCAGTCATTCAACTCGGCTGGTGATTTATTTACCCTCACTTGAGCTTTCTGTCCCGCACTTCAGGCGTTTGACTTGGTTGGCAATTTATTGACCCTTGCCTGAGGCTGGGGTCCTGCTCTTCTATCCTTTAACTTTGTTGGTGACTTATCTTCACCAGGGGATAGTATCTTGCTCTTCAGTCGTTTAAATTACTCGGTGATTTATTCTCCCTCACCCAAGGCTGATGTCCCGTACTTTAGTCCGTTAACTTGGTTGATGACTTATTCACCTTCACCTGAGGCTGGTGTTTCATTATTCAGTCCTTTAACTTGTGTGTGAAATTATTCCTCCTTACCTGTGGCCGGTGCTTCGCTCTTTGATGCTTTAACTTGGCGATTTATTCCCCCACAAAAAGAAAACTGGAAAAGTTTATTTAAGCTTGTGAATTTTAATATGCATCCTATTTATGGATCTCATGTTAAAACGGAATTCCGCTTCTTTTCTTGATTTTCGCAACTCTTCAGAAATTGCGCCGTTTAGAGTCTCTAGCCTTTTATCTAAGATTGTTAACAATGAATGACAGTGGTGAAACTAGGACTCTTTTTGTCTCTTTTTATCTCACGGGCGCAAAACAGGAATTATCAAGAAATCTGGATTCAGTGAAAAAGGCAGCCGTAAAGCTTGATGGTTCTAGACTTTTACACTTTCATCCGGTCTTCTTTATACCATTCACAAATGAAATGTATCTTTCACGTGCTTATTTCATATGTAAATATAAACAGTTTTTCGATTTTTGAACCATTTTGAACTGCCAGATAATTAGAAAACTGAAATTGACTTGAATACCAGTGGACAGTTTGAATAGTTGCTTCAGTTTCTTCTAACCAGATTTTGCTATGTAAAAAAGATAGGAAAATCTGGTCAGAAGAAACTGAATCTTTCACTTTTTTTCGAACTGTAAGAACATTTTGCATCATTCTGTACATTTTACTTTAGTCTTAAATGGAATCATCCAAATCGGGATGAAAATTGGTATGTGCAACACACGTGTATAGAAAATGATTGCAATTCTAGAGCAGTTGGGCTCTATGAACAAGTCAGTACGTTCGAGCGTCACCTTTGGCTGGGATTCAGGCAGTTACCCGGCGTGGCATAGACGCCAACAGTTCACAGATACTGTCCTGAGATATAGCATACCAGGTGGTGTCCAAATTGCGGCACACTTTGCCGACATTCCGGAATGGGCGTAGGTGGCGTCCCATCATGTCCCAAACATGTTCGATCGGTGAGAGGTCGGGTGATCAAGCTGGCCATTGAAGGGTGTCGCCATGGAGCCAGACCTAGAAGATCCGTGCCGTATGTAGCCGAGCATTTTCCTCTTGAAAAATTTCTCACTGAATCTGCGACAGGAATTGCAACACAGCAGGTCGTAGAATGTCATCGATGTACCGTTGAACCCTGAGGGTGTTACGGAAGACTACCAAGGGTGTCCGGCTATCGTAGGAAATGGCTCCTCAGGCAGTCATTTCTGGTGTGCTAGCCTGTGAGCCTGTGTGTGTTGTGTTGCCACGGTAAAGACAGGATCCGTGCGCTTGCCGGGTTGTCTCGTATGCGGTGATCACTGGCGCCAAGTGCAAACCGTGACTCACCCCTGAAGCCACTGGACAATGTCCTACGTTGATCCGGTCCAACACCACGGCAACCGATGCTAGCGACGCTCGCTGATCAGTGGTAGGTGGCGTCGTGGTCTCCTCGAAAGTAGATCCCCTGTCGAAAGTCGTCTGCCAACGGTCCAGATGGCCACTTCCGTACCTGTAGATGACGCAACATGGTCACATATAGTTGAGGGCGACGAATTCGGTTCTGTTCGTGCGGATTTCACAATCGCTCGATCCTCGCGTTCTGTCGTTGCCCTCGGCCGTCCACTGTCCACATGCCGCTAAGTTGTGCCCTCCTCGACCCATTGGCGCTAATATCAATACGATTGTCGCGTCGCTTCGACCCAAATGCCTGACGATATGGCGACTTAACGAACTAGCCTGTCTTAGCCCAATTATACGTACGTCCTCTTTCAAACGCGCTGAACCGCTCGTATTGTGCACGGATCCGACGTCGAAGCAGCCTCACAGTCCATGGAGGTTAATGCAACCGCAATCCGCTGTCACAATTGTACCTGCGTGCCAGCTTTGCTCCTGATAAACCCTCCTCGATGCGCGGTTCCCATGAGCCGTGGTGCTCTACTATTTAGTCATTGGTCGTTATTTTTTAATCATTTGCATATTTGACCCTGAGGTGTTTGCATGCGGAGTTTCATCAGGATCGAAGGACTTTCTCGGGGTGCTCATTTTTTTTTCCTTTTTTGTGAAGAGTGTAGTAAAGGTGATCTTAAACCCATTAATATAATTTATCGATTCGACGAAGTTACAGCTCTGACGAAATTTTTATTTATATCAAATCACTTATCGTAGTGAAATTTATGGTAACTTATTATTCTATGTAACACATTTCTTGTGGCTCTGTAAACCGTTGTAAATCTTTTTAGCAACAGAAGTATGTGTTAATTTTTTTGGATTAAATGGAGAGTATTTGTCACCTCCTTTCATGTTTGTTTTACCGAAAAATCAATGATAATATATTTGTGAATATTATATGCGTATACTGGGCGTGGTGATATTAATTCCTTAATTAATAGCACAGAAAATGCTCTGTTGATGTAATGGAATACCCCAACCTTCCACAGCGCTTGACAATTTTGGGATTAACTGACTTTGAGAAATAGGTAAACTACGCTGTCACGTGCAGTATTATGCCAGATTTCTTATCAGATTCCTAGCCCTAACAGTTCCAGTACTATTATAAGGAGGTCTAATGGCGTGATGAATGATATCATGTGGCCTTGAGCGACGAGTCTCGATTCAGTCTGGGAATTGCAAAGAGACGCATTGTGGCTTCAGAGACTTGTTTGAGAAAGAACCTGGTCATCTGTTTAGGACAATATCAAACATCCCTGAGACGGATATCATCACCTAGGATAGTCAGAAAACTACTCCTGTTTACAGCAGTACTGCGTCTCAAAGCAGCATGGATACGATTCTTCGTCCTATTCCCCTTTCCTTTTACGCGCCATTCTTGGTCCAGTATGGCGTATTACTTAAGTTATTCCAGCATCACTTGCGGAACGAATCTTTCCAGAATGCTTTCCAATTCGCTGGTCTATTTGAGGGATCGTTGCGTCCCCATAGAACAGACAGTCCAATGCATCTTGCTGCTCTCGGCGCTGTATGGCAAAACTTGTCTGTTATGTCACCCCTCCGCCCCCAATCACCAATTTAAAGTATGCTTTCATAAATTTGATCACCCTCCAAATCGCCATACGTAGACCCGCGTGTAAGAACTTATGGGAGCCATGATACGCGGGCTGAATATCGCACCAGAAACAGTGCACAACAATATTTACCACATATCTGATAAAACTATTTCTTAAAGACATTCTCAACACTAACGATATTTCCTGCATTTCGCGAGTAAACATCAGCATTATTTCCATTGTTCATCATTTCCTTTCCGCATTGTACTAAGGAATTTTTGACTCATATCAGATTACTATTGTGATTTTTCAGGGGAGGAAACGGTTTCCATGTTGAAAAACGTTTGTCGAGCAAAAACTCCTCATTGCCAGTGAAGAGTACTTTCATGAAAACTTTTGTGTATAGCAAGTACGTGGCTCAGCGAGAAAACACAAATAAAGTTCGTGGGGTCCAGTAAACAGAGGTAGACTTTGTAACGTACCAGGAGATGTGAAGTACCTGCCAGAAGGACGCACACGACATAAAGGCAGATAGGAATCCGAACAAATGTCTGCGTAGCTCAGTTGGTAGAGCGACTTGTTCCGGAATAAGCTGCCTCGGGTTCGAATCCCGGCGTAGACCGAAAATGACGGAGAAATTTACTTCGTTATAATGGCGCCCGAACTATCCGGATGGCCAGACCGTTCAAAATCTCGCATTGGTGTGATGTTATTTCCACACCGCGAGATAGGAAAAATAAGAGAATCCCTTCTCCAGCTCTTCGAAAAAAAAAAAAAAAAAAAAAATAAGGGGGAGATGATGTAACGTACCAGGAGATGTGAAGTACCTGCCAGAAGGACGCACACGACATAAAGGCAGATAGGAATAAGAACAAAACGTCCACGTAGCTCAATTGGTAGAGTGACTTATTCCGGAATGAGGGGATCCGGG
Source organism: Macrothele yani (assembly GCA_039090855.1). Classification (NCBI taxonomy): domain Eukaryota; kingdom Metazoa; phylum Arthropoda; class Arachnida; order Araneae; family Macrothelidae; genus Macrothele; species Macrothele yani. The sequence goes on along the minus strand of CM076995.1, from coordinate 117,291,992 downwards.
TTCGAGCCCCGGCGCGGATAAAAATGACGGAGAAATTTACTTCGTTATAACTTAAATAAAATTCTAGGGCATTTCCATAACTGTCACAATAAATGTATTACGAAAACTTTCATGTAGTAAGGAAGAAAAGTTTACATAAATGGGAAAAAATAATATTAAGGAAGGAGCTGGGAAGCGTGCTATTTTCATAACAATTTCTGGAGTCGATTTATACCCTCAGAACGTTTATTCTGTTCATTCGACTCCTTTAAATAAGTCATTCAAAATATTCATTCATTTGACTGTTTCTGCGCACAGAACAAACAGTTGCTTCTAATCGATTCCGTTGCTTCTGATTCCGGAACTAACTGAGCAATTCGATCGCCAGTCGCTTCTTTTGATGACGATCGCTATTTAACGATGCATTAAGCGAGTTTTCAGAAGGAGAAATCTTTATGGAGTGACACTTCAGCTCCCGAAGATGCCTATCAGTAAGGAATAGAATTAGGGAACAATGTATTGCAGATGTTTGGATTACGGTACGTTTTCTTTTTCTATCTTTTTAATTTTATTTTATTTTTTGAAAATTTTGTTTCCAACCACCTTAGAAATACCTTACACAGCACTATCGTTGAATTAGCTGTGAAGGAAAGCGAAATTAGGGCTCGCATTGTTGGGGCGGCCACTTATTTTTGTTGGAGGGTGATAAGGGGTCAAAAGTGCTGTCTTTTTTCTTATTTGGGATCCGAACCCAGATTTGACAGGGGTGAATGATAATAATCCTTCCCCTAAACCTTTCGATCTTTGAGGCCAAGAATGGTGTAGTGGTCGCTCGTGACTGCCACGGAAAAGTCTCAGAATCGATCCCAGGTAAGTACGAACACTCGAACCACTAAATATCCGCCGTGCACCGTATGGGCACGTTAAGCCGTCGGACCCAGGGTGCTATTCTCCCGGTTTTAATCGGGGCGTGTTCCTCCTCTTTTCTACCTTGCTTCTGTGTGACTTTGCTGTCGGGTACACTAGTCCAAATCTCATGGCTTCCTATTTCTAAGGGTTGTTTAAGACGTTAGGTCAGACACTCCCTTCCTAAAATCCTCTACTTAAATCTCTAAATATGTCTGGGTCATTGGGTCGGCATGGTCCTTTACCGCCAGCATAAGAAATTCACAAATGAAGAAATTAAAAATAGCTTAGTTCTGTGAAATGTAAATACTTTTAGGATTACTACTGGTATTTACTATACATTTCGTTTCTTGTAACTAAAGAACTTAGAAATGTTTAAAGCACGTAACTGGTCTTCAGAAGTTTTGTTACAGGGAAATGGACAACTTGAATTTTTAATATTTGCTTGTTTATTTTTTTTAACTTATATGGCTTAGAAAATAACTGTAGTTTTAAAAAATGCTATTGTAACGGGGCTAGAGGGCTCTAAAAGTTAGTTAAACGTACCAAATTATTAAAAATTCTTTGAGCATATCAAAAGGAGCTTAAAAATTCTGTTAAAAGTAACTAAGTAATTAAAAACCTCACTGAATACAGCTGAAGAACTGAGAATCTATGTAACTGCAGAACGTTTTTTGAACTTTCCCATGGGGCTTGCAAAGGCTTAAACATTAATGGAGATATATATTTTTTTAAACGTCAGAAGGCTTAAATATGTTATTAAGGACAACTGAAGAACATAAAATACCTGTAGAATGTAGCTAAAGGTTTTAAATGTTTTTTTCAAGTGGAATTGGAAAATTGAAAATTTCGTGAAAGAAGCTAGAAGGTTTCAGTTTCTGTTAAACAGTATAGAATAAATTTAAAAGGACGAAAACTTGTTTTGTTTGGGTAGAATGTTTCCCCAAAACCTGCAGGGGCATTTTTTTGCATTTCATTTTTATGAACAGGAATATATGCGCATCTATAGTATCTTGACGTTAGCTCAAAACATTTTATTTTTAAAATACTTCAAAGAGAACATTTTTTTTTCAAAACCTCTGTCATCTGGACTTGATATTTGTTCTTGTAATACTCCTCAAAATCTTTTATGTTTTCCTGTTACGAAATGTCCCATGTTTTGATCTAAAAAACCATTGAAAAAAAAAAAACCCCATTGAAACAAGTAGCCATTGAAAAGAATTAATAATTTTACTTTCCAAATCATGAGAAAAACCGTCGGTATTCTGCATCAGCAATGATGTACTCTAGTCTTTTTCAGTCGATACGTTTGAAAGATTGCCTGAGGTATTGTCATGGGTACTCTTTAACTCGTTTTAGGTCCCCCTCCCCCTTCTTTTGAGATAAATCCCTCGTAATGTCTCTAATTACGTTTCAAGCGAAGTTCAAGCAATTTACGGAACCTGTTTTTCTTTCAGTACTTCCAGAATAAATTTCAATTTATGGAACCAGTTTGCTCTTCCGTGATTCTCAAAGAAACATGAAAAAGTATTAACAACCCCGAAAGTAAAAGCATTTTCTTTTAAATTAGACATGTAGCAAAAATTTCCAGTTTACCCTGTGTATATATGCACATTGTGATGTTTTTAAACTTTAGCGGGCGTTTCTCCAGGATGTCACGTCATACATAATCATATTGAATCTTCATTTCGTGCATATGAAACATTTTTACCCTGTTCATTTATTAAATGTGCGGAGCAACAGGCACCATGTTGAGAGCTTTCCACTGTATTGATTCAGGGACTTTGGTTATTTCGTACACTTGCAAATTTTCTAAGAGGTGAGTGCCAAAAATGAATAGCTCATTCATTTCCGATGTCCTTGCCCGATTACGGCTTCAGAAATGGCAACCCTGCACTCACCGAATGTTTGGCAGAGCTACTAATGGATTCTATCATCTTTTTGTGATTAGTCATTCGTTCACCTTCCGCTTAAATTAGTCAGACGATTTTCAAATCATTTTCATCATCATTAACATTTTTTCATGAGTGCACGTTGTGATTGGTGTTTCTGAGAGCATGTCACATTGAGCAGACGCAAACGAAAGAATAAAAAAACGGTATAAAATAATTAACTCTTTCCTTTCTTAAGTAATGAATTTTATTGGAAGACAAAATCTCGATCCTAAACATTGAGCTAATGCATAAAATTAAAGAGTGCCAAGAACATGGAGGCTACTTCTGTAACAATTTTCGTCATTATTTTTTACGGTAGTGTTAAAATCTTACTGGTTTACTGAACATTGATAATAAAGAAATTCAAGCAAAGCAAACTGAATTTGCTTGTATCACTCCCTGTAACACTTTTCAGAAAACTTGAAAATTTCATCGTTCTGGAATGGAACCCCGTATCGCCCGATGACTGGTCGAGTATGCTAACCATTACACCACCCAGGAAAGTGAAGTTCCAACCAACTGAGACATAGGAATCTGAAAGTCCTCAGATTTTCCCTAGTTGAAGCATCCGCCCGATGACTGGTCGAGTATGCTAACCATTACACTACCCAGGAAAGTGAAGTTCCAACCAACTAAGACATGGGAATCTGAAAGTCCTCAGATTTTCGCTAGTTGAAGCATCCATGCTTCTTCAGAGCGTTTTGACCCAATTCAAATCCGGTCGGAGGTCACCAGCAAGTAGTATATATATGGGGTTACGAGCGCAATCAGAGGGAAACGCTCAAAATGAACGAAAATCATAAAAATATACACATTTTTAACATAAAAACAATAAAAAATCATTAAAAATCATCAAAATTAAAAAATTCATCGTTTCCTTATGGGGGAAATAACGTAAAATGAAAAAAAATCAACATTTGAGGATCATCATAATATTTATTGATGTTCATGAAAAATGCATTAAAAAAAGGGGTACCCAAAATGGATACCCCTTATAGGAAGATTAAAAAATATTTAAATTTTATGACATATCTTTGCAAGTAAATACACAACAAGTTTTTTTTTAGTTTACATTTATAAAATCATCAGAGAATTTTCTGTTGATAACAATATCACACCAGTTAATTTTATCTTTATATTTCATAATGAAATCTTCTGTTAATTCTTGGTTTCTTGTAACTTCTTTCCAATCAATAAAATCACTAAGAAAATCTATAGTTTCTTCACTTAATTTTTGTTTCATTGGAATTATTGACATGTCTAAGAATCGAAAGTTTTCTTTTATAAAATCATTACTTAATTTTTGATACATAGAAATTCTTCTCATACCTAATTTATCAATATTCATTAATATAAAACTCTCAGAAAGTGTTCGATATTGAGAAATCAAAGACCAGTTTAATTTATTGTTATTCATAAAATATTCAGAAAGAATCTGATATTGAGAAATTTTATCCCAGTTCACTTTATCATGAAATTCTGAAATAAAATCTTCAGATAATTTTTGATATTCTGATATTAAATCCCAATTTACTGCATCATTTACACTTCTAATTATATCTTCTGAAAGTTCATTATCTTTAGAAAATGAATCCCAATTAATATTGTTCCTAATTAACCTATCCATTTATATAGAATGAATTTTTATAAATGGAATGTTATTTTTTCAATTTCTAAGTAAGGTTTAAAAATGTTTAATTCTAAATAAGACATGACTTGTATGCCTAATTCATCATTCTTTTTCGTGATGCAAAGAGTATTAAAGGTTTATCTGTGTAGGCATCACCATTAAATAATATATTCTCCCCAAGTGTAATTAAAACTTCTGATTTCCCATTAGTATAATTAGGACGTAAATAAAATGTAATTTTCATATCCATATTTTCACTCAGTTTCATATTTCTGTCAAGGAGATTGCTACTAAATTTCATAAAAACGACTGTTTCCCAGTAACGCATAGCACCAAGAGTATTATATGCTTTTTTATCTTCTTGAATTGTTGCATAAAATTTTTGATTATCCACGTAATTTTTATTAACTGCGTCATACATATCCTGAGGAGATGGAATATTCACTAGTCTTTTATTTTGAACATCAAACTTTTCATCTTTTAAAATTAAAACATTGTTTTCTAAATACCTCTTATTCACTGCATTCTTGTCTGCTGTAGGATCAGCAACATTTCCTATTCTTTTACCTTTTGCATTAATTACATTCCCATCTTGAATATGTAAATATTTTTGATCCAAATTACTTAATTCACCTTTAAGTACAGCATCTAAATCTCTTATTCTTACAGCAGTTTCTTGAACAAAATCTGAAAAACTACCATTAATATTTTTTTCTATTTCACTTTTAACTTCCAGATTATTCTCTCTTATTTGTTTTAAAACATATTCTCTTGTAGTAACACCATGTTCATCTACAGGTTCTTTACAATTTTTTAAATTTTTTTCTTCCATATCATAATTACCATCATCTGTTAATTTAAATCCATTTCCAGGAGGTCCAGGTGGTCCAATTCCAAATTCTTCATAAGACGAACCAAAAGGGTACCAATTCATTTATTTAATCTAAAGTTTTCAAAGTTTTAAATTCCTTATTAGCCATATTAAGTGATCCTCTTTTTGTTTCATTCACGATGAAATAAAATCTATATGGTTTACCTGGATTTGATCCTAATCTCCAGTTAAATTCTAGTCTTAAATTCGAAATATTAGTATACTCTGGATGATTAGATAAATTAAAATAAAAGATTGGATACAATCTCGCATAACTTACATAACTTATAAGACATCCACTTTCAGTATTATGAGTATTTAATCCAGCTGCTAATAATTCAGAATAACATCTATTATAATCTAACTGTCCATCTTTAAAATTCGTTTTATAAATTTCTTCTGCAACTTTTTTATTATTACATAATATCCAGCATTCAAGGAGATCTAAATTATCAAATACCATATTATTCTGATTTTGATTGCTTTCTTTTTCTACATACTGTGGAATGACAAGAACACTTAACACCTCATCAGATGTAGTTCTTATATGACATGCACCACTTGATGTTGTTTGCTGATTACTTTTCTCAATTAAAGCAGAACACCAAGTAATTTCAATAGGTGAAGAATTCAAAGCTATACTTTTAAATTCAGCCTCAATGGATGGGTACAACTCTACATAAGGTAACCATAATTGAAAATCAGATATAATAACTTTATAATTAGGATTTGCAACATCTGTGTATAACATATCATTATGACTATTTCTTTGAAATTCAAATGTAACTTTTACATCAGAAATTAATCTTCTAAAGTCGTTGAGGAACCCAAACAGTTGTCTTAAAGGAATTCAAAATTTTATTATATTGCTGTTTTTTGTTAAAGGCCATCTCTGTCTAAATCCTTTATTATAAGAGGCATTTTCTTTTAATTTGACATCTGATCCCTTCTTTACATCTTTATTAGGATCATCTATTACTATTTTATCTTTATCAGCTGATTCTGATGTATTAGCATAATACATCATATTTGCAGCCTCTGAAGTGGAATAATCTTTTGTGAAATTTATAAGTCCGTTAATTTGATGAATTAATGAAGCACATTCAATATTGGAATCAGTTTGTTCTTTTCCTATAGTTAATGAAGCGGATCTAAACAGATTCCCACCATTTACAAATGTAACATTATCGGTTCCTATAGTATCATTATTATTTTTTACTATTTTACTTTCTAAGCATATATAACCGTTACTATATAATATAGGTGAATTTGCATCTTTAATAGTAAACTTATATTGATCAGATTCTTTTACATTAATACTATCTTCATTATGTTTTATATATTCATACTTAGCAATTTTATTACTATAATAATCTGGAATAGCTTTTAAGTCCCAAAGTTTTTCCATTTATTAGGATAAAAAACTCATTTATACCATTTCAAACCAGATCCATATCGATCCTGAATTTTCTTCTTAGCTAATATATCATTAACAGTTACAGGGGGTTTAGATAATATATTTTCAAGTTTATTTTGAATAACTTTTTTAGCTTTATCTTCAATTGCTGTTTTTGCTGATTTACCTAAAACTTCTAACATTTTTTTTCCAAAAGTTTTAATTCCTTCAGTGAAGATATTACCACCATATCGTTTTGCATATAATCTATGTTTGTTATAATTCATTTATGAAGCTGAAAATCTTAAGCTAAAATTAATCTATATAAAACTCTCATATTATTCAAGTCTATCAGTTCATTATCTTGATTCGTGATATACATTCGAATTCTATGAATATAATTTCGTCTCTTAATGGGTAAAAATAAAGGATTTATTTCATCAATTTTTATTAAACTACCAGGAGGATTAGATGGTGTAAAAGAATATAAAATATCTGAATTAATATTATTATATAGAGCTCCTGTAATTACATCACAATTAATGTATATGTCATCAACTCCTCTAGAAATGTTTGCCATATATTTTCCTTCTTGATGATTATCTTCATATATTTCTGATTCAAATCCTAAAATTTCATGTAATTTACCCTCTCTAAGATCAATTTTATATTCATCTTTTAATTCAATTATAAAGCGCTGTGTAGCGAAATTAGCTTTAAATTTAATTGGTGGTTCATCTCCAAATCGTTTTATTAAAAAGTTATTTAATTCCCTTAATGTGTAATTTCCATTATCTAAAGTTATTTCATGCCATAAACTACCATCAAAATACTTAAATGTATTATTTTCATATTCTTCATCAATATTGTTCCATGAAACCCACATAGACATAGATTTTAAAGCTATTTTTGAATTTTCATTAACAGGAATAGGTGGGACATATTCAATTGTAAAATCTTCAGATTTCTCAAAATTTTTGAATCTAAAATTAACATTTATTAAGCACAAAATCTTCATTATAACCACTTGGTTTTTGGGTAAAAGAATATAAAACTTCAACAGGTGATTTACCTTTATTCCTTTGAGTTATGTATTTCATACAATAAAAACCACATTTAACAGATGTTGGTTCTTGTAAAAAACTCGAATTATATCTAATTCCTTTATTAGATGTTTCAAGATATTTTACAATATTTTTAGGTATGAAAATGTTATTCAATTTAATGTCTTTATATTTATATTCTCAAAATGGATCAAAATATTCCACAAAATTATATTTAGGATCATTATAATAACAGACCCAATGAGTCCCAGGTCCTGTAGATATATCTAAATTAATAATTCCACTTTCAAATTTTTTAATCTTTTTAGGTAATAAATCTGATGTAAATACACCCCTGAATTTTTTTACATCTTTCATATTTTGTTCTATCGTTTTATTGGATATACCTCGTAATTCTGAAGAACTCCCTTTCCAGAATGTTTTTTACAACCTGATCCAGTTACTTTACTTAAAGCTTTATTCACACTAAAACTAGCAGCACCAGATAGAGCACCAGTACCAAGAGCTGCTAAGATAGGAATCAAAAAGGGTAAAATACCTCCGTTTTTCTTTAATTGTGTCTTACTTATAGTTATTCGTTTACCATTTTTAATTTGATTAATTTGAGTTTTTGTTAAATACATATCATTATTAGCACTTTTAGTTTTATCAATTTGCAATGTAATTTTTTCACCTTTCTTAACTGCTGATTTTAATTTATTTTTCTGACCTTCACTCAAATAAATTCTTGATACAATATAATTACTCATTTATTAAGATAGAAACTTTGAATAATATTGTTTTACTTGCTCATTAGTCATTTTACCCTCTTTCAATAATATATCTAGTATTTGAACTACTTGGTTATATACTTTCTTATTTTTAGTTCCCTTACATATTTTATCTGTTAATTTATCTAAAATATTAAGACCCTCACATATATAGTAATTCCCCATTTTGAGAGCTTCTAATGTTCTAATATATTTTCGCACCTCAGCCATTTTATAATCGAAACGATCAATTTTTTTCTGTAATTTTTTTCTTCATCTTTAGCATTATTAAGTGCTTTTACTTGAGGACATTTTAGACGTCCGATTTCACTGATTTTTTCATTTGCTTGATTTATTTTTTCATCAATCTCTTCATCAGATTTATTAACTAATTCCGGAGGTAAATCAAATCCTAACTTTTTTAATAACTGATACATTCAAGTTTTTGTTTAAGTTAATTTTATGAATTCCTGCTTCTCTCTCATACATTTCTTTAGCATCTGAAACAGGTTCTTCAACATCTTCTAAGGCAGGAATTCTTGAAGATTCTGCTATTGGTTGAAATGAAAGTTCTTCAATTGCATCTTAAATAGCTTTTAAATTTTCTTTTCTAGATACATCTTGATATTCTAATTTTTCAACTATAGGTTTATGAAATTTTGTGATTGTCTCTTCATATCCTAAATCTTCTAATTGCTTTTCCTTATTTCGTTTTCTTAGTTCAGCATTTACTTTTGCTAATTTTAATAAATCTTGTATCACTTTACTCATTTATTTAACTGAAAATTTGCTTCCAGGCAAATTATTTTGCTTCCAAGCAAATTATTTTGCTTCCAAGCAAATTATTTTACTTATATAAATGGAAGAACAACTTGAGGAATATTTATCTTTTGCTGAAATGGCTTTAGATCTAGCTGAATATTATTTATCTCAAGGAATACCAGCTGAAGACTTATTATTTGAAGCTGAAATGTTTATTGAAGATGCTGAATTTCTATTAAATAAATATGATTAAGCAGAAAGCTTGCAGCATTAAACTAAAAGATTATTCAGAACCTGAAGAATTTATAGATCCAAATCAAAATCCAATATTACCTATTCATCCTTTTAAACTTTTAATAACAGGATCTTCAGGATGTGGAAAAACAAATGTTCTATTAAATTTAATATATGATCATTTAAATTTTGATGCATTCCCGCCCCATCAATAAACTACCGAAAACAAAAATAGTCAAATCGCATCAACAAAATGATATGTGCAAAAGATATTAACGAACCTAAATACTCTAAATTACAAGAAAATTACTCAATGTTTGATTATATAGAAGAGGAAAGCATTTTAAAAATAAAGGGAAAGAATAAAAATAAGTTATTAAAATTATTTAAAAAGTTTAAGAAAGAAACATTATTTAGTTCAGACATAAATGAATTTATTACTGTAGATGACTAAGATCCTTCATTAAAAAATCTAGTTATTTTTGATGACTGTGTAAAAGAAAAAGATCCAAACGAAATTGAAAAATTTTTTATAAGAGGAAGGAAGAAAAATGCATCCATTATTTATTTATCACAGACCTATTATTCAACACCTATTGATATAAGAAACAACTGTGATTACTTTATATTTTTTAAACTTCAGCACAGAGAAATTAAACAAATTATTAGAGAAATTGATGGTGATTTTAATATAGATCCTTATCAAAGAAGTATTAAAAAACCTTATGATTTCTTCATGTTAGATTTGAAAAATCCTCATATGAGATACAGACATAACTTTGATCCTATATAAATGGAAGAATATTTAGAAAAGAAAATGTACGTATACAGAAAAAGTTTTAATTACTATAATAAAATTAGTATATCACTATCAGTAAGCAAATTTATATTTAGTGCTTCAGGTTTATCAGCTTTTGCATTTATTCCTTTAGCAGTACTTTCTTTAGGAGCAGGAGTCATTGAAGTTGTTGATAAAACTCTAAATATTTCAGAAAGAAAAGAAGAATATAAACAAGCTTACAAATTTTATAAACAGATATTAAATTTAATAAACGCTAATTCAATTTCAGAACAGGATACTTACATTAGAGAAGAAGATTTTATAAAAAATATTAAGTATTTTCCTTTAGAAAAATATATAAAACAAACACAGCTAAATGGTTATAGATATGTAGTTAAAAAATAGATTTACAGATAAATAAATGGTGCGGAATATTCATATATTCAAAGAAATTAAAGGTACTGGCTATATAATAACAGGAGGTGATATAGTAGGATGGTTACAAGATAAATTAAATCCACCTGAAATGCATATACCAGGGTACCAGTATTGTGGCCCATTTACAAAATTAGAAAAGAGATTAAAAAGAGGTGATCCAGGAATTAACAGAGTTGATAAAGCTTGTAAAAAACATGATGTAGCTTATAGTAAAACTAAAGATACTAAACAGAGACATATTGCTGATCAAGAACTCTTAAACGATTTAGATTCAATTGAAAATACTACAAGTGGATTCTATCCATTAGGAGAGAAACAAGCTAGAGCTGTTATAAAACCAATTATAAAAGCAAAGAAAACATTTGGTTTAGGAATTTCATCCTATATAAATATGTATTGCTTAAAGTGCAAACAGAAAACTGAAACTAAAGATATTCAAGAAACAGTAGCTAAAAATGGAAGACCCATGGCAAAAGGAAAGTGTAAAGTTTGTGGATCTAAAAAGAGTGTTTTTTTAAAGACGTCGTGAAACACCTTAAAAATATTTATTATACACCAGAAACTGGTTATTGTGGTATTAATGAATTACAAAGAAAACCTAAATTACCCAGGAAAGATATAGAAGAGTTTTTACATCAACAAGATGTATATACTAAACATAAACCACTTATTCATAGATTTAAAAGAAGAAGAATTTATGTTTCTCATGTCAATGACCAATTTCAAGCTGACCTTATAGATATGCAAGAATTTAAATCCTTTAATAATGACACAAATTATATTTTATCAGTGATTGATATATTCAGTAAATATGCTTGGACAATTCCGATTAAAAGAAAAACAGGTGAAGAGGTAACTAGAGCATTTAAAAAAATATTTAAAGAAAGAAAACCAGAAAACTTCAAACAGATAAGGGTACAGAGTTTATAAATAAACAAACTCAAAAGTTATTCAAGGATGAAAATATTCACTGGTTTACAACTGAGAATATTGAGATTAAATGTGCTGTTATTGAAAGATTCAATAGAACTTTAAAGACTAAAATGTGGAAGTATTTCACAGCAAATAATACTAGAAAGTGGTTAAATGTACTAGATAAATTAATTAAGAATTATAATAATTCTTATCATAGATCCATTAAAATGACACCTATAGAAGCAAGTAAGGAAGAAAATGAATTAAAAGTTTATAATAATTTGTATAAAGAAAAAGAGAAAAATAAACCAAAATATCAAAAAGGAGATAAAATAAGAATTTCAAAATATAAAAGAGAATTTAAGAAAGGTTATCTTCCAACATTTACAGAAGAAATATTTATAATTTCCGATACATATAAAATAAAAGATTTAAATAATGAAGAAATTACAGGAACATTTTATGAAAAAGAACTCGTGAAATATGATAAGAAAGATGAGGTATATAAGATTGAAAAAATTATTAGAAAGAAAGGAAATAAGTACTTAGTTAAATGGTTGGGATATCCTGATGAATTTAACAGTTGGGTTGACGATGTAATTTGAAATTTTTTTGCAAAACGCCCCTCCGGTGGAGGGTCTATGCTTTATTCACGATGAATGAGTGGCCTGTGTGCCGGTGCATTGTCGTGCAACAGCACCCACGATGGATCGCCCCACAGTTGAGGCCTTTTCTGGCAGATCGACTCACGTAGACGTCGCATAATGTTCAGATATATAGCTCCTTGTTGACTGTGTGTCCTTCAGGGATGAATTCAAGATGAATATTGCCCTGGATGTCGAATAAGACCTCTGCATGATGTTGCCTTTGCTGCGATATCGACGGGATTTCTGCTTGCGGCGAGACGATGGCGATTTCCACATAGCTGATGCCCACTTAGTCTACGGATCGAATAGGAAGCACTATTTTTCATCCCCCGTTATGATTCTTCAAAGAAATTGTGGGTCTTGGTCGGCGGCGGTTACGAAATCGCCCGCCATTTCCACCCGTGTAGCCAAGTGATCCTTAGTTAACATGAGTGGGACGATGTGTTGACACACCCGGTGGATTTTCAGATCATCTGTTAGTATCCGTTGACACGTAGTCTCCGATATCATAGTAGCCTGTGCGATGCTCAAAACACACCATTTTTCCATCAATCGCCGAACACCGCATAAGTTGCTCACAATACTTCATGTACCGCAGCCAGCGCGTGACGTAGATGGACGAAACCAATTTTCCTGTGAGGGGATAACGTCGTAACGTAATCCAGTAATCACCATGATTATGCGATACGCGTACTTTGCCGTACAAGCGCAGTCCTGGAACTTTTGGATCCTACTCCGTATTTTTAATGCTTCAGTAAATGTTAATACGACTGAAGCTCCTGTATTTCTTCCCTCAGACTGACAAGTAGAAGCCGCCGCGCAAAGGTGAAAACACAAACAAGCAAGGTCACACGAATGTGCTAAAACGAAGTAATGATTGCAGCGAGAGTTATCATTCGTTGCATTTTCACATCGTCCGATTGAAATCAGAAACCAAAAGAATTTTTTATTTCAGTCAGAAACATACAATGAATTAAGGTAAGATTTGCATAACAAATGCAAGCATTCGTTAATTTAAATTCAGTTGGGACACAATTCAGAGAATGACAAAGCGAAAAAAAGGCTGTCTTCGCTAGCCGCTGGTAATTGCTGTTCTTAAAGCTCGTGCGCCGGCAGCTGTCGACGTGTTCGTCACCAGCCAATCAACTACCTGGAGGCTACGTGCTTCAGAGATTTAATCTTTGCGAGATAAATGAGGTGCACGCATTGTAGTTCTGGCAGCTTTGCAAAACCAGAGGTGGATATCACCCACTGGGTGTTGGAACCATCACGAGAGGGGTGCATTAAATGTACGACAGCTACCACTCCAAACCGGCTACGGCGATTTTAATGATGCCGCCACGGTGGTGCAGTGGTCTAAGCGATGGCCTCTGATCATTCGTCTGAAAGGGGTCCGGGTTCAAATCCCGGTGTGGCATGGATGTTGTGTTTGTCTTACGGCGCTGGCTCTCCCTTCTCTGGAACCAGTGACCCTAAATTAGGGATGGGCGACTACTTATAGCCCATTGAGTTGCTCACTGTGGCCGTTAAACTTCCAATTAAAAAAAAAAAAGAAAAAAAAAAGATTTTAATGATGTTTCCGTCGAACAGAAAATTCCGTTTCAGCAGCTTTGAAACAGGTTCTTAGTGAACGGAATTTTACATTTCGTATGAACGTAATATTGAGTTTCAGGTGCTCAGATCAGGACAGAATTTAAAGCACAATGCCCCTCCCCTCCCCTTCATTGAGAAATTTCAGTGATCGATCAATAGACAAGTGGAGTCGAGTTCCGGACTTCCGAAGAAAAAAGTCTCCCCTTAAATGCCGACGAATACGGTAGGTTTTATTGGTATCAATTCTGTAATTGTGGTTAGTATAATATCAGAAAATTGAATCGTAAATGTAGAGAAGGAAAAAAAATCGTGAAACAAGGGCCGCGTGTGGCCTAGTGGTCAGCGTTCGTGACTGCCGTGGAGAAAACCTCAGGTTCGATCCTGGGCAGGTAGGAACGTTCGAACCACTAAATACCCGCCGTACGTCGGATGGGCACGTTAAGCCGTCTGACTCCGGGTACTCCCCCCGGTAATAAATAAGGGCGTCTCCCCCCCCCCTTTTCTACCTCGCTTCCGTGTCACTTTCCTATCTGGCACTCTAGCCCAAATCTCCTAGCTTCCTGTTTCTAAGGGTTGTTTAAGACCTCGGGTGAGACACTCCCTTCCTAAAATTCTCTACTGAAAAAAACAAAAAAAACTCGTGAAGCAAATTAAAAGTAAAAACAATACACAAAAATTACGCTATTCGTCCCAAAAGTATATGGGAGGGGGAGGGGAAATGATGCCCAGTTTCATTATGTTTTTTAATCTTCGTGAGATGTTTGATCCATTAAGAATTTGCACACATTGGAAGTGTAAAAGCTGAAGAACCATCGCGGAGAAAATGAAAGAGCGAAACACTGCAAAACAAACAGCCATTAAAAAAGGACGGTTGTTTATTAACAACGGTAAACGTGAAAGTTGAAATTGCTGTGGAGTTTTCCATAGAAATTAATGAACAGCTATTTTAATTTCTTTCTTTCTTTCTTTTTAATTAGTTTATGCGTAAGTTTCCGACGCTAAACGTTGCGGGCAATAAAAAGGAAGCGGTTAAATCTTTGTCCGAGTTTCGTGCTGGTCAACACTTAAACGTGTTTTCGGACAGCTCACAAGTGCCATTAGTTGCGCTAGGACATGGCGATCGACAAGGTGCATTCGTCACTGTCTGTTGTCCATGTTTAATCTCGAAAAGCCCGCTGCAGAAGCACGAGAGTGTATTTGTACGGTATGCGGTGAGAAAGACTAAGTGCACGCACGTGTCTTGAGTGGTTTGTGAAGTTCAGAAGTGGTGATTGGAGCATAGAAAACAAACAGCGTGGCTGACGTCAGAATCCCTTTCCGATGCTTAAATTATGCATTCATTTCTTTGCTTAATATGAGGTATTTTCATTTTTTGGTAGAGCTGCTTGCAGAAAGTGCCTGATAAACCAACAAATATTTTTCGTTTTCCTGCAAATGAATAAAACTGAAAATACATTTTTGCCCTGTAAATTTAATCAAAGAGAGATTTTCTCCTGAAACCACACGCGCAAGCCACCATGTGCTGTGAGGTATGACAGCAAATTTCTGATAACAACGGCAGAGCCCATTTAAGAGGGGGAAGGGCTAGTGGGAGCTGCAGCCTTGAGTCCCACATTTTCAAGGAGCTCCAGAATTATGAAGGATGCTTGAAGAATTGACAGTGTTCTACAGCTTTTGTTGTGTTGTTTTTTTACAGATAGCACAGCGAAAACAATAAGAAAATGCCTAGTGAAAAAAATGTCTATTTCTTTCCGCTTTTTAGGAGAAGTCCACAAAAAGTGTAGTCGCCCTCAGTCCATCCTCAAATCTTTCGAAAGCATTACAGATGCGCGTTTCTGTAATTAGGGGAAGTTTTCATACATTAAAAATTCGTTTGAATCATGATATTTGGACCATATTTTGTCCGCTACTTCGATATAATTTCAACAAGCTGAACACTGGTGGTGGGGGGAGAACTGAACTGGTGTCCATTTTTCAACCATGCATTTTTATATTTTCTTGCTAACACTGATTCATACATGAATCACGTGAGACTCACATCAATATGGCGGGAATAATTTTTATCACTTCCTCATCATATTTTGGGAATGTTTTCTCTTAGGTATTTTTATTCATCCACCCATAGGGAAATCCTAGATGTGCCAATAATACTGGGGCCCCAAAATACTGTTCAGCCCCGGTCCCCTGTCTTCTTAAATGGGCTCTGAACAACCTTCGTTTTTCTACCTGACTTATCGTCGGTACAATAAGACAGAAAAAGTAAAATGATTAGCGCAAAATTACCACCAATTAGATGCGACCTTGACTGTTGAAATGTCAGCTATACCTTTAATAGGGTTTCTCTCGTTGTGGACTTCTAAAAAAGCAGGTCTTCCGTTTCTTTTAAGTGCCGTTTAAGGCTGAATTGTAACTCTTGGACGTGGGACATATAGGACGTGTTATTGAAATGTTTGTTTACTTTCGGAAGGAATAATGGGTCGTTCTAGGCCGTGGTAAGTTGCCAGCACTTTTGTTCCAACTGTGATCTGGCGTCACGCTGTCTGTAAGGAGATGATCTTCTGATGCACAGGAGGAAGCCTTTGCTATTTGAGAATCAACAACAGTAAGCATCCCTTTCAAGCGAACTAAATTTGTACACCTTTCAAATGTCGCCCCACTTGCAAGGTATTTTTAAATATGGTTTTGAGAGCTGCAAGTGAGAATATCCGGTTATTCATCCAAGAGCACTCCGGGTTTCTTCACAGGAACGCAGACATAAAATCTCGCATTTCAACTTAGCAGTTAATTACACGGACAATGCTGCATTGTTTATCGATTCATTAGTTCTACTTTTGAAAGAGAAAAAATCTTTTGGTGAATCTCAAGAAGGAAAAAGAAGGAAAGAAAAAATAAGAGGGGCCGAGGACGAAATTAATATATGCACTCAATAGCGACCCAGATTTTTTTATGGCACGGCAAAGTGGCGCCGTTGGGGTGCCAGACGTTAAACTGGTGGTGCGAAATTTTGACTTTTGTTTTTAAATGTAAGCAAAACTGGATGTTAACGTTTATATATAAAAAAAAGCATGCAACATCTTGAAAAAAATCATCAGTCCAAATGGCGTATAAACTAAAAATACATTCAAACAATCTGCGTGGTGGATCAGATATGACAGGTTTGCATAATGAAGTAACTTACTCTTGTCATAAAACTTTTTATATCGGTTGTTCACCGTGCAAGGATATAAAGAAAAGTGTTATTAAAAAGCTGTGAAAAGTTTGCAAGAAATGCTGGGCGGGCATCAAGACTACGTGGGCAAAAAAATTTATTTTCTCAACTTCTCTTACTAATGCAGTAGAAGTTGGAACCTGAACTGGACCCCTTATTTTTTCTAATCCTCCCATTTTCATTACAGTTCTTTCCGCAATTGATTTAAATTAAAAAAATAGTAAAAACATTTCATTAATTAAAATTAATTAAATTTTTTTATTTATAAAATGTGAGAAGCTCAAACTTGCTTCTGGAATGCTTACAATTTAATTGACCAGCCGGTTACAATTTAACTGACCGGAATGTCTTTCCCCTGCCAACTAGCATGGGGGCATTAGTTAGTACAATGGACTTGGTTACGGTTTGCTGTGATTGGCTGGCGCTGATGTGTTGTTTTGAGAAAAGACAGTATCTGCCTCCTTCTCGGCGTGGAAAACTCATTAATCCGCATTCTCGCGTTCACTATCTGCTCGCACGAGGCTACTTTGCAAGAAGTCTTTGAGAATGAAGAGGACAATGAGACGAACTTAGAAGGAGGCGAAAGGCATTTCAGAAAAGTGTTGTTTTGACTTTTGAGAGCCCGAATTTTATTTATTTATTATTATTTTTGCAGGTAATTGATTTTCGATTTATCAAAATTAATTAGATATTTGGGAATTTTAATCTAAAATGCTTCCTGCTCGGAAGATATTTCACCTGCGCGGAGGAAGTTAGTCGCTGCGTGGCCGCTTAGAGGGAATAGTGCTTTCCCCATGCATTAAGAAACAGTTGCTATTTATTAAAAACGCATCATACTATATTGAAAAAAAATTCAAATTTTTAAATTCAAATATTCTGCCATGCCGGATTCAGCGGGGGTAGGCTGGAACGATCGTTCTCTCCCTAAAGCATCTTATTCTATTCAAATGGCCAAGTTTATGAATAATTAATGTATTTATTTTTGAAAAATTATAGAAATAAATGTACAGATTTTCGTAACAGATTTTGTAGCAAGTGAAATTTGCTGTGAATTAGGAGGTAAAATATTCTGTTCTAGCTTTAGCACAAAAGATAAAAAAAATGGAGGTTCAGAAACAGAAAGCTCAGAGCATAAGTGAAAAGAAATTTTGACTGATCACGAGAAGCAAAGGATGTGCTTTTTTTAATATCATTAGAAATTAGAAACAGCAAAGGTCACGTATGTGTTCCGTGTATGTCATAAAATGAGTCATATGTCCACAGGATGCTGTTCAAGGTGTTTAATGTTTCGAGAGTGGTAGTCAGAGAAGTAGAAAGAACGGATTCAGTGGGTTATTACAAACATCTTCATGAATACCATCGTCAACTGGTGACGCAAAAACTTCTGTGCAGAATTCGTTAATAAGTTCGTCACTCTCCATCGACCTCAGCTACAAATCGTTATGCATAGCATGTCATTTATTTGCCTGCTCGTCATCAGGCTTGAAAATAAGCGTGTGCTAAAATTTTCTTCTAATTTATCAACATTTACAGTAGACTGAGGTACAGTGTACACAGCAACGAAATTACTGCGGAGCAGAATGAAATTTGTTCCAAGCTACAAAGAATAGCAATTTCCTGATTTTGCGTAGCCTTTTTTTTTTGTTTTGTTTTTTTAGAAATTCTAGATTTACTACATACAGTGAATGGAACCTCGTTTATACGCCTTTTCAAGGAACCAAGTAAAATCAACGTATAATTGAAAAACCAAAATGTATAAACAAAACAGGGAAAGTTTAACATTAAGAGAAATTCAGAATTTTTGAATCGGCGACATTTTAAGTATAAATGAGAAAAACATATAAACGAGGTTCTGCTCTATATACTAACATGTAATTTTACCCCATGATGGCCAGGGCATATTTACTTTTCCGATGCGGCAGAAGCAAACAATTTTGACCGAAATTATTGTGGACTAAAAATTTGCTATTTTTCTGACTGGATTCAAAAACGTTTATTCATTCTAGCGTAATTTCATTATTATTATTAGTAGTATTCAAGATTTTACCATAGAAGCACGTTCTATTGTCCTTGAGGCCAATTCAGAAATTGCCTTGTAAGATTCCTTCCTTACGCCTAAATACAGTGGACCCTCGGTTATACGTTTTTATAGGGAAGGACCTTATAAATAAAATTTCAGAATGTTTTAATACTATTGTAAAATTTTGAATGCCTCCAAAAAAAAAAAAAAAAAAAAAATGAGGGGAACACAATTTTAGATCATGTTAATTATAATGTAAGACATACATACTTTGCTTGCTACCTTTGTTTTAGTTTAATTATAATTTCATTACAAAATCTTCGTTAAAAAAGTATGTACGATTTCGTATTTTTAATATATGAAAAAAAAAAAAAAAAAAAAACTTACCTTTGAATTACTAAGGAGTAAATCCGAATGCGACTAATTAGAGGTCTGCACGGGCCCGGGGCGGGCGGCCCGCGGGCCGGGGCGGGCCTTTGATCATGTCTAAGTTGGGAAACCGGGCAGCGCCCAGGCTTTCAATATTGATTGTAAAACAGACACGGTCAGAGCAGGGTTTTTTTATTTCTTTTTATGAGCAAAATAATCGCTGTAGGGCGCCTTTCTCGTTTGGAAATCTCACAACATACAGCAGCAGGATAAGATTGAATAATTTCCGCTGTTAGAAAACATATAGATTTTACGGCATCTTCCACTCCTACAAAACAATTGGAGTGGGTCAGTTCCCTTAGTTTTTCAATGTGAATGTGGTCCCTTCTCTCTCTCTTTAACTTTCACCCTCCTCTCTTGTTTCAGGTCAGGCTATTAACTGCAACATTTATAAACCGAGCCACCCGCTCGCAGTCGATCTTTTTTATTGTTCTGGTCAACGACACTTTGTTCCCTAGATGTGTGAAAAGCTTTTAAGTTGTCTTAAATGGCACGGGAGAAATGGGCTTGGAGAAACTTACTTCTGTGTATAAATCTGTGCTGTATTTTCCCATTTGTACTCTCAGGGTGTCAGCAGATGGCAAATGAACCCTTAGGTATCCCAGCCCAGCCGTTTTCAAAACTTCTGTGACACTGGTTAACACTGGGCAGTCTGTCGGTGTTTTCCGTAGCATATGCTCAGTTCAGTGTTCCTGATAAATACTCTTCCGTATTTGTTATGGAGTTTAAGAAAGCGAAAGATTTTCCCGAAAAAATTGCTTCCGGAGAATATGTGCATGTAAACAATGTAAGGTAGAACGATCGGACTCATAATTCTGGATATTTTGTACTTTTCAAATTACCCCCCCTCTCCTTATCCCCAAGGACATTCCGGGTCCTGCGGTGGGCAGTGATAATTTGAAAACTCAGAAAATTTCAGTGGCATGGAAATTGTTGTTTACATGCAATGTTTTTGAGTAAACAAGCCCCCCCCCTCCTCAGACGTCACGTGACTTATACAGTGTCACAGAAATATTCTGAATAAATGTTTATTGTAATAAAATACGTGTAGCAATTAAGAAAACGAAAACTCTTCAGGAGTCGAATGACCGAGTGCACCAGGTGTCAAATTCGTGTTTTAGTAATTATTGAAATTTTACGGGCCGGCCCGGGCCTTGGAAACAGAAGAAATATACTGGCCGGACCGAGCCGTCTTTAATTAAAAAATTTGAAACGGGCCGGGCTTTCAGTCTCCCGTCCCTAATTTAGGGCCACTGGTTCCAGGGAAGGGAGAGAGCCAGTGCCGTTCCGTTAGACAAACACAATATCCATGCTTCACGGGATTTGAACCTGGACCCATCTCGGACGAATGATCAGAAGCTATCGCTTAGAACACTGCGTCACCGGGGCGGCCTCATATACTCAATATCCCTGTTGCACATCTTCACTTATATGTATCGTTCCTTTCAAAGCAGTTTGTAGACTAGCTGATTTAGCATCAGTGCCGAGTGAAATATTCACTAATCTTTGCTTGTTTAAAATTTTTTGAATTTGCAGCAAATAGAGAACTGTGGACGTTATTTAGTAAATTTTTAGTTGTATGATCTATTTCATGGCTGCAAAAAAAAAAAAAAAAATACGAAATGAAAACGCGGTATTAATTCTTTCATAGTAACGGAAGAAGAGAAAAAGAAGAAAAAAAAACATATGTACTTTACGCTACAGTTTCCAGTGAAGCTAATAGACGCATACATACATTACACATCTATTTTTGGTGTAGTACTTTTACCGTGCTTACCATTTGTTGTATAGGACTATTGCTTGAAATGATCAGTTCAAGTGCATAACAAAATTTCCATACGTTCTTTCTGTATTACATTTTTACTTCAAATTCTTTTTTACCAGCCTCTCAGGTGTATTCCTCACATAAAAATTGACATGTCTCCCATATCATATTGGACTCTACATTGTTCGCAACAAATAAATTAACAAAAGAAGGGAGCGAGGAAGAGAGAGAGAGAGAGAGAAATAGTACTCATTTAACCCACGAACTTGATAAATTTACTGATTCAGATTTTTTTCTGGAATCCTCTCATCTCTTTATTTGACATTTTGGCTACCAAGTTGTTCTAAGTCACACACACACACACACACACACACACACACACATAAGAAATTTGTGGATTCACCACTTTTTAGCAGTAGTCTTGACTTCGCAGAGTATCTCGTTGCGAGAGAAAACGCCGAAAAAGATCCCTGTGTAATTTGTAATTTCATTCTGTCGGTATAATCAGATCATCCAGCTCTTCCCGAATGAAAAAAAAAATAAAATAAGAGAGAGAAGAAAAAGAAACAGAATGAAGAACATAAGACGGGATATTCGATGCACTCTGCCTTTTCAGTTGATATCCGACAATCTCCGTCCCCTCCTCCTGGTGACGAAATCCCTCAGCCGCTTAGGAACAATTATATGGTCGGTTAAGCTGTTAATGGTTCGTGCTTAACACTCCTTTAAAACTGTTGATGTCACTGATTCATTTTTCGTTTTTTTTTTTTTTTTTTTTTTTTTGCTTTTTCAGCTCGATTATCTGATCGTCCGCAGATCTCCTGGGCGAAACTGATTGTGAAGCCTCATTGCAGATGCTACTGAGACCTTTCGCAATCAGACTCCTCCTCTTTGAAGATAATTATTTGAAATACCGACTATATGCATGCGCACGGATCATTTAATAACTCCTCCCTAAAAAATAAAAAAAGAAATGAACATAAGAAAGAAGAGAGAAACGGAAGAATGAAGCAACGCTATCAGCGAAACTTTTAACATTTGAAACAACGTTTCAGCCGTGCCCGAGCTACAGGTAGATAGATGTGAAACTGGAAAAAGCAGGTTGTTACTCTACATAGCGTGAAATTTATTTTTGTCCTTTATTTTTTTTTTATAAATTTCCTACACAACTTGGGATTCTTTTTCTTTTTTTCGGTTTTTAGTAAAGAAAGCGGCCAGTATAACCACTGCAATTTTTAGAATGAAAACAGCAACGTTTCTCACAATAAAATGTTTATTATACATCGACTATAGTTTCGCAGAGCGTTTGGCTCGGCATCATCAGGACGATGCTGTTTTTATACTAAAAAAAAAAAAAAAGATTCGCCCTGATGATGCCGAGCAAAACGCTCTGCGAAAACTATAGTCGATGTATAGTAAACATTTTCTTGTGATAAACGTTGCTAATTTTATTCTATATTAAAACCACAACTTTGGTAGCCATAAATCGCTGCAATTTTTGTTTTAATTTTGTAATTCCTGCTAAACGTGTGATTTTTGTCCTTTATTTTTTTAGCAAAGAAATTTTGCTATATACCGTGCATTGCTTTTCGGGAAAACACTGTTCCTTCACAATGTGTGATTTACATTTTTTTTTTCTTTTGAAATATCTTCCTACATAACATGCAATCCTCTTTTTGTAAGAAATTTCTTTACGCAGTATGAGATCTCCATACATAACATGTACGAGGGTTGATCAAAATGTATTGAGACAGCGTACATAACTGTTAAATGGAGGGGCGGAGCAGAATGCCATTTAGCAGGCTGTGACCTTGGGACCTACTGCACATGCGCTTGCCGAGAGAACGCTGTCGACGCAGCGCTTTTTGTGCTGCGTCGACAGCGTTCAGACAACTGGCTGTAGCCAGTTGTTTGATTAAAAAATAAAAAAAATATTGGAGGTTTAATGACCACCGTGAGCAGCTCAATGGGCTTATAGGCAGTCGCCCGTCCCTAATTTAGGGCCACTGCTTCCAGGGAAGGGAGAGAACCAGTGCCATAAGACAAACACAGCATCCATGCAGCGTGGGATTCGAACCCGGATCCATCTCGGACAAATGATCATAAGCCAGCTCTTAGACCACTACCCAAAAATGAAAAAACAAAATAAGCATCTACGCTGTGCAGGGAACGTTTCTACTGAAAAAATAAAGAAAAAGCAAATCACACATTGCGTTGGGGACGTTTGTTGAAACTAAAATCACAAATGTGTGCATGGAAATGCTTTCACTAAAAAATTAAGAACAAAAAGAAGATTACGAGGGGTGATCAAAAAGCATCGAGACTGCGTTCATAACTGTTCAATGGAGCGGCGGGGCACAATGCCATTCGGCAGGCTGTGACCTGGGAGCCTACTGCACATGCGCCTGCCCAGAGAACGCTGTCGGCGCAACGCCTTTTGTGCTGTGACTAGTTGTTTGGAGTCTAGTCTGATCGACTTGTTGCGTTAACGATGTCTGAGAAAGTTGAGCAACGCATTTACTTTCAGTTCTATCAGAAACATGGGAATTCTCGCAAAGAAACTTATGACAAGTTACTGAGAGTGTACGACTGGTACAAACGTTTCGAAAATGGCAGTGAATGTGTCCAAAGTTACGATCGTTGTGGAAGGCGCTCTTAATAAGCAGAAATGAAAGACACTTCCAAGAAGTTCGTTCAGCTGTGAGGAAAAATCACAGAATTACTATCAGAGAACTTGCTGACGACTTAGACCTTAGTTTTGGATCAATACAGACAATGCTCATTGAAGATCTGAGGATGAGATGTAGCTGAACAATCTTCCCTGACGTTTCTTTCATTACCGCTTGTTGAGGGACTTCCACAACGATCGTCACTTTGGACTCGTTCACGGCCATTCTAGAAACGTTTGTACTAGTCGTACACTCGTTGACGACAGAGGCGCGCTCAGTAACTTGTCAGAAGTTTCTTTGCAAGAATCCCCAAGTTTGACAGACTTTGACGCAAATGCGTTGCTTAACTTCCTCAGACATCGTTAATGCGACATGCCGATCAGAGTAGACTCCGAACAACTAGTCACAGCACAAAAGGCGCTGCGCCGACAGCGTTCTATGGGCAGGCGCATGTGCAGTAGGTTCCAAGGTGACAGCCTGCCGAATGGCATTGTGCCCCGCCACTCCATTGAACAGTTATGAACGCAGTCTCGATAATTTTTGATCACCCCTCGTAATCTTCCTTTTTGTTCTTAATTTTTTAGTGAAAACATTTCCATGCACGCATTTGTGCTTTAAGTTTCATCAAACGTCCCTTACACAATGTGTGATTTGGTTTTTCTTTATTTTTTCAGTAGAAAAGTTCACTACACAGCACAGATGCTTATTTTGTTTTTTGTTTTTGTTTTTATTTTTGGGTACAATTTCTTTACAGGAAATGCGATTTCTTTCCCCTTGAGTTTCAGTAAACAATTTTTTTTACGCAGGGTGGCATTTTCGTCTTATGCTTTATTTTTTAGAAAAATTATCCCTATAGCGTGTGTTACATTTTCCTTACGTTTTAGCAAACAGTCTTTCCTATATTTCGTGTAGTTTATTTTTATGGTGAAAGAAAAGTTTTTAAAGTTGCTAAGTTTCACATGCCATCGATACATCTTCCTTTGTTTCCTTCGGCCTATGCATGAAACCAAAAAATTACATTACAGAGTTTTAATCTGTTGCGATTGAAGATACACGTTGATTTACATGTGACATACAGTAAGGAGTTCGGAAACTGAAGTCGGGGAAGTTACTTTACGAGTATAAAAATATAATTATTGTATTCTTTTGAAAGGTGGGAGATTTTATTCATTTTTTTTTTTTTTTTTTTGTTACTCATGCAAATGTTTGAATGATGTTAGGGTAGTTAATCGCCCATATAGAGACGTGACTCTTACTTTTACACTGTTAGTAATTTTCGGGAAATTAATTATAACACTGAAGTTACTTCACTGGGTTGTAGCTTTGACTTCTACATTAGGGGTTTAACTTTACTTAACTTCAGCTTAATAACTTAAAGCTTACTGAATTAACTTTTCGTTGAATCCGGATTACTTCTCAGTCGGTTGCAGCTGAAAGTCTTTACTAGTTAATTAGGCATGTACAGTAAAACTTATTTGAGACGGATTTTGTTTTTTTTCTGTCCCGAAATGATAGATAGAAAATATTTGAACTGTCTAAAACGGAACCTGCCTACCACGGAAACGGAAGTCGCAGGACAGTGAATGAGCGTTGTAACAACGGAAAGTTTCCAGATATTCCCTCACCGTCAAGTATTTTAATTGAATACAAAATATTACACGATAAAGTGTAATAAGGAATTCACTGGGAACAAAGTTGAAGTTCACAAATTAAACAGAGAAAGAGAGAGAGAGAGAGAGATTTTGAGTTGTTCACACAAACACACTGCAGCACATCCTCTGTTTGGCTTATCTTTAAGTGTGTAGCGCGACTCAGGTTTAGATCATGTAGCCAACATCGCTCTCTTTGTTGGATGCAAAGTCCAAATTCTTAGCAGCTGGCTGTTTCGTACGGATTTCAACGACACGATCCGATTTAATTCTCTAACATTTATTCACTGAGACGATCGTTCACGGCATTCGTTTGTTGTGAGATACGCGTTCGGTTGCCTTTTACCGTGGCACAGAAGAAGAACATTCTCGATTTAAATTCAAAACTTAAAGTGTCTAAAATGCACAAAAAAGAAAGTGAAAGTGTCATGCAGAATCTGTTATTAGCATGTCAAAAATTCAAATGTTCACATTTTAAAGACTTCCACTGATGCACCTGTCTAAAACGGAAAATAGTTCCAGTCCCTAGGATTCCGTCTTAGATAGGTTTCACCTTATATGTACACTATATTGACAAACGTCTCCGGACACCCATTCAAAAGCAAATGAACGAGTCCTCTGCGTTGTTAAGATGTGAGGTACAGCTGCAAACGGTATAGAAACAAGCCTGCAGCTGACCGCGATCATATCGCACTGTGAGGTTGAGTGGAAATGTCGCGGCGGGAGAGAACTGACTTTGAGAAAGGAAAGATTGTTGGGTGTTATATTAGAGGGTTGTCCATTAGAGAAACCGAGAGGCGTTTTAACATACCCAAGTCAACTGTTTTGGATGTACTGAATAAGTGGAAGACACATGGCGTGCCTGAAGCAGCAAAACGTACCGGCAGAACAAAGAAAATCATTGATAGAGGGCGTCGAAGCCTCAGGAGAATCGTTACAATTAGTCAACGAGAACTGCACGAGACCTCAGGGTACAGGTGAGTAAAAATGCTGGAACCTCGGTAAGTACACGTGCCATTCGCAGAGAACTTCATTCCATGAGTTACCGTGGTCGTGCGGCTACGGTATGTGCGCTCGGAATACTACTCGTCGTTTAGCATGGTCTAAAGAACATTTATCGTAGACCGTAGATCAATGGAAACTGGTCCTATGGACTGATGAATCCAGATACACGATCCATCAGTCTGATTGCCCTGTATGGGTATGGTGGCAGTCGGGGGAACGCTATTTAACACAGTGTACTGTTTCTACGGTTAAGTTTGGAGCTGACAGTGTACTCGTGTGGGGGTGTTTTTCGTGGTATGGTCCCGGCCCGTTGGTTATCGTGGACAAACCTGTTAACCAGCACGTCTACCACGATATTCTGGACAATTATGCCCTACCAACTATATGGCTATGGCAATCCTATGGAACCGAGCCTTGTTGGCACCAGCAAGATAATGCACCGAGCCATAAAGCAAGTACTGTTACGGCGTGGTTTGACGATAATTCCGTACCGTGTGCGGACTGGCCAGCACAGAGCCCTGATCTTAATCCCGTAGAGAACCTATATGGCATGAATTAGAGCGCGCATAAGAAGTTTGG